>CANUEZ040000077.1:317500-917500 GCA_948099385.1 Fasciola hepatica
AGCTTATTGTGCCCAACGGGGCCTGCGCTGAGACCTCATATTGCACTGTGATTACGTTCCCTCGGGTTGAGCCAATGAAAACTCCTTGAAGACTGTCGGCAGGGGTTTTATCCGATAGCCGCGTGAATGAGGAGTTTTTGTATCAGCAGCAACGTTGTGTTGCATTTGAACTTGAAGCGGATAACTCCGCGCAAAAGATTCCCAGTCATGTACGCGATTGATTTCGGTAAACTGATATTCTTGCTAATAGAAGTACCATTATGAACAAGGAATGAAATGAAGTTTCAGTATGAAGCGCACTGGGAAAGAGTATGCGAAAACCATCTAAATTCGACCTTGATTAATTTTTTTTAAAGATATCAGCCTTGTAAGTTTTATACACGCATCAAATTGTTTATTTTCAAAGTCAGAGAATTATTTTACATGAATCAGTTTCACCAGGAAGCCTCACTTCGATTTATGATCTCCTTGCACTATTCCAAAGGGAAACTGACTTAAATGCGGTGAGATGACGAGGTCGAATGAAATTAAATTGTTTCAAATATGACAAAACGATAGTAACTTGCGTGTCGTCAGGGGTTGCACTCTGGTACGCCAGTAGAGGCTCTGAATTTTCGAGTGCGTGCATCACAACGCATATTGCCGCTCCTTCATCAGTGGTGGTCTAATGGTTTAGGGCTATTGGTTACCACCTTGTAGGCCCGAGGTTCGAATCCCCGTCGCCACCGGTTACTTAGGTGGTAACAGTAAGCCACTGTCATTCGTATCACTACGACACCTGACCTATTTGGACCTTATGTGGTTCTGCACTCCACGTCTTATCCCTAACAGTGCAGAAGACCTTCTTGGCTATGTGGTATATACCCCTTCCACTGCAATCATGCACACATATGTAATAAAAAAAGGGTACTGACAACTCTTTCGTTTCTTTAACGGCGTACCTCGATAAGTGATCAACATTAGCCAGTAAAAATCAACCGGGTCACTTTTGAAAGATAATGCCACGAAATTTCCGAAATCAGTATCTGTTCCAGCCACTTACCTATAAAAAAGAATGCTTTGTGCCGTACGGATCCCCGCTTGGCCGTTCATCTCATTTGGGACGAGTATGCTGTAAAAATTTCAGTGCCTATCATCGGAGCTCTCTGTACGTCTTTTAACTATACTGACCAGGTTTCTACGTTGTATAACATATAGCCGTTTCATATCTCGATGGAATGACAACCTTAGTTCAGATGCTGTCCACATTCAGGTACCACATGCGCTCCACTGGCTGATTTACGAGACTACATAGAGAGCTCGAGGAATTTCACAAATGAATTATCAGTGTATCACAGTAGCTTGTATTTTTCAGCCTCCCTCTGGTCTGTTCCGTTACGGCGTATTTTACAACATTTTATTCCACTAAACCTCATGAGGTTTCTGATCGGTGGAACTTATATTTATGTATCCCTATGGGTTGTTCACGAAATATTAGTCAATAACTGTATTACTCATGACTAACCATCCCCTTAACTCGAGCAAACTGCACCTGAAGTTAGAATTTATCCGTTCCAAACGCACAATCCTCTTCTCATTCCGATCCCTACAGGCGAATTTACAATGGGATTTCATATTCGGCCCCAAACAAAATCGTTAGCCGGTCACACACACGTAATGACCTTACGGACTCGGGATCTGGAGAACAAAATGTGGGCGCTGAAAGTTCATCTCACATCGACGGGTGAAGCATCAATCGATTGGAACTCTTTAAGTCCCAACAACGTATCCAAATCAGCGCCCAATCTGGTAAAATTGCAGGAAGGTCATTGGAATGCACTAGTGGTCACCGTCAAATTAGACACAGGGGAGATACAGACCAGTGTGAATGGGATCGACCAAATGACAAATTTGGGAGCACAAATATCGGACCATTTGAATTTGTGGAAAAGTGAAGATGAAGGAATGGAACAATATATCGGCCTTATGGTCGGGTCGGCTTTTCACCCAGAAAGAGATGGTGCACAACTGAAAACGTACGAGCTACGGGGAATTTATTTGGGAACGCCCGATACACTGCGACGACGCACGCCACGTTGGCGTTCGAACGTGCTCAGCTCAATCCCGATGAATCCTCTGACCAAAGTTTCGTCATTGCGATTCCCGGAAAATGGATTTGTCAAATTTGAGTTTCGTAATCGGTTGCGCAAGAACACAGATCGTGAATCGCTAACTATTGAATTCGATTTGCCCGAGGATGTAACCGATGGACTGATCTGGTTCAGTGAGAATAAGGCGGCCAAAAGTTATGTTTATATCAAAGTAAGCGACCGGATCGGGAAGTGTCTCGATCAAATGACACGTGATCACCAACACTGGGTTTGATTGGTTACTGAACTTGTATTTTTTTGTTCATTTTCCCCACGTTTTGTTCTCTAGAACTCAATGCTTCACTATACCTACGTTGTGATGGACCAGACTGGACCGGCACATTTGACTTTGACAGAAGAAATATTTTTGAACAGTACATTAGCACCAAATATGCTACATGTGTTGACGCTGATTCGTCAACGGGATAACGTAAGTTCTTGTATTGGTGCTAATAGAAAAAAACATTTTGTGGTAAAAAAATATGTAGCATCAAGTATTCATTCGTATGTGTTATTTTTCTTAATTTTCTAATCTGTTCCATTTGTTAAGTACTTATATTAGTTGACTTAACGACCAGGAATTGACTAGTTCAGGGTTGTTAGATTGGGGACGAATATGATTGGACTAGATTCATAATGATCCTTGACCAGTTGAAGGTCAAACTAGTTGATTGGCACATAGCTTTCTATGACAAGTTTTCGGGTGTCCGTCTGCACAGTCTGTTTCGGTCTTTTGTTTTAGTTGACCTTGACACTAAATCAACGCAGTCACGCGAGCAAATCGATCGATGGTCGAGTGCCTCTAGTCCCAAGCGACGGACGAGTGTTTCTTGGCGGTTCAGTTAGTCCAGGATTGGATACAGACGGAAAAGTTGAGACCAGTTTCCGTGGTCGCATCAGCAAAGTATGTATGGATTGTTTTCCTGAACGTTTTTCTTATTCGTTTTTTTTTGTTGCAAATTTTTCCCTGATCTATGCCGATTAGTCAACCGTTGATTTTAGAGATCGAAACATCACCCCTTAACTTAAAGTCATCTCTGAAATATGCGAAAAGCTAATTTAAAAAATTGAATACTGTTGGTCAGCCACAAGAGTCTGATTGTCTAATATTTTGGTTTCAGGAAAGCAAATCAGTGCGTTCCCGACAGTTTTGAATATCAGTGTTGTTCGTAGCTCTGGGTGATAGTTTTCTCATCCTTCTGATCGATGAGTTCGGTGTTTTTGTTGCATCATCGGCCCAGGTAACAACATCAAAGTTCAGTGCGCACGATTGTGTGTGTGTGTGTGTGTGTGTGTGTGTGTGTGTGTGTGTGTGGAATAGTTCCCCGCAAGCCGGATGTGTCTCACATAGAAGACGCATTTGTCTTTCGCCAATTTCAATCGTCTATGGAGTTTACGGGATATTCGCTTGTCAAGGGATATACACTGCAGCAGTTGGGTCAGTTCTTCTGAACAAGTCAAAAACAGTGCTGCTGCACTGAGCGTAGATCATGAGAACATAGCATCAGTAACGCTAAGGTTAGGTGCAGAGTATTACGCAAGCGAAATAACTAATTTGCTAATGCTCGCCAGGGTGCGTTGGTTGAGTCCTGTGGTTTGTATGTCGCCAAAAAGGATTTTTCAGCAAGGAGTGTTCACTAAGACAGATAGTGATTTTAAGATGAGCAGTTGTGGCTAGTATGTGGCATAGAAGAAGGCTGCGAAATGCCTGACCAGTAAACTCGGTCATGCAAAGCGTGCTAAGCTTCCGAGGATGAGGACGGGGCTAAAAAAATGCATCCACTCGGTAGTTAGGTACATTAGTAGACATGGATAAGTGTCGCAACCAGTGCCTATTTTGTTCCGTCCTACTAACTCTAGTGAGAATACTCCTCTGCCTTCGAACCCTCTCGTTTACTGTGCAAAAACTAACCGTTTTTATAGATCACCAGGTTGTCGAAATCAGAGTTACGGTACGAAGTTCATTAGTACGGAGCTCTTACCCGAACCGGGTCTTCTGAATGGCTATATAGTTCAAGTCCCCGATTGGCTGATTCCGTTCCGTTTGATCAAAATATCTGTAGGCCTCTGATTGGTTGACTCCGCTCGGTTCGGTAAGGGCGAGTGTTCACGGCTGATTGGATGGTTCGGCGCCGTTTCGTCACGAACGGACTGAACTATCGACCCGCTTCACCGGCCCGAACTTTGCCTCCGATTTTGGACAGATGAGTACGCGCTGTCTGAAAACGAAACTAAGCCATCTATCGATACGTCAGCAAATACCCTTACAGTACCGTTCTTGTATTCACTCACTATCTCACTGACTTGGTGCTACTATTTGTATTTCTCTTCTTACTTTGTTCATACTTGTTAGTTTCTTTTTAAATTTCTACCCGAGTTTCCCTCCGAGAGATCAGACTCACCCGCATCTAACCGAAACGAAGTCACTGCGACCACAAAGCAGAGTTTGGATATATGAAGAGTGTAAGTAGTAGAAACGTGACCCCTTCGCATAACATTTCATGTTCAAGTGCAGCTCGAAAATCCAAGGGTCTTTGATGCTACATGGTGAATTATTTTTAACAGGGTCTGCTTTTTCGAGAAACAAAATGGCATCGGGCTGTTGAGCTCCGTCATACAGCGACATCATTTTTACCTCGGTATAGTATCAGAAGAGCGTCACATGGTTGCAATTCAATTTCAATGAAAGAGGCGGTGGGAGAAAAGTAGTTTGCAACACCGATAAATCACAAGATGAAACCATCACATCCGGCGGTGATAGATTCCTTTCCCAAAAAATGAACAATGGACGAGGCGAAGCACCGTTAAAATAGATCTGTTTTCTACTACAGAACTGATTTGGGTTTCTAATGTGCACACTTTAGTATACTCTCGCTGAAAGTTTCGATGTGATATTTCGAAGAAAACCACACTACGATCACACAGTAACTAAAAGGAGTTTGAATTTCGGATACAAAATCTGTTGCCGGATAACGAAAATTAAATCCGACCTGTCGACATTCTAGAGCCATTTTGAAAGAGAGATTTTAAACGTCTCGTTGTGTACGCGGACATATGATTTTGTATTTTTACCCCTATCCACATTACTCAACCCGACCCACTAGGCTGAAGTGTCTCGTTCAGGAGATCCGAATTTGGACCTGGTTCAAGCGAGCAAAGATCCGATTTGGCGTGACTCGGTCAGTCAGTCGGGTACCGTGACTTATGAGTATCGAAAACCTCAAGCCAGGCTAGTGATCGCACCGACGGCTTCCAAACCGGCTCGATCCTCGTGGGGCAAAGTTGGTGGTGCCATGGCACTGGCGCTGACTCGAGAACCCATACCGATCACATTCATGGGGATGCAAAGCTCGATCGTGCGTTTTGACACGTGGGATTTCAGTCTATATCATTCGTTTGAAATCGAGTTCCGCACATTCGAACCGAACGGGATTTTGTTTTTCGTGTAAGTGGGTGGGCAAAATTTGTGCTTCATCCGTCAACCTCACCACGTCATCTCTCTTTCAGGATCCCCTGGCGAGCAAACTGTTCCGTCGATTGTTTGCGTGATACATAAGTTGTCAGTTTTCTGAAACTATGGGCACATTCTGTCAAGTGATTGATAATACTTTTACAACACTAAACACCGCGTTCATCGTTTTCTCGACACTTACTTAAGTTTCGTAGAAAACCTAATCGTTTTTTCCCCAAGCGCCCACGAACGCCTTTTATCCACTTACGCAACTCAAGAACTTTCCCTCCACATTCTCCTCACAGTTGTCAGGAGCCATTCGAGTTGACTTCTTCCGTCCGGGTGATTTAAGCGCGCATTGTCACACACGGCTTCCCCGACTAATCTTAACCTCAATATGGTTCTTCTTTTTGTTTCCATTACTGAAACCCATTCAAGATCAGTCCTTGAGAATGATAATCCTGCTGTTGCGAAACATGTTTTCATGAGAGCCGGAATATGCAGATGGCATAAATAACTGATGTTCACCTATCAAGAGGAGAACGAAGGCTAAAAACGATTCCGGTGATCCAGTCGAAACGTAGCATGCGTAAAAAAAACGTTTGCAGGAATGTCGATCAGTTAGCAACAAATAACTAGTTTTAATTATTCAGAAAGTGGTTCAAAGATGGTTTAGAACAACCCTGAAACGAACGCACCCAGTTATGCTAGAATTGATATGGAATGCTCGCATCTGGATGCCTAAAGTGAACAACAGTTTGCCTAGGTCGATCGGATATTTTTCAGGAGTGAAAACCCCACACCCACGCATTCATTTCCTTATTCTTGGGAATCGGTTGCACTTCCTTGATGGCTTCACACCAAAAAACAAACAAATGACAGAATGCCAAGTTCACCGGAACTTAGTGGGAAAGATCACCCACTGACATACATCAGGATGAGGAGTTTCACGTTCTCATGAATGATTCATTTTACAAAATCTCTGCCACCCTTAAGATACGTGCTAAGATGATTAATCAACAACAAAGGTAATCGTTGATAGGTTATGCCAAAAAATGCCTGAACATAATGAAACTAAGATATTGTCGTAAAAGCGTTGGTACCGATTGCAAATATTTATGTATGGGTGACGGTTATGATCCAGGACAAACGTTGCCGTTTTTTATATGAAGAATTCCTTCATTACGCTTCGACTCGCTTTCATGTTTCTTATATTTATGGGGTACTTCAGTATTTCTAACCCAAGATCTAGCTCTGAATCTGTATGGCTGATTGGCTGACTGCTTGACTGACTGACTGACCGACTGACTGGCTGACTGACTGACTGACTGACTGACTGACTGACTGACTGACTGACTGACTGACTGACTGACTGACTGACTGACTGACTGACTGACTGACTGACTGACTGACTGACTGACTGACTGACTGACTGACTGACTGACTGACTGACTGACTGACTGATTGGCTGACTGCTTGACTGACTGATTCATTGACTAACTGACTGACCGACTGACTGACTGACTGACTGACTGACTGACTGACTGACTGACTGACCGACTGACTGACTGACTGACTGACTGACTTACTGACTGACTGACTGACTGACTGACTGACTGACTGACTGACTGACTGACTGACTGACTGACTGACTGACTGACTGACTGGCTGAATGATTGGCTGACTGCTTGACTGACTGATTCATTGACTAACTGACTGACCGACTGACTGACTGACTGACTGACTGACTGACTGACTGACTGACTGACTGACTGACTGACTGACTGACTGACTGACTGACTGACTGACTGACTGACTGACTGACTGACTGACTGACTGACTGACTGACTGACTGACTGACTGAATACATTAAATCATTAGTCGTTCTCTCTCTGCTGGTTTCCGCGCTGAACTTCTGGCCGCCTCGCTTCTTGTCCATTCATTTTAATGGGAGCAAATCAGGTGTTCATTTGTACACCATGGTGCATCCACAGTTTCATCATCGACCATCCTGCTTTATTTGTTTCAGTCGGGAAGCTACCGAAATTATCAGACTTATTGCTCCTATTGCCCATTACATTTAGATGCGCACATACGCCCAGGAAAACTCCGGGGGAAATTATTCACCCGTTACGAATACCTAGGTAAAGTTCAACCTTCTTAACTTTATCGTCTGTCGACAAATCAGCTTCATTAACCCTAGGAAAAATATATCCCAAATACTTACATCTCTATGTGCTATTCTGCATCTGAGAATGTCCTCCCCTAGTCTCGTGACCTTTACAAAATGGTCAGTAACTCTCACCAATGTATGAGCGGACTTAAAATCATTCAGTAGTATGTGTGTGTGTGTGTATGTGTAATATCTGTCGCCCGCTACTTCCATCAACTAAAACACGTATTTCATGCAACGCGTGAAATTGGGATAATCTGAAGTCAGCAGTAAAAGTGAAATGAACGCATGCTTCTAAA
Organism: Fasciola hepatica; assembly: GCA_948099385.1. Lineage (NCBI taxonomy): Eukaryota > Metazoa > Platyhelminthes > Trematoda > Plagiorchiida > Fasciolidae > Fasciola > Fasciola hepatica. Next base: position 325,553 of record CANUEZ040000077.1, read on the forward strand.
TTTCTTTCAAAATTGCTGTCTAGACGTCCGCACAGGTTTTGGGGCAGGTGAGTCGTTTTTCTCTGTGAGCTACACTCTACGCTTTTTACGCTCCAAAGATTTCGTCCGCAGTGGATAGCCCTAGCAACTTCTTAACTACCAAAACGGGAACTGACAAGGAGCAGCAGTAGTTTGTCCTTGCTGTGCAAACTGATATCCTGTTTATTCGCCTCTCGGTTTTTTGCTGCAAAAACCCATTACCCTATGTACAGTTTCGGCGGACGTGCATTAGTTCCTAATTTTAAATGGGGTATCTAAGGAGCTCTAGTCTTGTTCCCGATGCCAACATTTGTTTGTCAGTCTGATTGCTTTGCTTTGCTTTCACGTACAACTTTTCAGACAGCCGAGGTGATGTTGGCACTCTGGTCAAAAGTTTTCGAGCTCCGACCAGTAGGTCAGTAAGATTAGTCGAGATCACAAATCACACAGTCCAGATAAATGAATCATTTTGGAATTTGGTTTTTTAATCCATTTATCGTGATTTAGGCCAGTAGTATGTTGCCATCAATTTATGCCACTAAAAAAAGATTTCCTGATCGGAGGACCATTTATATTGTTACTTTGAAAGCTTGCCGGCTTACTGCTTCGAAATATTTGGCACCAATTGATTAGATGCTCACTCAAACGCAGGTAGCTTTCAACTGGCCTCTAATACTGTGCTTCCACTCACCTTCTCGTGTGCACAAAACGGTTTGGCACATTTCCCCGTTCTCCCTCACTCCGTTCTCCTGTTCTCTTTTGATTCATGCATCCTCGATGGACCACCGTGTGTTTGCAATGAACCCGCGAATAGAGGCCCAGATCGGGAGCACACGGATTTTGTCTGCGTCGAACTATTCGATGGCAACGTCTATTTCGTGTACGCAGTTGGCGATCACTACAGGCACGTTCAATTAAATCCACTGGGCATCAAGCTGAACGATGGCAAGGCACACCGTGTTTTCGTGTCTCGGAACGATCAGCATCGATTTCTGGTACGTTTACCGTAGCTGGTACAATTGAATGCGGTTCGGTAAACTGATCTGAAGAATCCAAGTGGATAAAATCGCAATTTTTATCGAGATTTGGATCTGTTCAGGTTAGATTGTTCCAATCCAAATTGGACAGCAAAATGTTACTGACGTTATTTGCAAAAGCACACGGATTAACTTTATATTACATAAAATGCACACAAAGGGTAGACCCCCTAGGTCCAAGGACTTATTGTACAATGGAGTAAATGGTGAACATTCGTAGAAAAGGCTGTTTATTGGTTTTTCACTAGAAGAGAGAGGGGTTATCAGAAAGTTGAGAAACAAGAAGCAGTAGGGTGTTACAGAGTTCCACAGTCCTGGAGAAAAACTGGTGATTTGAATAAAGTCGTTCGACAGGTTTTTCGAGATACCTGTTTCTGAACGGGATCCGTAAAGATAACCCTCCGGATGAAGGATATTTGAAGTCACTTAAAACGGACAAAATATGTTTTAATTCTGGTGGGACATGAGAATGATGGAAGTCACTCAAAGGTATAAGAGAAGTGGTAGACCGGAAGTAAATGATGGACAGTGAGGCGTGCAGTCTTACGTTTTACTCGAGGCAAATTAAAAAGGGTACAACCGAGAACCCTAACCCAAATGTGACTGAAGTATTCGGCGATGGAAGCGTATTTGAAAATGGTATGGTGCAAGAAATTTGGGGGAAGTGAAGAACTCTGTATCCTAAAGATTTCTAAGATGACGAAATAGAAATAAGACACCATGGTGAACATGCTTGTCTTAAGCCATTTCATCCTGAGGTTGGTTATATTCGACTGATCTACCAGAACAATCCGGACTATGTAACATTCACAACTATGATGCTGCTGACAATATTTTTGAACATGCTTTTTTGCCATATTTATACTCGGGTTTGACCACTGTCAGTTGTGTCACTGTGTCTCGCGATGAGCCGCATCCTGACCGTGGGTCCATATCGATTCTAACCTGGGAAGCGATAATGGTTCGAACAATCCTTTTTGAGAACAACGCGAGGGATTGTGAAGCCGAATCATGACCGATACAGCAGTCGCCAAGTGCCTGGTACTGAATCAGTTTGAACACATTTCACGAGCTCTGTAGATCCCGTCAAATGCATCTCCTTTACTCACCGCACGGATGTTTTCTCAAAGCAAATGTCCATCTCTTTCCAGCTGCCCCGGCATAGAATTGAAGTCGGTGGATCAACAAGGTTTGATTCATTTATGTAGCATTATATTAACCAAGGAATCAAATTACTGAAACGAGATTATTCGTGATCGTACCTCCGTCTCTGTTTTTATAGGACTAACCTGTGAAATCGTGTTACTTTCCAAAAGGTCGCCGTTGAAAACTAACAATGAAACCTGTTAGATACACTTTTTCATGTGAAAGTGACAACCATAAACCCTGTTCCGATCCAACTGTTAAGATTTTAACAGGGATTTAACATTTCTGGTGTATTTGTCCGCTTGTGTTGTAATCCTCTGTTATCTCTGGTTGCACGCTCTGTTGAATATCGAAAACTTTCTACGAATAAATTAAACTTTGTTCATTCCCATATCTGCCGAGGACCCTCACATCTTCAGAAGAGACTACTGTTTTCTGGGCTCATTCATTAGGGATGTTTTAAAAATAGCAAATTGTTTTCAATTGGCTGACTGAAAGAATGAGGCCAGGCAATCCGAATCGCCCAACTTGACACAGAAATTCTTCTTTCAATCCTGTTTGACCACAGATCAAATTCAACGGTCGCGTGATTGATGTAGATCAGGGCACCGTGGCTCATCAGACCGAGTTTGCCACCTATACGTACATCGGCAGTGTGGATCAACCAACTCGTCTACCGTGGCATGTGTGGTCCCGTGAGAACTTTGCTGGTTGCATCACCTGGATTAGAGTCAATGATGACAAGTTTCTCGATGCTTCCTCGTGAGTTATCAATTTTCGGCGTAAATTTTATCAGCCAAAATTCTTACTTCGCCAAGTTGGAACGTTCGTAGCCTCTTAATGACAATAACCAAATTTATCACAGAAAAAGGTCCGTGTTTATGTTCTTTCGGCGATTACTTTGAGAACATTCTTAATTTATTTTATCTTTGATGATGTATGGTCCTCCACGCTCAGACGAATGAGTCAGCACACGGATGTCAGCCGGGGTATTCGATTTGGAGTTTGTGAAACCCCTTCGAAGCAATGCACACGAGAGAAATGTGGTGGAGGTCAATGTGCAGAGCGGTCCCATCCGTTCTTCGAGCAACTGAACTTCGCTTGTGATTGCAGCGGTTCTGACAAAACCTTCCGTGAGGGGGTTATGGACATTCGCCGATCAGAAACTTGCTTCCGCGGTGAGTATTTGCAACTTCATGAACAGATGTGAGATTGACTATCCTTCCAGTTATTTTCAAAAAATGAACCGTGGCAATTCGTTGAGCATCATCGGGAGTTCCGCTTTTTCGTGTTTCATTTGTGCTACTCGCGAGTAGTTGAGTTTTGCATACAAGATAATGTCCACTCAAATTCCCAAGCGGAATATTTTTGATTTCTAGATGCTCCAATACTTGAAATGGACGGCGACATCTCCTACCTGATTGATTTTGAAAAACAACTGAACACCCTGACAACACACACGGATGATATCAGCCTACAGTTTCGTACCCTAGAGGGTTCAGTACCGCTATTCTACTCAGTCAGTCCAGCAGATAGGTCGTATTTTCGCGTGGACTTGGTGGGCGGGAAATTGGAGGTTCAAACAAATATGAATCATCCCGATGATCAGAGTCGGTCGGAGGTAAGCCAAAACAATCCTGTTCAGACGAATTTATGCATGCGTTTTCACGCGTGTGCTATCAACAGCCAACTACAAATAACTGAAATTTTCAGTGTTATCAGTCTCCATGATAGTGACCACTTTTAATTACGCAACTGACAACTGTAATTTACGTCTGGCTTTCAGGGGGGAGAAGTATCAAGCGTAACATAAGTTCACGTGGTTTATGTTTGTATGGCGTTAATTTGAGACGAAAATGTGCATACCAAAGTAACACGATAAAAAAATTGTGGCATACTGCCTGACTAGGATCCTGAGCGAGGGAAAGCCCAACAGGCGAACAAACTTCGCACTCACAAGACAGGGTTGGAAGCAAAAAACCAATGCACAAAATGACGGTGAGGAATATTTGATGGAATATGTGCACAAATAAACACACACATACAAAAGCAACCAACCAAAAGCTACTCCATAGCGAAGGAATCAATGAGAAGAGTGGCTGGGCGAATCAAGTGAGGTTCGAGAGTATTTAAATCGATCGACAGACTAACTGAGTCGGGAGGGAGATATAAGGATCCCTAGTGTTGTCTTCAGAACTAAGCAGATCTGTGATAGAATGATGTTGTATTATGGACATTTACCAACATCTGTACAGGCGCAAGCCAACGTAAAATTTGAAAGGAACATTGACCACTGGTCTGTGTGACTGCGTGAACCGGACACCACAACCAGAATAAATCATTACTAAGGGGCGGAACGAATCATTACAATGAATGGTTTAAAATATATTGCAAATATTCGAAAAAATAATTGCAGGGTAAACTACCTGCTATCTGGTTTTTAAGAAATATGAATAGTTGCCACAGTAAAATTGGATGGTATGAAAAACTGTTACATAAATCTCAAGTATACCATATTGACTACAATCAGCACAGTTTCACCGAGATCTGGTTTATTAATTAGGCTCACGTTATTATATTCACTGAGATGTTGCATGCCACTAATGATGCTTTAGTTTCTCGTCTAAAAACGCCGACGTGAAAGTTCACTTTTGACAGATCGAACTGAATAAAATAAGCACAAAAGGTGAAAGCTTCTAAGCGGATTTTTACAAATCGTTTTTTGAACGAATCGGATTTTACAGAGCTGCATTTTATCATTCTTATCAATGAAAACGTTGATTTTTTTCTACTCTGCGCGTTGGTAACATGGAATACTAAATGTTTTACCATTTTTTCGCAGAGGTTTTTGCTTTCAAGTCCCCCGCTGAATGATAATGTGTGGCATACTCTTACGATCAGAAGACGCGCCGATTATATCTACATCTCAGTGGACGGTCTGTATGAGGTTACCGGTGAGTTTGCTAGTTTTGTCCGTTGCAGGCTCATATATTTTGATTTATAGGCATTGTCTATTGATAAGCAAACAAGTAGTGTGAGGTATTTCGACAAGTAAAACTCGTTTTCATTTTCTTTCAGGCAAGATTCCGTTGATTAGTCAGCTGAAAACGTTCAAGTTAGTTGCTCAACAGATTTACTTGGGAAGCGGTGGACCAGCAAACTATCAACGTCCACCAGCACCGGGATCTGACATCAAATTTGTGCCACCTCCACCGAGATTCCGTGGTGAATTCCGCAACTTTTACTGGAATGAATACGACTTCATTGGAACGAGTCAGTTGCCGGGAAAATATACATCAGATATGCTTACTCCACGTGCTGTGATCCCTGCTTTCCCTGAATGGCCTCGCGAACCAACCTACTCAATCACGTGTTCTCCGAAACTTCGTTACGGTCGTTTGGAAAAGCTGATAGATATCAAAGAGGGTGGGGATATGTTTTTAATTGAATTCAAAAGCGAATACGATGGCGTCATTTTCAGCGTGAGTTTGCATGTTCAATCAACTGATATCACGCGCTTCGTATAATTTGAAAAACTGTTTTCGTTGTCCATATAACTTTCTGTCATTGCCTTTATATTTCGTTCGTATATTATCTTCACCTTCGACGGGGTAACCCGTCGGTGACAATGATATAATCTGAGGTGGCAAATGAAAATAGAATACTGGTATCTGCGATTGGTGGTTTACGAGACGAAAAACTGAAGATCACAACAGATTCTATATTCTGTATGAAGCAGTCTTTACCATATATATATATATATATATATATATATATATATATATATATATATATATATATATATATATCTTCACAAGGACCTCATTTGAAGAATCATAAACGTGAATGGATACCCTTGGGTGAAGAGTTGACGAGTAAATCACAACTGTGATTTCCGTTATTCACTCGTGTCTAGGTCACTGCTAACTTAACGAACAACGAGACTACATATACAAGCGCTCATATTATTGGTAAGCAGTATGTTAATAAGCGGACAAAGCTTCGCTGGACGCGCACGACCGGTTTCACGCTCATCAAGTATGCGGACCCGATGCTCTTCTGCCCACTGATCATCACACTTGTACACTCCGTTGATATATTCGTCACAAAGATCTAACTTGAAGTCTCAGGAGTGTGACTGAATGCTCTTCGTTGAATACTTCACCAGTATATGTATAGTCGTGAAACGTTTTCCCAATTGATCGAAAACTTCTCAGCAGAAAACTTTTCCGATTTTTTCAGGATCTTCAGGAGACACTGCGTTCGGCGCCAGTTTGTTTGAGATCCATCCTCTCTCCGATAACTATTTCTTTTCACCGCTTTTTCCGATGCAGTTACTTTGTTGTCCATTTTTTTTTTGTTTTTAAGGTAGCGTTTTTGGCAAGCATAGAATGATTTGAAATTATGCTCCCGGCATTTTCCTGCACATAGTTGATTTTTACTTTTCTGGAAAAGGTTAGGAATTTTTTTGTGCGTGGACTTTACTTGACCATGAAGAATCCATTTCATCTATTTTTTTTTTCGGCAAATTCCATCGCCTCTTCCATCTAGACGAAATTGGTTTGCCCATTTTGACTTAGGAGGAAAAATTGAGACAAGTTTTGCTTGTTTTGTCGGTTGATTTCAACTGTGGTTTTCAGTATTTGAAGGTCGGATTGGGGAATAGATCATGAAATTTCCCTTTCCAACCAAAATATTTCCCAACTGTCTACAACTAAAAGCACATCCGCAGTACTGTTTCGATTGCAGAAGACAATAGAATTTCCAATCTGGTATTTTTCACCATATTTCATTTGATGACAAATTTTCCCAAAAGTTCGTCAAGCGGTACATTTTTCTGACCCATATCGAATCAGGCAAGAGATCCGACTTCGTTAGATCAAGTTCATATCAGCATGGTCTTACTCCGTGGTCGACTTCATGTGGTCTATTCTATTTATGGACGTTCCGGTGTTCACGAGGTGACCAGTGAGGAATTTGACGACGGTCGTTGGCATCGTATTGTGCTCGGATTGGAACGCCGAAAGAAACATCTCATTCTGTTCGTAGACAGTATGCCTCTTGTGGTGAGTTTTGAGATGCACAAATGGAAACTGCTTCCCTTCCCCCTACCAACCTCGACAACGAATCTTTAGGTCTGGTCCAAACGGGTCGAATGGATTTGTCGGTTTAATAAAAGTGCAGTGATGCACTCAGTGTCTAGCCAGTTTTCCGGTAACAAGTTACCCCATCGAATACGACTAAGTGCAGTAAGATGGATATACAGTGCATCACCTCCCAGGAGGTCCCACTATTCGAAGAGGTGGACATTTAGACACGAATAGGCTGTGCATTTTCTGTGGTGGTTTCAGTTTCTTCTCTTTGTTATCTCGTTTATGAATATTAGTAATCTTTTTAATGTTATTTTTACCTTGTTTATTTGCTGTACAATATGTTCAATGAGTTCTGTCTCATCCCTAGAGGTTGGACTTCTTATTTTGGTTGCTGATTACGATAGTAGCAGTTGACTGGTAACTTCAACTGATGCCAGCCGAAAATCCCTTGGATTGCCCTCTTGAACCGACGATGAACGACATCAGCATTCAACAGTTATGACTTTAAAAGTGTAATATTTTAAAACGAGATGACTAAACAAATTTGCCGACGTGTTCCGTTTACCCTTCAAGTCAACAATTGTACGATATTTAGGGGTAGAAGTTGAGTCGAATTAACGGCTGTCGAAAGGGACGGGACGGGTGGTGGAAAGATTCAAATTTGGGGCTGCAAGGTCTAATTGTTCTTCTGGCGGACGTCTGAGCACCAGTCCTCCTCGGGTCACAAGTCCACACGTTGTACATTCTGTCCAATAAGTTTGATGAAAGCCGATACTATCCGACCTGGCGTATACTCCATTGAACTTTTCCCCCAATCCAGGGTGATTACCTAATTTTTGGCGGCTGACAATTGTTTCAGTAGTAAAAACTGGAATTCGTCCGATATGTACTGTCATCGGACCTATTGCTCAGATTATACACTCAACAGTAATTCCTCTTTGGTTCGAGCTACCGGTGGACAGATCAAAGTTCAGGGAAACATTACCTCGTCTAGTCGTGTTTCGCTGTATGACGACGATGATCGACTGATTGAGAAAAAAATTATCGACTATTGTTGGAATAACAAAAAACCTGGTATTTTGACTGGAATTTCGGATTGTGCATGTGTGCACGTGGTTCACGACCGTAGATCGGACGAAGGGCACTGTTGAGTAGTCATTCTTTTGGTAAATTATTAGTTCATGTGCATCAGAAGAATTCATGATGATCTGAATCAGAGGTTCATTTATCTGGTCGGATAGAAAGAAGTTCCTTGAGGAATCGAACAAAAACATAGTGTACGTGGATTTGTTCAGGCAAACCATAATCTAAAATATATTATGATGAATTGATTAAATTAAGCTTAGCGTTTGATGAGGCTATCAGTTTATTGAATTTTCTTACGCCTAGTTTTTCCTCAGACAAACCGACAGATCGACAGACAGAAATAAGTAGAAAAAATGGTCGATAGCAAAACAACCAGTATTTTTTAGTCATTCTAGTCGTTCACACACAGTGCATCTTTTTTTTACCCGAACCAGCGTATTGGCAACGGATTACCGCTGAGTAACGTTAAGGAATTGAATTTCTATTTCGGTGGATTACCCGATTCCGAATGGAGTTCTGTGCTCACTTTAATACGGAACTACACGCCCGGCTCATTACGAGGTAGCGAAGCCGAGCAGGGCGTCCAGCCAGCTTTCACCGGTTGTCTCGGTGGGTTCAGTTTGCGAGCAGACAAATTCGCTAGTGACTTGCTACGACGATACGACAGTCATCTAATCTCCTATCCGCCAAACGAGATTGTCCGAGGATTTTGTCGAAGTAAGTGATGTAGAGTGTTACTATACGCATTCCTATTCAAACCACCAAAATATAGTGAGTTCTATTGTACACACAGTTTGTATGCATCTGATCATCTGATTCATCAAGGGCAAGTTTTCTTCTAAAAGAGCACATCAAACATTTAGGGTCCCAATCTAATTGATCCCAACTTTAATCGTTAATTAACCTAGCTATTTGTGTTATCTGTAATACTTTTCCTCCACAGAGGTCCCCACTAAAAAAACTGTCCGTTGTAAGAGTCGGTCAGTCGTTGCACAGGCAATAATTTGTTAAGTCCAAAGTTGGTAACAGTTGCGCGCTGTATCATTTGGTGTTAGTGTAAAGCAGCTTGTTGCGATCCGGCCAGAATAGCCCCACGGTTACCGAATGAGAATCCAATTACTTCGCTTGTGATGATTCCATCCTCAGCTGGGACTAGGTGGATGTCCTCGGTTATTGGTAGTGTAGACCCAATGCGAGCTGCCTCCGGATTCGTCCAACTTGTCAGTTCAATTGGTCAAAGATTTGACTTGTTATAGAATGACTTATCATGAGCGAATCACAAGTAAGTAAGAAGCCATCAACAGTGCGTTGCCATATAAAAACTTGGCATGCTAACCGTTGAGCTGCATGAGTTGGCCCTGAATTGTTCTGTTCACGTGATTCTTACTACATTCAACTTCTGGAGGTCTGGGTGAAACGAAGACACAAAGGTGACCTACAAAACCTAGCTACCTAAACAGTTTGATTAGTAACTTATAGAATAATTCAACACAATGTTACTTCTTCGCCCATCATTGAGAAACCATGGTTCATCACAATCCAGTAACGGGACACGTTCCCAGAGTCCCAAGTGTTTCCCAGACAAACGGACTAATTTTATACCGTTTGTTTTGTATCGCTGCCAATTGTTCCCCCACGAAGAAGAAGCTGCTTTCCAGTAGCGGAGCATCCAGATAATGGCTTCAATAATCATAACATTCATCTTCTAATGATTCCAGACGGGGTATAAACAGGACTTCAGTAATGAGAGGATGTTCAGTCTTTCCAGCTATTCGGTTGTTCAGAACGTCAAATTTGGCGACCACATCCTAGTTTTCCGTTTGAAAGCTTTTGAGCTTCCAAAAAAAATCTTTCTACTCGGGCGCATCGTTGATTTTCCTCATTTTCCTAAAGCTTAGTCCTCATTGGTGAAATAATTGATCGGAAGATTTTACACTTGCCCTATCTGATAATGTGAGATCGATACGGATGTTTTTGATGTATTATGATTGTATTTCTCACGTCATTCGATCACAATTTCACAGACATTCTTCGAAATTCTCCCTTCTAAAACTTCGCTCTCTTTGGCTCTGTCTGCTCTTCTCTCTAAACTATTCGTCAATTTTCTCACCCTCCAACAGCTCAGAAACGTTGCAGTCCGAGCTATTGCAAACATGGACGTTGTGAAATGATTTCCGAGAATCAGTTAAGATGCATCTGTACTGGAACGGGTTACGAGGGACCACGCTGTGAGAATATTGTCCTCGAATGCCCACCAAACTACTGCAATCAACGAGGTTCGTGCTCGATGATCTCCGGGAAACCGGTTTGCGATTGCACCGGTTCCGGTTATCACGGTGAACGTTGTGAATTGAACCCATGCACTAGTGGTCAGTATTGTTACAATGGTGGTCGTTGCACTATGCGTGGTAACGTGGCCGAATGTAATTGTCGCGGCACTGGATACTACGGGGATCGGTGTCGTGATCCGATTTGCCCTATTGGGTATTGTCACAACGGCGGCACGTGTCGTGTGGATGCCAACGATCGACCCGTTTGCGATTGTCGTGGAACTGGTTTCACCGGGGAACGATGCGAGCAACGAGGTTGCACACCCGGCCTCTGTGACAACGGAGGCCAGTGTCGAATTAACACTTACGGGCAACCGGAGTGTATTTGTACGGGTACCGGATTCACCGGACCGAATTGTCGCACACCGATATGCACATCCGACTATTGTATGAACCGAGGTCGTTGTGTTGTGGACGGAGAACGACCGCGTTGTGAATGTCGGGGAACCGGCTATACCGGTGAACGATGTCAAATCTCGGTGTGTACGGAGGGGATTTGTTCAAATGGAGGGCGATGCACTGTGGGCGTGAATGATCAACCGATCTGTGATTGTTCCGGCACCGGATTCGGTGGTACTCATTGTCGTGATCCACTCTGTCGTCCGGGCTATTGTCAAAATGGTGGACGGTGTGTGGTCAGCCCGTCTGGACAACCCACATGTTCGTGCGAGGGCACTGGGTTTACGGGGGCACATTGCCAAACGCCGATCTGTTCGCCCGGTTATTGTCTGAACAATGGGCAGTGCCGTGTGGATCGGAATGATCAGCCGTTTTGCAACTGTGAAGGTACCGGATATCAAGGAACTCGTTGTGAGAGTTCCATATGTACCCCAGGTTACTGTTTGAATGGTGGTCAGTGCCGTGTCAATGAAGCCGGACAACCGGTTTGTGACTGTTTGATGACAAATTATGATGGTCCACATTGTTCCGAGCCAATCTGCCCGAAATCTTATTGCGGTGATCGTGGTCTATGTGTGGTGCGTCAACGTCAACCCACTTGTGATTGTCATCCGGGTTATCATGGATCACGCTGTGAGATGGAAGTTTGCCCCGCAAACTATTGTATCAACGGTGGAGTTTGCTCTCCAGGACCAGATCGTTTGCCTCATTGTACTTGTCCCATCAATTATGAAGGTGATCGATGTGAATTGCCCAAAGTTTGTCCTCCGGATTACTGTTTTCATGGTGGACGTTGCACCATGAATCGGGGTGTGCCGAATTGTGACTGCCTGGGCACAGATTATACGGGTTCCCGTTGTGAGATTGTTCAGACTTGTCCTCCGGGCTTTTGTCAGAATGGTGGTCAATGTTCGGTTCAAGGCGGGACCTACGTGTGCGATTGTACTGGTACCGGTTACCGTGGGGTGATTTGCAATGAACCGATAGCTTGCCCGCCAAATTACTGTCTATTTGGGGGAATTTGCTCTGCATTGCCTGGAAAGCGATATCAATGTGACTGTTCAAGAACGGCTAGAACTGGAGCTCACTGTGAAAGTAGTAAGTTGACTAAAACGCTGTCTGATTTTTTCCCTCGTGGTGTACGTACGCCTACTCGTCCAAGCGGCATTCTTGTTTAGCCTACTAGTAAATAACACAGTAGTGTGAACATAAAATGGTATTGTTCAATAACGGCTCAGTCGAAAACGTTGATTGGTTGTCGACGTTTCGATCACCACGGACTGATTTTACAAGCAAATAGCCTACCATCGATTTCGAATATATATTTGTTTAAAAACCCAATTCTATCATAACATTTCACACTGCGCATCGGTTTTCCGATACACTCCGAACCGATCTCGGTTCTAACTTACCAATTAAATGGAATTTGTTAGATGTTGCGAATTTTGATCTGAATGTTGAGAGGCTTCTTTCTTTGTGGGATCCGAACTCCTTCAAGGAAACCTTCCTCTTTTTGTACCGCATACGCTTTACCATATGAACCACGGATCAAAGCGAGCAACAACGTTAGCATTTGAATCGATACAACCTTAGTAAAAGTGTCATGAAGTACATGGTGAAATTCAGTGGTCAGTCCATCAATCATTGAGACCCTCATATTCACTACTTGAACATTCCCAGGCTCCCATGGTATCTACGTGGACTACGACAAGGATGGCTATTTGATCTATCCACTTGTACCATCCGTGCGCACAGTTGAAGATAATGTGACTCTCGGGTTTAAAACGTACATGCAATCGGGCACCCTGATCACTTTCCTTTCACCGGACGGACAATACTGGGCGTTGAAGTTGGTGAGTTAGGTTGATGTTTCCGATCTATTACATCCTTGGTCGGTCATAACCACTTGGTACGATCGCTCGTGATATCGAACTATCCTTACTCTCAGCCCGACCCATCCCTTCTTTCTTTCTTTCTCACCCGGACATGCAGCGTGACGGTCGAGTGATGGTTGATGCTAGCGGCAAGCACGTCTACGGATTTCGTATGCGTTCAAACGATGGACACTATCATGTGTTGAATGTGGAACGTAAAGGCGACACCATGATAGTGACTCAGGATAGTGAGGTGATCCGCGTCGTATTACCCGGTGAGTGTAATCAAATAAAGATAGACAGACGGACAGACAGACAGACAGGCACACAGACAGTGTTGTAGTTGGTCACCCTGTTTTGTTTCCACTGGGGCACAGAATCTGATCCTCATTTCTCCGTTTATTGTCATTCCAGGGGTTGTCAATCCAGTAGATCAAAGTCTAATCTACAACGCAATTCACATTGCCACAGATGAGCAAAAATCGGACATATTCCGCGGTGTGATTGGAGGTGAGTTATTTTGTCCGTCCCGGTTTTTATGACCTGTATGAGTACCTGGCAGAAATGCCTCTCATTTTACACGTCAACTCATACACCCATCATCTACTTGGGAAACTAATTTTTTCACACAAAATTCGGAAGATCCCATTTGTAATTTCCCTCTCCGTGGGGTTTTGTGGTCATCACAATTGGGTGATTTCAAACAGGGTCTCAAATAGTTGTGAAAAGCTATAAGTGTTGGCAAGTTGAGACAACCCACGTACTTGGATTACCTTTGCAGTCTCGTGGGCTTCACGCATTTCCGTCAAAAAACATTCGCCGAAGAAACCATCACCGTGTAAAGAAGGAAATGAAAACAGAAGTGAGGCTGAGTGAAGTCAAAGTACCAGGATTAGCGCACAACTAAGTTACAACTCTCTCTCTCTTTGTTCACGGGCGAAGCGCGTGACAAGAGAATTCTCATAAATGAGAATGCGAGACTAGGTAACTGTTTCCGGGTGTTGGAGTAGTAGGAAGACAAGTCGATATGCAACGGATCTGTATTGCTGGAAAGTATCTTGTGGGTTAACTTTTTACACGACTCAGGGTGTTTGTCAAGAAGTTTCTAGTTACCTGACTATGGTTAGAAATCACGATTGATTATCATTAGACGGTGCAGTGGAACTTCGAAGTCTTGTTTCAGGAAGACGGCGAATAGTATAGGAGAACAATAGAGGAATACCGGGAGAACACACTAATGTGCATAATTAGACAGGATCGATTGGGGATTCAGAATCATCTGAGCTTATGAATGTAGACAGACAAAAACGTCCAGTTTTCCTGCACAACCGAATATGCGTAGACCAATGGATGTTGCTATTTACTGTTATTCTGAGGTACTGCTTTGAATCGTCTCTAGAGAGAGGGGGAACCGTGATGAATATTCACTTTGTCTTTGGGAATATTCAACCGGTACAGAGAATAGATAAACCCCGAGCATTTAGGTGGGCTCGCTGGAAGGCTAGACAGGGCGGAAAAGTGTTCAGAATTAACCAAATTGTCCATAAATCTACTAAGATCAGAAGAACGACATTATCTGCGCACTCGAAAACGTCAGCAGGAAAGCTGGCTGAAATACCGCCGATTCGGTTGGAAAATAAGTGTGGGAAATAATGATCCCTCGGAGCGCTCTGGAGTTAGTGATCTAAGGTTTGCAGGAAATTTTTGCCTAATTTGATGCGCTGCAGTGTCGGTGAACTTGTTAGATGGCCAGACAAGCGATCATTTTTGAGCATTCAAAAGAGTATAATTTGGCGAGGAGCTTTGACCGGGGAATCGAATCAGCAGCGAAAGATTAACGAGAACATACGTAAAATGCTAATATGTTTCACATTTTCTCTTCTTTTTACTTTACTTTTCCTAACGTCCACGTTTTTTGACTACTTTCCGCAAACTGATTGCGAGTCTTGATACTACGTGCCTTCGTGTTTGCTCACCCATGTGGACCGTTTCGCACTCCTTTTACAAATGAACTGGTTCATTACGCGATTATCGAAAAGCTGACCCAAGTGATCCATTGAACCGATGTCGAATTAAGGGTTGTCACGTAGACAGAAAGTATTATTTCGTTTTCTCAACCCGTATAATTTGTGCAGTTGATAAACTCGACACTACTTATCCAGCGTCAACACCAAGGGTGGTGCTGTTGTGCGTCCGAGACACCAGTAGGATGATTTGCCGAGAATGCCTCTACGTGAATGCGGACTTACTTGTGGCATCTGTGTGGATAAAGTACTCAAATAAATTTGTTTATGCCGGTTAGATAGGACTACCCAGTGTAACATTTCCTAGATTGGAAAAGATTTTCACTCTGTTACATGCCTACCGCTTTGCTGGTTGGTTACAACCCGTACTAACATTGTGAAATGACTACCAATCATACGAGCATCAAAGTTGGCCCGACTGGCAATAATCTTGTGCACAGATTCATACCGTCTGCAACTCATACAGGGCCAGTTCTCCGGGAAATTAAAACAGGCCAACACCTTGATGCAGTGGGTCTTAGGAGTGCAGGTGGCATAAGTTAACAGACACTCTAGCCTATATCCAGTTTGACTGGCAAGTTGTCCAATTCGCGAAAGCGTCCATCCACAACTGACTGTGTTCGATCCGAGTCTGCATGCTTTGGATAGGCAGATCCTTTGGGTGGCATGTTTGGAGACGCAGTTGTTGAACTAATAGTTCGGTCTCGAATATGCAATTGCACCTCCCTCGTGCAACAATATATGTCAAATAAAGAAGACTCTGCTCAATATACAAGGTCAAGTTGGACGCTGTACGTTTTCGGAGTGGATTAAGGTTGACCAGGTAGTGTGACAACTAATACATCTGCTACATGGCCAATAAACTGTGCACTTCTAATATTTTTCAACCAAACATTTAGACATTCACAGAAATGAGTAGAATCCTATTTGGCTTGTGTAAACCTTCCTGCCTTTTTCCACACACACTGTTTCAGGGGTCTATTGGAACGGACGATATCCGATCAACGACCTGAAAGAGGGCCGAGTTACCCCCATCGGAGAGGTAACCATTGTACTAACTCCGGAATTTCCCATTTCACCACCGAAACCGCAGCCGATTTGTACTCCGGGTTACTGTTTGAATATGGGTCGATGTCACGCGGTAGATTATCAGCTCAAATGTGATTGTAGCAATACCGGATGGAATGGAGTACGATGCGAGAGACGTAAGTGAATTTCGGTATCGAATGCCATCGATCTGTTTGCTCACTCCTTCTTCGCTTAATTAGGCTCGACTAGATGTCATGTGATTTGATTCGATCATAGTCTCAGTTGAGAAGCTGTTATCACTAGATACACAAATTTCTCAAAAACCGCTACGCTAATACTAATAATCCCGCTGGGGATAGCTACAATCAATAAACGAAAAGTTGCGTAGTACGCACGTGTTTCGAGCACGGGCATTACAGTTTAGGATCACGACTATATGCTTTCGCTAACGCTTCAGGTCGAGTCCCCTCCCCTCCTCCATGAACACATCTATGGAGGAAACATTAGTATTGTCGTATTTCATCAATAGAAGGCGCATTTCGCTACATTTACGAACATGTAACTGAGTGCCCGGCAATCACTGAACTGTATGCATCACTGATTGATGCGCCCCGTTTTTAGTTCGATCGTTGAATTACCCGATCTACCGTGACATCATTTCGGTCCATCCCTTCTAATGCTCATAGTCAGTTGTGTCACTTCCTGGGCACCGAACTGTGTTTCTTCACGGTTTTAGCGTGCAGCCATCCCATTGAAGTGATGCTTAGTAATGCCGTGCTATGACCCATGCACATGCTCACTCGAAGCACATGTATTGTGTCAGAGGTCGTCGAAAAAGAGAGTGTTAAATTGTGACCGATGTCTGTCGCTTTGCATTTTTTTTGTTTGATTGACGGTTTGTTTGCAGCCGGAGTAATTCGCTCACTTTGAAGTCCTCACTCTATCGGATGGAATATCAACAACGGTGATTGTGCTGGACTGCTACCTAGTCGTGGAGTGATTCGTAGAAACCGACCTCGGAATGCCCAATCAGTCGATGATCGATAATGGCTGGAAAATCATGCAAGCATAGAATATGAGAACTCAGATCGTGCTGGATCCGATTGTTCTTCGGGGTCCCAGGCACACAATAATCACGGGGGGAGGTAAGAGACGGCCAGTAAAGAATGCCCAGTCGCAGTCTTTGTTTGACATCCAGATATTAGGTGTCACATGTGAGGTAGGCGATCTCAATCGCATGGCTTGGATGGTGACAACAATAGAGGGTTCGAAAACAGAAGATAAACGGAAGGAGATTCATCTGAATCTCGAGTTCAAGGTAATAAACAGAACTGGCACAAAAATCAATGGGTCAGCGGGCCACAAAATGTTACTAAGGCAGGCGAGGTGAAGCGTAGGGACGGACACAGACTTGGTCCGCCTGATCCGGGCACCTTGACCGAAGGTAGAATATTAAATCAGTACTGTCGACATACCGGGTAGGACTGTCCGAACCGGCAGTGAGCAACTCCGTCAGCCAAACCAAACTTATTTTGGCATGAGAATTTCAACGAGAAAATTAATGGCACACACAGTAGCTTTTGCTGAAATATCGACCGTCTTATATGGGGACAAAGTGAGTAGCTTTCGCACGAATGAAATTGTTCGAATAAGAACAGCATAATCCAGTGCCGAAAGCTGAAATGTTTTCCTGGGTGTTAAGTAGTGTTTCATTCTCTGATCAGTTCTTTTTTGGTTACATAAAACTACAAGTAATTATCTGTCGGGGCTAAAAACGAACACATTTTCTATTCCACTTAGGGATACGGATACGCATACCGAATACCACATCGTGTCTGCCATCCGGGTAGTAATTTGTATTTCATAGCATCTAACACCTCTCATTTACCATTTAGCATTTCTATCATCTTCGATTCCCTCGTCCGGTATTCCAAAATGCAATAAATGTTTACAGCATTCATCCATCATCCGTTTCTCCCCATCTCCTGTCGCCTGTGCTTTCAAATCCTGGGAACCGAAATGGTTCTGGTGAGACCGCTTCGCTTTTCACTTTTGATAAAATACTTTTTATCTGCATCGTCCCGCGCCACATTTGTCCGGATGAGAATCTGTCATCTTCTGGTGTGTGTGTGTGTGTGTGTGTGTGTGTGTGTGTGTGCGAGCAACAACCTGTTACATCAAACATTTTACTCTCCGAATGTGCGAACCTCGTTCTGAAGTTGATGCTAGACAGTACGCGAGGAGGATGCGTCCAATTCAGTGAGAAGTGTGTGTAGGGGCGCGTCGATCGACCGTGTAACGAATGTGCATAAACAGATTCATTGGCAGACTGACAGACTGGGGCCTGGACCTCTTGGGAGACAACTTTGGATAGCTGGGCCACATGATATGGATGTACGCAAACAAACTTTTTACTCGTGGACATTGCGAAATACTGGGACGAGTATTTAAACAACGCGTAGTTTTTCATGTAACTAAAGGTTAGGCACGAATAACAACAGATCACCGGGGTTTTCATTACAGAAATGCAACCGATTCTTCCCGAAAAATTGTAATTTCTTATGGATAATTTTAAGCTCGGCAGTTTTACGTATCTTCTCATCGTGCATTATAAATGCGTATGGATTTCGTTTACGTTCACTGGAAATCAAACTGAAAGTTAACTGTTAAAAATGTGCCCAAATCAAAACTGAAGAGCCATAGGAATCCATAGAACAAAGGTTTGTTTCCATGATCTCTAGAATTGTTGTAGTATTCTTATCAGTGTGCTTGAATTGAAGATTAAATTGTTTATGAACTGAACCATAATGCAATACCGACGCTCGACTCCTTGCAACTGTCCCACCTGGTTTGTTGCGAGTCGTCAGTCGCGGTGCAGCCGTCCACCGAGTTCCATTGGGAATTAAACCCGGGAGTGGGTGAATGCCACGAGACTATACGACCGGCATCTAAAAGGTCGATTTCTTGGTGAGACACGGTGGATATGTACTGCAACTGATAACTCCAAACAAACCGGATGGAACAGCTGTTCAATGCTTCCATGGCTTCCAGCGACGAGTTAAGCGTAGTGATACCGTATTCCTATCATCAAATGGTCAAAAGCTGTACTTGGGATTATTCTCCGAAGCTGTAAACTATGATTTTTCTGAAATGTACATATCCGAAGAGGTTAATTAGGTTTCTCGTGAATATGGAGTTTCCTGTACATTGGACAACCAAGTCAATGAGACGAGTATGATAAACATAATACTTGTTCAAATTTGGTAAGTGTAAAATAAACTGTTACAAGTCACTCTGATAGTTTAGTTCTAAACATGTTCACCATTTCAGGTTCGACTCATCGATGAGGTATCGGTGGTCGTACATTCGCCACACGCACTGCGGTGTAGAATAAACGTGGTTATCGTGACATCCGGATGTTGAGCGGGGTTTACATCCCACCTTCTTTCCATGTTCTTCATTGATTTCATTATTTTTTTTTTGTTATTCTGCATCCTTACCCTGAAAACACATCTACAGAAAGTATGGGTTTCTTGCCCAGTACGCCCGGAAACGGAGCTTATGTGATTTATTCGATTGTTCCGCCAAAACGGACCACCAACGATGAAATGCGTGTGGCATTCCAAACCTGGTCTAACAATGGTCCAATTGCACGTGTTGTTCAAGCGGACGCATCATACTACGATCTGATTCTCGTAAGTCATAAGCATCTGCCATTAAGAGGGGCCATTGGGTGCACAACCTTTTGATAGTCGATTATCCCACTTGTGACACGTGAAATCACGAGGCAATGTTTCCAATTTATTGAACTATAGACTCAATACAATGGGACTTTGAAATTATTCTGTTTGACTCAAAAGCACCGGAATGGTTGGCCAAACATTACTGAAATTGACAAACAAATTAATGATCGATTATTTGCTTCGTTTATTACGCAACAAAGGTATGATGTTTCCGGATGGGGATTATGGTAATCCAAGGCTGCCAAATGTGAAAGTGATTGTTGAAGATAAAATTCTGAGATAGAGAGAGTAAAATTAAAATTCAGCCTAAATCGAACTTGTCCGAATATCGAACTTGGTTGGTGTAGATTACGGATGATTTCTGACAGATCGGGTAAAACAGACGGGCAGTTTTCCTTTTGCTTTTATTTCACTGTGACCGTGCGAGCACCTCCGTTTCGCAACCCCTCCACCCCCCATCGAAAGACAGAGTAAAACGACACAACCCAACCAGTTGAAGGCAAAAAATCGGTTAATTATCACACAACATGGTATCCGCCGTGCAAACGACAAATTCTGTGATTCTTCAATATCGATTCAGGCGTTGATGCTGAATGATGAATGCGGAAATTCTGTGTGGTGTTCAGTATGGGTCCTGAGAGTGAAATAATTGCGAGTTAGTCTCTTACACGTCTGAATCAGATTTGGAAGGTAAATTATTGATTTCAAATGCTAAAACGATAAAAGAGTCATTGTTCAGTAATAAGAAGTCAAAGCTTGGCTGAGCGGTTTATTGTTCAATTGCAAAATTGCGATCCCTGTTCGATATTCACATGGCCGTACCATAGCTCTCTCTTTGTCTCTTTCTCTTTGGAAGCTCAGTAACTTGATATTCCAGCCGGTAGACACATCGCTTTCATTAGGTTAGGTGAGAAATAGGCCGTTTCTGCCATTTCACGAACAGATGATCTGTACATGTGACCACGATTTTCCAAGTTCGGATGGAAGTACTAAGTAGCTGCTTAGGTCTCCTGTCTAATGTCGATTGTTGAATGCACGCTCTGCGTAAGTATTCAGATACGTACACACACACACACACACACACACACACACACACACACACACACATCACTCGATCTAGAGGGATACGCAAAAGCAGTTTATACATTACTGAGCTGTTCACTCGACCCCCAATTCTTGGTAAGACTTGTTATTCCATTTGTTGTTGTCGTGGACTTAACAAGGCTGGTATGATATTGAAAGACGCCAGAAATTTGCACGCATTCCCGCAGTCAAATGCGCACTTTGTTTGCTGTCCCCATTGCACCACTTTGAGACGATAACATGGAGATGATGTGATGGTCAGCCAAATTCCGATACGTTTATGCCGCACACACACACACACACACACACACACACACACACACACACACAAATGACTGACGTGATCAGAACAATACAACTCAAACCAAAACTAATGATTGGGGATGGATTGACAGTGGCAAAGGTTGTCGAATCTGCCCAACACGACAGACACGTGACTCTCTACTTTGGAACGCCATAGATCCACCGG
This sequence comes from Fasciola hepatica, assembly GCA_948099385.1. Classification (NCBI taxonomy): domain Eukaryota; kingdom Metazoa; phylum Platyhelminthes; class Trematoda; order Plagiorchiida; family Fasciolidae; genus Fasciola; species Fasciola hepatica. The sequence goes on from CANUEZ040000077.1 coordinate 346,884, forward strand.
GTCCCAATGCTCCGTGTGTAGTGTACTAACCGTCTAAGGTACAAGGCATACCATTGAGTACAGTTTAACAAGCCATATATCATAGTTATATCATGTCAAGTACCGAATATTAGCAAACGAAGAGGATGATAAATTATTCAGGTGGTAAAGGCGGTGGACACGTGAACACATTCACGTACGCACGCAGACGTGCACGCACATATACACGCACACCTAATGAGTGCCGACAACGACATAGTAAATGTTAGATGAAGGTAGGCATGAATTCGACTCACTAGTCCTTGTTCGTTCACTTAGCAACACAATCAATTCATCATCTGCTCATGTATTTTCTCCTCACCTCTGCATACTATCCGGGGCCAAGTCTTTCACTTTGATTCAGGGCGTCATACGATACAACTTTGTTTCAACACAATACTAATGGCCAGATTCGGACCAATTCAATGTCTTAATCTAGAAACATAAAGAGCTTACTACTAACTGGGTCGATTCACATCGTCTTCGGTAGTGCAATTCAGTTTTTCTGCCGGATGCCTACGCGCCGGCATAAAGACTAACACTAATACAGCGTTAGCCAAGATAAAGGAAACGGTTAGCAAACGATAAAGAACGACAATTTAAATCTCTCATCCTCAACAAAAACATACACAGAAGCTGACTTCGCCTGCTTGTCATACACACACACACACACACACACACACAGATTCGGTAGTAAAACCCAAGGCTCAGTCCGGATTACGTCACCATGTACAAACTGACGAAGGCCCAGTTGAATCTCATACATGATGATCTCAGTTTTCACTTGGTCGGGCAAACCAGCGAGGCTGAAGCGTGGTCACCACGAGCATTCACGGTCTCATGGATGGAGTGGTCTCGGTACAAACGTGGTACTAATGGAAAAGCGAAGATGGGTCGAGCGTTTCCAAAGTTCAGGTGCTAGTGAAAACACAAAGTGAATGGGATGTAATCGATGTTCATCTGATCAATTTTTCTTGTGGAACTCCGATCGGTCATTTCAACTTTGTGGGGAAACATTAGTTTTTCAGACGAAGCCGCACCCCATCTTCATGGTGGAGTAAATCACGAAAAGTCAAACCTCCCGGGCGCGAAACAATTCGTGAGTTCTAGTGGACGCGCATAAGTCTTACAACCCGAAAGTAATTGCATGGTTCGCCATGCATCGTACGACCCTTGTGGGGCCGCCCTTCTTCTCTGCAACTGTGAAACGCTCAACATGTTCGCAATCGTTATCTCAATTTCTCTCCCAATGCTTATCATCATTGGAAGGTGATAAAGGAAGCCGTACATACTTCTAATAGGATAGAGCTCCGGCTCACTTCACAAAAACTGTTCGGTTGTGGTTAGAAGAACAGTTCATAAGTGCTTAGAAGACATTTGAACATTTATTTTGAATTCATATATTTCTCTTCATATTGTGCGGATGACCATTCGTTCTTTTATAAAAATGGTACAGTTCAAGTGTAACATTGATGCGCGTCCACTAGAACTCACGAATTGTTTCGCAGCTTCGTCCCCACAAAGTTGAAATGACCGATCGGAGTTCCACAAGAAAAATTGATCAGATGAACATCGATTACATCCCATTCACTTTGTGTTTTCACTAGCACCTGAACTTTGGAAACGCTCGACCCATCTTCGCTTTTCCATTAGTACCACGTTTGTACCGAGACCACTCCATCCATGAGACCGTGAATGCTCGTGGTGACCACGCTTCAGCCTCGCTGGTTTGCCCGACCAAGTGAAAACTGAGATCATCATGTATGAGATTCAACTGGGCCTTCGTCAGTTTGTACATGGTGACGTAATCCGGACTGAGCCTTGGGTTTTACTACCGAATCTGTGTGTGTGTGTGTGTGTGTGTGTGTATGACAAGCAGGCGAAGTCAGCTTCTGTGTATGTTTTTGTTGAGGATGAGAGATTTAAATTGTCGTTCTTTATCGTTTGCTAACCGTTTCCTTTGTCATGAGGCACTCTTATTCTAAGAATTATGAATCACTAACTTTGAGTTTCGGAAGTTATAATTCTCTGACTATCAAGTTCGAGCCTAGTAGTTCGCGCTCCTCCACTCGCTGACGGTCAACGTCGGTCGTAGATAGCATTCTGTTATCTCTCGGATAGTTACCACACGCCTGACCTACTGGGGTCTTGTGTGGGTCTGCGTTTCAAGTTAGAGGATCATGGTCTCCGATTACACTCTCTCTGTCCCTTCCACAGTATTCATATACACATACGCGCATGGCATGCGAAAGAGTATGTCAGATGAACTATAAAGGACACGAAAGTGTTTTCTGACGATGAAATCGTCTGTTGATAATAGGTGAGGTTCGAACCGTGTGTTCGGGATTATTTGTCTTCACCCCTACTCGATTGTTGATACTCTCAGGCAAGATGTGTCATTTTCGCAATAACCCCCTTCCCCTCGGCTCGTCATCGTTGGATCTGTACTCGGAGGGCTTGTCACTCGAACTCGGGATGGTGCGTATGCATAGGAGGTATCAGGAAATGCAGATGACTAATCACGATGCCCTGCCGAGTAATCTGGTACTTGTGATCGATTAGATAGATGCAAAATAAAAGATGTTGGCTGGATACGTCTGATACAGAATAAATTTATGTAGATAAATATTGCGTTGTCTTGAATGGAGTTAGGTGTGCAGGACCAGGCCCCTGCGTGTGTATCTGCCGCCATGGTGAATAGACAACCAATTCGTCTGAAGAATAATAGTTTGTCTTTCTAAGCCTGCGTCGGGATGTCCTGTGAGTGCAAACATGCACTTTTAATTTCCTCCAAAATGGATTTACTTGTGGCGGTTTCCAGGACCGCGTTCAGTAATTGCTGTTGTCAGTCCATTTATATGGCCACAGAAAGCTGAGCCCCGAAATGGCCGAAGTGGTTGACAGATTTAATTCCCGTCATAGTTACGTTATCGATGATGCCGTACTCTGATCCGTGTGCAAAATGAAATACACGAAAGTTTTCAGTTTTAGAATCTGACTACGTAAGACGATCGTATACATTATTGGTTAATTGTGGAGGCTTCCATTCAAGTCCTAGTCATTTTGCTGATTTCTAACAGTTGAAACTATACTGAATCAGTTCCAAGAGTTTTGAATGTAAACAGACTCGTCCAAGTTGCCTAACTTATCACTTTTTGGCAAACAAAATGAATGCGTTTCTACTTCCCACCTAACCTAAATGCATCGAGAGAGTAATCGGGTGTGTAAATGAATTCATCGTGAGCCGTAGCCTACTCGACGATCGTACCCGGCTGGTAGATGGGAGGACGTTTCGAGCTGGGAAGATCGACATGAGTAAGGGGCCAGATAATGCGCGAAAATCGCAGATCGTACGAAATCAAGATCCAGTTAGATCGTTATGAAATAAGGGAAGATCTGAGCAGGATAAAATAAAGCCCAAATCCAGACTCAGTACAGTACCGAAAGAAAGCAAAACAAGTACACCAGCTGGTTTGTAAGTGTACCCTGGTCTGAGTTCCATCATCCATTAACAGATCTGAACCATCTTTCCATTCTTCTCTTGGTCAAAACAGTTACATATACGGGATAAGACTAATTCACGTCCAACAGTGATACTTTTAGTATCAAATTGCGGTAGCATGAAGATAAAGTAATAGCAAAACAGCGATCTAATTCTGAACATATCAGTGGGATCTTTGTGAGATCAATCGATGGGATCCAGCTGGTAGAACATCTGCCCGGCAAGCAGAATGCCGCCGGTTCGTTTCCAGCTCGTAGCGTGGGACTTTCCGTTGTGGAAAATGCAAATCGAATTTTTTATTTTCTAAGATTCAGGTTCCTCGTGGCAATCACACATTCTATGAAAGTCTCTATCTGTTTCTATGTTCATTTTTGTTGTCAATATTCTCACTCAGGCGGACGGAAAACTATTCATCACATTCAATGGGAATAAAGCTATCCCAATTTCTGCACCGAATCAACAATTCAGTGATGGACGAATGCACGTGGTTACGATTAGACGTGATCGTAACAAATTTAACTGTACTGTGGACGGATTTGAGACCAGACATCAGGCATCAAGTGAGTTGTTAGAAGCGTAAAAGCCCATTAGCATTTGTTGCATTTTCGTTCCCAACTCACTTTCTCCATCAGTCTATCATACTTGTTCACTTTGGGAATCAAATTTGTTGCGTGCAAAATTATAAACGAATCGGATATTGGGAAGGCAATCGCGTCTGATGCTCTCGAGGAGTATACAAGAACTACTCCTCGAGTGACCAGTCGAGTTGTTACTAGTATTTATTGCATCGAATACTATTAAAACACACTGTTTTTTCCGCGATTACTTTTCAAACAAACAACTTAGGGTGACCAAATTTAGCATACTGATATGCCAACCCATTGCTATATCAAATATGCACACAGGTTTTAAACGTAGAACGGATAAATCGATTTATCCCAGCGAATGTGCCTGAGAGAGTGCGAAATGCTACTAAACCCATCCCTTGACTAATGGTTAAACAAATAGCTGGTTAAGAAACATGATAACTTACTGTTAGTGACTGAAACACGGCATCCAGGCATGCTTCTCATCATATTCCGGATGGTTTCAAGTTCTATGCTACATCATTCATTGTGGATAGCGGAGGTCAACTCGTGCAAAGCTCCGAAGACTCTTCCGTCCACACAGAATCACCTCTCTATCAGACGTCAGACATTTTCCGTCTTATTTAAGTCTAGATTGTGAGCGAGTCAGACTGCGGACGTGATGTTCCGGTACAATAGAAAGATTCTGTTGGGAGTGGGCTTGTGTATGATCGCGTTGTCACGTTGAGATATCACGGTGTTCAGCTGATAGTTCGGAATCGTCTCGAGCAAAATCCATTCACTGGTCTGATGAAGAAGTCAGCCTCTTGCTTTCATTCTAGAAGTGCTAGCTGAGATGTTCCGTCTTCGAAAATCTCACTGCAGACCAGCAAAGGCTCGACGATTGAGGTCCAACTTGCTTCTTCTGAAGTCGAGCGAATAGCGCACGATTCCATCAGGGCGACCTAAACTAAACGTGTTCACATCTTCAAATACCACATTATTCCGTTCAGCATCCCAAGTGATGTAATTTATGGCCCATTCCTCTCGAGTCTGGAAACAGGCTGGATCTCCATCGTCAAGCTTTTTCTGGTCACTCCCTAATGGTCTGCAGTGAGATTTTCGAAGACGGAACATCTCAGCTAGCACTTCTAGAATGAAAGCAAGAGGCTGACTTCTTCATCAGACCATTGAATGGATTTTGCTCGAGACGATTCCGAACTATCAGCTGAACACCGTGATATCTCAACGTGACAACGCGATCATACACAAGCCCACTCCCAACAGAATCTTTCTATTGTACCGGAACATCACGTCCGCAGTCTGACTCGCTCACAATCTAGACTTAAATAAGACGGAAAATGTCTGACGTCTGATAGAGAGGTGATTCTGTGTGGACGGAAGAGTCTTCGGAGCTTTGCACGAGTTGACCTCCGCTATCCACAATGAATGATGTAGCATAGAACTTGAAACCATCCGGAATATGATGAGAAGCATGCCTGGATGCCGTGTTTCAGTCACTAACAGTAAGTTATCATGTTTCTTAACCAGCTATTTGTTTAACCATTAGTCAAGGGATGGGTTTAGTAGCATTTCGCACTCTCTCAGGCACATTCGCTGGGATAAATCGATTTATCCGTTCTACGTTTAAAACCTGTGTGCATATTTGATATAGCAATGGGTTGGCATATCAGTATGCTAAATTTGGTCACCCTAAGTTGTTTGTTTGAAAAGTAATCGCGGAAAAACTGTGTTTCAGCAGTCTTCCGTGCATCATATTTTAATGAAATCAGATATCCGACGGTTGATCATCGAGACATTCTGGTCGTTTCGTTGGCCGATGTGAGACCGACTCGGAAGCCACATCACAACAGGCGAACTGCTCTGGCTTATCCCAAACACGTGCACCGTGCTACGATTGTGCATCAGATTGGCCGCTGCTTTCAGGTTTCAGCTCTCACTGCCGCCCGATATCAATACATCTTAACAGTAGTGCGATCGAGATGCACGCTAAGATCAACATCAGTGTGTGGTTTTGTTAGTGAGTATTCAATGGGCGTGGCAATCACGTAGCCAGACACACACACACACACACACACACATACACATACACATCAACGCGCACGAGAGGGCCCGACAGCAGCACGCAAACGTGCTCGTTTGCACCGTAGAGAGAGCTAAGGTGACGCCCACGTGCACACGCACACTTTCATACTAGTAATACCGCACATCGAGGCTCGTCGTTGATTGGCTTTCCTACATCGGGTAGCGTACGTTGGTGAATGCGCATACGCAGGTTGCTTTGGTGGGTGTAGTGTTGACGTTGGTGCGTTCTTACGAATCACAGAGATAAAGTTAATCTGCTCGATGCCACAAATATTGCTATTATAACGATTGTAGCGGAGTCGGTGGTTTTTGTGATCAGGATGTCGAAGATGATAAGGTGGACACCCATACGAGCCACAAACTGATCTCGAGACTGCGTGTGATTTTCCACTCAACGAAGCTAAGCATACGCGAGACATTTGTACCGGTGCATTGTGTTGTTGAGTTCAGTCATTTCAAGAGAACTCACAGGGAAGCCCAGCACCAAGCGCGCTTGAGCTTGCACGTGTGACCATACACAGCGAACTTTCTTCAAGCACTTCTTGCCTGGAAGCTACTGCGATATACATCCCGAGAAATTCTGTCTCATATCTAAAACGGATATATCCCTGTATCGCCTCACGCGACCCCTGTGAGAGACAAGAAAATAATTAGAACAAAAGCACCAGTAAGTTAACTAAGCATAGTCCGATTGTATTACACTCGGAATATTAAGTCGTTATTGCGAAGAGCATTGTTGTCAGAGTAGCTGTGATAGACTGTCGTGGAAGTTTTACATTTTTTGCGTTCACTTGTCAACTATATTGGTGGTGATTCTTTTTTCTAGATTCACTATCGAATGCGAGTGTAGAGCACTAATATAAAATAAACAAAAAGTGAAGTTTAACTCAGGTTCTTCACGGGCGTAGTGTGAGCATCGGTTCATGAACCCATTCGGAATTGTAATATTGTACTGATTAAATCTAGCTACTGAACTCGACAGCTGCATTTAAGGTAACCTCAAAATTATGATCAATAAAAAATCATCGATCTTTATCAGTTCACCTTTTTGAAAGTCTGCCGTCACAAATAATACGGTGCTTCAAATTGACTATATCCCCCCCAAGACAAGACTGTGCTCGACAACGTCTGAGTCAGACCAACTTCACTGTTCATGCACTCATGTCCATTGTCTGATTTGGGGAAGGGCGCGACATTGGAAGTTCGGTTTTTCTTTGGTGAATCAGAATTGCTGGGCGTGATGAATCTGGATTTCCTTGTGATGTTCGTTTAAGCGAATAACCAGACTGTTGTGCACTGCTGTGATCCCATGATATTCTATCCACTGATGGTGCAAAGGTTTCGGATAAAGTTATTTGCTGTTCTGAAATTTATGAAGTCAGAACTAGTAAAGCCTTTCCGCAATCATATATTCTAATGTGAATTGCCTTGGCCTCGAAAACGTCTCATTTTGATTTATCTTCACTGTTTCACACACTTGGGGGGGGAGCATAATTCCTATTGCAAAACGCTTTCTACATACTCGCTATTTTCTCCAGTCATCAGCTTTGATAACCCTGTGAACGTCAGACACCACGAATTAGGACGGGCGCTCAGTTTTATGGGTGTTCTTATTTGAGCGCAGATGGCCACACCTCGTGTCAGGTTATCGCTGACGTAGTCAGACGGACAGGGGATTGTATATGATACACTCTTGTTTGCTCAGATCAAATATTACTGGTTTTTGTGGCCCTCACTACCGTTGTGAGGCGGGGTGAGTCGTCCCAGTTGATTCGCACTTCTACTATTCATGCATAAGTTGAACACAGATTTAATGATGGGCAATCACCCGTCGAACCACATACCGGTCATTTGGGGTCAGTAGTCATTTTGCGTGACCTGAGCAACATATCACATCGTGGTTGACAATCATCACGTCGATACTTTATGGAGCCAGATAAACCACGTTTTTGTGTCAGCGGGTCAATCAGAGCCAGTCCGACAGGATCAGTCCATGATCGATTTTCGCCATCTTGTTGAATGCTGTATTGAAAGTGTTCTACAATCCCTGTATGTAAAGTTCAAAACCAATGCAGTAAAACTGCTGCGCGACCCACGGGGCAGCACTGCACTACGAGTTGTTATAGTGACAAACGGGGGTTACCGTGAGCGGATCAATAATCACGTGCATTCTGACTTCAACCTTGTGCGCTAAATTCATTACATTCATCGTGCAATCACCGACTACCTGTCCCGGATTTCTGTTTAATGCAGTTCCGAATAAGCGGGAACATATAAAAGGAGCCTACCTTTTACACACGGAGGCAACTTTCCACGGTAGATACGAGAGGAACACTTTCATTCAAGGAATTTCCTCCCAGTAGATATCTCCTAATCTAAGTTAAATGAAAAATCTCACATTTGATTGTATCAAGTCGACAGTTTACAATCAAAGTTGTCGGGGACGTCTCAGTAACTAATCCGGTGACAAAGTAACAAGTGAAACACCTTTGTCTTTTGAACAGAAGATGAAAACCTTCAGGTTCAGACGTCAGTCAGTGGACATCACGGTGATTTGTCAAGGATTATACCGGCCTTTTTTGATGCTGAATCAGATCGATATATCCTCTGAAACCAGTCGTCCATCAGCGACTACCTGACACTCTTCAATTTTTATTTGTTTGTGCCATGGTCATTCGATCGCTTTATGGAGACAGGAAGCAGGTTTACTACGCATCCTGACGATTTCTGACTCATCAGCATATCACGAAACCGCGCGGTTTGGGACCTTTTGACATATTGGTCAGTACATTCACTCCTTTATCGTAGCCCCAAACGAACTTTCCAGTTTACAACGAATTCTCCCCTTGTGAGATAATTAGGATACTACTGGTTTTAGACCGTCTGACCGATATCACGTGATTATTATGACTTCTAAAGAGGTGAAACATGGACAGTAGTTCATATTGATGAATAAGGTAACTGGGATAGCGCGTAAATCGACCCCCAAGTCCCGATCGATTTGCGTTTTGAATTATCTGTCAGCCCCTACATCCCCACCGCACTGGTTTTCTAAAAAGGACAGGATGCAGTGATTCAGTAACTCCAGTTGTTCTTGACACGGTTCAAGTTGTTGTTCCGACCTTCCATGAACAGAAAGTGGTTTATTAATGCATGGACGTGAACCGATCAGTTTTTGCGGCGAACATGACTCAAAATTATCATCAAAAAGTACATTTGGATACGGTACCACCTGATTAACTAATTTATTTAGTGTTCACCTCATTTAACATCACGGTCCAGAACGGACAGATGAAACTCCCGATATTTCCGAAAAGTTTTGGACTGATCGATTGATCAATACTTATTCTGCACACAACTTGTGAACCCTAGTAGCACATGTAAAATAGAATTGACGGAAACCACTTGTTCACGATCACTGACACCAGTTTGCAAGATCTCGTAATCAGGCCGAGTATCACATCGGAGATTTGTTTAGTTCACGCGCCCTTTGATTTCTATAACCGGAGTTACTGTATCGTACTGCTCGTTGTTCCTGGCTGCCATTCACGATGACATTTTGCCACAATTTATCAACCCTTATTCGGTGCTTAGGAAATCGTGAAACATGCATTCTAGAAGTCGTTAAATGTCAGACTGTCAGACGAAATTCAGTCGTTCAAACTCGCTTGTGTCCATCGCGAAAAGATATTTCAGGATTTTAATGAATACTTCTGGTTTTGATGTTTACCCGCGAATTGATTAGCACGAGGAGTTCGAACTCTGTTCAATCCAATCGGCCCGGCACAGTTGATCAAATTATCGATGCATGGGCGATGGTTCCTCTCGTGGATTTCCATCCACTCATTCATTCTCTTTCCAGAGAGAGAGAGCTGGGGAGAAGAAAATGATTGGTGCGTCTAACGGTGCTTCACACTTCGATATCTGGGCGGCTGTAATTCGTCGCAGGTGTCAATGCCTAGGTTCATAAAAACAGTAATCATACAGATACAATAGCATGCACAGAGCACGGACGAGTGAAAGGTACACCAAAAGGAAATCATTCATATCTGGTGAAAAGCGAATGTTCGTGATTTTTGGTTCAGAATAGCACAGACTTTTATCAGTTTTTAAGGTGCTATAGGTGCGATGGAGTATGCATATCCCACTTGAACAAGTCGCCGTCTGATCGACATTGACGAAGAGCCTAATAACATCGTGCAGACAGAACTCAATGAGTTGACGCAAGGCATACGAACCATGAGATTAAATTCTTCGATCGAATGAGAAATGGATTATCGTCAATTGTTTAACATTGATCCAAATGAGCAATTCAGTTGTGGGCGAATCCTCCTAATGTTGTTTCGGTGCGTCATTTTGAATAAAGAACTTTTATCCGGCACGTCTTCTGGAGCACAACACTACTGCTGTTGGACACAAAGAAGCGAGATAGCTTGAACAACATTACCTTAACCCGGTAGAACAGCAAAAGTTCGTTATAACAGAAATCCTCTGATTGTCATTGTAGTATATGATGCGGTTTTCGACAAAGTCTAACTCGCAATCAAAACCAACGTTAGTGTTGCTGTCTAAAGTCGGATATCTTTCCGTGAGTTCAATAGTAAAACACTGGAAAATCGCTTCATAGAACGTGTCAACCAAAAGCCGATCGATAGCACACACAAAAAAAATATTCGACAGTTCCCACTTAAGGGCATCTGGATGAAAATGAAAATGTGATTAAACATGACTATAGATGGAATCATATGACGGTTGCATATTTTTTCACGCTAATAATAGTTTTCGAAATTGTCCACCGAATTCCGAATACGAATAAATTCCATATTGTCCGCTCTCCCCACTGTCAATGAATTGTTTATTCAAGCGAACAGAGCGTCATTGTCACGTATTCTTTTTCTGCACCATGTATCTTGTTACCGATTTACTGTCGCTGACTTTAAGATTGGAAGTAATATGGATTTCAAATTGGGCACAAGTGGATCGATCGTCTTTCAGTTTGGCCTGTTCTTTTCCTCGTGTCCGAATCTCCGAGGTTTGAACCGCTTTGTCCGACAAGTAGATCAGAGCCAGGCTGTGCATAATTTGTCTTACCTCTGGGTTCAGTACGTCTGCTTCGAGGACATGCATGTGAATATAATTTTACCGAGATCGCCCTTTGTCAGTTCCACAACACATGTGGCTGTGGGGTTTCCCGATCAGAAGCGGTCGAAAGACTGGAAGAGACGTGCATTTTCGAAAACATAAAGGTTCAGTCACCATGAGGCATTCTTACAGCTGTTCTACTCTGAGTGTCCTAGTCTTTCTTTCCGATTGTTCTCGATCGAATATGGAAAAATTCAAATCGATCGATACTAACGGAACGGCGTCGGAGGTGGGAAGTCTTGTGAATACTGACAACTGATGTGCATGACTATGTGGTGCAAACTGTCTGGAAGAATTCCTCTATTAAAAACTTTGGATTAAATAAAATGGAAAGAGATGTGCACTTCTTGCTCCAACTGCTTATTGAATGGCTTCATTTCTCCACCGCGTATTTGTCTAGCAAAACATGATTAAAGTAGTTCAAGTAGATTGGTCCTAGAAGAAGTATGATTATAGGGGGTTTTGGGGGCCGCGAAACGTGAAGATGATTTTATCACGTGCTCAAAACTCACGTGATACTTACAATAAAACGGGGGCAGACGCTGTATGCCTTTCACTCACCGAAAACTTTTTTTGACAGTTTCATAGGATTGGTCACGTTTGACATGCATGCCGCTATGACCAAAATTGGCTACAGACAATACAGACGTTGGTTGTCTGGCACAATTGGGACAAAAATGAATACCAGTCTGATTACGGAATCATTTTACATGGTGCACCTAGTGCTCTTTAAAATACGCATGGGAATTCTGGGCAGTGCCGCTTATCAACTGGGCATTTCCAAAGTTGTTATTGCTCGTTATGGGCATGAGAGAGAACTACAATCCGACCAGTGGTATTCTCAATCCCCGGGGACCGAAAGCAAATGTTGTTGGTGTGCACCACTCCGTTCTCACTCGGCACGTAACCACGCCTGACCTATTGAAATGTAATGTGTTCCACCGTTCCCGGCTTTCCTTGTTAGTGTGATGAACCTTGTGGTCATAGCTAAGAAAGTAATTTTAGGAAAAATTCACTAGCGTACAACAAGTACCGTTGTCACCGAAGGGTGTTGTGACAACTAAGACCTGGGAGTGCGTCAGAAGTGCTACATAGCCGGGGAGCAGCAGAGTGTTGTTTACCGCCAAAATTGATTGTCCTTAAAGATGGGAGAGGGGGAATGAACCACGTACCAAGAACTATCAGTCAATGTGCTACGCCATTCGGCTGCCACTGGTCATCTCTTCTCATTGCATCTGCACGCGGTGGAATCCATCGAGCCCCAGACTGCGTATGCACACACCTTACCTATTAAATCTTAATGTATATCATGACACCTTGGCCCGTCGCCTTTATGATTAGTCAGTCAGTCGATCGAGAAATTCCTTTTTCTGGAACTGATCAATGATCGTAAACGAATTGGTCCCGCTTCAATGAATGTCACGCCTCCCCCCCCCTTAAAAAAACAGGCTTCATTCGGAATGCAATTTCATTGTTTCCGACCCGCCTGTCATCTTCTTTCTTGCTGGACACGCGACCTGTCTCTTTCATACGTTCCGACTGGGCCACTTAGCCTTGGCAAAGCTATACACCAATGCCCGTTCTCACTTTTGTGCACCCTCCTCACACCGATCTCTGTCATATTCTTTGTTGTGACAGGTGTTGTCGGCGTGGACGGTACATTGATCACACGCGAAATTGTGCTCGGTGCCGATTCCCAATTCCAAAAAACGTTTGACGGCGTTATTGGAGGTAAGTCATTCGGGACACCGTTGTGACATTTGTTTCTTTTGGTGTCGCCAGTGCGTCAATATTTTGTCGGGTCTTGTGCCCTCATGTCCAAACACTGTCACCAGGACCAAACAAGTCCACCTTTGTCCGAGGCCTGCTTTGAACAAAGTGCAACTGATGCTGGTTTTTAAATGACGGATCAATGGAATGACTGCGCAACATTCTAAGCCGGTCAGTCAGTCAACCATTTTGAAAATCGAGTTGGTGTTTTATTGCTTTCCGCAGTTCCAGTGACTAATCATTAGGAAGGCATTACATGAGGTGCACACACCTTTTACCGTTGGCCTACACGCAATACATTTTAAACATAATGTCAATAGAAGAAGAAAGACAATTTGTAAGAGATGGTAACATTTCGTTTACTCTTGTCGATCGTTTACTTTAAGTAATCCACGATATGTACAACTTGGTCTCTGTAACTACAATGAACGGACACGAAGCACTAGGTTTATACGACAACGAACTGCGTTTATCTCCATGGTAAGCGTATTGACTGTGGGGGAAGTTTGGGTTCCGACGCTGGCCGTCGGCCATTATTGTTTTTTTTTCATTGTCCAGGTCTGGTTTCATCACTCTAGGGATAGCCAATTTTCGGGCAGGTTGATCACAGAGCTAGTCGGTAGGAGAGAGAGAGAGAACACAACGAGTTACACGCGTACTATGTGGCGTTTTCCCCCGTATTGTTTTTTGCGTGCGTTGTGTGTGTGTGTTGTGTGTGTGTGTGTGTGTGTGTGTGTGTGTGTGTGTGTGTGTGTGTGCGAGGGGGAGTGTTCTTTTAATGCTAGGCCTCTCAGGCACTGCAACATTTTCAAGCTGGCAGTCACCACCTGCCGCACTGGTGGTCAGGAGACAAACTTGACAGTTTCACATCAGAGAGCGGAACAGAGATGACTTCACACACTATGCAATTTGCAAAAATGAACTGGTGACAAATCCATTTTTCCGGCTTTTCACCCAAATACAACAAGAAGGTCTGGAAGATCGCACAATGAAATACCCATTACTGTTTGATTTGCTCGTTGTTATTGGTTTTCGATTATCCGAAGCTGCGCGTCCTACAGTCGAGCAATCGAATACGGTTAAAGTGTTGGTATCACGGAAAGTGTAGTCTCCCTTCTCCCGTGCAAGAAAGCACATGGCTTGATTCACATAACTACGGTATTCAGACACGTTCAAATATATATTTTTCCTATTCGGAGGATACAGTTGGAAAAGATACGGCGTACAGTTTTGTTGTATATTTTACTGTATCCTTATTCATGAGTACACTGGAAGGGATACACTCTATAGTCACAAAGACGCACTGCTTTTTCAGCGAGATGATGCAACAATGAGGCTAAGACTTGTATTGGAGAATCACGCAAAGCTATTAAGGGGTTAAACTTGCTTAGCAGCCATGCTGCAGTGAATTACTGCCTACCACCAGTAATATCTGGGACGAAGCAGTGTAATGTTATGCATTCGAAATGTAGTAATGATGACACTGATTACGTGTCCGCCATGGAGTTTCGGCATTCTCCGAACTGGGGCATTATTCCGAGTACATTTTGGCTATGGTTGAATGGTATGTAATACGACCCACCACCCAGTATTGTTTATCAACTCATCACTGGAAACCACAGAGGCATTATACTGCTGTTTCATCTTCGTTGAGAACCATCAGTAGTGCACATTCACCGAGCCCTCACTGGGACTCGAACTCGGGATTAACGGCTGTAACTCAAACGCCTAACCACCTGTCTATCCGGGCTGGTTCGCAGTGGTTTCTTTAATGTAAACACTTCATGACAGCTCCACTCAGCTTCTCGGACGGACAATCGGATGAGTCATCCATCAATATTTATTGCACCCAACCGGCCTCCAGTTCGCCTTGAAGCATCTTTAGTAAGTCCTCTTTGACCGGTTGGATGAGTAATCCCGTGCCTACAGCGACAACTTTATCCCAGTCGTTTATCTATGGTGCACCGCACAACCTATCCGCTTAGCTAGTCACGCAATGGTCTCACGGTCGATGTGGCTACCCATGTTTGCCCAACGAGCCTCGTTTAATTCAAGAGAAAACACCTGCAAGCGTGCACGCACGCACGCACAAACGAATAGCCGAGTATTCCACTTGAATAGATCACAACTGTGCACATCTCAGGTCGGCCGACGCATAATCGCGAGCGATCTCATTTAGTGAACAGCTCAGAATAGTCACGTGAAGCGCCTCGAGTATATTTTAACACAAATCCTTCTATTCAGCAAACCGACTTTGCTTCGGCAAGTTCATCATACTTATTTCCAGGTTTGATGCTGAATACGAACGCATCGACTGTCCCCGCTAGTCTCCTCTTTACATGACAACCTGCAAACATCTAGATCCCTAACGGGCAAGCAGCAACGAGGTCTACATAACCTCTCTCCCCTTCTCTTTGCCCACAGTGGAAAATGCAATTAATCAGACACGCATAATGTCTGACAAATCACCATCATTAACATCATCACCGTCTCCGGTAACTGCCCCAGAACAGTCCACCGCTGGGACTCTACACATGTTCATTCTTCACTCCCCTTCATGTTTCACATTTTATCATAAACGTTGGAACAACGTCAACAGCAGCAGCAACAACAACAACACTAATCATGGCAGACAGATGAGTATCATCAATATAGGCCCCGTCTACCGCCTACAGTCTACCTACCGTCTGCATCACTACGGCTGCTACCACATTACCAGCACTAAACGATGCGCATTTTACCCTGCCAGAATTTCTCACTCGGTCTCTGTTCATTCCTCTGCTCTTCCGTACCCCCAACCGGCCACCGCCTTCTGACCTTGGTATTTACCGCCCCGGTTGTTGTTTCGGTTAAACCCAACCCAGTACTTGGGCATTCAATTGCGAGATGTGACTGACTATTCGTAAAATCGATACGTGGTCAGTGCCTTTTGGCAATCAAAACACCGTTTCTTACTTGATCGTTCGGTAATCACGTGCCCAGAACAGACAGAAAATAGCGCGGTTTCTGACCGCTGGGGCTAGGGGCGAAGAAAGAACAGAAGGCAGCAAGTGGGTTGGATCATGGTTGATGGAAATCACGCGCTGCGGTTTTGGGCACATTTGAAATACCATCATGTTGATGAAACTGGGATTGTTTCTTGCCCAAGATCAACCGGAGGAGAGGTCGTATGCGTTAGGAAGAAAACAAAACACGATCAATGAACAAACCCCTTGGCCTGTTGCATTAGTCCGAATAATCCCACAGAGCACATTTTAAAAACACAGATTGCCGAACACGCTCGTTACCAGGGTCTCGTAGTTATGCAATTAAATACCAACCTGTATATGCTGAGTTATCTGGAAGACTATCGAGCTACGGAGGGATAGTGTTCGTAGCTACTTTGGCCCAGATTTATCTCCCGACCGGACATGAATCGTCACTCATCCATATTGCTGATTTTCCGCCAAACCGTGTGCTTTTAAATGAGCACATGATTTTGATAATGAACAGAATTCTGCTCGATTTTGCTTCACTCTAGTGGTAGCTTCTACGTATCGATTTTCTGGCTAAACACCCTCAGGTAGAACTTATAACGAAAATTATCTCGCAAACAGTTTTGAATCCACATTTCTGCAGCTGATAATAATAGGTAATTGCCTATTCTAGGGTAACAAGGACGACAACACCGGGTAGGATACTTGTATTTAAGCGGCCAAACAAGTCAAGTCATGAAACACACAATCGTTTATATGGGCCCTTTTCCAGACTGCGCGGCACCAACATTGATATTACCGCTGCTTGAGTGCCGTCTGTTCTTTTGTCTGTGGTCCTCGTTTGATTCGTCCGTTCACCTTGATCTTCACGTCGTTCCCTTGCCCCAGCATTCCCCGTTACACTAGATCAGATTCTGGGTCGGGCCATCCATCTCACTAGAGAATATCTTCAAGTAGGCTTCTTCCATGAGTTTATTTGCCAAAAATCTGGGTCGGGATGACCGATTAGTAAAGTGTGCAGGTCCTTACCGGTGGCCTTGATCCGTTCAAAGAAGTCAGGCTTCCTGGCTAAAGCTGGTGAAACCAAACATCAAGTTCGAGTGTCGTCACTGTTGGTGCACTTGCCCGACGACCATCATCTATCTTGGATTACGCAAATTTTTAATTGATTTACTAACTTTTTACGTTTAGAACTATCTCACCGACTAGCTTATGTGGAAAGCTTCAGAGCAAGATCATTTTGTAGCCCTGCTGTTGATTTACAACTTTGAATTTAAAATTCGTAAATACCCGTTTGTTTAACGCCAGTCTCATGCATAAGGAGCAGTTATTTGGTCGGTCAAAGTGATATCACTTTTCTTGCTCTCTTTTGGGCATCATGAACCAAACATTTCCTCCTCACCTCCATTCCCCATTTATCGTTAGCTTTCTACTGGAACGGTCGTCACTTGATCGACGAGCGTGGCACAATTGTCTCGGATGCACAAGTCATGAAAGGTCCCGGACGTAATCCAGCTGACCGAATGCAGGAGGTTGTTGTGGTACTGATGCCTCATCTCCTGGACCATAGGACATCCCCAAGACCAGGGCCGCCAAAACCGTTACCCGATGCTGTGCCCGAGGGATCGTTGGGCGGAGGTGTTGTGATGCCTGGGCTAGGAACTGGAAATGCAAAACTGGGAGCACCTATTTTCGTTCCCGGTAAGTAAATATTTGTCCGTGGGAAAGCGAAACTGAAATCTTACGATTTTTCTGTACAAATGAAGATACTGAATACACGAATACCTTTTCTCCTTTCATTTGTCTGCTTCTTTCAGGAAAAATGTACGGCGGTGGAGGCGCCGGAATGAGTGCCGGTACGGGATTGATGCTCAAACAAGCCGGCGGATTGTTAGGCATGGGTGGTCTGGTTGATGCCCTTCTGGCTGGTCTCCTACTGGCCCTGTTGCTACTCATCTCAGCTCTGATTTGGGCTTGTTGGCGATGCAAACCGGGCTGTTGTGCGTTCTGTTTGGGAAAATCGAAAGCTGGACGCTCTTCGGGCTCGGCTTGGGATCGAATGGTTGCCGCCTGTTGTGCCGCACCACCACCAAAAAGTGAGTGATATTGATTGATTGACTTGCTATTTGTGGTCTTATCGTGCTCTCTTCATTGTATTCCACCTACTTCGACCTATTTTGTTATCTGAGGATTTTCATTTGATACCACGTTCTCTCCGGCTATTGAATCTGCTCCGTTCCTCAGTACAACGCAGTGGAATAATGCTCCTCCAGAGGATTGTAATCCAGTCTATGGTCTCCTGATAAATATGCGTTGTATATGTCGATGAAACCTTCTATTCTAAGAATTCCGAGGGCCTCTTCATTGGTGACAATCCATGTTTAGCTTGTGCGGCAGTCTGACTTCTGATGACGACTCAGTTCAGTTTCAAGAGTTTCTGATTGTCAAGCTGTTATTAATTTAATAGTCAATGTAACATTAACGGTCCGATGGTAATCGAAAAGTCCTTGAGAAAATGCACACTTGCATCATCCTTGTAAATAATAATTACTAATACGTATCCAGTAATCTGCCATCACATGCTGGCGTGGACTGAGCTTTTAACGACTATCTTCATGGTGTACTTGTGAACTATTGAAACTTCCGACGCTTATATGTACCGGGTTCGAGTCCTCGTGAAAATGAACCAGCTGGTTGTTGGATGTCCGACTCCTTTAGTTCTAAGCACTTCTTACGAATCATTTGTCCGGCTGTGTTTCTAGGCTCTTCCAGTTATGAGTTCAACATTCATATTGCACGACAAATTTCTATTATGAGGCTGAAAATATGTATTATCCCAGTAATCATAACCCTAGTAGTCACGTACATCAGTGGTATGGGGTCGTGATGAATCTAAAGGCTGCCGAAAAGAACCCAAATCACTGCCAGAATTAATCAAGAATGAGAAAGAGCGACACAGAGATGGGCTGGTGTTCAACCTTTTCTGTACGTGTAATATTGCAAAGACCCAAATGTGGAAACTTGCCCATTTTGTTTAGAAGGGGATCCAGGCATGTACACAACCTATCCGTTCGTGTGCCACGAAAGCTTTACCAGTTGACCTAGAAAACCACACAGGGGATTTGAACAATTCATAGGTGAATGACAAGCTAATTGGTCACATCACTAGAGTACATAAAATGCATCAATTATTAAACTTCGGTAGAAATATTGTTTCCTTCTGTTATCTCGTTTTCAAGTAACGAATAATTATGAGTGACCTCATACCTAGAATATACTAAAAATGCACTTTGTGTTCATTATCTCCGTTTCAGGTGCTCCTCTCCTGGTAAGTGTTTTACCTTCCAACAGAGTTATCCTTTGTTACACCTTTACTGTGCGAACGAAGTGGTACGTGCGATGACGATAGTTCAATCACAGAGTTATCGCGTACCAGGTTTGTGTTCCAGTGTATGCCTTACCTTCGCATAACTATTAGTAGCTAATATATATATATATATATATATATATATATATATATATATATATATATATATATATATATATATATATAGATCAATGTATGTAGGGTTCATTTATTGCTCCAGACATTTTGGCCATTCACTAAGTACATCTGTGCTGGTGAGACGAATTCGATTCTGTCAACCGCTAGTGTAGGTTAAGATTCCCCTCCCCCACCTCCCCGGTACTCCCTGCTAGCTCTCACTGAGGTGTAAATCAAGGTTTTCATATCGGGTGGCTAGGCCAAAACTAAAGCAGGCACACCCGTGGATATTTGGCTTTGGCAACTGATTTCTGTAAGTCCAGGGCTCCAACCACGAAGCATTGCAAATTCAATGAGGCCACGCTCAATGGGAACTGTTTTTGCACTTTTTTGACACGTCTTGGACTGGTCACATGAACATTTTCGCCCTCTTTCGACTGATACTGTCCTTGATTAGTATTACACATCGGGGGTTTCCGATCTAGAGACGGACCTCGGGTCCTCAGTAATCCTCGTATAATCTGACGTTTCATCAAGCTGTCTCATGGGATCCGTGCCGTTCTGCAAATGAATCGGTGTTCAAAACGAGAAGGTCTTCGTATGTTTTCTGCACATTTTTAAAGTCGTTTGTGGAATGGACCTATTTACTCTGCCGTACACTTGCTCCTGTAGAGAGAAACAAACACCATATCGACTAAACAAGCGGTTAAGTTTATCTTCCGAAGTGTGAAATGCTGTTGTAAGATTCGGTTGGTCCTACGCCAAACTTTGTTCTTACATAGAAAGCCCTTAATGAAGTAGATAAGTTTTGTCTCCTGGGCACATTTATCTCACCAAGTGGTCAGATAACGGAGAAGTGCCGTCACTTTTACGGAAGGCGAGTTTAGCTTTTGTGAATTTGAACCACCTACGGTGCGATAATCTACAAAGGGTCGAGCGTACGTGGCGGCAATTAGATCCATCCTTTCATAAAATCTCAGAATCATGGTCTGCAAGGACAGAAGATGGGCGAAGACTGCTGGTGTCTGAGTGTAGATATCTTCGTGGTATTGGTCGAATATGGTGGGGACCTCATATCGGCAATACTGCAGTTATGTATGGGTGTTGAGCATCAGAGATCAGCCGCTGGATCAAGTAGTGAAACTAAACAGGCTGGGACACTTAGGACATGTATTGCATATGCCTACAAATAGGCCTCCTCGACGTACACTGTTCTACGAGGACGCTAGTGGCTGGAGGGTAGGTCGATGTGGTAATTTCATCACACGGTGTGAAGGTACGGAAACCGTAACCAGTGAACTTGACCAAGTAGGGCGTGTCAGACTTCCGCTTTCGGGTTCGAAAGATCCGCCCACCAGGGGGCTGGAGATATTGAATGACATGGTTAGTTGTCACGACCAGTGACTTAGTTGCATCCGGGCTCGTTCTTCTACTTCAAGATTTCCACCCACTACTTTGTTTTCGGCACATTTCATGGTAGGATTCTATTCATTCTGCCCTCGACTCGATGAAGCAGTGAGGTAGCAACCCTAACCAGAGTACAGAAGTGCCAAGTTGATGGTTGATTGAACTGAACGGAACTGAGCTTCAGTGGTCCTTCATGCGATATCTGACCAGCTAACAGTCAAATTAACAAAAACTGCTCAATTCAGCTATTGCTTTCTTTGTCAGACTTTGCTTTCATACACTAGACATTCATAAATCATTCTCATCTTTGCCTGTTGTGTCATCGTTTTTATCGTTTCTTCAGCAATCAGTGGAAGATGGCTACGGTGGGCATGACATATTGGTAAGTAATTTTTGATTTATTTTTGTCTCTGTTTATCGTAATGATCTTATTTGATCAATGTGAGTATTAGCCATTTTGAACTGGTCATCTGTTAGTTCGTCATACAGTAACAAAGCTCAAAGCACCATTGAAAACCACAGAAGCACTGTATGGCTCTTTCATCAAGCTTGTTAAGAATCATGAACAGCTCCTACTGGGACTCGAACCCGGATTGTACGGTTGTGAGTTGAACACCTCTCAGTAGTATGGCTAACTTGGCCACCACGTGTTACAGCACCCCTCCGTCACTGACTCTTCAAAGATAAAGTAGTTGTACAGTTCATCCATAGTAATTATTGATGAGGTGAGCTTTTGTAATGCATGACGAATCACTTGATAATCCTATTGGTTTCCCGTTGTTTCACAATAAGTGTGTTTGCTTTCATGCTAACAGATAACTATTGAGATAGTTACTGTTGTAATCATCCAAGTTGTGCATCGTTATCATTTCCGGTTAACTCTAACCAGAGCGGATCAGTTCTAGAGATCGCAAGTAGAAAAAACTTCAGACCTAGTGATTGGTGATCGCGAAGTCAGTTGTCACCCTGTTGGAATTCACCTGATCAACCTTAGCTGATCGATAAACAAACAGTCACGTGATGTGCTGATACGTGACCATTCTGGGTAAACGGGGCGGGCTGCTAATTGTTCGATTGTAAGTTTGGGTCCACCTGGTAAACACAAGAAAGCCACAATGCGTTACTTATGTAGTAATCGAACTCCCAGTAATTATGCCCCCACCCATTAGAATGAGCCAGTAGGATGCTGAATGAATTGTTGCTGTGCGCAAATTCTTTTTAATTATTGGGGTGGTAAAGCCCGATAGATCAGATATGCTATTAGGAGCTGAAGGATTGTATGAATCTCTGTCCTCTGGCAGTGGACTTCAAGCGTTTTACTACAGATTTAACATCCAGGTATTTATACCATTCAACCGGAACTTTTCAATGAAAAATCCATGATCCAATAAGGGGTCGTGAAAGTCTACTGGAAGGACTGATTTTGCGAAAATCACGTAGAATACAAACAACTTAGTTGTGTACGAATGCAGTTACGAACAAAGTGTAACCTGATAAGGCACTTCAGCTAGATTTTTACAGTTGCCATCTCGCTGCAGTTGGTTTTTACCTGTATGTTCTACCAGTGGGCGACAGGATCCTTTCAAAACGTTCATGTGTCCACGTTATCTGTTCATCTCCATGTGAGTTAATCTATTTCCGGATATGATCAATGCATTTGGTGCTTGGTAAGCTCCATGGATGCTTGGTCGTCATGCTTTGTCCGCACCCACACACCCAGCAAAAACTGTCGACTCGAGTATACGTAAAGTGCTAAATGTTGTTTCCTTTATTTTCAGGATTCGGGTGGATCACGTCTGATTAAGACTGGCTACATGGCGTCACCACCACTGGACCTCACTCAGCAGTAAGTCTGTCTGATACGTTAGCCGGGTGACTCGTATCCGTCGTACACGTACGACCATGTGCAAACGTTAAAAGCGCATTATTTGAGCAATTTCATTCGGCTTATTCCTCTGACTGGACACTGTCAGTTTACCAGTGACCGAAGCCAGTGCTCAAGGATGCCCTGTGACCGTATCGGATACAATTCCCGATCAAAACCGTATGCTTAGCAATTCACCGTGATTCGCGTAAAATTGTGTGCAGATTGTCCAGCTCTGAGTAATAAGTAGCAAATTTTACAGTCTCTCCGCGTTTTAGCTAGTGGCAGACAGTAACTAACCTTTTCTCGACCCTCGCTCGACTATTTTTGGCCTATTATGATCGTAATTTTGTTTGGTTCCCTCATCCAAGTCTCATGGTCGTGAGTATCGGACATCCTTGAGAATGACCTTCGTGGTTATAGATATAACACCACAACGGCACAAACACACAAGTACTTCTTGTCAGGAACTGTTTCAGGCTTTTACTATCCATAGTGTAAGACGCACATTATAATTACACTATTCTGAGGACATACTGAATGCTACGTGCATTGTTCAGATTAAAGTATACTGGAGTATGCATGTACTACCCTAAAAGCAGTTGCTTGTTTGAAAACATTTATAGACAGCATAGCGACAAGGAATAAACGCCATACGAGCAGAACACAATGAGCTGCGGCAATGTGTGCGAACCATGTGATTACATCCTTTAACCGAAAGAGGATTAGATCATCGTTGACTGCCAGTGTCATAGAAACGAGCAGTTCAGTTGTATTTCGAACCATTCGGCGGTTGTTCCAAATCTTGATTCCTAATCGGGGAACCATAATCCGACTTGTCCCGGGGGTCATATCTTTTTGGTGCTGTGACCAGAATCAAATGATATGATTACCCGGGTTACAGTTCCTGCGTTCGGAATCAAGATGTGAAACAACACTAAAACGGATCAAGTGCAACCGAACTGCTGATTTGTATCGCCGACAAACGGCCGACGATAATTCAGTCCTCATTTGGCTGGAGGAAGCATACTTTGTTAGAACTCTTTATGTTCTGCCTGTTTGACGTCCACAGGTTCTTTGTCGTTCTGTAGCCATAATTGTTTTGGATCAGGCATCCACTCATTCAAGTAGTAGATGACAGTTACAAGAATGAATAAATCCAAAATGTGTAGGTCTCATTTTTATTGTCACCGCGTCCGGTACGCAGTACACGCTGGACCGATGTGAAGAGCGATCGGACTTGCTGAAAAAACACATTGTCCCGAATGATGGTGAGTGCCGAAGTAAAGGTGCTATCGTGAAACAGTTGAAATCAGAATTGCTCAAATTCAGTTGGCTCGCTTTGTCCTGATTGGCATTTCGTGCTCCTCCGTGTAATTTCAATGTTTTCGCAGCCTGGCACCAATACGATGAGGACTCTGTATCATCATAGCTGAGGTTAGTTTTACGGTGTATCGGGACAAGAGGTAAATCTTTGAATCGAACCACCTTCTATGAACATTTTAAGCGATTGAAGGAAAAATACGCAAACTCACAGATGGACTCCCTCGGAATTCAGTGTTTTTTACAGCCAGATAACGATTGGAGGTTAAAAAAAGACACGGAACTTTTAATCAAATAGAACCCACAACTAGGGCACCAGTGTGAGGCTGATGATTTGGTCAGTTGGACTGTCATCCCAGAATTTTACTGCGGAAATGTTTCCGCACTTGTTCGTGAAATTGAGCTTTCAATGGGGTCAGTATTTGACGTGACAATTTTCTCCCGTCTCGCTGATTCCAACACGGCATTATGCATTCGAAACTGTCTCATAACACACTACCACAATTGACGGTATTCCTCAGTTGAAAGTTCTATTTCTTTCGGTGTATTTTGTAATATTTCATCTAAAAAAGTTGAATACCAGGTTGATATTACCAAAAGACACAATCCGAAGTTGTTTTTAGAAAAATAGTCAACTGATTTCCTCTATCTTGCTAGACTTTTGACACAATAAACCAGTAAGTATTCCAGATACAATTAGTATGGTATTGTGACTGGATAACTTTGGAAGAATCATGAAGTGAGTCTAAAAAGGGAATCTTCGTCCACGCATGCTCCTTGAGATACAAATGAGACTGTAGCTGTGAATAAGCCAGTAAGATACTTACCTTTAGCGCGATATCTGCCATTCATGAATTGTATCGAAAGCACACAGAAAGAAACTAACTCTGTCTACTTTTTCATACACACACACACACACACACACACACACACACACACAACCAAACCCATCCCCCTGCACCGGCCGAATAACTCAATCGCGCAAACACTAATGCAGAATTGACAGTACGAATATTCAGATTGATCAACCCCTTTTGACAACAGACCAGAACATCTACAGTCTGGAAGGACTAAAGGTGGATTGTGTGCTGATCACAAAGAATAGCAAATACTTTGTGACCGGGTCCAGCATGGGACCACCCAAAGTGTGGGATGCTCAGGTAAGTGGTCTACCGAAGGAATAATTCGGCACAATATATATATATATATATATATATATATATATATATATATATATATATATATATATATATACTGTACAGATTTTGTCTGAATTCCTGCTTGATTTGTACACACAGAACATTCCTTTTCACAATGCACTGTGGACCGTGCCAGGAGATCGTGTTCAGTTGTCAAAGTCGACGCAATAATCAAACTGTGCACGTGTTTTTTAGTGATTAATTGACTGGATGACTGACTGATTTATTGATTGATTGATTGACTGGCTGATTGACTGAGTGTGTGATAGAGTCTGCGGGTTTTGCAACATCAGTATGCGGATTTGGCTGATTTATGTGACCTTATGACAGCAAAAATTCTGTTTGCGAGTTGACTTTGATCGATGGCAATGTAATTTGTTCTCATCGGTCAACTGGAAAGTGAACTATTATTTAATTTAGCGAATTAGTTTTACTGGTTTGTGAAATATACGTGCCCATTGGTTCTGTGGCATGAACTTAGGTGAATCAAAGATCAAATGACAGTGCGGACCGCAATGGAGCTTGTTCGGTTCCGAAGTTTCTGGCTTTAATGCAAACTGATAAGCAAGATGCGAATGGGAACCGTGGTAACTGAAGCTGTGACATACAAAACGGTATTGGGGTGATTGTTATTCAGTATTAATCTTGTGACTTCTCACTCGGCTGACCACACGAGGTTTATAGAATTACTTAAGAGGAGATATGTCTAAATCGTCTAATTGATAATGGGGGGATGCGAAAAAGATTTGGATTTGTTACAGAGTGGTTTAGTGTGTAGAGAGCATGGGGATCATCAGTTAGTTTCTGGTGTCCATTGATAACAAAAGGAAAAAATAGGTCGGTGTGATTGATTCACTTTTGGGGGGTGATATAATATCTCAGTCACCGCGACAAAGTTGGTAGTGACAACAATATCAACTTTAATTGATGAACAATTTGAATATCCATATGTTCTACGATCTTTCGATGACGATGATCACATTGTTTTATGTTGTCGTTGCTCCCAGCATCCGTGCTGTCGCTATTAAAGTGCTTCTGTAGAACCTAAGAGAAACGGTATACGGGACATGCTTGTCGATCCTGGTACCGACAGAACAGCGAGTGAGTTCTTTCATCAGTTCTCTACCACTTTTATTGTCAGAACACGGCTCTGTCGTGTCGTTTCTCGACCGCGCATGACAACTCTCAGCATGAGATCTGCTGAACCAGAATTTCAACGTTGACCTCACGAATCGAACGCAGCGGAGTGCGTACTTTCATTTTCGCATTGCTGTTCAGTCAACAAATGCAGATTTTGATGCATTCCTCCCATAGGGTCAACCTTGAGAATTCGATTCGGCAAATTTTGTGCTGATAATATACCATTCCTCCCAAAAAGCTCCCCTAGTCCTCCCGGGATGATCAAAACATTGTACATTAGTGGAACCTTTATTGAAAGTAAAATGCTTTGTTGTTAATGGAATAATGCGATCGTCCTGAAACGGTCACTCACTAGTATACGGTTCAGTCACTTTCGGATGATACAACAACATCCACCCGTAGAGTCATGCTCGCTATCGACCGTTTGATAGTGCCTTTCGGCACGCGGTTCCATTTCGCCTTTAAGGCAGTCTCTAACTGCCCCAACGAATTCTATTCCCGCTCCTAATTCACTTACATTTCAAGCTGATTCACGAAATATTCGATTGAATTGAGATCGAGGGATCCAGTTGGCCGCGGGGGCATCTCTGCACCGTGATGCGTGTGGAACTCGCGTACGAGAAGGGAACGATGTGCGGGCGCATAGTTGTCTTGGAAAATTCTTTTGGTAGTTGTGCTCAACAATGACAAGACTTCTAGTTAAACTTGACCATTGGTGATGCTGTCCAGAAATACCAGCCCACTCCGATTTTCCCACTAGATGGCTGCCCAGACAAGCACTGGACTCCCAATGTGCTGCACTGTTGCTCTCATCATATCAGAGATTTGTTTCCAAACAAGCCTTCCACGATCATGTTTGGATAACAAAAATACTCACTCATCGATTCAGATGATGGCTATTTTTGGCAAACAATGTACTTGTCGATCGAGACTGGTCATAAAGGCCGGAGTAATGACGGGGTGAACTTGTATTCACAAGCGAATTTCAGTAGGGAAAGAAGACTCTATTTACTATAGCACATTTAATCACTCATCTCGCGGTTTATTGTTTAGCTTTTTTGTTGTTACCCCATAGTCAGAAGTGATATAAACTCAAGTTATCGAGGGCAGGAGTGTGGCTAGGGGAGTTGTAAGTGAAAACCAATTCGATCCGGGAATGTAAGTACGCTATGGAATGCACCAATAGAACATATCTTCTATTATCATCAACCGTCTGGTAACCTCAATCCACAAGTTTAATATGTCCCACATAAACGAGTCCACCGGTTGATGTTTTCATACCCATTCGCCAAATCATGATCTGATCACCTTGATCCGTTCTCCTACCACTACCTGACACGCAGGACGGGGTGTAACAGTGTGTTACAGTCACTGTACCCTGGTGATGAGTATGACATCACGTGTGTCCATAATGAAAAGAGGCAACTAACCATTGACGTACTCTCTGCAACACACCTAATTTCGTTCCCTAACAAACAGTTTCGCTACACATTCCACTAAGGCCATGAGATGGTTTTACAGATTTTGTGTGACCAGGTGCTAGTTAAGGGGATTGTGAAGGAATGATTAGTAAATGGGATTGGTCCACTCAGATGGGTCAAGGGGAAAGAAAGTCGATGAGTCTGACACTTTGCATTTTAAATGATGAATCGTTACAAGTGAGTAATGAGAGCTGGACTCAAACTTATGATCTCAAGATGTTTAAGCAACTCTGCTACTCATGTCACCCATTTAGCGGCCTAAAGTTTAACTTACTCTGAACAATTATCATCTTGACTACTTCTTCAGTCCGGTGAGGTTTTCAAGATCATGGAAGGAATGGAACTTGGTTGCACAGACTTGCATCTGGCCTGTGATGATACTGTCTTGGTCACACAGGTTGTCGATGATGTGGGTGACTCGGTGGTTGATTTGAACACGGTCAAGGTGAAGAGACTACAAGTACGTTTGCTCTCCGGTGATTTTTCTGCTCTCCCCTCTCACCCCCACCCCAGAGTTGTTTGATGAAACCAATTCGATACTCAGTAATGAAAAGGCGCTCTCGTTCATTCTTCATGATGGTCAAGATACCCAAAGCACTTTCATCAGATATCCCTATGAGTGTCTTCAGAAGCCATTGTATTTTGTTTGTTCTGATGATCTTCCCATTATTCGTTGTGTCTGAAGAAGAGTAACAAATTTGACTGCATCTTACCAGGTTAGCCAACCAGTGCCAGTTTTCTGGTCCGAAGAGGCGACGGAGATGATTCGAATTTTGTGTTATCATATGATTTCAATGCACAGCACATTTTGCCGTTATTTGCGCACATACATGCCAGCACAAACCCCACCGCTTCACCATATTATCTGAATTTTAAAGAGCAGTACATATATTGAGATTGACTTGCTACAAAATGCAGTCAACTCACGTGACGGCGAGTTCAACTTGGCATACAAAAGCTCTGCGTACTAGAAATGGTCGATGATTCTTCCGTAACCGTGAATTTATGGTGAGATTCGCACTAGCGAAAGGCAGTCATCAGTCGGTGGTCGACATCTGAGTCTGGTGTACGTTTCAAAATGTGAAATGATAATCTTTTGGAGATTAGGCGAATCACGGTTTTGACGAATGTCACCAAGTTAAAGCCACTAAAATTAACAACATATTTGCATTCAGTAAATGAACACAAAGAAACAATACCAGGGCAGTTCTAAAAATATGAGTTAAAAAAGCACTCAGTGCTATCCCAATTCCATTATCTATAATTTAATTTAGAATCTGAACACTAATGCTTATGGGATGTATACATGGATCGATAAAATCACGTAACGTAACGTCACAATATCTATATGGTTTTTTTCTTCTCACAGGGAAACTGAAGTAGAATAGCGAGCTTTGAAGAAAAAGTAGTGAATGCTCATCCTCCTTTGTAATAAGTGTGATCGAAGTAATTGATATTTTCTTCAGAATTCTGAAGGATGTCTCACATTGGTTTCCGCTGATTTTCTTTCGCCCATGATTTTACGGTCAGACAAAAAAATTATCTCGTTATTCACCTTTTCCCTTTTATACAATATGTGAGGTTACTTTTAGCTTTTTTCTAACCCTGTAACAAAGAAGACGTATATCCTGTACTCAGTCATTCTCAACAAGTAGGATTGTTTTCAATCTCGATCTCTCTTCCCAAAAAGCTATGGGACTTCGCCTCCGGTCGCCAATTGGAAATGCCCATGGAGGTCATGTGCACAGCCACCTGTCTGACGCGAACGAGCGAGCACGTGATCGTGGCACGTACCACTCCGACTGGGCCATCGATTTTGGTCTGGAATCTGCCGGCCAATCAGACTGAGCATGAAATTCCATACTTGCCGATGAATCAGTTGGTCAAAGACTCTGTGACCTATTTGAATATATCTATGGATGATCGGCTTGTTGTGGCTGGATTCCAGAATCCGACAGATGATCAAGCTTGCTATATGGTATTCGATCTGGCTGCAAACTATCGGGTAAGCATAGGAAGGGGTCATACTAATACGCGCGGAATCACATTGGTGACCTTCATGATATAGCATTTGTTTATTGTCCATGCTTCTCGGTTACGTTCCTGATTTCCGATTTGGGGATTTTATCAGCGAGGATCAGCGAGCGATAAAGAAAAACACTTGAGATATTCTATTTTATAAATGCATGCAAAGTTTCCTGTGTGTATGTGATTTTAGTGAGTAGGTCATACCATCCCCTACATTCGTCGTGGAAAATTGTTTTCCTCTCTGTCTCTGTCAGTTCACATAAAATGATAATTATTTGGGTCTTTTAGACATGTTCCACGAGGCGGATAAATGTGGCTCTTAATAGATCAGAAGATTTAGCGTGGGAGACCTGAGTCGATCATATGTATGTCGGATTACATGTGATTCATGAGTTGAAAGCAACCGCTAGGCGATCTGTCACATGAAGCATTCGCAAGCCTAATCATCAAGGCAGTCATGCACAATTCTGAGTGGAAGAATGTGTAAGGCCGATTGATTATCTATTCTGCTTAACTGATTGAATTGTTATCTGTTCAACCATTACCTAATCGTTCCGTGATTTCGTGCTATTTCAGGGTCCAGTTGCACCGCAAATCGTCCAATTTGATGCCGAAGTCAATGCGACGGAGATCATCGGTGCAGATCAAGCTGTAACTGGTACGCTTCATTCGAACCCTAATCATTTCGACTGATCGAATTTATTTGTGGATAATGGAACTGGAAGATAATTTCCCAGATGTTGATTCTCTTTGTATTACGACAAGTCACTAGTTAGGATCTATTTTGGTCTGACGAGAAATCCATTTCTTTAGGAAGATGAAATTACATCCTTCTTTCTTGGTTTGTTCATTTACTGTACAACAACGATGCAATATTTCTAGAAGGTAGAAACCGCTCATCAGAAGCTGCCGAAGAGGCAATCTTGATAGCAGACATCAATACGCTGTCATCCGGCTGGTTACCACGTCAGACCTATTTGGAACTTGGGTGACTCTACATTACCCCAAATCTCCGGATCTGGATGTCGCTTATCCCTGTTATTGCAATAGACCTCTAAGGCTATGGAGTATAACCCTTTCACTGAAATCTTGGTTCACTATACAGTAGAAAAAATAGCAAAATTTGGTCTGCGGTGATAGGACTGGAGCACAGACTTCGTAGGCCCGAAATTCCCTATGATGATCGATCGATAACGGCCAGTTTTATCATTAAAATGTCGTCGGGGAAGGGGGGGGGATTGGTTGCCCTGTCAAGACGATGTGCAAAGGGTGATACGGTACTCGGAGAATAATTGGATCCATTGTGCGCGTGTATGCGAGAGTGGGTTGAAGCAAACCGCATTCAATTTTTGGTCAATGACAAGAGACCGCGCGAATTCGCCGATCTGCTATCGTTCGAACGATACAATGATCCTATTCTATATAGCACTACAAGGGAAATATTACATTTTAGGGACGGTTGGTTGACCAGTAGAAGAAATTGGACTAGGATCCAATAAACTGGAAGATGACGCTCTCCAGCCTCTTTTTGATTCGATGTAGATTTGAAAATATCAGCCAGGATAGCGGGACCTGTTTAGATGTATAGGTGGATGAATGAATGAACGAACCAAGTTGCACACGTAATCTTCAGCTGACCTTGACTGGATATCTGTGGTTTGTTAGAAAAGCTGACTGGTCCTCAAAAATGGCATATCAAGGCAGCGCAGAATCGATTTTGGACAGTCTCTTATGTGTGCGTTAGTCTTTGCATTTCTGTTCACCGTACGGGTGGCACTGGACAGCTGGGTTCTTTGCTGTCGTTGGTTTCCCGGGGTTTGAGCTTCGGTGGTGATGACAAACGATTAAGTCGGAACTACAGCAATTTATTGGATTACAAAACAGCCCAACAAAGATTATTCTATAAATTGGT
This sequence comes from Fasciola hepatica, assembly GCA_948099385.1. Lineage (NCBI taxonomy): Eukaryota > Metazoa > Platyhelminthes > Trematoda > Plagiorchiida > Fasciolidae > Fasciola > Fasciola hepatica. The sequence goes on from CANUEZ040000077.1 coordinate 378,801, forward strand.
TTCTAGCACAGAGGTTGGTTGTCAATACAACACAAGCCATTTTAATATGCAACTTGGCTACCTAAGTGATTCTGTTCGAACCTGTTTGTTCTCCTCTTCGGTATTGCATAACAATGAGACACCTAAAATTCGGACCAAACTCTACTTGATTTTGACGTTTATTTCCATTTCCATCGTTTTGTTTTCGCTTCGTTTCCACACCCAAAACATCGTCAGGTACCCGAAAAGGTGAGCTGCTTGTGTGGAACTTACACACCGGTCAGGTGGTAAGATCGATCCAGATCAGTGCCACTCTGGAAGGTGGTAATCCGACTGTGCTTCCGCCACACTCGGGCACCGTGCATTGTGTCAAATTGTCACACGACAAGCACTATTTAGTCACCGGAGCTCAGGATCAGTTGGTTCGTGTGTGGACCATGCCAGACGAACGATTGCTGCACACACTGGAAGGTCATGCGGATGACGTGAGTAGTCATGTCATTGTAATCTTCCAACATGTTTGGATGCGGTGAATTACGTGAAACTGATCGATTTTGTTTGAGTGCTTAGTTTGATTAGCCTAAGTGACACTTTGGCATAGCAAAATATGTTGTTATAAGGTGCATCAATCAAGCGTTTGTCTTTTTTTTTAATTCTGAGTCCACGTCAAACAGAAATGACAAACGGATGTCATATCGTGTTCTGTTGACGTTCACCGAACACCGGAGAACCAACCGGAAAAGTGTGCAGCTTGTGTATGAGATTTCTAGGCGTCTCGTACCTCGAAGTGCCATCTATTCACACGGATTTATCGCTGTTGGTCTTGCTGCTGCGGCTGTCGTTGCTCGTGGTCCTCTTCATTCTCGCGTTAGTGCAACCATCGTGGTTCTCAAGACCCGTCAAATGAATCAATTATTCGCACCGCATTACTCATATGGTGGTCCAGAAAAATAGTCATGCATAGCAAAACTGCTTGTTTGCATCCTTGGCATCTGGTCCACGAGAAGATGCCATCTTGCGATTTATATGCTCTTCTCCATCTCATTTTGTCCGGTCCATGCGGCGTAGTCACGTCCATTGTCTCTCCATAACGGTCCACTACTGTATTTTAAATGACTAACTACTCACTTACTCAGTCAGTGGTATGCACACTCCCCCACACTTATAATAGTAATAAATAATAATAATAATAATAATAATGCGGGGGATTTTTATGCGCTACTTGTGGATGGATGCTTGGTCAGCGGGAAATAAAGATGGACTGAGGTCACACGGACTAAACAGAATGGACGTACAAGGATACGCGATGTGTGATAACAGTTCGAATTGATAACTGGATCTATTTGGTCCAAAGGGGTTTTTTAATTTTATTATATTAATTTTGGTGTTATTCCGCAGCATTGTTCTGAACAGCTGGACTTTCGACCGGCACGTCTTCTTTTTTATAACACTACTACCGGCGGTGATCAGACGGTCATTACAGTGGACATCAGACCCTTCAGTCCCCTGAGGGTTCAAATCTCCGCGCCACTGCCGGCCATCCCAAATTGACAGCGTCAAATAGGCCGCAACTCGCTTGCTGGAATATTGTAAAATTGTTATATGATAAAGAAGAAACAATTCAAAGGAATACAAAAAAGAAAGAATACAACTACCACTTGATATTTCTTTTGCACTTTTTAGCAGTTCATCTTCAGGATGCTACATGAGATGACAATATTTGGTGGTATTTGGATGACCATCGATAATTCATCTTGTCAGCTATTTCGGGAGCAGAGATTCCTTCACTGAATTCGGCATTCCGGGGATGCTTTTGTTATGTAGTCCGTTCGGTTGCGGTTGTTTAACCTCAGCTGGTACTTTATTGCTTACCGACGGATCAGGCAATATAGTATGCCATGGATTCACATGCACTTTGTACTTTTTAGATGCACGTTTATAATAACGCCCGCCTGAATTGGACGAAAAGAAAACCTAGCTCTCAGAGTTAATGGTGTGAACCGAAAACCTGGAAAGTTCACCTGTTTCAGAAACCATAAAAGTGATGTGGTTACTTTTTTATATTTAAGTTATGAGAACAAGAGTCAGGATGGGTTTAACGGGAGAAAACAGTCAAGGCATCGGTTTATTCGGTTTGTTTACATGATGCGAAATTTCCTTTCTTCAACCGAAGACCGGATGGTTCTGTTCAATGTTATTATTATTATTATTATTGTTGTTGTTGTTGTTGTTGTTGTTGTTCGTGTTCGTGTTCTTGTTCTTGTTCTTGTAACATTTCATGCGACATGCACATAGCCCATTTTAGCAATACCTAATTGTACAGGAATAGTATCAGCTGATCGATATAAGCCACCGCATCATTTGAATAGCTCACATGTGACCTTTCGATATAAAATATGTTATTCCGGCTTCCGATATGCCCATGTGTTTCGTGGTACTTCTGTGCCGATTATTCACAGTGTCAACATTCCATCTAATAAGGGAATAAATTCATGTCCCCTCTCTAACTGTTTCTGTCTTTATGTCGATCCTATTTTGTCCAGGTATTGAGTGTAGACATCTCATACGACAGTGAGATTGTGGTCTCGGGCAGCTGGGATGGATCGATCCGTGTGTGGCGTCTACGTGATGGCAATCAGATCTGTTGGTTCACTTCGAACATCGAAATATTGCAGGTGAAGATCAGTCGTGACAAACGTTCGCTGGTCGCCCTAGGCGAGCGAAACAGACACCGGAAATTGATTACTCTGCGCGTTGTACGCAATCGAGTTCGCACGACAACCACATTACGCGGAGGGTCTTCGCGTTTGGCCTCATCCTTGTCACCACCAACCCCGGGCATGTCGCCGAATTCTCCCGTGATAATGGCTTGAAACTGAACAAACGCACAACTTTTTTCGGGGATTTTCTCCCGTCAGACAATGAACAAATCAGCTGACTGGTCCATACTACGACCAAATGATCGACTGAATGACTCGTGGTCATGTACCGTGATCTTGAGCTTCCGAAGAGAACCACATCACTCTGTTGTTCGCTCTTGATTGTGTGCACCTCACTTATCGTCTCTCCTTGCGTCTTACTTACGGGTGGCTTCGTAGCCTTTGTTCTGTTCTTCCTCACCCCACCCCCCACCCCCCTCCGTCGTGCCCCTCATACATACAGGTCAGCCACGTGCAAAGCCAAATACCATTTAAATTGAGTGCAAGACGCCGGTTGTATCGATCCCACCACCCATACAAGACAACCACATTTTTACACACCGTTCTTCCATCCGCATGCTTCCAAACCGTAAAATCCGCGTGTGATATTGATCAAATTATCTAGTTTGGTGACGATAAGTACAAAAGATGCTTTCTTTAGTACTGATGTAATCCTTTACCCACCGCGCAACACTCACAGTCCTCGAAAAGTGTTTCATATCATGTGCGCCGTTTATGTAGCCTGCTTTGCGCATCCCCTTGAATGCATTTAACGAGCAAAACAACTGTACTTAAAAATAACTGATTTATGGAAAAGGTATGTATACATACTTAGGCAAGATCTTATGCACAGGACATGCTCTCACCGAGTCTTTAATCCCCACCCATCCCACCACCGGCCAACCCATTCCCTCACTATCCATAGTCCCACGAGCACTAGCAGAAAGAGCCGGAAATCACAGGAAATAAAATGGAACACCGCCCGCTCAAAGCAGTCGTTGCCACTCATCCATATTGCTACCACTGGGTATACCAGCGCCGAGCGGTAATACGCGTCCACCGAGCTGTCAGTCCAGCTCTCTCTTTCTCCCTCAAACACACACACACACACACGTGATCACACGGGCTACGTAATCCGTCTAATTGTTGAGGCCATTCACTAACTGTGATGAAATATCGTCTTATTTTGGTTGGTCGCTTTCGCCAGCTTCATACGCTATCCCGTCCATCCCCCCCCCGACCGTTCGTTGACCTTACATAAGCGAATAAAAACCGGTTGTACGTTTTCTCTCTTTCCAGAATGCTTTCTTACGATTTGCCTCGTAAACCTCCGGTCAGCTCACTGTATCTGAACTCCTGTTCTGACCTTTTACCGGTTGCTTCGGTATTTTGTTTCATTGAGAGAGAGAGAGGTATTGATCGGTGAAGTCATTATCAGTGTACAACAGGTTTAGCAAGTGAACTTCCAAAATTGGTCCGTTCAACACAGTTACCCTTGCCAACGCTCTACCGATGTCCATTATCGAACCTTCCAGCCCACAGCAGACCAGGCCTCACACCCTAGTATACTTCTGGCCAGTGCCGATGCGTACTCTGTACTGGGTTTTGCTTAAACTACCATTGCATAGGTTTTTTGCGAACGTATATTGACAATTTACCCGTGTTTATTCGCTGTTGCTTTGCTACTTCCCGTTTGTCCTTCATGGACTCACACTTTCTCCCTGTCTTCCTGGGTGTATGCATACCTACACGGACATCCTCGTTCTGGTCCGATCTCTATTTCGGTCGGTTAAACACGAATCTCGGCCAGTTAGTCCTGGGACTACCTACGCCCCATCCACGTTTCCGCATACACACACACACAGATCAGACTGATATGTTCGATTTCTAGATATCTTCGTAATGTTGTTGTAACATTTTCTGCACTCGCCTCCGGCTTTAACTCACCCCTTCGGTTGCTGAGTGAAACGTTCACTTTGATATTACACACACACACACACACACTCCACGCTGTCAAATATGATGCTGTTGATCGATAAACACAAGGTCAACTTTTATCATCAGCATCATCATCATCATCGTTGTCGTGTTCATTTTTTAGCTAACAAATCAAAGTCCCCGTTCAAATCAGTCTGTCGGTCTCACTGTCCACCCGTCCGTCTCTTTATCAGCTGGTTGTTCGTGAATTCTGTTCTGCCGCATCCGGCTTCTATGTTATCTCCTTGCCGAGCCCACTCCCTTTGCTTGTGTTATGTTATGTTAAAATACGTTACTTTGTTTTGTTTTGTTTTTTGTTTTGCCACCTCTACTTCGAAATGCGACAAATTACCGTCCGTCTGTTCTCGACACCCTCGGTCTCTGTTCTCCTCCTCCTCCTCCTCTTGCTCTGTTCATTTTACCAACTCATTCCCGATCTTTCCTCGCTTGTTGCCACGGCATCGTTACTCACTGCTGCCGTAAAGTTGTTGATGGAATCCCGTCAGAATTGCTGGGATTGTCCATTGGTTATAGATACTACTTCTATCTGAATGCGTCAATCACTATCTTCCACACTTGCAAGTTCTCACTCATTTACTGGCGCACTTGCCCTCTTTCGCTCTATACGTATGCGTCCTATATGAGCCTGACCGAGTTATTATTCTTATTATTATTGCTAATATTTAAAGAAAATAAGTATTGCTATCACGAGCTAAACGGGCTTTCTGTGCTTCGTAACAAAATCGAGAGAAAGTTTTGTAAGCACAAGAGAACAATGTCGGGAATCTTGCAATCCACGCGTCAACGCATTCATGATTTGGTATGATTTGAGTAATTCGAAATTCACTCCCAGGATTCGCAAACAAAATTCTGGTGGTAATCACCGTATCAACGTATCAGTTCACCAAAGCGATGCTCGCTTCCGTATCTGTAGACGTGTGTGCGAATGTAGGTATGAGCCTAACCCCCACTAATATCGATCGTATTCCAATCCCAAACCCACCCCCCATGTACCCGATTATGACTCATACATAAACCACAGTTGACGAGCATTTGTGGAAACAAATACGACTAAGATTGGAAGCTATCCGAGAAGCACAAGTTGTAGGATATGAACGATGAATGGTGAGGTATGGAAATGTCCAGGACATCAGTGTTACGCTGTTGCAACATCCATCCTAGGGTCATTGAATTCACGATAAGTGTGTCTGAAGGTGTGCCACTAACAGTGGATGTGCATGTCGACGTGCTAACTTGACCTAGCAACCGATTCACTCCACACGTCGGACCACATTGGCCCAGACAGTGTCCGTTCTAATCAATTTGGACAAAAGTGTGACCTTCAATTTGTGCTCGATTTCTAATAGGTTTCTGACTTCCCGCGTGGTCGAGTCCAGTCTCCGTCTTGTCCTGGGGCATTCGTGATGCGAATGGCCAACATGAGACCAACAGGTGACGGAATTTCACCAGTCAGCTCTGTCAACAGTGTAACTACCCCGAACACTGGTAGTTCATTTTCGGGATTGATGACGACAATATTAATTGCGTTTACGACCATAATAATATTGTATACAAGATAGATGAAATTCTTTTGTCTTGATTCGTTAGCTTGGATTAGGGAGAATAAAATGATAATCAGTTTTGCACGCTTTCCAATCAACGGTCAAAGCAACGTAATATCAAAATAGGATTGATTGTTCGGGCGGTTAAGCTTGCGGTTTAATGGGTGAAATTAGGGTAAAATTGAACCCGTCTGGTTCCTTACATAGTGACCGCGAATAGGCGGTTGAGAACACACTGAACGATGATGATGATGATGATTAATTGATACACAAATCCACCAAGATCAAAATATGAAAAGTAGAGAGATAAGGTAAGGTGGAGCCAGTTATCACCCCTACCAGGGTAAAAACAGTTCCTGATTGACCCAACGAACGGTCAGTGCTTCGGTGAAATTTTGCAAATTTCGATTTCAAGAGCTTAGATCGGTCTGGAGCACTGCTACTAGGTTGGAGTTCTTTTTTTTTTTGGGGGGGGGGGGGGGGGGGTAAAACCAGCAAGTCGCCTTTTATTGAACGGGATGAGAGAATTTTAACAATAAGGTCCCAATTTATCTAGTTTTGTTCAGTAATTCTGTCTGAAGTATTTCATGCTCATCACAGTTATCATCAGTCTGCTTGAAGAAGTTCGCTGACGAGCCTACTGTAAACCAGGATTTATAGTCATCATTTGCTCAATAATGAGATTCTTTGAACTTCTTCCAGTTTGTTGATATCGATTTTATTCACTCGTCTTTAAGTACAAGTGTGCGCACACGCACGCACACACGTACACACAGGCATACACACATGTAGTTAGGATCTCGGCAGGACGAACGGTTAATTTCAAGGTCAGCGGGTTTCCCCTCGGTAATGGAAATCTCATGAGAAGAACTTCAAACTCCTAGTTTAATAGACAAACCATTTTCGACATACTCGTAATTTGTAACTGAAAGCTTTCGACAGATTCCATCACGCCGGTGTTGTCGAAATTCGCTAGACCAAATATTTTCTCAGTAAATAATTTCTCTTTTCTCAACTTCTCGTATTATACTACAACAAAACGCTGACATACAAAATTCCATAGAAACTGATGTCGGCCTCATTAATTCTGCTGCAATCCGCTGACGATTGAAATTGTGACTATATTCGTAATGATAAATTAGCCTGAAGTTCAGAAATCCGGCATTAGTTAAAAGCTGAACATGGCTTATTGCTAAGTCGAATAAAGAAAGATTCTTCACGGGCGGTCTTTGTCATTGAGAAACGAATATTGATCCGACTAGAAGCATTTCTTTTTTCTGAATTACCTACCTAACAGAAAGGAGCCCAAAACGAGGCGAGCATACATGGAGCATACTATGCTGTCTTACAGTTTAGCAACCAACTCATAGTGAATGGAAGCCTCACCGGAGGAAAGCCTTTAGTTTATAGCGAACGCACGACGTAGATCTCAAGGTTGTGAGGGAGCCGCCCGTCACGTATCCAATTTGTTTTCGCTACGTTGAAGAACTATTTACTGAGAGCCGAAAAATTCCGCTACTTCACACTTCATCCCTGTTTTATGGTAAACTACGAACAATTCGACAAAGAGGAAAAAACGAACCTATCCGACTTGGATAATGATGTTAGTTGTGTTGGGAGAAAAATAACCGCAAGTATTTGATCTGGGAAACGATTTGATGAAAAATTCTCAAGTGGTTTTGTAACCACGGCTGGAGAAGAGTTAGTCACGTTGGCCTTCAACTGATCAAAAGCCAGTGTTACAGGAACAATATAGGTGGCTAACTGGTGCAACCACAAGAATATCCGAATCGCGTTGTGAATCGCTTTCACCACTGATTTATTTTGAGCAAAATTTGGTGAGAATTGGAGGGATCAGGAATACAAACATCGTATAGAGAAATTTCGGAGGAAACTCGTTTCGGTAACTTTGATGTTGCACAACTCACCGAGCCAGTTGAAGTGGGCTGCGAAATATCACTATCTAACTTGTCGACGCCAAATTCACTGTGCACAAGAGATGAAAGTTCCTTGTCTTTTGGACCAGAATTTATTCTAGGAAGACTGTCCTGTGATACTCCAAGTCATGTCTCACACGAGGCTGTACATCTTATACACGTGCACAAATGTACTCATTTATTATAAAATTTTACATTAGGAAAACCAGTGGAAAATTCCATGATTCACTTTTCCCAATTTCCTGCTAAAAGTCACGATTTGAATAAAATTAGGAATTTATTCTGTGTTTAAGGCTTCCTACGTAACTTGGAAAATTTTACGAGGATGTAACCTTGTATGCGGATTACTTCGATAAACCACGATGTGTAGAAAATTTCAGCAACAGTTGTGGAAACCACTGCCATTGAAAAAATCCAACCACACCGGTGACATAAAATCATCGGGAATATAATTGAGTATTTACACACACTCATAATTCAGCCATGCTCGATGGTGTAACATGGAAATGCCAAAGAAGAAGTAAAAGCTTCCGAGCAAAGTTGTCTGTCACATGATGATCGATAAGATCTGCATGGTTAACTTGAAGCCTCGTCATTTAATCAAAGGAAATTATTACTGCACCTTTTCCCACCATGCTTTAGCCATAACCTGCAATTCTTTAGCCACGACCCACAACCCGTTAGCTATGACCCATCATCTTCTAGACTTGAAGCACAACCTTTAGCTTTAGTTCATTGCCGCGAGGGGTAAAGATATTCCTTGCAGCAGGGATAATCGGAGGGTTTCACCCGACTACTCCCAGGATTATCTCATCATTGTCTGTGTGTTGCAGTGGTCACATATCTTCGTACGCACATACATGCACCAACAATCACATACACACACACCCTCCGCAATGATGTGTAGGCGGTTGCCATGCCCTTTAGACATGGTTAGCTCGCCACCTGCAGCGCGGAATATCTCTAACCTTCCCGGCAATGGACAGTGGCTAAAGGTTGTGTGTCAAGGCTAAAGGTTGATGGGTCGAGGCTAAAGAATTGTGGGTCGTGGCTAAAAAGTGATGGCAAAAGGTGTAGTTTAGTGCTCAAAAATTATCGTGAATAGCTCATCAACGTACAACATCTAAAGGTTCGACACCGCCTACCGGAACTGAACCGGGGACAAGCAGCTTACCGGCTAGATACTCTACCGGCTAAGCTATCACGGGACGATCAGAATAATGGTTTCAGCATCAATAAATATTCACTTAAGTTACTCACAGCCGAGTGGTCGTACAGCGATAGCCCAGCTGATAGAGGATCTGGCCGGTTGGTTGGACATTGCCGGTTCGATTCCAGCTCGCGGGGTCGAAGCTTCTGCAGAGAAAACCAGAAGTGGATTTTCCATCATGTAAGATCCAGACTCGTTGTGTCATTAATGCAGGGTACGAATTATATTTGTCTGTTTTATGTGACTACGATTTTACGATAACGGAAATTAAACAAACTTCTCAAGAGCGGCCTCTGCTTGTGACTATCGTATGAGCGAAGTTGTGAGACGACCTGATAACCATTGATTTCTGGTAGACCAATTTCATTTGACAAATTGACTGTTAGGAAATATCACTCAGCTCGGAACAACTGATAACCTTGAATTATAAACAAATTCATCCGGTTTTGTCTAAAAGGAATTTGTGACCTCTGAATAGATGACCTGACTAAAAACTGATAAGCAGTAATTATTTATGTATTACATTCCTAATTACGCGGCTTCTGTTATTAATGATGTTTAGTGACCCCACAATTTCTAGGCTGCTAATCTTCAGGTTCAGATAATTTTACATTTACAATCAAGGTTGCGTATTTTTATCTGAACACCGTACGGGACTGATCAAAGCCCTGACGGTTCCATTTCCACAATAACCATGTGGTAGTGACAGGGGTTCTGTTGGTTGTGTCTCCATACGAACCTCACCCGGCAACCAGAATAGCCAAGAGTGTGAAAAAATACGGGGAGAGAATCACTGGTAATAATTTCTAATAGATGAAGAAAGTGTGAATACAAGAGCTTCGAACCTCACGATACTCAGACACATTACAAGGTTTTTGGTCACTCTTGATCCCCTTCTCCCCAGGAAGCCCTAACAAGCTCCACGTGGTCAAGACCACTGACCCGGTTATTCATTCCTTTCTTCCGCGTCACAGGTTTGCCACTCACGCTTATCTTTCAAGCACTACGCTTCTCAGTGAATGCTACCCACCGAAGAAGTCTATAACGCCCTGGAGATAACTGGATTTGCTTGTGTATTTAGGCCAACTGGAAGGAGTTCAGTTAAACATAACCAATCGGTGCTTAGCTCTAGGCCCTTTGCGAGTAGTTCGATGCCACGTGATTGTGTTCGTTGTGTCTGCTTGGGTCAGTGAAAATTTTCTACTGTTAGAAAAAAGTTTGACTTCTCAGTTTGCGGATGTTTCGATCGTGTAGATACCACTGAGCTTTCTCAGATCACGGCTCTGTCTTGGCCCTAACACAAGGACGACAAGTGAGTTCAACGGGATACTGACTCGTAGTAAAACTCGAATAACTTTTTTTCCCCACAGTAATCAGCCTGACGATGAACCATACAAGTTTGCTCCAAATTTCACTCAAATCTAGCAATCGGTTCACTCTGTAGGAACACCCACATTACCTAGGACAGAAAGACGAGGTGTCTCCCTGTCCACCAAAGACAATTTATATTTCCTGTCCGCCCTCATATAGGCTGACAACCAAGTCTCCAATTTGCTTAGGTCACCCGATTGTACCGATTCAACTTGTAACCGAATCACATTTCTGGCATGGCAACTGGGTTTGTCACCGGTACAAAGTTATATGTTCTTGCTGGGCATGGCAACGTACTGGTAACGTATCGCTCTGAAAGTGGAAAGTACATAATATTTAGTTCACTCCAATTGGATTATTTTAGGCGGATGTCACACCCGAGGTTGTATTCGGATCAACTCGTTCAGCTCATGAAGTAAGTGTCGGTTGTGACTGGACAAGAATCTGTGCGGCTAAAGCTTCTGCTGACGGAAAACGGAAGACGTGAACCTCAATCCTCGGTGTAACGGACTCCTAGCAGTGGTTGGGGGTAAGCGTAACACAATCCATAAAAAGCCAAACGTCCAATCGTGTTTTTCAATACGGTTCATCATTAAATAATCATGAATGTGACACAAAAACTGTACAAACCTCAACGGCAACCGCTCCGCGAACCAGAATCAGCCAGACGCGAGCAAATTCAGGATCGCTTGAGGTTCAGGCGGTCAAGTCAACGAAATGTCTATGGAAAATGTGGGTCAAGGGTCACAGAATAAAATCGATGCGGTCATTTAAGGTCAATGTCCGATGTGTGGTTCAGCAAATGAGCAAGTGTGGCGCAAAAAGTTAATGGGAAACATAAATTGGAGTGAGGGTAGGGGGGTCAGGTCGATCCTGAATTAGAGCCTCGAGTTTGGTTGCTTTTGTCGATTACACTCGGATAGTCCTATTTTACGAATAAACCAATGAGGTAGATTGTAGTCACCAAAGAAGGATGCAGGGCACTCCGTGGAAAACGTTTTTAAGGTACTTCCAGGACCGCGGAAGGCCTATGCCAAACAAAACGCAAACACACAGCGTACAACGCCTTCGTTGTTCCCGTTAACGATTTAGTAAAACGCCTTGTGCCACAGTACATGAAAAGTTCAGGACTGTCGTAATCGATGAAGGAACTGAAGGCTTTTGTCGAATTAAAATGTGTGCTTGATTTATGTGATAAAATTATTCTGATTCTTTCGTGCGGAGTGAAAAATGGACCGCAGCTGTTTTCGAGAGTAATGACCAGTGAGAGATTTTGTCTACTGAAGCTTAACATTCGCTAAAAATGCGGGAGAGAAACTAATTACAGAGGTGCAAAACAGCCCAGACAGACTTGGCTTCAAATTGTGGATGCCTGTGAACACAAAATCCAAGTATAATTAGACTGTGACCATATCTGTGGACATTGGAAAGGACGTTCAGAGGCCGGGTTGATCTCTGACTGAAGAAGTCCCCTTGCGGTTGATGGACTGTTTGTGGGACATAGGCTGCAATGTCACAACGGATAACTTTTTCAGTACTACTAAGCTGCTCTATAGACGAACCAGAAGTACGTGTCACATGGTGTTCTGACATTTCGAGAAGCTAATTTACTATTGTGGGTTATGAAAAATAAAGATTTTGTAATTTCATTGCAAGTAAGTTGGCGGATAACAAATGCCTACTAAAAAAGTTAAAGTGGCACTTTCCTAGCAGTAGTGTGTTGGATTCGAAGTAGAGCTTTACAGTTACATCCAATTTCCTCCTAATAAATTTGATAGTCTTGAAAATATCTGATTATTTGACTTTTAATGCCGTAAAACTGGTTTGTTTGGGACATTTCTCCCTGGAGATAAGCGGGAATGCATCCATACGGACATGCTGTTCTGTCAAGGTTTATTCTTTGGTCGGACTAGTTTTAAGAAGCGGTCAATAACATGCTTTCTTTGGATAAACAGTCGTTCAAGCTACCTATAGGCTTTTAAAAGACCTCTGTAAACTATTAGAATCTTTGGCAAGCAGCTACTATCACTACTACTACTACTACTACTACTACTACTACTACTACTACTACTATTACTACTACTACTACTACTACTACTACTACTACTACTACTACTACTACTACTACTACTACTACTACTACTACTACTACTACTACTACTACTACTACTACTACTACTACTACTACTACTACTACTACTACTACTACTACTACTACTACTACTACTACTACTACTACTACTACTACTACTACTACTACTACTACTACTACTACTACTACTACTACTACTACTACTACTACTACTACTACTACTACTACTACTACTACTACTACTACTACTACTACTACTACTACTACTACTACTACTACTACTACTACTACTACTACTAATGGTAATAATAATAATAATAATAAGGAATATTACCACCACTACCACTACTTCTAATGCTTCCACTACCATTTCTACTACTACCATCCTCTGAAGAACTCATACAAGTCAGAATAAGTTTCAGACAGGTCTTTCATGCAGTAACCCATGGTTAGCTACAGACAATATATCAGAAAAACTACTACGAAAAGTTACCGGACTTCTTGCTTCCGTTTAGCCAATGTTCTGCCGACATGTCAAATATGTTCATCCTTGATTTTGAAATGCTTGGTTTTTCACCTGCTGGCTTTCAGTGAATTTAAGAACTGGATGTGAGAATCTAAGGGTAAGCGAGGAGAGAGAGAGAGTTCTTTCACAGTAAACTTATCAAATGTCGTGAAGCTTCTCCATTTACTTAAAAAGAAAAAAAGCAAAGTGCGGTGTCCGCATAATGGAAAACACGATTCATGAAATTTATGCACGAAAGAATCACTCCTTTTCGTCGGAACTAAAGCCAAGACACAAAGTTTTAGAAAATGAGTAAGACGATTTTCAAAATTCCAGACCGTGACCAGATTATTCAGATCTTGAGAATTAAAAATGACAAATGAAGTAACGAGTGGTGGTAAGATGATCGGAACAGAAGACGAGTGTTCTACACACTACTGCATCGTCATCATCATCATCAGAATTTCTTGTCCGTAAGCCATAGACAAATATTTCCGTCATATTGGCCATAGAATGCAATTTTAGTCTTGTCTGAATAACACGCGAATGCGTTCGTAATGCAAAAAAAAATTCTACAGGGGGAAGCTAGTCTCATCGCATTGGCTAGTTTCTAAATTGTTTTACTCGGCGCATTTTTGTCATATTGATTGATTTCTAGAAGGCATATATGTGAGAAACGGAAGCGACAGTGTAGCCGACAAACTACGAACGAATTATGGGCTACTCTACTTTGCACTCCACTTTTGCCCATTCACAATTACGATCGAGTAATTGTTGCCTTCACGATGATTTAAATCGAATTTGTTTTACCACGGTTCAGTGGTGATTGTCACACGGATGGGATTTGACGGTACTTCATTTTGTGATAAAAAACCGAATCCCGGGAGGGCACATTTTATTGTGTGACAGTGATAGAACTCAGTCGCGCAAGCCCCTAGATTGATTTAACTTTGCCGTTGAGTATGCGGATAATTCGGTCAGTCGATCATAGTTATTCATCACCCAACTTTGTGAAATTGACGGCTGATGAAGCTGATTGGGTTTCAAACTGGAAAGTGTACCTCGAGCTAGGAAGTTCATGCTCTTTCATATGATTTTGGCACGATTCAGAACTAAGTGATTGAAAAAGATGATTACATCAAACTATAAACGTTATCATCCCTAGGCGAAAGTTCGCCTAGTCAATGGACAACTTTCTGCATGCGTATTTTCGTGGGGAAGAATGTGAAGCGGTAAATATACGCTTATTTTACTCAGTCAGACAATTCGCAATATCTTGGTGTTTAGGGCTTTTAAAATGGTCCGCTTTCCAATTCACACAGGAGCAACAACAATCTTCTGGCTACCTGCGCACTTCGGTCGCTCTATTCAGTCACATGTCTGCAGTCGCCGAGCTTACGCTGACGCGTATTTGTCTGGTGTTGCGTTGACTCGATTGTCGTGATTAGCGTATCGACCGGGGACTTCTCTTGGCCACTTCGAGGTCTTGCTAAATTTCTCTTCCTCGTCAAATGTTACGTACGCTACTACTGGCAGTACGTGATAAGTAAGAAATCCTTGTATTTTTATGTAAGTTAGCATGCAAGCAAATAGGTGGATGAACTATCGAAAGCCTTAGTGCGGTCCAAGCAATCACGAGTGGTCACGCAGGGACGCTTAGTGGGCAACAAATCAACGAGCAAATATGACTGAATGAAGAAGTTTAATTGTTTGAAGAAACCTTCCTTGATACGAAGGAGTTCAAGATCATATGCATCCTTTTTGCACGCATTATAATAATCAGTATTAACTAATAAATAAATAAGTAAATCGACCTGGACGAAACATACTTGAAGTTTCGATGAATGTTAGGACCACACAACAAATGGGGTTCCATTTTGTCTGCCGTGGGCTGCTTCTGAACCGGTCAGTTCTTCTGTATGTGACTCTTTGTTGGTTGATCCAACTGACTTGATAGGTACTTCGTTCTGTGACTAAATACGTGTCCGTTACAAAACGAGCGACTCAAACGTGTTTCAGTAGACATGCAGCTTCAATAGAACACCTTATAGGATTTTCAGCATTTAAGTAAAGGCAAATTTTAAGCTGAGATTCTATGCCTTATTACATCATTCGACGCAAAACCTTAAAAAAATAATTAGGGTTAATTAGGTGCCCTGGTTTGTCGTCAATCCCTGCCAACAAATTATTTGGCACTTCAGAATTAGGTCAAACCACTACTCAGGATAACATAATGACTTTTTATTGACTAACTAACAAAGATGACTGTCCTTTTGGACTCCACGTTTCACGCCCAAACCTCAGGTCATCCGACCAACCTGCACTCGGAAGCACCAAACTCGAGTTTCACTCTTGTTGGAGCTCATCAGTGGTGTATATCCTCCGCCACACACACGCCTTCGAGATGGGAGGGCCCGGGTTCAAACCCTGGGTGTGGCAGAGGATATACACCACTGATGAGCTCCAACAAGAGCGAAACTCGAGTTTGGTGCTTCCGAGTGCAGGTTGGTCGGATAACCTGAGGTTTGGGCGTGAAACGTGGAGTCCAAACGACAGTCAACCAAACAAAGATTCATCAATCCCACACAATAGTTGCAAGCAACTGGGTGATATATATAACAAAGTTGAATTTATAACGGTTCAAAGCTCGGAAAACTATGTGCACACGATTTACGTGATGTGATTTATTTTACCTATCAAAACCTGTCATGTGATCAGACATGGTACACCTCGATGGAATTACAAGCCAACCATAATCGATAAGCGAGTGATTAATCTCGTGGTGTACGCTTTGTGTGAACCTGAAACCAATGACTGATCCTGAATCAGAAGGAGAGATCGGATCTGATTACCCGCTATCGGTGATTGCAACCCTGTCGTCAAGTAAGCTGCGTGTTTATGGGTTTCCTTCGGACATTCCAGTGAACAGTTTGTGTATCAGAATTGTCAGTCGCTTCCATACATCTCTCCTGTCGATCTGATTCTGAAAATGTAGTTGAATTCACGGGTCATTCGGAAAATCAATGGGGAAGTTTAGCGGTTGACGGATTTGGAATTCCAATCGCTTTTTGTTTCACAGTGTCTGCTTTCATCCTGTGAGATCTGCAGAAGATCATCAAGCTGCTTGAAGGAATGCACCGTTTGTGTTTTTGATTTGGAAATCACGAGACTAGTGCTACTGTCCGGACAGGTACATGAGCATGAAAATGCGAATCAGCGTCATGCGCTTCTGCGTATTGCAATTGATTTCGATAGATGTTGACTTTCATGATCCTAGGCATTCAGGGCACCGAAACTCATCCATAGGGAGGGGGGAGGGAGGTAAATAAAATGTATTTCGAAATGGAATGGATAATTTTGCGGGATTCAGATACTTACTACCGCAGATAATTTAGGCATCGAGATTAGTGCACTATTTAGCCGTTACTCTGTTTTGTTAGCGAATGCGTGTGGTAATTACATGCCAGAAGAATTTTCACAGGTGATTTTACTAGTTGAGGTACAACAAAATTCAATACGTGTATTTGATAGAAAGTAGCTGAGAGACAAGCCGGCACGTGGTGTTATTGAAACGTATCCCGTGGGTAAATGTTATACGTGGTTCAAAATGTCGACCAATAAGCTTGACCACCAAAATCATTGATAAGAAATAAGAAAATTCAACTAGTTGTTAGCAAACCACGTAGAAGACCGCTGAAGTGTTGAAGGTCAGGGAGTATCACAGGAGAATAGTAGAGTAAGATAGGGTAAGTGTCTTTGTAAACAAATGTAGGCGGGATTACTACGTGGTATGAAATTGTCTGATCTTACGAACGTAAAAAACAAAAACGAAGCAGATTCCAAATCCAAACGATTACAATTAGACGTTACTAGTATATGTGATTCCCATATGTTTGGTAGAGTTCAGTCGTGCGAATGCACGGTCCCATTGTCTGTAGGGAATGTTGATCATGAAAGAACAAAGATGTCCTCCGAACAGCAGTATGGATTTGATGTGAAACAAAAACGGGTAGAAAAGTACCAAATGTTTCGTAATTTTTCCTGGAATTCATTGAAATTCAAGAATTTGTGATGATTTGAACCAATACAACATTACTCTCATCATTTAAGACATGTGATGGAGAAATAACAAGTAGGTCACTGGTGCAAATGAAAAATAAGTTTGGGAAAGGAAAGTTGTGGAGCACTTCGGAGTCGTTAAAGGAGGTTCTTGAAGAGCTTTTGCCTATTTCTATGAAATATATTCCGTAAGAGAAATAGTTACATGGAGAAGAACTGTTTTAGGTATCTGCAAATTCCAAAGAGGAACCATGATTCGTGAATCGAATTACACGCCAAAGAATAATCGATAACAGTCTACCGGACTGATTTGGATCTGTCGTAAATGGCCAAAACTGCAGCATCTGAGGAGCATCTATTTTATTTATATACAAATTTTAAAGAGGGCCATCGAATGAATTTCGTATGTGCTTGCCAGTGTTTAGGGACAGCCTTCTTGACCATCTTCACTGCACCAGATGTCAAGTCTGTTTGGTTGGCGGGAGCATTGTGATGAATACTGAGTTAGTAGTTTTTAGAATGCTTATAATAGTTAGAGACCTAGGGAAGCTAAGGATCAAACAACAGCTCAGAGTGGGATTAAAAAGAGATAACATGATATTGATTGCCCAGTGAATGAGTACGCCTTTAAATGTGCCAACACTGACATAAAGGATCGAGTTTCATACCATTTGTCAGCAAAGGACTTTGAAGCGTTTCCCTATGCTTTCACTGCTTTCCTTACCGGGGGTTGGCCAGCAAAATCCACGTCTTCGAGTTTAGCCTCTGCTTTGATCAAAGCAGAACGAAATTCAACACTAGTGCTATCAGGCAGTGCAGACTCCAGATAAAAGAAGCCTTTCTTATGGAACTTGAAAACCGTATTCTCAACGGTCTTGTTTGTTCATCAGGAAAATTACGGCGTTCTCCTCCTAGAAGAGTTATCTAAGGAATCACAACTGTGATTTTTTGATAGCACTTTGTGAAATAGTAGAAACTAACCTCGGGAAAGATGATGCTGTCGTCGCAAGTTGAAAGGTAGAATGTAAGCAGTGTTTGGATGGGGTTGAGGAGCAAGGTTTCACAAGTGAACACATTCGGGTCTCGCTGTTGTAGCTACTCCTCAGGTATTCGTATCCAGTACCCATCTTTCCATTCTTTGTCAGGCTTGAACAATCCGTGTGTTTTATTCACCATAGCCTCTTTTTTGTGCGTATCAAGAGTGTGAGTAGACGTAACTCTTAAAAAAGTCCTCCATACGCATAAACTGTTCCCACAGGGCAACGAAATTCAACTATAGCTTTAAGGATGTTGGTATAGAGAATAACATGACCAAGTCATATCGCATAAAAGAAAGAGAACCAAGAACCAGCAGTTCCAAAATGCCCATGAAGAATGGACTTATTTCAGGCGATACTTTATCTGTTTGGTACCAAACGCACGTACTCTTTCTTATTACTTGTTTTTGCATGAGTGCAGTGAGATGGTGTACTCCATAGCCTCAAAGGACCACTGCCCTATTAGGGATAGCCAGCAACCATAACCTGATACTTGGATTGCTGGGGATCCACATAAGGTTCCAATATGTCAGGTCTGGTTATGAGCTCGGAGAAAGTGGATAGCTGACTATCACCAAGGTGACCGGTGATGGCGGGGATTCGAACCTCTGACCT
Source organism: Fasciola hepatica (assembly GCA_948099385.1). Classification (NCBI taxonomy): domain Eukaryota; kingdom Metazoa; phylum Platyhelminthes; class Trematoda; order Plagiorchiida; family Fasciolidae; genus Fasciola; species Fasciola hepatica. Next base: position 397,844 of record CANUEZ040000077.1, read on the forward strand.
CCGAGGTGATAGTCAAATGCTCTGAACCCTTCGAATATCTTCGGTCAGGCTCGTGGGTGAGCCGTGAATACGTATTTGGTCAAATTAAAAAAGCAACAATGAACACTGGAGGAAATAGGGAGCCGTGGGTTGAAAAGGAAATGGATTGGAATGCCCGGTGTTTTGCTCTATCTGAAAAGGAATAACCTCTCGTGGAGAAGTGATAAAAATGTATTCGTACCAATTAAGGTGGGTTTTTCTCCAACAAGAGGAAGCCAACTGGTAAATGCTGGTCAAAAAATGGAAATTAGATCCGAATGTGAAACAAGATGGAGTTACGTACAAGTTAGTTAGCATTGGGCTTCTGCGGTGACAAAATCTTAAGTGACAACTAACATTTGGGTAAGTAGTCAAAAACAGCTACAGACCAGTCACACCAGAACAATTTCGAATTGGTACCAACTCAGTCTCCAGCCTCCTTGTGGATAATTTCCTATTCCGCTGGTGGTATTCAAGGTCCGAGCACACAAACGCAAGGATGAGTATGAATGCTTAAGATATGTGTTACCTCCGACAATTCTGTGATAAGCTAGCGAATGTTTGTACTGATGAATGATGTCACGGCCATCTTTAAAGAAGGGGCACAGCCGAAAGCAATCTGTCAACCAACGGGCGTGGTGCGATTCACTAGACGGATAAGCTGTTTGAGGCGTAGGCAACCTTAACTGCGAGCCCATGACTATGAGCGCTACACGTTGAACAATGGGGAATACACTCCGTGTCACGTCCTTTTTATGTGTAATACGCTACTCTGTGTCTATGTCCGTCGAGTAGGTACTTATTTCGATTTCCAGAAAAGATGAAACTGTTGTGCAGTTAGCACATGATGGATTTTGAATTATTGGATCTATTCTGATTCGTGTGGCTTTGTATCATAAATATACAAACGAAATTTTAGTGTGTCGAACTAGCTGGCAAATCATTTATTCACTAACCAGAAACGATCCTTTGAGTTGACCGAATCATTGGTCGTTGAATTCATCACCGATACGAGGAATCGGAATTACGCAGACAGCGGAAAGCTTGAAAGGTCCAATGATCTAGTTTCAAAATTCCTAGCCGTAAGGCGTCAGGCTTATATGGTAAGTCAACATGAAATCCAAGGGCAACTTTCATTTGACTGCACATCGGTACTGATCCCGTCACGTGGGCACTGATAGTGTCACCTCAGCTGGTAAAGAATCGTCTAGGATCTAAAAGCCAAGCCCAACTACCAGGAATCTATGTAATTTATCAACCTGAGACAGGAACAATATCAATATTCGAGAAAAAAAGGCGATAGAATTCTTTCCGGCCAAAAATTGTAGGAGGTTGAGTGGAAGGATAAAATTTGGTTACTTAATGGAGTCTTATAATTTTTTTCAGTACTGTATTTAGGCTTCATTCGTCACTACTGTTCGGCTCACACTACTGAGATGTTCCCTGCTCAGAACCGAAACTCTAGTGAACTGGAAGTATTACAAATAAGCTACAGAAGATGAATACCAGTCTCTGTGTGTTCAGTTTCCAGTTTCTCGGGTAATGCGGCTCAGTTTCTACATGCACACAGAGTATTCCCATCGTTTGAATGTGTTGTGTCTGGTTAGGGTCTCGCACACTACGCGGACAACCGATCAATATTCCTCTCATGAATGGACATACTCCCAATTTGCCTTGATCGTTAACCATGCTTTAGCGCCAGCAGTGTTGACCTATCGATTTTGCTGTGTACTGGTTGGTCTTCCTCTGCTGCGCGTGACGGCACAAGTAATTTATTTCTTTATGCCAACTCACTTGCTTGTTTGCCGCTTAGTCGCCGGCTACGGCCGGGTTTTGTGTTTACAATCGCATAAATAAATGCAAAGCCACCATTACGTGTTCTGCTACCGGTTGTGGACACAACAGAATGCTAATTAATTAAAAATCCGAGCAGATAAAAATAATGCATACAAACTGCATGCGTAAATGGGGATTAGAATCAGTATATGCTTTCTAAGTGGGATTTCAAGTAGATCAGTGTATCAGTGATACGAAAACCATGGTGATGAGTGGCTGCGGTCCGAAATGATAGAAGACTCATGCGAGATATTATTGGATAAATGATTGTTTGCAGTTAGATATGATCCGATTAGTAGCCATCCTAAATTTCTGTCGTATTCAGTACCCAACGTAACACGGCAACCTTTAACAACAGTCATACGCAGTCCACTTTTACCCTGTTATAGCGTGTCCATATGTTTTGTTCCGCATTAGCACCATCATCATCATCATCATCATCATCATCATCATCATCATCATCATCATCATCATCATCATCATCATCATCATCATCATCATCATCATCATCATCATCATCATCATCATCATCATCATCATCATCATCATCATCATCATCATCATCATCATCATCATCATCATCATCATCATCATCATCATCATCATCATCATCATCATCATCATCATCATCATCATCATCATCATCATCATCATCATCATCATCATCATCATCATCATCATCATCATCATCATCATCATCATCATCATCATCATCATCATCATCATCATCATCATCATCATCATCATCATCATCATCATCATCATCATCATCATCATCATCATCATCATCATCATCATCATCATCATCATCATCATCATCATCATCATCATCATCACGCGGCTCGTCTATTTCACGCTTCTTGCTGGTCCGGACCGTAAATCGAAGCCCCATGCATTTTCGCATTTTCGCTCCGAGAGTGACAGCACCCAACCGAGCACCCGTGGCTACACAGTCTCGGCCTTCTATTTAGGGTGAAAAGGGGTAAGCAATTCCGTTAGTTTTGACGGGATATGAAACACATTGAGAAACTGGTGCTAGGGTCAGCCTCTGCAGATATCATTCCCCGTATGGACCTTAGTGGAGAGCTTTCTATTGACGAATTCTTCGAAGTGCTGTGAACTAGCTATTTAATCCTGATTCCTTTGGGAACTGTTCTAGAACAATATAATTGTCAGCACATGAAATAATGTACACGTGAGGTATGCCGACTGAACATTGAAACCGATGCAACTCGTGCATTGCAATCGGTTTCACGAATAGAACCAGGGGCTATATCTGTTAGAAACCTGTTGTTACCGTAGTGGTAGTAGCAGTATTTTTTATTTTTCCAATCTCTTATCTATTTTTCAAAGATCTATTATTTTTTACTTTTTAATTCGCTTCTTTTTCGTTGCTTAACAACAGTACAATGTTTCAGGAAGGGGTTCGCGGCCACTATATGGCTGCCAATTGCGGAAATTTACCGGCGGCGGCTTGAGGATTCGAACCAAGTACAGAAAAGCCTGGAGTGCAAGGCCTTGGCCGCTTGACCACTACTGACCGGCAGTAGTGGTAACAGTAGTAGTAGTAGTAGTAGTAGTAGTAGTAGTAGTAATAGTAGTAATAGTTATTATGCCTTACAGATGGTGCAGTAAAGGTCCGAGTGTTATGAAACTTGAACTGCGGAGATCCGATGAGTAACCGGTTGGTTTTTCCCTATCAAAGAACACACCCAATGATGACTGTAGGGTTAAATTCAGTGGTCTTATTTAGTCAGGTACATTTACAAAACTGATATTAGTTTCTACCTCCTCTTATTTGTTTCCTTGTTTTTATTTTGTGACCCGCAAACGCGATCCTTAGTGTTTGGCTACATTTTTCGAAACCAAGGTGTTGGAAACTGACCGGAGATCTCACCGATCAGAGACTAACCAGTCATTTTGAGGCGTTTGCTATTTCAGCCCTAACTGTAGTTGTTAAGTCATGTGTATTTACGCTTTACGATCGATGTTGCAACTCACCTACACAGTTCACTCGTGATGGTGGATCAAACGCGACACACGGTTAACGCATACGCGTGAGCAGACTTACCTATTGGACAGTTGAGTGAGTAACTTTTCAGCTGAGAGCAGTCGTGTACAAAGTGAATCGAATAAAACTAAAATTCCACGTGTCACAAGGTGAAACCAAAATGACTTTGAATCCTGGCTAGTTGTCCATGCTCTTCGCTGTAAGCCTAACTCGTTTTGGACACGTACGGAACCATTTGATTTACTTGGGGCTAGAATAAAACCAGTAGGATAAGGCCGTATTTTATTCACCTGTAAGTTTAGTTCTTGCATTTCTGGGGTTAGTGGGAACTAATGGATTTGGGCTGTTTTGCGAAACGCCATCAATTAAATATGCTTATAAACACACAATGATAATGTATCAGATCCCAGATCCGTTTTGAGTGCATCAAAAAAACGACGCACCGTGTGATATGTTATAGGTAAGTGCTTATTGTTCGGTAACACAGCTCTATCGGAAAAGATGGTAGTCAGTCGAAGTTTCAGTTACCGCGGGCAAACTTTCTCAAGACCAGTTTGCAATCGATTGCACTATTCCACCTGGTCCACACGGTCACACCAGAAGAGAGTACACGAATCGATCATACAAGTGACATGTCCAGATTACATTTGTATGGTGCATCCACTCCCTGAGCTGGTATTCTGACTATCTAAATCAGTAGTTACCCAGCTGTTGACTACAAAATGGAATAAATTCACAAATTTTGTTGCTCTTAATTCACATATTCAGCTTTCACCTTTGGTGATTCAAGAACGCAACCGTCGCCACTTGTTCATTTTCAATCGTTCCCGTTTCTTTCTCACATGATCTTACATGATCTGGACAGAATACACGAAGACGAATTTCCCCAAATCCTGTGTGAATCCTTTGCCTCAAATCAATACAGACGAACCTATGAAATTTTCGGAGGTTGCTCTGTAAGGATCGCACTGTAGACAGACGACAGCTTCTCTCGTCATACAGAAAAATGAAATTAGACGGAAACCGTCTATCCGTAGCTCTGGTCACGGAAAGAGTTCGTCGAATCCCCTCCGAGAAAGTACAGCCGAGGTGGGGAACACTAAGCGTAGCGTGTATTTTTGAAACCCATTCATTATATTCAGTAGAGTACAAATTATTTTGAATATGATCAAATATAGTAGTTGATTGTGTAAGGAGAGCAGGAATAATCATTTATTTTTTGCTGTGATAACTTTCCTAATATCATCATGACAAAACGATTAAATAATGCAAATTAGATTCTTCTCGTCTAGTGCGTAAGACCGATGTGTGTCAATTAAGCGTGGTCATTGATATATCAAAACCTATCGGAAATTATCAATCGAACAGTCACTAACAGCTTAGCTACTGTACTTGACGGTTCGTACAAGCACCCGAAAACAAACATGATATACTGTCGGTCACGTGCCTGCACTTTTTCGCTGATTGCCAACAAGGCGTGCACTGTCACCGGTCTCAACTTGGCACGTGAAACACATCAAATCAGCTCACGAGTGAGAAGGTGAGTCGACTATTCTGTCTACCCATCAGTTTCGCAAATTCGGTGATAGCAATTCACCTGGATTGCTCACATTTCTGACAAGGCTTTGCTAGTACATCAAAATGTGTGTGAGTTCACTGTGGCAAAATCTTACAGTTTTGAGACGCAAACGCATTGTTGGAAGACAATGGGCACTGATTGCACGACGGGAGCAGAGAGTTTTAAATGAATCCCTCGTAGATATTCTCCAGCTAAAAACTTATTATCTATAGTGGAACGCAGTTCGACAAAAGTAATTGGCCTGTAGAACTAGCCTTCCAAAGTGAATTAGGCGGTCGAATGTGAACTGATCTATGAATGTGCTGAGGAGTCATAATCAAGACTGTGTGCGTTAAGATCAAAGAGACACAAGACACCGCATTTCAGGATGAAGAGTGGGCGCAGAACAATTCAAAGGAGTAGTCTTCTACTAAAAGAAGAATGCATCTGGAGTATATTGTACGAAATGCTATTAAGTCCACCCTGATTTCTTTGTTTTTCTACAATTACTTTTGAACTAGACCGCTTAAGGTGACCAAATTTGGGATACTGACGTGTCAACTCAACAGCATACCAAATATGTACACAGATTTTAAACCTGAAAGAGATAAGTGGATTTATTCCGGGAAACATACCCCAGAGAGAGTGCTAGCTGCAATTAAACCAGTCCCCGGAAGACTGGCCAAAACAACCGGCTGGTTACGAAACACAGCGACCTTTATTGTAAATAAGTGAATCACAATGTCCAAACATGTTTTGGATGATATTCCGGAAGATCTCAGATTCTACGCTATCCCATTCACCGAGGATGGCGGACTTCAACTGGTGCTGAATACGAAAGAAACTTCCAGCCCGATAGGCTCGCCTCACCAATAAGGCTCAGCTATTTTCAGTCTGTTTCGTGTCTGGTCATGATGTGAGATTGGCCGTAAGTATGGCATGTTTTCATGTTGAAATATCAAGGTCTTCATCCGATTTTCCGGAATCATGAGCAAAAGAGATTCATTCAGTGTGTTGATGTATGGTTCAGCAGTTTGCTTCTCTCTACTGAGGTTTTCCATCTTAAAAACTGCGCCCCAAACCATCACAGATCCATTGTCGAAGGTTCTAAGACTGAGGCTAGGCTTATTTTTCCTGAAACCATTTCAGTGGCACATAATTCCACCAGGGCCGTTTACATTGAACTTCTCATCACGGAATATCCGATTATTCCATCCAACATTCCAAGTAATGTGATTTCTGAACCGTGCCCCTCGATTTTGAGCGTGATAAGGCACTGATTTCATCTTTCTATACTGAAGACGTGGCATGGACTGTAGGATTTGTTGTACACGTCAAGAACTTAAAACCAGGTGCAGAGACCTCTACAGCTTCGGCGGCACACTTGTAAGTTGGTTCGGAGTATCACATAAAATTCAACTGCTGATCAGCTCAGAGATTTTTCCTCACAGTCCGCGTTTGGTCTTAGCGACATAATTCATTGGATCCTTCTTAAAGTTGCGAATAGTCATTGTCAATCCGGAAATTCTCCTGGTCTTCTGGCAGTAGCCCATCCCTAATTGGTTGTAAGTGAGGTTTGGAGAGAGTGTCGAATCTCGTGACAACTCTCTGATCTGACCAACGAGAGGAGGAGACTTCTAACCAGACGTCGTTCACAAATCACGTTCGAAACCACATCTTTGGGTATAGCTAAAGAGTTATTAGCAAGCAAAGTCGTTGCGTTTGCAAACCAGTTTGCTATTTCATTCTTTTGAGAGTGGGCTTAATTACTTTTCTAACCCTCTCGGGTATATTTTTCGAAATAGAACTATTTACTTCATTCTTGCTTGGAATCTGTGTGTCTATTTGTTCTGGTAGTGGGTTGCCACATCAGCATCTAAAACTTGGTTACCTGTAGTATTCATAATACTCGGACTGATAGAAAGTATTGAAATCACCCCGACCCAGAACTACGAAAACCGAAGTAGCAAGAAATCCAAAGCGGCCGAAATGTGTGGCAACCCTTTTTCAAAACTGATTTATATGAGTGTGCTGCATGAAGGGAAATATTTTGGAAAATCGCAAATCGACCAGCCAGAGTAAGCTTTTGTTGTACTCGTTCACGGTGATTGTCATTGGCTAGAGCTCCTCAGTCTATGTAGCCAGAAAGAAGTACCAGACCGTGCCCCTTGTGGGGCCTACGGAACTATTACATCGCCGTATGTGGTTTGGCTCAACAGTAGCCACACGAAAACGGATATGTTAAACAGCATTCCGTGGGCTGTACAAGAACCTTCTACAGGGCTCCATGATAAACGAAATATTTATCACCGTCATACTCTTAACATTACTTGAATTTTAGATATTTCAGACCGGTGATCAGGGATCATTACTTGATACCAACTAGTGTGGTTAGAATCACAGATTCGAACACTGACAGAGCCAAACGCTAGGCAGTTCTGGCGCCTATTGGTTAACTTATACAATTGACAAGCTGGAAGACTTATGTGTATATATATATATATATATATCACGCAATTGCTTGCGAGTAGTGTGTGGGATCGATGAATCTTTGTTTGGTTGACTGTCCTTTGGACTCCACATTTCACGCGCAAACCTCAGGTTATCCGACTAACCTGCACTCGGATGACCTGAGGTTTGTGCGTGAAACGTGGAGTCCAAAGGACAGCCAACGAAACAAAGATGTGTATATCCTTCAACTTTCGCGTTTGTGTTGTTGGTTTTTTCCCATGACGTAGTGGGGGTTGTTGGGTCAACCTAATTAACTGATACTGCCAGTCAACCAAAAGCTTCAGTCAGACAAAGGTAGTAAGGCTATTTAAAAAGTAGTCTAAGACGTACGGAACAGATTCTACCGATGGAAGGCATGGCAAAACGACAGCTCACATGAATAGCTTCAGATCAAGAAGTTATCAAGTGAGAAAACCCGATCAACACAACAAAATGGTACGCAAGAGAACAAACCTCACACCGAGAGGTGATCCTGAAGGAGTGCTGGCGTGAAAATGAACCAGTTCAACGACTAAATGGGTCTTGACATTTTGAACTATCTTGCTTGTTCACTGCACCTGGCTCTCTTATGTTGTCTTCCTGTTACAGATTTAGAAAACTGAATAACGAACTAAATACCTCGTGGCTGACCTGTTAGTATTCTGTGATACTGCCTCGAACAGGTTCTGCAATTTCCATGGAAGACAGGAGAAATCAAGCCAGGCCAGCAGCATAGATCGCAGAACAAGGAACCTGTAAGTTTATACAGAAAAACAGAAGTTCTACAAAATGCCAGAAAGTGTGTATGTCAAGCAACGTGTATTAGGTCGGACTGAAGCTGTGCGTGATTCTACCTGGCAACACGTTTTCTCACCATTATACAGAATTGTCACATGATTTCTCAGCCCTGTATAATTATTTTTGGCCAGTTAGTACTAAACGTACCCCTCTCATAATAGACATACTGAGTGGAACACAGTGGACGCTCACTATATTCCCGTATTGTTCCCAAGTGGAAAACGGTGACTTTTCATGCACTTCACTCATGAAATAAATTTTGAGAGTTCAATTCGGTAGATTTCAAGCCAAATTTACTGGCTGGTTGAAAATTGTCTTACAAGGCTGACTAAAGATAAGACAAACCGGAAACAGGCTGCGACAAGGGTGGTGATAAGACAAGTCAGGTTAACGACGGGAAAAATTGTACAATTAACTGACATGAGTATTATTAAAGTAAACTATTTGGAGATCCCTGATTATTTGGATTTCTTAAGAAATTGCCGAATAATTCACATTCACGTGCATCACAATTGTTACCATTCCCCATCCGCGCTTTAAACACAAAGTGGAAGAGGGAGGGGTGCCCACGGAAGCTGCTTCATATCTTACTTGATAACTTTTCCTTTTCTATTCATTCTTTCTGTCTTTATTTCGCTCTCGTACGTCATAAACGCCTTTTGTCTAAAAAAAGTATGATCTCAGCAAATACTGCACTTAAAGGAACACCATTAATATAGTAAACAAATGACAATGGATCGTAATTCATTGACAGATCAATCGACCAACGTCCAACGAGGTGACGAGAACCGGACTGATATGCCACTCGATTCGAACGACTGTCCTAAATTCTAGCTCTACCCAGGTCATCACAGTCATCATTCTCCTGATCATTGAAATCACTAACGCATCACAAGCGCATCACATCCAAGGTCTACCAAAGCTACATACACGGGAAAAAGTTTTCAAACCTACAAACAATTCCATCGGCTCTTTTGCGCACACCAGTGGTCAAAAACCCCATATCCACAAAGTCTTCCCTCGGAAGCGGGCGATTCTTCAGTTCGTTTACTTTTTTATTCAGAGGAAAGGAATAACGCGAAATTTTGACTTTCGATTAACACGGAAATCACAAGATGGAATGATTACCAGGTTTCTTTGTCGTATCTACAGGAAACTAACACAGATTCGTGAATGTACCCTGATTGTCCGTTTCAAATTTCCGAAATGAAATCAAAACTTGTTCCCGTCCCTTGCAGTTTGTGTGAAACTGAATGACTCAGGGCAAGCGGTGGCTGAGATGTTCAACAATCTAGCATAGATGCATTTGTACGGTGGTCACCATGCGTGTTCGTTTCGTGAAACGGTACGCGTCACGGGAAACGAAAGGAACACTCGTTCGGATGGCCTAAAGATGTTGGTTTTTCAGACAATCCCCATCCAGAGGAGAGGATAAGAATGAACAGCTCATATGAATACACGGTGGCCGATCGCCTAAATCTCTTCCGCTGTCATTTTGCTTGTCCGCTTTGGCAGACTATTAAGGATCTCCGGAGTTCCCCTCGAATCTTCATTTGAATATATCAGTTTTTTTGTTCATTTCTTGCCAGATATTTAGGAAGGCTGAAGCGGCTGTTTTCACGAGGACTCAAGGAAAGCAAACCAGTCTGACTAAAACATTTGGATCCCGTGATGAATTAGAGCAAACAATTCAGAAGACAAACGTTGAGAGAGGAATTCCTTACGTATACTCTCATCGCACGCGTACGTATAAAATCCAACGCGAAAAATAATTAGGATATGAAGTGAAATGATTAATAAAAGCCGTTCTATGAGGCTCGAAGTCATGTGTATGCGTATATGTGTGCGACTATATGGTAGGTTAAGGTGAAAGCCATACGCTTCTGGATACATTTTTCGCTGAATTTTATACGTACGCGACCTATGGGAGCGTACGAAAGGAATTCCTTTAGCAGTGTTTATCTTCTGAATTGTTTATTCATAGCCTGACTAAGGACAAGAAGTGGATGAACCGTATCTAGTGCAGTCCTTCCAAACCTTGATGGTATAAGACACCAAGCGAACAAAGCTGACTTTATTATGGCGTAAAATTTGACAGTAAGCTCACCATTAATGGGTGGTCAAAAAGTGCGGTGAAGGAGGTAGCTTATGATCTGTTCGACTCGTCGCTTTTCTCTCAGGAGTGATTCGTACAGCTCTTTCGAATCCCATATGAGCCCGGCCGGAATCTTCAGTAAAGTTCAATTTTTCATTAACTTTTTCATCACTAAAAAATGAAACAAACTCCCTATGAAATCAAACGATATCTATAACCGTGATCAACCAATGTTTCTTATTGACTCACAAAATTGATTTCATGCTTTTTGAATAAAAGTGCACTAGCCTAAAGGTGGAACCAGACCAAAAACCTTGTTCTTTGTCTTCATGATGTCGCACTCGAGCAGAGCTGTATCCCACCGCATGCATCCCCAGGTAGCCAAAAGCTCTGGTGATTACTTACGAATAAAGCCGATTATGAACCCATACGATAAGCGGTTACGGACGATCAGCTATAATGCCCGAGGATGTAGTTGATTTTCTGCCTCGCAAGCTTTCCCTTACACAAAACTCCACAAATCCGTGAATAGCGCTTCGACTTGGTGGATTCTCTTCATCACTAAATAAGGCCATTGGCATTTGTTGTGTTTCACGTACCCGACAAATTTCCCAAGAAGGGGCTTAGGCGCTAAGATCAAGGTTAACGATTTTTCTGAAGTATAAGGGTGCGTTGGAGACCCTGAATTAACTGCACATGGGGTCCGAGCCACAACTCTGGCCACCGGCTTCCAATCGACTCGTTTCACTCATTTCCCTCCGGTGCTTAGGCCGGGATCATCAAGGATTAAAGGCAGTGGAGGTGCAGTTCCCCAGGATGACACCACACTCGGGTATGAACAGTCGAGTATAGCGCATTCCTTTATTTTCAATTCACGCTTGTTTCATATTCTGCATGATAACACGACTCTGAACTGTGCGCTGGGTTTCCGGAATTTAGTGGAATCATTCATTGAATCACTTGTTTCATAAAGGCACTTGATCTGATTGGGCTCTTTTGAGTCGGGAACTCGTTTTTTCCCAAGAATTCTGATTTCTTGAAATGTCTAACAGTGAGCCTTTGTCTTCCAGCCGTTCACTGGTTCCCAATATTTGCTCAACAAACGCTGATTTCGCCCGGAATTAGAATGGATGGATAGAAAGTATCGCCTTTTGAGGTAGATCACTGAGCTGGCATCCATATACTCAACAAAGGAGACAGTTTTAAAGCAAACAATCCAGTAGGATGCTTCACCAAAAGTTCATCTAATGGGACCCGGTTCTTAGTAGACTATCACTTTCGAAATAATTACCTAAAGAGAGAACGTTATCGGCAAAACAAAATTAAAAAATGACACAAAACATATCGTTTTCAACCACTGTCGGCCACAACGTGTGCGTGTGCGTGTGCGTGTGCGTGTGTGTGATCTGTCTGAAATTCAACACTCCATTCTGGAGCCAGCTATGCGAAAAACTCTGTCAAATAATAAGACAGAAGGGCTGCTCTTGTTTGCCCACTTTGCTATTTCCCAGCGGGATTCCTATCCGTCTGTTTTGTTTGCGATAAATGTGTTGAGCTAGCGCGGCACCTCAGTCAGTTCACCTTGCTGATTGTGTTGTTTGAACATGCCCAACAGTCCAACAGTCCCTATCGTCCAGTTCCAATTCTGCACTCCACTGAAACCGTCAACTTTGCAAACCCGTCAGTTCATCGTCTGCAAACACCACAAACTGAAGTGTATTGAGAATGACGATCGCAACCTTGTTAGTCCAAAGCATTCTTCAATAACCAATTGTTTACTGTACTGCTCCAGTAGCAAACACCCTATTCTGACTCGCTTTGCAACCACTTTGTTGAACACACCAACTAACCCGAGAAAAAAGAGTTGGGTGGGGGCATATCAAAATACGCAGGAGATAGACTGTTTTCAGTCTGAGCCCGCAACCCCGCACCGCTCTCCAAACACAAGAACATGATTGGTTTGATAGCAATTATTCATATCAATGGTCCTCAAATTCTCTCTACGTCGGGATGAACCACTTTCGCAGCGTTAACTACCATCGCGAATGAGCTGAATCAGTGATGGTAATTGCGGAGTGAACCGGGACGGGGGGGGGGGGGGGGGTCGAATCTTTTGTCCGTTTCAAACACTGTGGTAACTGGGATATGTAAGGTAAGTATGATCAATGAGCTAGTCTATCGATCATCCTCTGTTTCAAGGCACAATGTGGCTAACAAATCTACGGTTTCGCTCAAACACAAACAGACTAGAGCCACGTTGAACTGGTCGGAAAAAAGAGCGTCGACTGACCTTGTACGTCCAAACACTATGATATCCACTGTTCGCAATGCGATAATCCTGGGTAAAGAAGGGTAAAAACGCTAACATGAGACCAATCTGCTGCCAATTCATGATGCTACTACAGAGTTACAAAAAAACCTAACGAAAAAGGATAACACTGACTAGGGCATGAGAGGTGTTAGGAAAATTAGTGTTTTAACTATTACAACTGCTTAGGTCATGAAATGAAGAGTACTGATGACAGAAGATCACAGTGAGCTACGATAACCTTCAACCAGAAGTAAGCAAAATTTAACTTCGAAGACGACAGTGATAATTTTCTCGCGGAAGATTAAACCATGACGGTGAGTTTTTAATGATTTCGTTATGACACGTCTTCCTTTGGCTTTGAAAATGCACAGAAATGCTGATCAGAAGGTTGAATTGCATTGTGTTTACCTAAAGAATGCATCATCGGCGCGAGGGGCCTGGATCTCAGATAAAAGAAAATCCAGTTACATCTTTCGCATCCAAGAGTTCAGCACCACGAGCCGAAATCGAACAGGAGACTGTCTGACAGTCGGACAGATGCTGTGCAAACTGAGCTATGGAAGCACGGTCGGTCGGGTGTGAATGACGCAACAGAATCGCCAGCGACGCATAAATGCTATTCTAGTCATATATAGAGACTGTTCTGGTTTCACTCACTGGAATAGGCTCATCCGTCACTTCCCAACGGGAAGAACTGTACACCACTGAATGCGATCCAAAGGACATTAGAATAGTGGCTGCACATCAGTGGATATTCTTTTACTTCATCCAAACCTTACTGGCAGTACCACGAGGCCTCAAGTGGTAGGGCATGGGTCTGGTAAACGGACAGTGGTTGGTTCGATTCCGGTTCGTGGTGTTCAGGTTTTGGAGGCGAAAAATGTCAGTGAACTTTCCAGCATTCAATTTAACGACTTTTCACCACACGCGCTTATTTTCGGCCACAAATGTGTTGATGAAATCATGCGGTTCAGCTATTCCGAATCAACCTCAGTCTGAACCAAAAAGAGAAAGAATAAGCACCGACTGCAAGGAAAATTTCCTATTTCCAAACAAAAAGTGAATAATCTCTAAATGATTCATTATATTCCCCGGGCCTTACATGACAGGGTAAGTCAAAATGTTTTTTCTATGACATGGCAAAAAAGCACGAAGACCTTGACCAATGAACTTTGCTATGCTGGGTTTTTGGGTCGGAATCCACAAGATTGACCCAATAGATAGTTGAAAACATCAGGTGGCATGACAATTTGAGACGGTCAGTAAAGTACATTGCTTTTGACCTCTTCTTCCGTTCACGTGATTCTCATTTTTTCTGTTTTTTTAGTCCCTATGCTGTTCCTTATTTTGCTCTCGACTAGATGATGCCTAGTGGTAATAATAAAAACCAAAACCACAATAAAGAAATGCGTAGTTAATGAAGTGTTACACCTTTTCAGCGCAGCTGGTCACCAAAGTGAGGTGACCTTATCCGTCGGTTGCTCTTGTCAATCAGGTCAATCCAACAGATGAAAAGCTGATCGCAGGCAGACGCAACCCTGCTGAGTGCAGGCAAACCGGATAGTTGATACAAAAAGTGCATTCGTATAAGAGGGCATGCACATCTCAAATGCGAATCCAACTGGACGGACGTTTACCACATTCTCACTAAAACAGCTAAATCAAAAAGACAGTTCATTGCCCGATGTGTTTTCTAGTGATGCCATCAATGCTGAATGGGAAGTGATATGCACATCAGAGGAACAACACGAAATTAATGCACGTGGACTTAAACGGTCACGATCCGTAGCCATTAGAAGACAACGTACCATCGGAGAGAACCGACAATGGAAAAATATTTCATGTAATTTAGGTTTATATACTCAACGAAAAGTAAGGCATAAAATAAGGGTGGGCTGGATGACGTCGTATAGCTCTAGTAGGATGCGGACCACGTGACTGGTGCCATAAAGTCAAGGGACGATGCTCATCCTCCCACCAGGACCGACCGAGCTTCGGTATGTTTTAGACGAAAGATGAACGGATATCAGAGCTATACGATTAAAATGAACAGGACAGTATGAATACGGTTTCTGTTATTCGTCATACTTATTACTGGTCAATACGGGAAGTAGGAGATATAATTAATTTATGCAATTGTTTATCATGCGGGACCAAACTTTTGCTCAATACGGAACACCACGGAAGCACAGGTCAGATAGTTCATCCTTATTAGCAGTCTTCTGATCCAATACGGAGCCGCCGAGCCCCCAGCTGAGACTTGAACCTGGAAAGCATGATTGTGAGTCACAACCAATCGAGTCCCAGTCCAGGCTCGATGCACTTGCATCGTAACTAAGAATTTATAACTAAGCGGATGGAGGAGCTGTACATTGGTTTTTAGTGTCGAGTCCTAATCAGGGTTTTATTGAGCAACATTTGATGGCTTAGCAAATGTATGTAATTTATAAGGCGAAATATATGACAAGAAAGCGCAAGTCTTTACCAATTTTAATTTATCGGTCCGTAGAGTTTGACTCGTCAGATGCGGTTAGTGAGCAACACATTACCTCTGGACAACGTTGGTGAATTATAACAAAATTTTACGGTATCCGATGTCGTGTCTCTAGTAAGAATGCCTCGAGCCGCTTGGATACAACACTGAATAAACCAAAGACTGAATGCCGTTCAATCTGAAAATTCTATCGTTTACTGAACGGATATGTTCTGTCTTTGCACATACAGATCGCGTTGACGTGACCTGTGTCATGGCCAAACTGCTCCAGGCAGTCGTACTCCACCTTTGAACCCTAAGGGGTTGCTAATTCGTCAGCTTCTGGGCGACTATTCGAGCAGAAATGGCACCTTTTATGGATGCACGTACACTGTGTCTGCTAGTACCTCCTCGGGCACTGTCTCACAATTCAGAGGACTCCAGCGATCAGGAGTTTCATCAAGTAAGAAGCGAAATAAGAGTGGCAATCAACATTGCTGGAAAGCTTAAAGCCAAAGTGGGCTAGGCTTGCCTAAGATGCGTGGAGTAGTTGGGTCATCTGTTCCCAGAAAATGAATTAATCACAGAGCAGAGATCGCTCAAGGCTGGTTATTCTGATTACCAACATGTCACACACTACTATCATCACATGTTTAACTGGAAGTGACAGTGTCAGGTGCGAGAAACCCATGAGCTGTAGAGGAAGTTAGATGCAGTTCTCTAATTTCGCCGCGGTTGAGTACAAGGGAGATTTGGTCAGAACACATTTCCATGGGACTTGAGAAGTCTAAACTCCTGATCAACCTCAAAACGAAGACCATTTTCTCAAGAAAATCCTTTTGACCACCTGTTATCCAGGAGAAGTTCATTGAGCACCACAGTAAACCATAATGCTTAAAGGAGCCCATTCTAACGAATGAATGAAAGATAGCTATCTTATTTATTCCTTTTAAAAGTGACCACATTTTTAATTACCTGAAGTGCGCTCCAAACCGAACATATAAGATAGGCCACTATGAGAATCGTTGATCACCAATATAGTCATTTTGTCTACCAGCTTCCTTGCAGTTGCGGTGACAATTGCATCGATGGAATAGAAAGAGACTTGAGTTTGTGAGTCGCTGAACGCATCCCGAAAAAGTGTTGGTATTCGATGACTCAGTAGGACCGAAAAATAAACTCTGACAAGAAATCCGGCATCAGCTTTCATGAAGCGTTCATTTGCAATAGGTCATCGAGTTGACCTCGGTTGTTTAAAGCATGATTGCGCAACGGAAATGCAAAGCCGCTGGCCTTTAAAGAGGCTATGTTATTCGTGGCAGAAAACCTTCTCTTTGTTCACAGAAATAATCCTTGCAAACGGTCTTCCTTCCCTGGAATTAACCCCAGAATCCCACAAGAATAGCTGACATATTTGCGATAAACATTCTCCTCATTCCTGTACTACGTATCACGTGTACGGTATCACAAATAAACTGATATGTTTCACGTACGTGATCGACAAGAGAAAACAGAATGCTTGAATCTCGCAACGGGTTTTGTCTACCTTTTTGTTAACTGGATAAGGGGGACACACTGATTCAAGTAAATTCTACAAAGGTGCAAGCGGATCTCGGCAGAACCCACACAGGTGGCCAGTAAATGGCCTAACTTGAGATCACCAGATAAAGTGCTCATTCGGGACAATCTGGAAAACAGAGCGAGAACGGTGTGCACAAGAACAGGTTCAGTGTCTGCCGGGAGTGGGGGAAAAAAGGAGCCAACGCACGAAAGTAGGTACGAACCGGAGATGTGAGGGACTACTACTACTTTGTCATTATGGATTCTCTGAACGAGAAGGAACAGTCCGTCACTCCCGCTTTGCATCCTAGTCGTACTGTCAAAAAGAGTTTAGAACCGACGATAGATTTTGTGGTGTTTCGCGGAATGTCATTCGATAAGTAGTTTATATTTCAGTATGGAAAGTGTTTGGATGCGCATTTCGGTTGAACAAAAACCAATTTACTTGGAGTGAATATAGATGCCACCAAGCAGGCCTATCTCCCAAAAATCCACTTCAATTTGATCTCAGGATAGATAGTCAAGAGTCCACTTGTATTTTTCGCATCCAGTTACTTTTATTTCGTTCACGTGTAGGTATTTCATCCAGAGTGCTTACCATAGCTTCTCTGAACTGGAAGTGGTAGACACATTAATAAGACAAATAAAGTAATTCAGTAGTAATAATTCAATTGCAATAACTCAAATTGCCGCTGACACATTCAGTTCCTAAGTACCTTATCACAAACCCCAAGCACAGCCAAACAAGGCTAGAAGGTTCATGAAAATGGAAGATGGCCGACCAAATGCAAGACGAAGCAACTCAACGAGATGGGCGATCAGTTTTTCTCTTCGAATGGTCCTCCACACGATCTCAACATTCAACTCGCCACTGGAAATCCCCGGGGGCAGTGAATTGCAGTGGTTTCATTACTGTGCGTGAATCATCAGATGTAGAGCACACCCATCAAGTGTCTTCTGAAACTCAAATCCAGACAGTATGATTTTGAACCATGCACATCATCTATCGGGCTATCCGAGTTGCTTTCCGATGTACTTTTTGCTTCCGGTCAATATTATATGAGTTTTTGTCGCCTTATAAGGAAGGGATCGACTTCTATGATAGAAATCTTTGCATCGGAGGCTTCAATGTGACCGCAACATGTCACCTATGATTTCAGTCTCAATACTGCGACAACCGAAATCTACTACCTAAAAGGTCTGAAGCTCCACCAGTAAGCTTAGTCATCATCATTATGTTCTTGTTCCACTGTGGATAACGGAACCACACGTGACGGTAAAGCAGAAACTGCGGAATCAGGGTCTATCTGCGTGCGTATGTTTTGCTCTGTCAGCAAGGGTGCCACTGTCAATGAAAAGCGGCCATAGCGGGATCGAACCCGAGTAGTTCTTATCCAAAGCCCACGATGATAGCCTGTTGTCTACAACCGGTTTGTCTGTGTAAGTGTGTGTGTGTGTGTGTGTGTTCGAAGCTGACAGCAGGTTAGAAGAACAACGAGCTTTCTTTTTCTGTACACGATAGAAATACTATAAAGTTAAACTGGCTGTGTCGAAACTGCAATAAGTATACTTGACAGTGACTTAGGAATGCGCGATCAGCTGCGCAAATGTTTACACGTGAACGAAAACAGTGTTGTCAGCCGACGATCATCTTCGGAAACCCTCGCTGATCACTGTTATGAGTAGTACTACTTTATATGCAGCTTTGACTGTGTATAGTTCCAGAACTGGCGTGACTCTTCGGTTCACTTCATCGCTTTGATTAATCTCAAATGGTTTGTACCATATGATCAACGAAATGAGCTATTCTGATTTATTAGTTTTTCAGCCAGCAAGCAAAATAACCTCCTACCGGAATCTCTATCTTTTTTTAGCCTTGCATAATAGATCACGTGATGCAATCTGGTCGTGTATATCAGTTAGGCACGGAGGAGAAGTCACGTGGTAGCACAATGTTTCACGATGAAATGAGATTTGCTAACATTTGCACCACATTCCCGTTAAAGCCTGCCAATTTTTTCTTGTGGGCAGCTGGGAATTTGCTTTCGTTTTTAAAGAATGCCTGACGAGAATGGAATGCCACTTCATTGCTTTACCAACTATTAGCTTATGTTTGAGGTGTACAGAAATGATGCGCAAAAATCTGATACCGAAGACTGTCTTTACGGGAAAATAGCCCATCACCGGAGTTGGTTGCCGTGAGAATAATCGGATTTTGCCCCTAAACAACCAGTGACGAAAGGGTACCAGGCCACCCAGCGACAAAGTTAAAAAGCCCATTTAGGGTCTCTCTGGATGGCCTGGGGTTCAGGTGTTCTATTCACATCCGATCATCCTCGGGGTTGAGTCCTTTTGGGGGGCTCGGTGGATGTGCACTGCAACTGATGATTTCCAACCAGGTTGGTTAAACTGCTGCTCCACTGGTTTCCAGTGATCAGCTCGGATTTGGTGCTGCATGATATACTACTTGATAGCTAAGTGAACTGTAGCAGTACTGCAACCGAACAACGTTTGGACATCGAGATCCAATTTAACCAGACAGCTTTTACCGTGTTCGCTTGCAGACCTGGTTGAAACTCGGCGTACTGCAGTAGCTGGTTCCTTACAAATCTGATGAAACAAAGGCACACTACCTTCATTAGTTTTCAGTATTGTTTTGAGCATAGTTACTGTATGATGAATCGCCTAATTAGTGAGCTTTCAGACAAAAACCTGTTGCTCGAACAAATGTCTCCACAGGGATGATTAGAAGAAAGTGTTATGAATTATTGGCTTCATTGATATACGACACTCGGATTCTACCTTCCTGTGCCGCGTTAAGTGAAATGCCACGTATACCTCTTATGTTCAGTAGATCAACAATGGAAACTTGTCCATGGTATTGGACATTTTTCGGACATTCTGTGGGGCACTTTGCCTCAAAAGAATGGAACGTCGGTAGTTAACTAGTTCGAAGGACCACTAGATTAAATTTGACATCATGACGGTTCATTTGGTTGACTCTGGGCCTCCAGCGGATTTGGTCAACACTCTTAAGATTTCAGTAGTGGGAGGATTTTGGTATATGAAATGATTCACCATGCAGTATCAGTGGTCAACTCACTGCTAGAATCCATGGAAGCCCTGAGTATCTGTTTCATCAGCAGTTGCTGCGCGCTTCCACCGACCCCCAACGGAGACTTGGATGCGGGGTGAGCGATTGTGAGTGAAACACCTGAACGATCAGGCTCTCCGGGTTGACTGTTAACGGTGTTTTTAAGTATCAACACCGCATCTAGAGCTTGTCGTCCGTGTACCCCCGAATAGGCGAAAAGGAATTCAGCTTCTGAACTCGGCCGTAATCAAATCAATGGAACTAAAGACCCTTGATTTTTCCGACCAAAATTCTTCTTCAGAAAATCCAAATTCCGAGGTCCCAGTTGGTCAGAACTGCAGACAATCAACGACTCTCTGAATAGAGATCATGAGTTACTTAAATCATCCAAGTGATATTATTTTCAGGAAGGGCCTTCCATGTTCGGTATTAACATATCTGTTCTCACGATCACCACTGTTGTGTTTTTGATAAACCTCTAACAGGTTCAGAATGAATCACCTTACCGAACCTGTTCTTTCATATGCTACAATGGTTGTATTTCGTTTGTCAACAGACCAACTGAACCACTTATATGGTGGGTAAATATAAACTAATTGTCTCATGGTTGCTATCATCATCTTTATCGTGTTTGCAAATGACAGCAGCGTGACCACGAATGACCACCCTGCTGAACCGATAACTACTAGCTACGTCAGATTTGGGAGAGGAAGATCACCTAACGCCTCAGTATGTCTGTTGTAGAAATAATCTGAGCCCATGTCCGGGTTCTATCTGATAACAAATTTGCCTTGTCTATACCCTGTCTGCACCGCGAACCTCGTACATCATACACACACACACACACACACACACACACACACACACACACAGTAAGTCAATTCCTCGACTAGCGCGGTTTTGTACGCTGATCGTGCTCTAATCGAAAAATCACACGTCACTTTCGTTTGCGTAAGTTAAACTCCTCTAGATGAAATTGGCTGACTAGCTGACTGGCTAACTGACTGAATGAATGACCTTGCAATCACCGCAACCTAAGTCATGACTGATTGTGAGAAGGAAAAAACAGAAAACGAACTCCCTCAAAATAGAGAGAGAACCGACAGGGGAAATGCTACATCACAATGTGCAAATGTGTATGCACTCAAATAATATGGTGAAATGAAAGGAATCGATGTGTTTTTAGCTTTCACGGGAAGGTTGGTAACCACCGACTGTGATGAGTTTGTGAATATGACGACGATTGTTTGCGCAGAGCTGGAATTCCGGACAGCCGTTTGAATCACGTGATATTTCAAATAGGTTTTTGCCATCGTTCGGGGCGTTCATCGATTGATCCACATCAACGTGAGGAGATGATTTATTGTCCATTGGTAAGTGTACATCACAAAGATGTTTTTCCTGTGTAACATTTGTTTTGGGCGATCAGTACTTTTTCGAAGAAACGATGTCTAAGCCAAGTGTGTGCGTGTGCGTGTGTGTATGCGGAAAATTGGGAGGGAAGCGGGTCTACTGACAAAGGTTCATTTCTGTTTTGTACACCTTGAAACTGCATTCAGCAGTCATTTTTGGATTACTATGTAGAAAGAAAAGGCAAAATGTTCCACTTTCAGATTAGTTCAGCATTTCTCTAAACTTCAAAATGAATTTCACAATGAAGACACTGGGTAAATCGTGTGAAAATATTGTTCTAAGCTGCAATACTTCTAACTCACAGTTGCGGCTACTTGTGTCAATGCAAATTGGACGGGAAGGCAATGCGATCCATTTTGTCGATAAATAGATAGATAGATAGATAGATAGATAGATAGATAGATAGATAGATAGATAGATAGATAGATAGATAGATAGATAGATAGATAGATAGATAGATAGATAGATAGATAGATAGATAGATAGATAGATAGATAGATAGATAGATAGATAGATAGATAGATAGATAGATAGATAGATAGATAGATAGATAGATAGATAGATAGATAGATAGATAGATAGATAGATAGATAGATAGATAGATAGATAGATAGATAGATAGATAGATAGATAGATAGATAGATAGATAGATAGATAGATAGATAGATAGATAGATAGATAGATAGATAGATAGATAGATCACGGATAGATAGATAGATAGATAGATAGATAGATAGATAGATAGATAGATAGATAGATAGATAGATAGATAGATAGATAGATAGATAGATAGATAGATAGATAGATAGATAGATAGATAGATAGATAGATAGATAGATAGATAGATAGATAGATAGATCACGGATGGATAGATAGATAGATAGATAGATAGATAGATAGATAGATAGATAGATAGATAGATAGATAGATAGATAGATAGATAGATAGATAGATAGATAGATAGATAGATAGATAGATAGATAGATAGATAGATAGATAGATAGATAGATAGATAGATAGATAGATAGATAGATAGATAGATAGATAGATAGATAGATAGATAGATAGATAGATAGATAGATGGATAGATAGATCACGGATAGATAGATAGATAGATAGATAGATAGATAGATAGATAGATAGATAGATAGATAGATAGATAGATAGATAGATAGATAGATAGATAGATAGATAGATAGATAGATAGATAGATAGATAGATAGATAGATAGATAGATAGATAGATAGATAGATAGATAGATAGATAGATAGATAGATAGATAGATAGATAGATAGATAGATAGATCACGGATGGATAGATAGATAGATAGATAGATAGATAGATAGATAGATAGATAGATAGATAGATAGATAGATAGATAGATAGATAGATAGATAGATAGATAGATAGATAGATAGATAGATCACGGATTGATAGATAGATAGATAGATAGATAGATAGATAGATAGATAGATAGATAGATAGATAGATAGATAGATAGATAGATAGATAGATAGATAGATAGATAGATAGATAGATAGATAGATAGATAGATAGATAGATAGATAGATAGATAGATAGATAGATAGATAGATAGATAGATAGATAGATAGATAGATAGATAGATAGATAGATAGATAGATAGATAGATAGATCACGGATGGATAGATATATAGATAGATAGATAGATAGATAGATAGATAGATAGATAGATAGATAGATAGATAGATAGATAGATAGATAGATAGATAGATAGATAGATCACGGATAGATAGATAGATAGATAGATAGATAGATAGATAGATAGATAGATAGATAGATAGATAGATAGATAGATAGATAGATAGATAGATAGATAGATCACGGATGGATAGATAGATAGATAGATAGATAGATAGATAGATAGATAGATAGATAGATAGATAGATAGATAGATAGATAGATAGATAGATAGATAGATAGATAGATAGATAGATAGATAGATCACGGATGGATAGATAGATAGATAGATAGATAGATAGATAGATAGATAGATAGATAGATAGATAGATAGATAGATAGATAGATAGATAGATAGATAGATAGATAGATCACGGATGGATAGATAGATAGATAGATAGATAGATAGATAGATAGATAGATAGATAGATAGATAGATAGATAGATAGATAGATAGATAGATAGATAGATAGATAGATAGATAGATAGATAGATAGATAGATAGATAGATCACGGATAGATAGATAGATAGATAGATAGATAGATAGATAGATAGATAGATAGATAGATAGATAGATAGATAGATAGATAGATAGATAGATAGATAGATAGATAGATAGATAGATAGATAGATAGATAGATAGATAGATAGATAGATAGATAGATAGATAGATAGATAGATAGATCACGGATAGATAGATAGATAGATAGATAGATAGATAGATAGATAGATAGATAGATAGATAGATAGATAGATAGATAGATAGATAGATAGATAGATAGATAGATAGATAGATAGATAGATAGATAGATAGATAGATAGATAGATAGATAGATAGATAGATAGATAGATAGATAGATAGATAGATAGATAGATAGATAGATAGATAGATAGATAGATAGATAGATAGATAGATAGATAGATAGATAGATAGATAGATAGATAGATAGATAGATAGATAGATAGATAGATAGATAGATAGATAGATAGATAGATAGATAGATAGATAGATAGATAGATAGATAGATAGATAGATAGATAGATAGATAGATAGATAGATAGATAGATAGATAGATAGATAGATAGATAGATAGATAGATAGATAGATAGATAGATAGATAGATAGATAGATAGATAGATAGATAGATAGATAGATAGATAGATAGATAGATAGATCACGGATGGATAGATAGATAGATAGATAGATAGATAGATAGATAGATAGATAGATAGATAGATAGATAGATAGATAGATAGATAGATAGATGGATAGATAGATCACGGATAGATAGATAGATAGATAGATAGATAGATAGATAGATAGATAGATAGATAGATAGATAGATAGATAGATAGATAGATAGATAGATAGATAGATCGATAGATAGATAGATAGATAGATAGATAGATAGATAGATAGATAGATAGATAGATAGATAGATAGATAGATAGATAGATAGATAGATAGATAGATAGATAGATAGATAGATAGATAGATAGATAGATAGATAGATAGATAGATAGATAGATAGATAGATAGATAGATAGATAGATAGATAGATAGATAGATAGATAGACAGATAGATAGATAGATAGATAGATAGATAGATAGATAGATAGATAGATAGATAGATAGATAGATAGATAGATAGATAGATAGATAGATAGATAGATAGATAGATAGATAGATAGATAGATAGATAGATAGATAGATAGATAGATAGATAGATAGATCACGGATGGATAGATATATAGATAGATAGATAGATAGATAGATAGATAGATAGATAGATAGATAGATAGATAGATAGATAGATAGATAGATAGATAGATAGATAGATAGATAGATAGATAGATAGATAGATAGATAGATAGATAGATAGATAGATAGATAGATAGATAGATAGATAGATAGATAGATAGATAGATAGATAGATAGATAGATAGATAGATAGATCACGGATGGATAGATAGATAGATAGATAGATAGATAGATAGATAGATAGATAGATAGATAGATAGATAGATAGATAGATAGATAGATAGATAGATAGATAGATAGATAGATAGATAGATAGATAGATAGATAGATAGATAGATAGATAGATAGATAGATAGATAGATAGATAGATAGATAGATAGATCACGGATGGATAGATATATAGATAGATAGATAGATAGATAGATAGATAGATAGATAGATAGATAGATAGATAGATAGATAGATAGATAGATAGATAGATAGATAGATAGATCACGGATAGATAGATAGATAGATAGATAGATAGATAGATAGATAGATAGATAGATAGATAGATAGATAGATAGATAGATAGATAGATAGATAGATAGATAGATAGATAGATAGATCACGGATGGATAGATAGATAGATAGATAGATAGATAGATAGATAGATAGATAGATAGATAGATAGATAGATAGATAGATAGATAGATAGATAGATAGATAGATAGATAGATAGATAGATAGATAGATAGATAGATAGATAGATAGATAGATAGATAGATAGATAGATAGATAGATAGATAGATAGATAGATAGATAGATAGATAGATAGATAGATAGATAGATAGATAGATAGATAGATCACGGATGGATAGATAGATAGATAGATAGATAGATAGATAGATAGATAGATAGATAGATAGATAGATAGATAGATAGATAGATAGATAGATAGATAGATAGATAGATAGATAGATAGATAGATAGATAGATAGATAGATAGATAGATAGATAGATAGATAGATAGATAGATCACGGATAGATAGATAGATAGATAGATAGATAGATAGATAGATAGATAGATAGATAGATAGATAGATAGATAGATAGATAGATAGATAGATAGATAGATAGATAGATAGATAGATAGATAGATAGATAGATAGATAGATAGATAGATAGATAGATAGATAGATAGATAGATAGATAGATAGATAGATCACGGATAGATAGATAGATAGATAGATAGATAGATAGATAGATAGATAGATAGATAGATAGATAGATAGATAGATAGATAGATAGATAGATAGATAGATAGATAGATAGATAGATAGATAGATAGATAGATAGATAGATAGATAGATAGATAGATAGATAGATAGATAGATAGATAGATAGATAGATAGATAGATAGATAGATAGATAGATAGATAGATAGATAGATAGATAGATAGATAGATAGATAGATAGATAGATAGATAGATAGATAGATAGATAGATAGATAGATAGATAGATAGATAGATAGATAGATAGATAGATAGATAGATAGATAGATAGATAGATAGATAGATAGATAGATAGATAGATAGATAGATAGATAGATAGATAGATAGATAGATAGATAGATAGATAGATAGATAGATAGATAGATAGATAGATAGATAGATAGATAGATAGATAGATAGATAGATAGATAGATAGATAGATAGATAGATAGATAGATAGATAGATAGATAGATAGATAGATCACGGATGGATAGATAGATAGATAGATAGATAGATAGATAGATAGATAGATAGATAGATAGATAGATAGATAGATAGATAGATAGATAGATAGATAGATAGATAGATAGATAGATGGATAGATAGATCACGGATAGATAGATAGATAGATAGATAGATAGATAGATAGATAGATAGATAGATAGATAGATAGATAGATAGATAGATAGATAGATAGATAGATAGATAGATAGATAGATAGATAGATAGATAGATAGATAGATAGATAGATAGATAGATAGATAGATAGATAGATAGATAGATAGATAGATAGATAGATAGATAGATAGATAGATAGATAGATAGATAGATAGATAGATCACGGATAGATAGATAGATAGATAGATAGATAGATAGATAGATAGATAGATAGATAGATAGATAGATAGATAGATAGATAGATAGATAGATAGATAGATAGATAGATAGATAGATAGATAGATAGATAGATAGATAGATAGATAGATAGATAGATAGATAGATAGATAGATAGATAGATAGATAGATAGATAGATAGATAGATAGATAGATAGATAGATAGATAGATAGATAGATAGATAGATAGATAGATAGATAGATAGATAGATAGATAGATAGATAGATAGATAGATAGATAGATAGATAGATAGATAGATAGATAGATAGATAGATAGATAGATAGATAGATAGATAGATAGATAGATAGATAGATAGATAGATAGATAGATAGATAGATAGATAGATAGATAGATAGATAGATAGATAGATAGATAGATAGATAGATAGATAGATAGATAGATAGATAGATAGATAGATAGATAGATAGATAGATAGATAGATAGATAGATCACGGATGGATAGATAGATAGATAGATAGATAGATAGATAGATAGATAGATAGATAGATAGATAGATAGATAGATAGATAGATAGATAGATAGATACATAGATCGATCGATAGATAGATAGATAGATAGATAGATAGATAGATAGATAGATAGATAGATAGATAGATAGATAGATAGATAGATAGATAGATAGATAGATAGATAGATAGATAGATAGATAGATAGATAGATAGATAGATAGATAGATAGATAGATAGATAGATAGATAGATAGATAGATAGATAGATAGATAGATAGATAGATAGATAGATAGATAGATAGATCACGGATAGATAGATAGATAGATAGATAGATAGATAGATAGATAGATAGATAGATAGATAGATAGATAGATAGATAGATAGATAGATAGATAGATAGATAGATAGATAGATAGATAGATAGATAGATAGATAGATAGATAGATAGATAGATAGATAGATCACGGATGGATAGATAGATAGATAGATAGATAGATAGATAGATAGATAGATAGATAGATAGATAGATAGATAGATAGATAGATAGATAGATAGATAGATAGATAGATAGATAGATAGATAGATCACGGATGGATAGATAGATAGATAGATAGATAGATAGATAGATAGATAGATAGATAGATAGATAGATAGATAGATAGATAGATAGATAGATAGATAGATAGATAGATCACGGATAGATAGATAGATAGATAGATAGATAGATAGATAGATAGATAGATAGATAGATAGATAGATAGATAGATAGATAGATAGATAGATAGATAGATAGATAGATAGATAGATAGATAGATAGATAGATAGATAGATAGATAGATAGATAGATAGATAGATAGATCACGGATAGATAGATAGATAGATAGATAGATAGATAGATAGATAGATAGATAGATAGATAGATAGATAGATAGATAGATAGATAGATAGATAGATAGATAGATAGATAGATAGATAGATAGATAGATAGATAGATAGATAGATAGATAGATAGATAGATAGATAGATAGATAGATAGATAGATAGATAGATCACGGATAGATAGATAGATAGATAGATAGATAGATAGATAGATAGATAGATAGATAGATAGATAGATAGATAGATAGATAGATAGATAGATAGATAGATAGATAGATAGATAGATAGATAGATAGATAGATAGATAGATAGATAGATAGATAGATAGATAGATAGATAGATAGATCACGGATGGATAGATAGATAGATAGATAGATAGATAGATAGATAGATAGATAGATAGATAGATAGATAGATAGATAGATAGATAGATAGATAGATAGATAGATAGATAGATAGATAGATAGATAGATAGATAGATAGATAGATAGATAGATAGATAGATAGATAGATAGATAGATAGATAGATAGATAGATAGATAGATAGATAGATAGATAGATAGATAGATCACGGATAGATAGATAGATAGATAGATAGATAGATAGATAGATAGATAGATAGATAGATAGATAGATAGATAGATAGATAGATAGATAGATAGATAGATAGATAGATAGATAGATAGATAGATAGATCACGGATAGATAGATAGATAGATAGATAGATAGATAGATAGATAGATAGATAGATAGATAGATAGATAGATAGATAGATAGATAGATAGATAGATAGATAGATAGATAGATAGATAGATAGATAGATAGATAGATAGATAGATAGATAGATAGATAGATCACGGATAGATAGATAGATAGATAGATAGATAGATAGATAGATAGATAGATAGATAGATAGATAGATAGATAGATAGATAGATATGCGGATAGTTGGATTTCTGTATTTACAAATTCATTCCGTGTTTCGGGTAAATGTTCGATGCTTTTTATCGGCGCGTGCAAAACTACTCTGTTACTGGTTACCTCTGACTTTGGCTGGTTTTTGCCTGCCCATATATCTAATATTGACTATTGTCACAACAGCATGAGTTACTGCGAAACATTAGCCAATAATTTCATTCGGGTAATTTCCCTAAGTATGATAGAACTTCGACCCACTGTCATAAACGTTTAACTCAGTATTTCAGTTCAACAATTTTCATCTTGTGTAGCTCACTATTCGCTAAGTTCATCAAGCTAGTGTCTAATTTTGACGTGCAGCAGGCGACCGTGTTGAATTCCTGCCGAAACCTATACTTCTTGGTGCTACCATAACAATTTTCCCTGCACATATTTGCATAGAGGAACAGTAGGATTTTATATCGAACTTCTTCCATACAACCTGGTGCACTACCAAAGCAATTTTGAGACTGTGAAGGATTCAGATGAATTTCTATCCATAGAGTTGTGTAGTTGACAGACTGACCCAACAGTGGACTCATTCTGTTGAGCTCCTATGCTAATCTGATGTGTTCCACATGCTAACCTGTTTGGTAGTGGTCGGAACAGTACATCTGCCTCATCTGGTCGACCGTAAATCATCTTGTTTTTTTTGGGGGGGGGGGCGGGGGTGGAGGTGGAAATTGAGGTACAATTCTGCAAAATCGGAGAAAACAGCCCAATGTGGTGCTATGGAACAATTCATTTTCTACACCAGTACGAAGCTAAGGTGAAGTCCTGTGTGCAAACTGACCGGAGAAAATGTATCTCCATCAGAGCACAACACGTTGGCTTAGTCGAACTTACGGATGTTCATCTACCAGAAGCTTTGAAGTTACTCGTTGAATGGTTTCCCAGATCATGGCTGTTTTTGCATATTCTTGTCTCTACCTATATACACACCTACAGAATATCGAAAAACGAATCTTTACAACCGTAATTTATGCTTCCTTTACTTTTGCCTTGTTGCCAACACGAACAATGTGATGAAATTGACGTGTACTCAATTCCTTGTTTAGTAAATGCTTGAGCTGAACTGAGATACCGCTGGGTCCGTTGAACTATTACTGTATGAAGCTCATTTAGATTGAATTCACGCGAAATGTGGTTTCCGTACTCCTTTTGCATTACGGTTTTGCTAGATTGTGTTGTTTGGACTGCCTTCAGTGGTTCGTCATTTCTGACTCAGAGCCTGTTGATACATATCCGGATACCATGATTTAGGTTGAGCATACTCTCATCATTGCACCGACATCTCCTACCTATTCTGGCGAAGCAGAAGCACTTTCCCGTGGATAACTGCTTCAATTTCAAATAGAGAAAGTTCCATAAGGGACCAGCTACCGTTGGCTATCTGCGACGTGAAACTTTATTTACAAAGTGAACAATACTTGCTCTATGTTGTATAGTGTTAACAGAATCTATGAGAAATTGGCTTTACTGAGGACCAAAAAAGAGGTGTCATTTTTCCACTTCTGAACCCATAGCCAGAAGGAAACTGATAAAAAGGCTGTCCCGGCTTTGACGGAAAACACGATAGAGTTTGGGACACTTTTGGTCTTTTTTCGAATAACTTACGTTAACCAGATTTTAGTAGCTCTCGAAATGGTGTGGTTGGTGAAATTTGTTTACCTCGTTGTATCCTCGTAGCAAGGGCAATAGAACTTCGGTGACCTTTTGCGGTTGGGTTCGAATCTCAACGAAACAAATGGGATTTTCACTAAGCCTCACTGAATCAACCAAAACTGAAGTAGACCAGTCTTTTTTCTCGAGAATTTACATTTGAACAAGTAGTCAGACTTTGGATAAAATAACATCACTTATGCCCAAAATGCTTTTGAACCGCCTGTGGCACCGGTTTGACATCCGATTGTCTATCCGTGCTTTTGTAAAGCTTGGGATCAGGGCTGGTAAGGATGAAAGATGCGAGAAGACTGTCAGAGTTTTGTGTATCAGTGTCTTTGCAGTATTGCTCGAATATGGTGGGAACGTAGTATACGGCATGCTGAGATTAAGCGTGTGATGTTGGGAACCAGAGGTCAGTCAGTAGTGGAAGCTCTCGATCTGAACAGGTTAACATGGCTAAGACATACATTGTGATGGACAGATTTCCTCGGTAAATATTTTACTTCGAGACAGTCAGAGGCTGAAGAGTAGGCCGTGCTGGACAGTCCATGATATAGTAAGGCGGTGTGCGTATCTGGACCAGTGTACATTGCCACGTTAGACTTTCGGATAGGGTCCAAGAGACCTGCCTACAGGATAGTTGGGAACATTTGGCAATAAACCAAGGTGTTGCGGTCAATGGCTTAGTTACATAAGAGCTATAGCTACATCTACTGAAATTCCACCTATCCCTTTCTTTTCCGCTCTTTATGCTTTGATTCATTTTGCTCTCGATTTGGTTGTGCCTTGAAGTAGCAACGGAAACCAGAGCAACTGAGTGTAAGATTAATGGTTGACAGAACTGTGCGGAAATGAACATTTCTGACAGATGGGTGAAGTTCGATTTTTTATTTCGAGTCTGTTTGAATACGTAAAGCAAATGATTGTTATGGTGGTGATAATTTGTGGTGATCCTAGAGTTTTCGAATTTTGAATCGTCAAAGATTCCATGCAAAAATTAGCCTGAAAATAAACTTACTTCCACGTACATAAAGTTGGCATATAGGTGAATAATCTGGAGAATAATGTGTCAGAACGAAGGTTGTTTACAAAGAAGCCTTGTCATTAGAATTTACACTGTTCTCGGCAATAGACTGTAAATTCTTCCTGTGCTTTACCATTAGTGGTCACTGTCATGGAATTCCTTCTCGTATGATTACATTTATACTAATATGAGCATATTAACGACCAGTCGAGCTGCCTAGTTAAATCTAGTAGTTAATATGCATAGGTCATTCACCCTACCAGGCTCACTAATTAGCCGTTGTAACTGGCCCGCTTAGTAAACACTCGAGAATTTTATAAAACCTTACTGTGAAGTGTAAACAATTGCTTTGATGTGAAATAGCGTTTCGGTACGGACCACCATTTCATTTTACACACACATACACACACACGCGCGAGCGCCCACCAACCCCTTTGATCAAGATCTGGTTGAATAATTTCGCACATTCAGTTCATAAACACGCCCCGTTGATTACCAGGGCGTAAATACCCCTTGAGGTGGTCAAGGGGCCGACATGGTCCAACACTGTTTCCTAGACCACAGGACTCCAAAATCCCCGTTTATACATCAAATCCGATTGTTCCACAGATCCACTTGTTCCAGTGTGACGCAAGGAAAAGACAAAGGGAAAAAATCAACTCTCTAACAACAACAGGTCCTAATAAGAAGGAAACAGTTTGATTTCCATCAAATTAACGTGAACCTAATATACGTTCCGATGAGAGACATTTAGATTTTTTAATTGAATCAAATGATAAGAAATCTTTGGCCCCGTTAGATTCGAACCCGAGTGCTTACGCCGTCCACCCACCCACTCACACAGAGCAGCAACCTCCATTGGACTTGTGATTGAAGATACTCCTTCATTTGTTGCTACATATCCCCTCTTTTTTGATCCACCGTTCAGCATTTCGCGACCCGTAGTCCGGTTCATTGTCCAATTCCTCACTGTCGGAGACATTGAGGTGAGTGTTTTTTTTCTTATCTCGTCCACGCCATATGATCTTCCCGATATTTGCCCAATTTATTCTCAGTTTTCGGACGAGTGAGACAATCCCCTTTTTGATCCCATGACTAATCACAGTTGGGATTAGCACTTTCATTTGTCTTACTCATGTCAATTCAAGTCAAGGATGCACTTAGCTTGTCCTAATGGAGCGAATTTTCAGTGAGAAATTATCAGTTGCATGCTTCGTACCGATCGGCACGTTGCGTTCGTCAATGGAGACGTTCATGGGGAATGGACAGTCGTGACTGAGTAATTTTTTCTCGCAAGTCATTCACAAGATGTTCTTTCGAAGCAAGAAACCTCACCGGATATGGAATGACCGAGTAAAAGACACTGTAGTTTGGGAATATATCACTTTAAATTTGCTACCTGCAGCAGAGTCGGGATTACTGCGAGTTAGAGATGAACGTAACGGGTGGGTGTCATCGGAAAGTGTAGTACTACACAACCGTTCACAAGCAGAAAAATGATTTTTTTCCGAGAAATTTATTAACTCGGAAGTAGGATACGTTGCTGCGCTTAAAAATGCCTTTAGGAGAGCTTTTGATCGGCACAAAGACTTCCACAGAAAGACCGGGGAAAATAACCAGTGTTAATGTTTCAGAACCGAGATCGGTTCAGAGTGTATCGAAAAATCGACGCACCATGTGAAATGTTATGGTTGTAAAACCAATTTTGAAAAAGGTTACCCGTGGTGACCAAAAGGTCGACAACCTACCAATGATTTCGACTAAGCTGTTTTATTGAACAACAAAATTTTACCAAAATAACAAGGAACAGTTTAACCAGTGATAAAACACACAAGAGCGGATAAAAGTAGAACAGTAGTACCGCATTTTATCTTGAATTCATCTTCGGTATTGCTTGCATCTCTCAACTGGCTCAGTACGGAAGCGACGCATAGACAAGCACTCTGGGGCACCGCGAGATTTCTATCAGATTACTTATGAAGTCACACAAGATTCACCGCATTTACCGTCCGTACTGGGCCTTTACACAGCTAAAACCTCGGGGAAACCGTGCTGAAATGTTCACGAGAACAGAAAGAAGGCATACGACGAGAGATACAAGCGTTCACATGCCCCTATCCACGGCGCGCGAAAAATAGTTTATATACCATATGTACCGAAAAATATTACACTGGGATGGGAGTTCGTTTTAATAACACCCTAGACGCCTTCATCCTTTTCTCTCTGTTACTCACGAAAGAAGAACGTGGCAATAGCCTACCTTTTTAGATATTCCAGTAACAAGACGTCCGGATGGAAAGTTGCAACTTAGTACTGATGGTAAAGCATCTTGGGGCGGATACCATTTACAGCTCTCCAGCTTCACACCGATGACCTGTAAATGTGGATTATTCCGTACTCACTTTAACAGAACGCATAAAGTCTGCACCGATGATCACGTGTAGTATGAAGAAGAGTTCATAAAATGAATGTTACCGCCCAATAGTTCATTTATTGACACGGAAATCTGAGAAAAACGTACAACAAACCATTTTCGGTAGAGTAAAAGCACGTTTATATTGCTTTACCACTTAGAAGTGACCATTTATTTTACGAAGTAAACAGAAACCTTAGGTCGTTCATAAGGCACTCGTACACAGCTGCGCAACGGTGGCTGTTACAGAAGATCTTGCTAATCTCAATAGCTCACGTGTTTTATCAGTTTATCTGCAGCTGCGGTGACGCGTATCTTGTCAGAACGGATCGCTGCTTGGCTCACCGAGTGTTGGAGCACACACCCAAGTTGTTGTCGGTGCAGCCGCAGTGAATGACGTCAAATCTCCGACTTCTTCGATTGCGGCGCATTTGACTGCATCAGATCACAAAGTTGACCTGGCCTAATCATTTACGGTAATGTTGCGCAATCCAAAAGTGAAGCTGCTGGCATTCAGTGAAACCATACTTGTCACGTTGCATCAGCCAGCTCGTTGTGTACAAATATATTTCGCACAAAATGTTTGCTTGCTCTGGCACTAACCGAACAGGCCTCTCTCCCGCCGAATGCAGTGTGAGAGCTTGCAGTCCAACCCATTCCACCGTCAACCTTTTCTCGCTGTAGTACAAACAAAATGACATGTTTTACGTACACAGTAGACAAGAATAAACGAAATGCTTGTATCTCACGATTTATGTCTTCCTTCTATTCTCATGAATTGGATCAAGGCAACCAAGTGCTTTAAATTTCTGTACCAAACTAATCAATATGAACATACAGAGACAGTCCTGAATACGTCTAGGGAGAGTGACACTGGTAACAGCTACTGGTTTATTCTTA
This sequence comes from Fasciola hepatica, assembly GCA_948099385.1. Lineage (NCBI taxonomy): Eukaryota > Metazoa > Platyhelminthes > Trematoda > Plagiorchiida > Fasciolidae > Fasciola > Fasciola hepatica. Next base: position 433,442 of record CANUEZ040000077.1, read on the forward strand.
TCAGTACCTCTGGGTAGTCAATAAATTGGAAGATACTGGGGACGGCGCAGGACGAAGTATTTATTCGGTTTCATATATTGCATTAGGTAGACACTAAATGCCCATACGCACCCGAAAAAACGAGTAAGGTTTAAGGATGCACGTGAAAAGTAGAGGAGTCTAGGGACCAGGAATGTCGACGGCTGATTGGAGTATGGGAAAGTGATGATAAACGAAGTGAATAGAAACAATAGATTTGAACACCAGAGGTGATCACAAAGATATTGGACGACCTAGTAGCAACTCAAGAGGAAGCGAATCGGGCAAGAAAAGCTTCCACGTATGGGGTATAGGGAAAAGAGGTACACTCCTTTCAGATCTAATCAAAGATGCGGGTGAAAAATAACCCAAGATAATGTAGAGTGGAAGAAGTGATTGATTCGATTCAGTAATCTATTGGTGAATTTGCCAAAATGCTTGCTTGTGGTGAAGTCAAATTCCTTCATTACATCACCAAAACGATAGCTTTGTTTTCAGAACTTTCGTAAACAAGCCAGAATCATTTTACTTTTAGGCTGAGGACGAATACGGGAGCCAGCGGGTGAGGATACAAGAGGTAATAAATGGTAGCATGAATATGTGGAAGTCTTTGAGACTTCGAAGTTTCAATGAACGAACTGAGAGTTGACGTCGTCAAACTGGTACTGGTCTAAAGCAGCTAATTCAAAGAAGATTTGTGTAATATGACTTATCACGCAGTATCTACGGTCAACTCACCATTGAAAACCACCTAGACACTGTACAGCTGTTTCTTCCTTGTTAGGAACCATCAGCAGGGCACACCCGCCGAGCCCTCACGGGGACTCGAACCCGGTGTGAATGCGTGTGAGTCGAGGACCCAACCCCAAGCTATCCGGGCTGGCCCGCAGCGGTTTATCGAACATCTACACTACATGACATAGCCCACTTCCGTCACCGGCACTGAACTGTAGCTAACCGTTTCCCGCATATGGATCGACTCCTGTGATGGATGACTTCTCTGCAGGGACCTAAGCACAGCACAAGTATTCCGTTATAGAAGAACGTGAAGAGGTTGGCTACTTGTTTACATGAATATAAGTTTAAGCTGCATGATGAATCATATCATAACTATCTAATCTTCTACTGCTCATGTACACCAAATGAAAATCACGCATCACGCCAACTCTCAGGTGTTGAACGGAAGAATCCTTTTAGATGTATTGATTTCCAGTGAAAATTTATGGAAGGTGACAAAAATAGTTTGTTAATGCAATGAAAAATATAAGAAACATAGATCCTGTCAAGAAATGAGAAGGACCAAGGTAACCGAAAGCTGATCATTCCCTGCGTTTGTTCTATTTCATTCACGGAAATCTAACTATTTCGACTTTTCCTGTAGGACATTCAAAACAGCGTCACAGGTCTATTTGCAATCCGTGAGATCGTAAAGATTACAGATTTTACTGAAATAAAAACAGCAAAAAGATAGATATGCAATAGTCCGGCGAAAGCCTAGTAAAGTCAGTTACACGCCACAGGACATCCAGTCGTCCAAAGTGTTTAACGTGATATTCAGCGCAATTTCCATGAACAATCATAATCACTAATCTGGTTTGATTTACAAACCCGCACTTAGTAGATTATTTTTCCAGTGACCAACAGACTACGCGTTCATGTATTGGACTGATCGATTACAAATAGTAACTTATCGGTGGTCGATTCTTGATTTCATTGATTTGTTCGCATTTCACCAGTTTGCTCCGGTCTGTCTTATTGACCATAAAAAGTCTTGAGTTACATTTCATTAGGGGTATGAATCAGTTTCATCACAAAATGTGAAACTTAAGCATCATTTTATCCACCAATTTTTGTGAGTTCAAAAAGCCCATGAACAGAGATCCGTCGTTCTCGAAAGGGGTTTCTAAGATTGCCTATCCGAATTCCGGAAATCCGTCCGACCATTTTCATGTTTGGATCAACAACCTGAGTTAGCTCTTCCCTAAAATTAATCTGCGAGTGCTTTGAATATGGGGGTTGAATTCAACCCGACTCCTAATCAATGAGAATGGCATTTAGACCAGTCCCGCTGACATACCCATTGTCCAGGCTACAATGTTTGCAGTTTCATATTTCGGAAGGAATTTCTTGCCTATCGATTTAACCTGGGTTTCTCAATGGCCTTAAAAACACGCCTATCATTTATGAAAATCTGATTTTGAGGACTTTCCGGGACTATTTCTAAACTTAACAACTATAAATTTGGTCATTTCACGTTACATCCAACGTAATAAGTTTGGCTTGGTAGCTGCTGATGATAAAGTTTCCTGATTGAATCCTTATGACGAAATGAGATATCTAGCCACGAGTTCGTGAAATTCAGCTGTATGTCCCACGTTCTATTCTTCAGTTATTTGATACTCTTGCACTGCAAAAGCCCATGGAGGATTTTTTCTCATTCATTCTAGGCTATCTGGTGAGAAGTCCTGAGAAAAAATTTCCAAACCACAAAGGCTCACTTCAGAATGAGATTTAAAAACCGCCCATCGCGACCGCGAGATTTAAAATGATAAACCAAAAAAATTCCAGGTCTGTGAAGGAAAAAAGGTTTCGGATCATTGACAAAACATACAGTACCAAACTGCTTAGGTTAACCGAGATGATATCATTCAAGAGGGGAAAATTTCCCCGTTCACTATAGTGTGAACTGCTTGCTGGTAACTTTGATGTCAATTGTTTTTTGTTCGTATACATACGGCTACAGTGATTTCGTCTGCTTAGCAAAGAAGTCAAACAATCCTGGCCTGATTTCGTACAATCTTGTTATTCTGGTTTCTCCGTTCAAATTCATCATAGGAACTGCTTTTTTCAAAACTCAGTAAGTTAGCTGGACCAGATGACAAAAAGCAATAATCTACTTACGAAAGTAGACTGTTTTGGTTCTATTGGTCAAGACATATTGATTAGCAATAAGCAGGATAAAAACAAGCCTTTTTGTTGACGCATCTGTGATTTAAGGTCTATATTTCATTGATTTCGTGAATGATCAACACCGTTGTGATTGCAGGTCTTCTGACCCGATAGGGAATCAGACCGCATTAGGATAACAGTTATTCGAGGTTCGAGCAGATATTGAAGACGTACAAATCTTCCTCAGTGTAAAATTTCTATTTACTATGTAACTCATTTCTGGTAGGGGGGGGGGGTTCAAAATTACTGTTCATTTAGACCCGGATTCATCATGTGAAATAAATCCTTGCGTGTGTGTGTGTGAATATATATATATATATATATATATATATATATATATATATATATATATATATATATATATATATATATATATATATTAGTCCGATAGCCAATGACTGTGGCTGATGGATGGCGGACAGTGGGGTCGAAGACCAGAAAATGAAGTGGTTTTTGTTCCCACTTTCAGTTCCGTTACATTCACACATAGTGATTGCCATTGGAATGGCCCACAATAATTTGATTCGAGATTCCCGTTTTGTAGGGGTCAAAACATATCTACGGAACGCCTTCCCCATGGATGATGCACTTTACACTGGAAAATAACCGAGTGATCATTCGTTTTGTTTATATTTTATTGAATTGTTCCTAACACACACACATACCTATACTCTGGTTGGTGGGTGAAACGATGTGAGAAAGAAGGGGAGACGCACGATAAAGCAGACTTTAGGAGGTCAAGATGAGGGTTGCTTTTGTTGACTGAATACCAGTGTGGGTGTAGCTCGCGTGTGCCATGCTACGGCAGTTTCGCATTCGTGTTGTAATTACGGAATTCCTCGGCACAGATTTTGAGTTAAAACAAATAACGGAGTATAACTGAATGAGAGTCTGGCTGGGATGCAGGGTTCTTACTTAAATGAGGCTAGATAACTACGTATTTTCCCGATCAGTCTTTCAACAGCTACCGCACACCACCTGAAAACAATTCCTTCTGCCATCCAGTTGATCAGACAAGACAGTCCGATATCCGGTTACATTGATAATCTCTCAGAAATCCGGAATCGGTAATTTTTAGTGAACATTAGCCACCATGCGATCTTGAATTCAACCGAATTTTTCCAAATGCGCAGATCTAATCAGATTTCCTGGTAAAGAAGGCTTTTTTATTTGTTATGTACATTATCGGAACGACAAACAGGAAGTTGACTCATTCGATCCGTATAAAATTATTAATGCTATAATTCGTAATTATCAGTGAGAACCACACAAGAGCTTACTGTACAGCTGTTTCACCAGACTTTTTAGAAACCACAATCAGCCGCAGTGCATATCCCACAAACCCAAACCGGGAATCGAACCAGGTCACGTGATTCCGAGCCAACCACGTTACAACTGATTTCGCTTCACATCAAAACCGATTTCTCTATAACAACCGCTTCTCACGGATTTTGACGAGCATCAGCTCATCACTCTCACAGCAAGCGACTTTAACGAGGCTTTTGCATTTGTATAGTAATATTTCTCCTAACGGAACAAGTTGAGTAGAGTCTCAGCATTGTTATTTTGTCCAGTTAGCTTGGGAGGAAGGGCCTGAGAACACTTGTGTCAGTGCGGAAATAGGTATAGCTCAGTTTTGTACAAGCTACTTGTCGGAATGATTTGACAGCTTCTGCACGATTCAAAAACCAACAGACAACTTCGAATGGCTTTGAAATCGCTAGTATTCCGTGAATTTATTTATTTCCCTTTAAATTCATCATTATATCATCAGATCCGATAGCATTTTGAAATAAATTAGAGCATGTAGGGTCACAGCCAATAGGTTGTTCTTCCCCGCGTAGATTTGCTGGAGTCTTTTACTAAAAAACTTATAACATACAATGTAGAATAAGAAACGATCAGCTTCTTTAAACCAGGTACCAAAATAACCTGATTTTTGGTTGTGTTTGATGTGTTGATTCTGTGTGGCTGAACATGGGATGCGTCGGTGAAAACAAAAAATACAAACAAGTAGGATGGAAATGAGCAAACCTGTTCCTGGTCAAAGACGTGAAAACTTATCGACCGGGTAATACTGACCATACCCCCCCCCATATACCGGGCTTTTGGGAACCGTACACTTGCTCTGCGGGCACTGTTTTCGTGCTACCCGCCCATCGGTTTTGATGAAAAATGTTTGTTTTCCTTTCTACAATCTATGGCAAGTTGAACGCTTCACTGTGCCAAGAATGGGCAATTGTTTTGGAGAAAAGAGTTTGTGTAGCCAAGGTGAAACGAGAGTGGTTCGACTGATTATGAACCAGTCCTCTGCTAGTTAAAATATGACAGTAACTGATATTGTTACTGACGGTTTATTGGCAAGCAAAGGACTAAATCCCTAAATAAAGTGAATGTTTTTCGTGAGCTCTTATCGTAGCGGATCTTAAAGATCCTGTTTATTGTATTTCGGTGAGGGCCACGGAGCAGTCTATCTGTGGATGGTAACAAACTTGGAGTTAAACTCGCTGGAAGCAAAGATGAGCCTGCGGTTGCAGTGGCCCAACTCAATCGCTTTGCTGTGAACACACGTTCGACCAGTTCTGCACACACAGCACGACAACAGAACCGTGTATGACGGTCTGTGGGATCACCACTTTCCATGATGTTACAAAAAGATCGATTGTAACTTGCTGTAGTCAGGGCACGCTTTAGCTCAAACAATCACATAGGTGAGCTCTAAGTTGGATCCCTTGGCGATAACGACGTAGAGATATAGGAAGTGCAACAATTGTGAACGGGGCCAAAATACCAAACCATGCCATTCAGATGACCACGATGAATACGGTATATATCACAGGTGCAACAGCCTGCTACCCACCTCAGGTGGGAAGTCAGTTTGTCAGTTGAGAGAATCTAACCAGTTACGTATCACATAAGAAACCCATTTGGAAGGCATTGGAACTGCAGTCAAATTATTACGATTTAATTAAAGGTTTTATTTGCATCACAGTTATACAGTCAACGATCATCCAGTATTCACATGGTCAGAGGATGCTACCAAATATTTTTTCTGTCTGTTTCTCAATTCATTCCATTGTGTTCCGTTCAGGTGACGTCATCCAGTTCTTTGCTGTTCACCTATCTATAATTCCTGTCGATCAGATATACTAATTTCTCGGGGCATATGACATACTCATACAAGTAAATAAGATATCGAAGTGAACCAGGTGAAACTAAAGCTACCCAACACTTTTGGCGTTGCGATGATATTCCTCGAAGAACATTTAAGTCGACGGATTATAGTGACACCCAGTTGTTCGAATTCACATCTCCTGGTAGGCACTCTCCACAGAAATGAGGAGTGTCAATTATCCAATGACACAAAGTTATGAAATGTTGGAAAGTGGACAATCAGCCTCATGTCTACAGAGAAGAAAATCAACCGCTGAGAACTTCATCATACTGGCATTAGAAATATCCTTTTACCGGGATGAACTTGAAAAGAAAAAAGCGGGCAGAATTGCAGTGACAGCGTAGTTTATATCTAGAATAATTTCGTTGCCTGGCGATTGTTATTTGCTGAAGCATGTCAACTCTGTGTGTAGTCTGTACAGAATGCACGGACATCGATCAGCAGTTCAAATTCCACCATAAAAGCAGATTCAGATTGTCACATCGATTGTTTTTAGCATAGCTTTGAATACCAACTGCCAGTGACTGTCATCTGCACGAAGTTCAACAATCAAGAACTCACGGTGGTATAAAGTATCCGGAATGGCCTGTCACGATCATTTTGGTGTTTTTATTTCCCTATCACGATGTACGTGTTACCACTACTGGTACCGGTGCCTTAGCAACAAACTCGCACCCTTCACGAAAACCCTTAAAGAAGTTTCCTCTCAGAACCTATCCTGATTCCTACCGTAGAAGAAAGACGTTGTTGTGAGATAAAATGAAAAGTGAAAAAATAGAGAGATTGTAATATGCAACAAAATAACCATTCTTCACGAATTAATTTTTCGGAAAGTAAATCTTGGCAAAACAGATGGCAACTGATCTCAGGGAATAGTAAATATATCAGATTAACATGATACGGGACTTAAAGTGCTCGTGTACAGATAATGATCATTTATCAGTTGGATATACGTCACATTTGTAAGATAGTAATGAATTTGGCGAGCAAGGTTCGAATATCATTTGAACCCATTTTAGATAAATCACGGATAATTCACATTTTAGAGACTAATAGCTACTATTGGAGATTTGTTGATCATTTTATTCAAACAAAAATATAATCAGGTAACGAGAACAAGAATTTCAGACACGATTTCGATTAGTTTATTTTGCGAAGTGTAGGTCGGTTCGTTGATTTTATGCTTACAACTGAGTGAGATGAAAGAAGCCTAATCCGTAGCCTCGTAGGCCAGTTGCACAATTGGGGTGGACCGGTAGTCGTAGCCTAGAGACGTGGGTCTACGAGGAACCAGGCAAGATCCCAGTGGGTCAGGTTTGATAACCAGCCCGGTGACAGCATAATAACCTGCTTAAAGATTCAGTGTCTTTTCGTTTGAAAGTATACTGTTTTCTAAAAATCACCTGTGATTCGTGGTAGATTCAGTGTTACAAGGTTTAAGTTTCTGGTGAAGTTTGGGGCCTCGTGTCAACTCTGAGTTTTGTTCCTGACCTTGTTTCCTTCTCATGGTTTGCTTGTTGCCAAGACTCTAGGTAAGCAACGTCTATTGCCACTTCAATGCGCACGTTTTTGATCGCTAAATGGTGAGAAACAAGGCTGTACTACATATTAGAGTGACAAGCGATCTCTCTCTCTCTCTCACACTCTCTTTCGTGTACTATGGGAATTCTGATCTCAAGAAACAACGAGGAAGCCCGATTAAGGCTTGCTCAACAAACGATAGTGGGGCAAGAGACTCGGTTTGCGTGCGCCCTAAACGGAGTACGGACCGATTTCCCCAGGTTCAATAAAAAGAACCAATGAGAAAGCTGAGTATGGTTCATTCTTTTCAGTTGTCGCATCCAGCTAATTTGAACGCAATGGAATACATACTCTTTCTTTGTATTGTTGTCTAGTCATGTCAGCAGATTTCAAAATGAATGTACTCATTAACTGTGTGTTGCCAAGGGCGATGAAGGAACGATTCACCATGACTGAATGAGGACCGGAGAACCATTAGTTTTGAGATAGATTTGACACAGAGAATGAATAACTGCTTCGAAAAGTTTGTGTCTCATAAGCATAGATAAGAGAAATAATAATTTTCTGGTTGTTTCAGTCAATAGAGAAGAAGTCAACAGAAATGCTCAGGAAAAGATCAGCAAGGACTTTACAGCGGTTCCATATTTGCTAACAGTGCCTTCTACTAACAGTCCTGAAACAAGATAGATTTGGCTACTGAGAGATGTTGGAGATTTACCTCCATCATCTCACGTGACATTCGACGGTGACTGATTACATAAGGTTGGCCAGCTGAGGTCACACGGCCAGACTCAGTGACTTCGAATATCACTTGCTGAATTGGCCTAGAGTTACGAACCTGACTTACATCCAGAGCACAGAGGGAAGTAATATCGTCCTTTGATCAAATTGATAAATACCGTGAGCTTGTCCAGTTCACCACGCTATTTTGTTCTCAATATAGATATTACTGAACTCTCTGGACAACGGGGGTTTTCGAGTTAATCAAACGCCATCAAACAAGGTTGCATCCTCGTAAAGTTTCCGCATTTACATAGGAAGCTTACGATAACTTCTTCCAAGAATTTTTGATGAATAAACCACTGGATCTAACAGTGGTTTTCCTACTGTAAAATTGTATGACAGCTGAACAGATGTGTCCACTTCCGTGAGACGTACAGCCTCGTGAGAGCCATGACCTGGCACATTATACTACAATAAGTCCATTTTTCCAGAATAACTTTTGGTCTGAAAGACAGGAAAACTTCTCCCTTCGAGCACGGTAAATTCTACATTGTTCGGAGTATCTTCAATAAAGCCCTATCACCAAGGTATTTAGTGACATTTTGCAGCCCATTTCAACTGGCGTGGTGAGTTTGGCAACCTCAAAGTCACTAAAATAAGTTTCATTGGAAATTTCTTTTTACGACAGATTTATTCGTGAGCGCCCTAATTCCCTCTATTGTTCGTTCAAAGTACGTCGATGATAACAATGTTTCGCGGTGCCATTCGAATATGGTCCTAGTTACGAAATATAGCCACCTCAATTGTCCGTACAATAATTGCTTTCAATCGGCCGAAGGCTAAATTCGTTAACTTTTCTCCATCCTTGTTTGTAAAAGCGCCGGGGAATTTATCAAGTCAAAACTCCTCCCCCAATAAAAACGCATTGCTCTCTGGGTGTTACTTATATCGCAATGCGGCTGACCCCATTATTCAAGTCGGATAGGTTTGTTTTTCGCACACTACGTGTTGTTATGACGCCATTTGCGCATGAAGAATGAGGTAAAACATGCCATCGTTCACAGGAACAAAATACGATTATCACAGGAACAAGTGTTCGGTGGATTCACATAAAGCCTTCCCTCTCTTCTCGAATATAGGAGGTGAATGTTCCGGTTTCCAATAAACCTTTCGTCATCATAGCGAAAACAAACTGGATATTTGACGGACCGCGCTTATACGCCCTTGAAATCCAGGTCACGCAGTTGAAACAAACCGAGAAAGTTCCTCCGTTGAAGCTACCGTCCACCGTGATTTGATTGCTGATTGGTTAGACAACATTATTCTGAAAATATGTTTGCTTCGTGTTTTACGGTAGGATCAGTAATTATTTCTCGGTGACAAAAATCACCCGCGGTGGGTTTTACCTTTGTCGGTTAAACAGTAAGTCATATTTAATATTCAACTAATTTCGGATTTCTGAACCTCAGACTACATTACCATGGTGAACAAGGCGACCCGATTTCAATCGTCAGCGGATCGCAGAAGAACTAACAAAACTGAAATCAAATTCTTTAGAATTTTGTATTTTATCCTTTTGTTGTAATTTACCGCGAGAAGTTAGGACAAGAGGAATCAGTTAGGAAAGTAGAAAAGCTAGACCAGCAAATGTGAACAACATCCATATCGCCGAGATCCAGATATTATGCACGGGAGGTGAGAACCCCTGATGGCTGCGGGAACCGGTAGTTCGGATATGAAACTGAGCGGTTCGACTTTCAACGAAAAATCTGAAGGATGAAACAATTTTCTGTGCAGAATCCTATTTATATTGTGATTCCCAACTTGTACAATTGTATTACAGGCAAGACCACAAAAAAATCGTTCTACTTTTCTTCGCGCACGTCTGTTTATAAAGTGTATCCGTATGTGTCCGCAATAAGAATGTGTTAGGTCCTGTACCAAAGTTCACCGTAGTAGACGATCTAGATGAGTATATAAATGATACCGTTTATTTTGATGATTCTGACTCATTTGACGGTCCATGACTACACGTCATCTGTTGGATTTTGTGTAGTTTACCCTCTCGCGTTTCCACAAGAAAACCGGTAATCCCATTGCCTCCTCTACTTAGACGGAAAAAATAAAAAGTGAAATCACACAATTTGGGATTCGATGTGGGAAGAAAATCGAGCTGGTCCGTGTTTCTTGTTTTTTCTCTCATCAGAATCCTCAACATCCTCATCCAGGTGGTTTGGTGTGGATGAGCACAACTTGCACTAAGAAGGAATACGAAAGTCAACTTTCTGTAACTGATACTGAGATCACAGAAGACGATTTATTTAAGAGGCTAGTAAACGTATGCCAATCTAGATAGTGTATAGAATTACATTTCCGTAGGAGCTTGTGATACCAGCTCAAATATTTGTGCAGGATGACAGGAATGTTTACGATGTACAGGCACTAGTGTGGTAGGGAGGCTTCCAAAATGGGATGGGTCCCATAGCGATGAAAGGCTTTGCGACTCGTTTACACGTCTTACCTACCACGATCATTATTGATTTTCCAATTTGATTCCTGGGGTTGTGGTTACCGAGATATGTCCACTGCAATACACCCACGCGCAAGCATAGAGTGGAATATCAGCAGGGTTTTGCACAGCAAGTTCACGTTATTGGTTGATATATGGTGATCAGTCTTCCTCAGTACGAATGGTTTCAGTCCCGTTTTACATTCTCTCACAATGCTGAAAGCTTTCCGTGCGCTCGAATAATAAGCATTACGTAATCCATAAATATCCGTTACCAGTATGCCACACCAGCAGAAGCACAGTTACTAACACTTCTGGTCAGAAAAGTTTTAGTCAACCTCATCGAGACTGTGGTTGATATTTGCTTCAACTCCCCGTCCTGTTAACATATATTCTAGCGATGGAAGGGAAGAAGAAACAACAAGAAATAGGTTAGGAAAAGTTTTTTTTATTGCTGCTGAGATTGAATATAAAAGTTAGTGTGGATTTTCTCAAACCAAGAGGCACATATAGAAATTCGAACAGACCAAATGACGTGATAGCTGTAGTTTTTTCGTATCTTCTGCAACTATCAGAATTCGACAATACTCCTTGACTAGACCAACTTCGGGAAAAACCCCGACAATCCGAGAAAAGAATCGTGGTTGTGAGGGGCTGAACAACGATTAGAAATCATGGCATTGTTTGGTACTCGATAATCACTACTCGGCCCTAATCTTCGGAATATGGTTTGGGGAACCATATGTGAGACCCTTGAGGCACTCGAAGAACAGATAATTCCAAGGGCTAACTCACGGTCAAATTCAGCTTTGGCTGCCTTCGGCTTTTCCCGGCTAGGCGTTTGGGGCGGGCAGCTATAGGGGGCCCTTCGTTGTAATATGACGAACCATACCATGTGACGGTTCCAAGAGGTCACAGGTTGGGAGAGTGATTTGGTAAAACATTGACAGCACCAATGTATATGAGCCTTATGTGGATGTGGATGCGGATGCGGATGTGGATGCCAACCGAGTTTTCCGCTGCGGCTTTGCAATGGGCCGACAAGGTAGTGGTGCTATGACGTACGTTTCATATCAATCAACAGCCCGAATCGTGTTAGAAAATCAATACCTAGATTGGGGGACTGAAATAGGCGATTATAGAGACAGGAGCGAAGCACCTTTGGAGACCGAGATCGTGAGTAAGTAGCCTTCCATCGTATATTTGAATGGTGGAGTTGTTGAACGTGTGTGATGTGAAGAGTGATGAATGAGGTGACAGTTTTTCACGAAGAGGTGGGATAACACTAACCTCGGCACAGGTATCAACAAAGAAGCGGAGGTTGATTGATTCGTTATGTATGAAGAGCAGGTAACTTTTAGGTTTGCCAGCTGCAGCAGTCGCCATTACTGACTGGTGCGGTCGTTTCTCTGCATGTATGGGGTGTGTGTATGTGAGGTTTTCTACGCGCAAGTCAGTTTGCACTTCCGCGCATTTTGTCCAAGCTGAAGGCGATAATAGCATAAGCAATATTCATCGGATTGATCGACTTTGGGCTTGAAACTAGAAATGGACCTGGATCATGGTTTACGGAGCCTTTTTGAACAGCTGATGTAGTCGATCTGAAACGGAGTACCGGCTGACGGCTGTGTAAGACCGTCGAGCTGCTCGAAAGTGGTGTATGACGGGGCATCTACGTGGTTCTCTGTTGGCATGAAAAGTCACTCGTTCGTTTTGCCCTCTGTTTCTGAAAACTTTTCCAGTAGAGCTTCAGCAGCCAGTTCTGATAAGATGGTTCTGACATTTACCAGCAGTCCATTTTTCCGTAGATGTCGGAATGATGCTTCACTGACCAGTTATTGTGCGTCAAAAGAGCGCATGTAGCATAGATGTTGCTATAGACTGCAGACGCCTAACTCCATTCCGGCCAACAGATGCAAGAGAGCTCCATCCAAATAGATTGTTCGTTTCTAGTACCACTGCCTTAAGTTTACCTTATGGAGAATCGGTCGGCATCTGGTCTATGTGGTCACCTACTTCGGAGACTACTTCGGTCGAAGGTTGTGTGACAACATTGGAGAACTGGTGGACTGTGCGGTGTTTTGAAGAAAATTAAAATAAACCTCCATTTGGATAAACCACACACGGGGGTTCGACTAACCAAAAATTGAGGGGCTTGATTGCAATGCTGTTGGTGATGCCATCATAATCTGCATACTGATCGGGTTTCAAAGTTTGTACCACGAGAAAAGGACACAAGAGAATAATGCAGCTATCAGAAATTTAGGAACAAGTGTGGGAGTTCTGGGCAGTTACATCGGACTCACCAATTCTGGAGTGGCTCCGTAAAGATAGGAGACAGAAATGAAGTATGTTAACAGATGCCGGTACACAGAAATGCGATGTAATGGGAATAGCGCAGAGTGATTCATAGTTCGTCAACAATGTCCGACAAACTAATATCAAACCAGCCGCACGCACTTGCCCCTCAGGGTTAGTTCAATACAGTTTCCGGTCAGACAATCGTACGTCATTCAAGCGGATTCCCGCTAACTTCAGTTAGGGCTGCTACACCCATGCAAATGAGCTAAAAATAGGTGTTTGGGGCTGTATGAGTTAGGTTTGTTGCGGCCGTAGATCTCAGAACGCTCACAAGCAACGAAGAGAGAAGGACACGAGGTAACCGCTTGCAGGTTCTTTGAAAATGTCTGTTTTTCAATCTAATAAAATAACAAACTGAGGCGCAAAATTTATTGAGAAAACTTTGGAAGAGTGTGTGAAACGTATTATGTGCCACAAGTCAATTCTAGATCGGGTTGCGAGGATTTCACGCCAAAATTCAGCCGCTATTTCCCGTTACATTCTACCGTCCGTTTGATTTCGAGTTTGTGCAAGGTTCGTGGTTGACCGGTTCCATTCTCCACCTCCAATTATTCGTTTCAGTCTGATTCTTCAACGTACACAAAACAGTTTACAATCTTGGTATTGTGATTGGGAAATTACCTTTTTATCACAACTGCTTTTTAATTAGCCACTCTTACAGTAGTTGTAGGAAGACAAGTTACCCAATTTTGAAGATATGTACTTTGAGAGGAAAAATGTTCTGGTTTGTCGTTTTGAGGAATATCAACGAACAAGGGTCCTGTGTTACAAATGACACTGTCCGGACCACACTCACCTGATTTGACGGTCGGCATTGGTTGGTGTTGACGAGCCATCTCTGTTCCAAACCTATGGAACACTTACGCCAGAATGTGCATGTGACTGCGTTAACTAGACGACGAAGTTTCAGAAAAAACTTGGTTACTATTGTATCTTCTCTTATATGATGGAGTGAGGTCATTCAGTAAATCAGTCACATTTGAGTGATTCTTTGGGGATGGATATCCATCCTGTTGACCTATAATTAAATCAAGACGGGGTCATTTTTAATTTGTTTCCAATCACAAATAATACTGTGGTGAAATTAATCAAAAAGGAATATTTTACTCCACGCTTCGCATATGAGTCCCATCACTGAAAGGCATAGCCTCACAGCCTCAGAATACCCACAACAGCCAATCAGCGACCTTGTGAGTAGGGCTGAAGAACCTCTTCAGGTCTCCACTGGTTTGTGAGGTCACGTGCTGGACGACTTCGGACTGCTGTTTACCTGTCCGATGGGGCTGACTGTGGCTGGGTTCGGTCCTGGTACCTTATAGACGTGAAGATGACTTGTACCACTCCTCTGCGGGTGAATAGGAAGCATTACTTTTTTTATCTTTTTTACTCACTTCTTTTTCATTATATCGTACAACATTTCAGCAAGGAGGTGGAAACCAACTGTTGGGAGCCAGTTGGGGAAAGGGACCGGCGACAGTGGTGGCGACTGAGTGGGAAGGATTCGAACCCCGGGATAACAGAATGGTTTGAAATTTTCTATAAAGACCTTTTAACTACCGCCGGTATGAATATTGAACAATGTAGCCAGGGATATGTATGGAAGAGCGTAGCAGATCGGAGAAAACAGTTGGGGCACCTGATGCTGGCACAGCGGAAGGAAAATCTCGTATGTAGCAACTTTTATCTTATTCCCGTTCTTATGAACTGTGTAAAGTATGCCCCATCTTTGGGGCACCACAAACATGCGTACCGGTCTGCTATGTCAATAACTTTATTTCTGTTCATTCGTTAAACACTATTCACAAGAATGAACATATTATGCAGGAAAATTCTGTCACAATACATGTATTGACAACCAATATCGAATACCGATTGATTCAGGTACATCCTTGGTAGTGTTTATCTGGTTGCCTCAGGAGCGGGGTGTAAAGAAGCAATCGCATTCATGGGGTGTTTAGCTTCAAATAAAAAGCTTTTCACCTGCATAGAAGAAGTACCTCCAACTTCATTGTCATACGGTGCACCATTAAAGGATAATTACGTGTTCAGTCGAAGTCACAGTGGATGGTAGCCGGTTGAGAAGCATCCGTGTTATTTGATATCGGAAAGTACGGTGTGAAACGGTCGTATCACTTCCATTCCCTTTAACGGTCCAGAGCTCTCTTCATTGCCTAATTAACTGATACGGTGTCGATACTTGTGTTGCTCGTTGTTGATGAAATAAATTTCTGTGTGTACCAACCGACCTGGGGGTAAAGGGAGTGAAATGTTGGATTTTAGGAAAAACAATTTTCAGTTCACGAGGTGATAAAAAACTGAATCCAGGTGGACTGATGGTAGGTAATTCCTGTTAGGAATGACTGTTTCGGCAATTCAGTGATTCTAATTCCATTCAGCCGTTCATTGAAGCCATTTTGTCATCCGGCCAAACCAAAACAAAATTCTCAAACGTTATAGGACTCAGAAAGGCAGTAGTTGAACAATGATCCTCTTACTCGCAAAATCTACGAAAAACACTAAATCACCACCTTACCACCTCACCACCTCATCACCGGGAAACTCACTGGGGTACTCTCATTTTGACACCCGAGAAACATCACTGGAAACACACGAAATATGTGTCCGATCAGTATGCATCCAAACTAGTGGTCCAGAAATGCTGATTGTTATCCGCGGTCCTGTACAAATTCAGAATGATGCTACACCTGCAAAATTGTTGTTGTTGTTGTTATTGTGAAATTGAGGCTAAAAAATTATTCTTTCGTCCGTCTAAACAAACATCCCGTGTTTTTCTTCTTCGAGCTCGACTATTCTGTTCGGAGTTGCTTTTGCCATCGGCTAACAGCTCTCTCCTGTGGGGATGAGTGAAATTTGACTCTAGGAGAAAAACGGGAGAGTAACAGATAGGCAAACAATAAGCAAAAACTACTGAAATTGCTTGCTATTTGACAGGGGATAAACAACGGATCAACTAGGATGATACATATACATGTATACACGCATATATATATATATATATATATATATATATATATATATATATATATAATGTGCAACCGCTTACGGCGTACCTTTGGATAAAGTAGACGAACAGCGGTAACGTTGTGAACCCCTGCTAGGGCGAAGGGGAGGAACTAACCAATGACCAGAGTATCAACTTGGCCCTCTTATTTCGTGAATCAAGTATCTGGAAATCAGTGCAAAACTTGTTTACCTTCGTTCATCTTACAATGGCTTCATAGATACTCGTTTTTATTTAAAAGGAAAGATAGAAGGAAAGGTAAATTAGCTTAATTGTTGAGCTTCTTTTTGAAGTACTGAAATACCAGAGCTGGAATTACTTGCGCTAAAGTTTGGACGTTCTGCAAATCGTGCGAAATACCACGAACACTCGACTAACCACAATCGGTATGGCATTGAACCCGGATGACGGGAAATCTTCCCGTGCCAGCACACAACAATTTCGAAGGGCTGTCTGACTATTCATCAAGGTTTAATGGAACTTAAACTCAGCCTTATTCATTCAAATGATATGTCCGTCTGAATTTTGTGCATACAACTATTCACATAATTGATTAAAATTACGCGGTCAAATTGCGTCCGTTCCTCAGTAGGTTTTGGAGCGCTTTCCCGAGAAGGGGCTAGATACCGTCGGGAACGGTGGTCTCGTAATGGGAAAGCAAGCTGCGTACCCCTAACCAGACATTTTCAGATGGCGAGACACATGCGTCCGTTTATAAATGCTTCGTTTTCGCGCCCCGCACTCGACCCCATGGTCTTAGATCCTCCGGATATACCAGCGTTTCGGAGCATTTTCAGTATGGTGCCAGCGACGGCATTGAGCTTGTCTCCATGCGCATCACTCTGGCTTTTTTAATCCGACTGTCCAGACTGACCATTTCTTAATGTGAAAATTCTCAATCGGACCACATTGCTGCTCACCTGAGGTCCTGGTGGAATCCGCCTTATGTTTGTCTGCAGGATCCATTAGGTTAGTTGCAAGTTGTTTTTGACAGAGTCATCTCCAGTTCTGTTGCTCGTGACTCACGGGATTGGCCCAGTCGACCCCTGAGCTGGCTGTTAGTTGGCTCTGTGCACCCGTATACAAGCAGCCCCGCATCCCACCCACACACGAACACACCCGCGTAGACACACATAATACAGAGTTTGAGCTGTCCGGTTATCTGCCAGGTGGTAAACGCACAATTTCATATCGATTTCCTTTTATCGATCTACTATGTCAAATGTGCTTGTCAGTCGCATGCATGTTCATTCACCAAACGACCCATTAAAAGATCGGTTTTTCTGTCTCTCAACGGTTACGTCATAACAACCCCACGGCCAGCTCTTCGTGATACCATTGAGGTCTCCGTTACAATGCTATCCTTGGACGATTTTGAGACCTGTAGTGGGGAAAATACTCAGAGCTAAGTCAGAGGATAATTTCGTTCAAACAAAACCGTTGAGAGCAATCCGACTCGAGTGGCCTTGTTCTCACTATCCAACCCTTTTCTTTATAGTCCTCGCAGATAAGGATTTCCACTCACTTTCGCTGCAAAATTGAGCTTCGATTCGTAATACAAATCATCATGCATATTCTGCTCAATTAACAGATTACTTTTTTATTTACAACGTGATAAATATCGCCTCACTCGAAGAAGTATATTCGATGTTCTCAGGCTCTTTAAGGGAAATCATCCACCACCTGAGCGGATGGCTGTGTGATTTGTTACCTTTCAAAGTCAATGACGGAAGGGAGCTATGTCACGTATATTATGTATATGTCCAACAAACCACTTAATTTCAGCCCGGATAGCCTGATGCTTAGGTGTTCAACTCAAAATCTCCCAACCCGGGTCGGAATCCTAGTTAAGGGCTTCTTGGATGTGCACTGCAGCTGACGATTCCTGACAAAAATGAAACAGCTATACATTGTTTTCGTGATTTTCAATGATGGGCTGAGTGCTAATACTGCACGATGAATCGAAAGCGAAATTCGACCTCATGTTACTTACTTACCTTCATTTGGGTTTTCAAAGTCGTATAACATTGGGGAAAACGCTGTGTCGCCAGTGTATCCAGCATCACCAAGACCGGCGGTGGTCAAACGATCGTCACCGCGGAACTTGGACCATGACAATTTGGTTTTGACTCCCACCACCGCGAGTAACTATCTCATTTGATTGGTTGTGTTCTCCTTCCAAAAATATCAGGCATTACGGCGTAATAAATAAAGGAAGTAAAGATCATTTTTCTAACTTTTTATTCACTTTTAGAAAGCCTCTACCATAGATAAAAGACATGTATGGCCGTCTGTACAGTATTATCAAAAGCTATTCATTGGATCAAAATGATATGGCGAAAAGTATCTGAATAGTATTGTACAAACAAGGATTACAAAGCTATGCGCGACCGCATAGATTGTTTGCGGCCAAGGAATGTTATTCAGCCGGGTGAGGTCTTTGTTTCTTCCATCTCTCCTAACTGAGGAATGCTTTAGCAATATGATTTAGGCTAAGGTCGGCAGGTTTTCTAAGAGTTCTGACAACAACTGATTCATAGATTCTCTATAGTGTTAACGAATTTGCACACAAATCGTCGACCTCAAACGTGCCATACGGAGACCAGACGGTTGATCACACAAACGACTAAATGTCCAAAATCTAGCTGTATTCGAATTCAGTGGGTGAAGATGTGGCCGGTCATAAAGATATGGAGCAAGTTTCATTGAGAGCGCTTTTAGGCACAAAGAGTTTATCGACCTTCAGATTGAAGGATCCAGCCCATGGGTTAAAGTGAGCTTACCTCTGTTCGACGACTTCGTACAAACTAATCGACTTTGGCCGTAGTCACGCCAGGTGAGGACGGACAGTCGTTCGATTATATGAATTTATAGAGTGAGTAATAGAAACCTGATTAAATAAGATTCGAAGCTCTATAGGTAGCCAACAATGTCTTCCTTTTTAAGTCAGTTCGAGTCAAGTCAATGAATTTTTTATGCATCAGATTTAGCGTCAGTTTTCGGCACATGCTTGATTTACAGAAGAATCCAAAAGAAAAGTGTTTAAGGGCTCATTGCAAGTAGTAGATAAGTGAGTGGAAGCAAAAAACGAAGCAATAAGTGCAACCTGATTATTGACAAAGGTGGATAACGAGACCTTTGGCTTACTTGGTCTTGGTCTACGAGTAAGCGGACAAGGCAAGGGCTGATGTTGTTTCTATAGGCAGGCTTGCGTGAATGAAGTGTTTTGACCTTCTAGCCCGTGAAAGAAAATGAGAGGGCTTTAGAGATGGTGGAGCGAAGACGATGTTTTGTGTCGGATAGTAACCTATTTTTCATAAGCATTTCAATGTATGGTAATGATAATGTTAGTGAGAATATCACTATTACTATTTGCTACAACGGGAGAGCAATTTGAGAGGTTTGTTGATAAGACCAAACTCTTTTCCTTTTAAACCAGGAAAAAATAGGAAAATTTGAAGCCAAAGAGGGAGAAAGCAAGAGATTACTAAGTGAAGTAGAAGATTGAGAAGTACGCGAAGTTTTTGTAGTCTAAATGATAGAGAGGATAGCTTTCTGATTTTGGCGAAGACTGTTTCAACGTGACTAGTCCAGCAAAGGTTGTCAGTTAGGGCAACTCCTAGGTAACGGACGGAAGAAGATTTGGGTAGATTCTGGTTAGCAATGGAGATATATAAGCTGTTAATGAAAACAGTTTGGCAACCTGAGCCAAATTAAACATTGAAGGGAACGTCAAAATATTTTAGGACATTAGGCGAAAAGGAAAGGAAAGCGTACAAGTAACCAAGTTTATTCAGACGATTTTAAAGAGAATCCAAACGTTCATTTTCTTTATACAGGCATCCAGGGCATATTTTCAACCCCTGAGATTAGGCGAAATCGAGACTGTATCAATATGAAGGGAGGCAAGAGATAGGGACAGAATGGCTCTCTGAAAATCATCGGAGTTAACTTGAATGGAAGATGACCGTCGGCTACTACAAGAGGTAAACTGTGTGCGATTAAAAAAATAACCACGAAGGTTGTTCAGAGTACGACATCGACCCCACTGTCATGTAGAATATTCACGAGAGTACGGCTATGATGAAAACCGAAAGCATTCGTGTAGTCAGGAGACACTTGCCTGACAGTACAGCAGCCGTGTTCAAGAGTAGAAGAAATAGAATTACCGACGCGGCCAACCGCACCAAGGGTTGACAGAGAGGATTTGTATTCAAATTGTATCCGGTCAGGAGAATGAACTTGGGGCATTACGTGGAGCGGGAGTACATTCGCAAACAATTTCAGCAAAGTAGATGTGCAAGCTATCAGACAATACATGTTAGATACTCTCTTGGGTGCAAGTGTGATGCGTACTGATCTCCAACCATCGGGAACCACCCCAGAATCAATACAGCAATTGAATGAATCAGTCAAAGTGAGTTCGAAAGAGCAGGCCTTTAGTAATCTTAATGGTAGAAAGTAGGGGTCGTCAGACTTATGGCACTTGCCTTATTGTAGAACTCTAAGGACAGACCAATGTGTAACGGGGTTGGGTTCACGGGATTCAACACATGAAAGGGGAAGTGAGGATGCTTCGGAGTAAACCCCGAACGGTTGATCCGAATCTTCTAGGTTTGCCTTCATCTAGTGCACTGATGAAAAATCTTGCACGATGAGACCTAAGGAGTGGAAAATCATAAAGCTCTAGAGCTAGTGGGGGTATCACAGGCCCGTCTGAACGAGTCCAGGGAGCCTAACAAATAACGTGCATGACTCATGCTCATGAACGACAGCTCCATATCCAGCTTGAGCTTTGTTGAATATTCTGTTACTGCAACAATTATTCCCACACGATCGGTTCAAACAATTTCGCAGTGTTTCATTTGATCTGCACTCTTGAGTGGTAAGCTGAAAAAAGTGGAGCTTGGTTTCTTTCCTATTCGAATCTTCCCATTAATCCTCTTCAACTTAACAGTATTACACTGAATCAAGGCTTAAGCCATGCTCATTCAATTATTATAGTTTTAATTCAACGCGAGATTGTTCCGAGGCACTCTCACTCCACGATGGACTTAAAATAGCGGCAATTTTCAAAGCGGCTAGTATCACGAGCTATGAAGGCTACTTTGCAAGCCTAACAAAGGAGGGCACGTGTTTATTTCATCAGTGGATTCAAGTCACGAGGCCTATCTTTCCGACTATGGGTTTGTTTCTAATATGAAGGTTTGGAATGTGGTGATCAATGGATGGTTCGAAATAAAAGCCGTTTCATGTAAGAATTCTCCCCGAAAATTCATCTCGTTGGATGCCGATGTGTCACATGAAGGAATATTATCGATTTGCATGGGAATAAAGTAAGTCTAGATTTGTTGATGAATTTCAGTTTGTAAAGCCTCGAATTTTAGGGAAATCTTTACAGTTGAAAGTAAAAAAGACCTCGGATTCACCAAAATAGTCACCTGGGTAGGCAACTGTTTTTCAAGATGACGCTTCGTGTTATTTCACCAGAGGTTCGTAAATAAAGTCACGCAAAATCCATTTGTCTGACGGTTATTCACTGTTGAACCTGTGAAACTATGCGCGGCTCTAAGGACCAGTTCATACAAATGCCCTCTAATAGCACAGGTTTAAACTTAATCGTATAAATCTCTGTGTTTTGAAGACAGCATTCAAAGGTTTACCCATACACTGGCCATTGGAGTCAAAGAGTGCAACATTTGATGGCGCACAACAGACAAAATTATTTCATCAACAACATGTTCGACTTTATGTCGATGAGACTGTTAAAAACCATGACAAACGGAGGCCGACCAAATGCCTAATACTGCGTATAAACATTGTGTTCTGAATAATGTTTGGGTTATTTCTGTGTAAAAAAAATCTTGTCCCATTTTTCCTCAGACGCTCACATGGATGCGGTCCACCAGTATTGTCGAAGAAATGGCTTTGTCTGCTTTTTAAATGTAGCTACTCATCGTATACAAACAGACCGCAAGGGTTATTGTCCCAAAGCCAGGCCACCACTTGCTATTTAGCGAGCATAAAAAATTATGCAGTTCCGTAGTAATGCTGTCGTGTACGAGCACAAAATATACTTGTCAGACACCAGTCTGCTTCAGTTTCGACAATACCTGTGGGTTAGGTTTTTGTGACCTTGGTGGGTTACCATTTATCAGGGCATTCATACGCAATCTATGCTCCGCATCAGTCACAGGAATTCATCACATATACTTTGTCCGATTCAAGCTAAGCCAGACGGATTTAAATTCACAAATCTAAGTGCAAGATAGTCCCTCTGGCATTCCGTCTTTCAACTACAATATAATTCAGTAACTCGATGCAAACATGATTGGTTTCTACATGAATTTCTCTCTTTGATCAGCCTTCATTACTTCTGTATTGACCGCAACTTTTGGATGTCCTTTTGCAGCTTATGCAATTGTTTTTATCAGGGGACGGAACCAAATACGGGACACGGTGCCATCTGTGTATTTGTGTTCGAATGTCGTCAAACGTTAGATTTCAGCACTTTTTCAGCCATTTGCAGCAGGGAGAGATGAAGCACCCTTTGAAGTGAGCAAAGCACGGTAAGCTTACCGAGTACGAACGATGTACAGATGGCACCAGGTTGCCGGGCGGAATCTACCTTGCGATAATATTCTAGTAACGTTGGTTGAAGATAAACACAGGAATAATTGCCAAGAAAGAAAGGATGGCAGTGGAGCCATACCAATATAAATAACATAGTTCACGATAATTAGGATAACGTGCATGGAAGGTAAGGAAATTGAGATCCTAAAAAAGACATTTCACCCCCCCCCCCACACACAGCGGGTCTGTTGTCTCGGAGATTTATGGTGTTAAATTACCGAACGTGAAAAGAACCCCGGATGGAAAGAAGAACCAAAGGTTCAAGCCATTCGAGTGATAGGATTTATTTTAATCCGGTCCTACAGGTAGTTGTCTCGCGTGAGAATCCGTACATCTCCGTGGTATGACAAAATCCATTTTTAGCATTCATTTAGTTAAAACGTTTTCTTGTTGTATGGCTTTGGTGGAACTGATTCGGTTGGATTTGAAGCCACATATAGACGCCACACACACGCACACTTACACACCTCAGCACCTCGTACGCTGTACCAGCTGAACCTCGTGAACACATCCAGTCACTCGCCCAAATCGAATCAGCTTACAGTATACTCGATAGGGAAAGTGTTATTTGATTACCTTCAACAAGATTTATCTACGTGTATTAGGCGACCATATTACAATTATTTTGACAAAGTTTGTGATAGACAAATTGCCCAAGAGACTATTGACTCACACTAAACAAGGCTTTCAATCTACTTTTAAAAACTCTTCTCACTTGCTCACCCATTCTCAATTCAAGATCCCTCTCTTTTGCGTTGCTTATATTCAGGGACGGGGTTATTCCTTACCTTGTTTATTTGTAAGACCTACTCAAACCGTAAGCGATTCTAAGGATCATCGTATCCGGAACGAGGATTTACCATCTGAACTACTCACTTTTGGATTTCTTCCGTCCCTTATTTTATGAAAGTCAAACTTCCTAGGTAACCGGATAGTCTCCGTCCGGCCTTTGGGGCACAATCAAAAAAGGTCCTCATGAAGGCTCGTGTGTCCCAAAGCTCTGAGCTTCCACCCAGCTTTTTCCGATTTCCATAAATAACCTCTTTCCTACCACTTGCAAACCCCCATTTATGCTTTTACCGATAACACCGCTATAAACTCTCTCTGACATCATGCCATCACCGTCCACATCGATTGCAATCTGTATACTCTTGTTATACCGTTTGGTACTGACCTTGGACAAATCTCCACTTGAGGCCTTGACAATCGGGCTATCCTCCATGCATCTAAAACGTCTCTTGACCTCACCCAAAAACTGTTCCTTTCCTCCTAACTTGAACTTTGATGTGGTTCCCCTTTTTCAGCAAGCTCGTCTATCCCCTACTGTCTTTTGATAGTCTTTTATCTCTTCTGATAAAAGCTATTTCTTGCATCTCATTCTGCTTGTAACAATGGTTTCCCATTCTGCTCCAGAAGTTTCTGCAGGGGTATCCACCTTATTTCACCGAGCAGATCTCAAAATTTCCCCACAATTTATCACAATAGTTAGGTATGGGTTGCCACTTTGTTTTCTTGTTAACCTCTTCTCGAATCGATCAAGCTTACAGTCATCCGCCCGCTCAATGGCCTAGCCTCACCAATCAACCGATAGTCACTAGTCCACTGCTGGGAGGTTGTTCCATTTTCCCTTTTCTGAAGCTGTTCTGTAATATTTTGTTCTTCTGAGCTGGCCTCGACCAATCCTATAGCCATTCACTTCTAATGCCTGCCCCGAACGCACCCGGTTGGTCATTCGTATTAAGTTTATGTCCCCAGATGTCAGACCTAAACATATCAGTCTTCTTTTTTTCCCTCGGAGTGCTAAATTATGGAACACCATTCCCCTCTTTGTATTTCCGCCTATCTAGAATTTTTTTCAAACAAATGGTCAATAAATTAGTTTTGACACGAAAATTTCCCATAAACCCTTCACAGTATTTTCTGATCCATGCTTTTTATCACTTTTACCGTAGCTGATTTCGTGTTAATTAAAGAGAGAGAGAAGAGATGTTGGGTGGTCGGAAATACGGTGCAGTTCACCTTGCAAAAACAAACTAATGGAGTGCCATTGGAAAGTTCTGTAAATACGAGGGAACTCTTGTTGTCTTGCTAGTGAAGAAGTGTAGGTTCTATCTTCCTGGAGATGCAAAACGGGACTAGATGACCCTTTAATTGTTAGATGAGCCCCGCTGGTTTTTCGAGTGCATAGTCAGGAGTGTATCTCTAGCAACAGTCCACACAAAAAAGGGTACTTGAATCGGTCAGTGAGTGAGATCTTCGGAGAATCTACAATGAATCCACATCACGAGGCAGAAAGATATGAGGATCCGAACCATGGTGAACCTGGTCGAGTAGGACGCTTCAGACTTTCAGGGTTAGGGTCGATGAGACCCGCCTACCAAATGATTGGGAGCGTTTTGCGATATGGCTAGACGTCGCAGCCAGTGGCGTAGTTGTATCTCGGCCCTTTCTTCGTGTGCGTGATTTCCGCTAAGCATTTTGTTTTCCGCTCTTCTTTTCATTTTATCCTTCTTGTCTTTTCTGCCCTCGACTCGACGATGTTGCGTGATGGAAACCTAAACCAGAGTGCATATGTGCGAGGTCGATCGTTGAAGAAGTTGAACGGAATTGAGTTGAATGTATGTAGTGACTTTTATGTAAGTAATCACAGCCGACTTCTGTGAAAATGCAATAAAAACTGTACCCTTTCAACACGTTGCTGATTTCGTCTTTTGGTAGCTGTTATCGTTTAGGTAAACCACGAAATCTTGATACAGAGTTTTCTGTCGTTTTTCAGCTCCAGTCGTGCGTGGAAATTATCAGTATTGTAGCATCATTTCTTCAGCGTTGTTGCACCACACTCATTCAATGAGTATCTTCAGCACGAACCCTGTAGCTTCTAACTCTCAGAATTGACCTGATGACAGAAACGCATCGGGAGCCAACTTTGCTAGTTGGGCAGTCGTACGAAAAGTTCGATTATTCAGTAGTACTCCGAGGAACTCTTCTCTTGAGGTTAATTATTCGAGTAAAATTTCGTGAACTCTATCTGAATACAACTATTGACTGAGTCATAAGTCGCGACTACGTGATGATGCCACAAGGCTGAAGAATGACGTGGCAGGGGTGGATAATTACGGGAAAACCGGTGTAAGCTACACCAATTATTCCACCCGTTTCCTTTCGTATTATGCTTTACACGTCGCAGCGTATAGTACGCATGCACATTGTAAACGTATATACATCACACTGTCGTATAAGATGTTCACAATGAGACCAAGTTTCCATTCCACAGGTGATTGAATGCATAGTAAAAGTCGAGGTATCTGCATAGTTTATCTTAAGATAACTCGACTTGCAAACACTTGAAAGCCGATTTGGTACACTTAGTTAGTGGAAAAAGTCACCGACACTGATAAAATTCGGGACCAAGGATGGAAATCACTCACTCTGAGGTAAGCTTTTTTTGTTACACGGTATCAGCCAGCCCATGAGACTGTACTGGGGTCCACCGACACTTCGGAAATGCGTCAAGCTGATGACGAGTCTAAAATAATTTGTCACGTGATACTCAACAGATTCATTTTCTCTCCCAGGATCTCCCTACGTGCACCAGCAGCAGCTTATCAGGTTAACACATGGGCACGACCTCGCATGTTGAAAATAGTCTACTTTAGGCATTGGTATTTTGGAGTTTACACGAAGGTTACTCATTTTGGTATTCAATAGGTAATAACTTTCTCTCTTGATTAGTCTTGTTGAAATTCAGTCTAACTTTATTTTGTCCCTCCTAAGTGAGGCATTGTGCATCGTACAGAGTAGACTACAGGGTTTGTATAGTTCGGTTTGTCTATTTGCCTATCCCTTTTAAATAATTCATTTTCTTAAAGTGTAACTTAAGAGCCAATAATTTGACAGCTCCGTTCCACACACTTCCCTTTATGCCCCAGTTCTTTCGAAAAATAAAAAATGTATCTAGTTTGTGATAATGATTGCTTCGTCCGGCAGCTATCTATTCTCAATCATTTGGTTACATGAAACCGGAACTATTAAGTGAGAGATATATCTTATCAGACGAACAATGTGGAACATTGCGGCCCTTCATTGCAATTAGCTGACATTTTCGTGCTATGCCTGTTGATCGGATGTAACTGTTGAAATCGTCTTAGTTTTCCCATTATACCAAGTCACATCCTAAATCAATGTTTTCTCGTGATTGTGTTGAACCCGCATGAATAAAAATCAGTTGATGGGAAACGATTTAAAACAGAATGATTAACGAATTGATCTTATTCTGCGGATAAGGGTGAGAAAAAACGTGCATTATAGTGAACCCTTTGAGTGTATTTTTCGTTGTATTCCCTTTAAAAAGTCTCGCATACCACGCGGACAAATCAGTCAGCGTGTCTCTCGTTACTGAACACAAGTCTGCTCAGTGTTGATACGATAAACGCTTTTGTCCGGACAATATTGACTGAGCAACCCTGCCACTTATCCACTGACATGGCTTACTTACTCGTGTAGACACAGGTTATTCAGACGACTCACCCGATTGCTCGTGTACTTGCCTACCACGACTGAGTTGTGTTTACCATGTTGCATCAGCGCACAGTGTATATTCACCGATCTGAGAAGTCAGACCCGAATAGGGCGTGCATGATAGCGTGGGTTGCGCAAGCAAATCGTCAAGTTATCCGGTGAAATTAGCCGTCATTGGGTTGCTGCATGTCACTAGCAGATCCCATATCTATCACGCGCCATTGCTGTACACTCAGCGGCTGAACTGGAGCAAGTTAGTCAGAACCAGTCCTAATAACCTATATTTATCGCGTGTGACCCAGAATCTCGTACGTAGGGTATACGTCCGCGTGGGAGATATGATTCATCGAATAAACACTGGGGCTGGTAATTCCTAACAGACCTGAAAGTACAGTTACGCAATACATTCATAAATTACCAGTCGTGAACCGAGAGGCAATTCGGAATGATGCAGCATTTTGTGACAAAACTCCGGCTGCTTAACTACATAATATTCTTCTCAATTTTCCCGTAGTTCATAGTGCTTCCATTCGCAAGATTCAGTCACCGAATGCAATTCCGAGTTAGCCTCATGTGAGGCTATAGGATAAATGAGATAAATGTTTCATATTTGACGGCGGTACTTCAGGTCGAGGATCAGCTTCGACATTCATCTCCATCTCTCCACATCATCCGACAGTAAAAAAATGTTTTGCACAGATCATTACCTAAAAATGGTGATTGAATCAACTTTTCAAGGGCGATATGGACAAAGAGCACCACAATAAATACATAGCTTTTAAAATGACTAACAATATAATCGACCTTCAAATGTATTCTTCTGACTCGAATGAAATCTCGTAAGTGTAACTCACTGGTCTCAGTCACAGACAGGAGATTTGATGGATAGTTGTCCATTTGTAATTGAGATCGTCAATCTCATGGGATTACCAGTCCATACAAACCGACTAAAATCATGAGAAGACGCATATATTCCTGCAACGGGAAAACCGTCGTCATCATAAACTTCAGATCTTGGCGTCTTGGGTTCGAATCTTACCGCCCCCGGTCAGCTCTCTATTTGATAACCTTTGATGGGCCTACCCCCTCTAAAAATATTACGCATTGTCTTACGTTGAACAAAGGAATTAAAATAGTGATATTATTACCGTAAAACCCAAAGAGCCACTCGGCACCGAAGGTGGAATTTGATCCGTAGAGTACTATGGAAGGATAGCTACAGACGAAACATCGACGGAAATGAGGGGAAATTTCAACATGAGTAAATGAGCACGGCCCACGAAGATCAAAATGGACAGAATCAAAGGATGAAGTTCAGGTACTGGATCAAGCAGCCAAGAGAGAGTGGAGGAGGCTGGCGTTCACTCACAAAACTTAATCGGTCAGAGCACTAAATAGAATAAAATATTCCGTTTATTGAAATAAATAGTAAAATACCCAATTCAGAAACTGGGCAGCCACATAGAACCACCTTTGATTGGTCTGTGACTAGGAA
This sequence comes from Fasciola hepatica, assembly GCA_948099385.1. Classification (NCBI taxonomy): domain Eukaryota; kingdom Metazoa; phylum Platyhelminthes; class Trematoda; order Plagiorchiida; family Fasciolidae; genus Fasciola; species Fasciola hepatica. The sequence goes on from CANUEZ040000077.1 coordinate 462,366, forward strand.
TTAAAGTGCATACATTCGAAGAACTTTCAACTACATAATTCCCAGCGCCTCAGATGCTAAAATTAGTAACCATAAGCTTCAAGGTCACTCTCACGAAGCCATAAAATAATACAAAAGGAGATTGCATACATACAAGTCGAGAGCAGTCACTGCGTTCTGCGTACTGGTAATGTCACCTCAATTGACGGTCCATTTTCTTCAGTCGTACCTTTGGGTAAAGCGATTAGAAGCGTGTCAGAACTCTGCTTGTGTGAACTTTTTCTTCTCCTCTCTTTCACACGCGGCTTTTCACGAACTAGCAATAAGGTGAGGTGCTACCGTTAGGCACCGGACCAATACAATGGGGGAATAATGATAGTGATACTGATACTGATAATAGTGGAAGTAATAATAATAGTAATAATAATCACAAAGTATTTTTCCTTTTCAATTTATCTTACAGGAACGGTACAGATTTTTGGGAAGCGAGGCGACATCGACGGCAGATTGCCGAATGAGGGACGTGACCGACGGCTGCGGCACGAGGATTCGAACTCGGAGCCACAGGTTCTCGAAGTCTGACACCGTGTCCACCTGCGGCACATGGAGTATCTACTGTTGGGGATTTTCTGCCTGGGTAAAGCGAAATTCCAGTCACTGTTTTAGTACTACGAACGGATGAAAAATTCTACTGAAACTTATCACAAAGTCAAGCTCCGTAGATTGTCTGAACAGTAAAGTCTGTGTGTCAGTTGGGCTTCCTACAGCATTGTCATCCACCATAGGAGTCGGTTGCTCTAAGGTCGGTTGGTATTCACCCTCGCAAAACCAGTGACGGAAGGGCTGTATATCACGTAGTGCTGAAGTCAAAAAAGCCACTGAGAGCCAGCCCAGAGAGCCTGGTGGTTAGGTGATAATTACAGTCGTTCACCCTCGTTCGAGTCTCAATAGGGGCTCGGTGAATGTGCATTGCCGAATATTCCTAACACGGGTGAAATATATGTACAGCTCCTCGATGATTTTTGACTGCAGCCTAAGCTTTGTCACGGCATAACAAACTATTTTTAACCAAACTCAATCTCCTTCTACATAGCAAAATAACCAGGAAGTTTCGGTCACGTAAAATCGTCGTTTTTTTGGTGACTCCACGAAACACAGTCACAACTTTCGTGTCTTCCTTCAACTCAATGCCTCACAGTCCGTATACAAGATGAATGAGAAATCCGAGTCCATATTTGTCTCCTTGGTGTCCCTTGAAGTGGGTTTGATCCAATTTACGAAAGAGACTAGGTGAAAAGGATGATTCTCCTCTGTCCACTAGCTACTTGAACTGTCTGCTTAGTTCCTGTGGGATCAGTGTGCTAACGCTGGACATAAACACTACTATGTACTGAAATCAATGTCCAATGGCTCTTCTGATCTTTTTGAGCAAACTGAGGGAAGAGCTGTGTCTTTCCATGCGTATAACTTACACGGAATGATCTTTACTGATGGCTCATGGAGTGAATCGACTAGTCAAGGCTTCTGTTTTCATTGAAGTTTTCCCTGCAAACCAGTAAAGGCAGAATTGTTCCATAGTAGAATTCGAACTGAAAGCTGACGGATTTTTGCGAGTAATATTAAGTATGGCATAGATAAAACTCATTTATTCTCCACGAAGTTCCACCAGTGTTATCTAGACGCTCCAATCTCAATAATGGTTTCGCAGTTTCTATTGGAAACTTACCTATATGGTAACCAGTAGCCTGCTGGTCGCTGATCTTGGCGTTTAGGCTGTAGGCTTTTCCTTACTGGTCGAAATGACAGTCAACCTAATCGTTTAGGCTGGTAAGATGTTACCAGGTACCCATGAAAACCACGTACCCGGGCTATGAACAACACCAACGTTCGTACACACTGAGGAAATTGCAAACGAACCTAGCGAAGTTGTTTTATACATCAAACCAACTTTATCTCACCGAAGTACACTCGTATCAGAAATACGATAATTAGTGTACGATTAGGTTCACTGAATAGATATGATATGACTCGGTTAGTGTCAAGACATCCTTCACGCATGCAGTGGATCGTTACAGAACAGTTGAACCATAAGTTCACGTGTGAGCAGATGATGAGAAGGTGACAATGCCAAAGCACGCGGATTTTAGGATACCCACGGGGCGAAAGCACAGGATATTACATACATTTGCAGTCAACACACAGGGTTACGCCCGCGTGCCATCAGTATGGCTGACCCTGCACCCTACTTTACCACAGTTAAACTGTCAGGATTCAGTTTGACCAGACCTAACAGGTTGCACACCTCTACCCCACCCCCGTATGCGACAACAGGGGTGGACATACTATTTCTACTAGTCAGGTCGACGCCGGTGTGTGTGTGCTTGGATGGGTTAGTAAATGCGTGTCGAAATGACTTCCGTTTATTTGGTAGTCGTGTGGCGAATGTGCTCTGGCGTTACTACTCGTCCGTTAAGATAAAGTCGAATGTACAAACACAAACACACAAGCACAAAGACACAGATAAACCTTTGCACATGTAGTACATTCAGATTTTGGAAAGACTGAAGTAATGGTACAAAGACGCCCGGTGAGAATGGCCTGAGTTGGACTGAAATAGACCTACAAAAGAGAACAGCCGAACTCAGATGTACAGGACTTCGAAGGGTCTATATCTAGTAACTAGGATAGTTGATTGTGTGTATTCTAATCTCTACTTTTGTCAATGCTCTGCTCATGTCCCGTGAAAACATCATGACAAGTATACCCAGATTAGACTTGGAGTATTGGGTACGTGAAATAAGTCAAATAAGTCATTATTAATATAGGTGGGCAGTTGCGTCCATCTAGATATTCACTGGGTTTTCGGTATCATTAATTTGTATTTGTGTTTGTTTTGGTGGACTTACACAGTCAGCATGACGACATTTCAGCCACTGCGTGCAGAAATGCAGCTCGAAAAATTAGCAAGAAGTCATAAACGGGGAAAATATGTGAACAAATAGGTAGATAGGTTCCAATTGGAGTGTGTTCCAATAAGTGGGACAGCTAACGAAAACTGAGTTAGTTATGAAGTAACTCAGCATTTATGGTGGGAGATTTTTGTACACATTTATTCTCGAGGAAAGGTGGTGGAAAGCATGACAAGTGTACTGACGAGAGCGACAAGCGGTCAAGTTTGTGTGTAATGGATGATTGGGGTCCTGAATCATCCAGTGGGCTGGGGTTCAACAAGAATCGATAAACAGATGAACGATTTCAGTCGAAAGAGTACCGGTCACGGCAGAGGCAACGCAACGGATGATTTCCAAGCTAGGGCGCAGAGCTTGAAGTTTCTGCTTCAGAAGATCGCTAAAAACTTCAGCGGATCAGTTAAAGGAGAATGAGAAGAACACTTCGGAGCACCAAGTTAGAACTGATTGACTGCGATATCCGAAACTGCCTGAGTTCCCGTTTTCGGAAGGAGAGACGTCACATTTTCCAGTACAGTTTTGAATATGTGCTGTCTGCTGTAAATTCTTATCCAAGTTAACTCTCAGGTACTTGTCGAAGCTCATTCCAGATAGTGATTTGTAATTCAAAAAAAAAAAATTGTTAGGGTAAGGGAAAGTGGATTGCTGAAAACCCATTCAAGATACCTGGAAGGGTCCATTTATTATGGCAATAATTATACTGGTATTAGTAGTCAATATTGTAGGATCAGTATGAAAATTGGGAACAGTATACTAGGCCACGTGGCTGCATGTGGAGATTGATTTCGCTTGCTCTCTTTCCCTCACTGACCACTGTTGTATCATTGACATGCTTTTTACTGATATCCGACGGCAAACTTGTGCTCAGGCCTGAGGTTTTTCCATTTCCCGTGACGGTAATTCCTCACACGGTATCAACATTGAGCTCTGCATGGAGAATCCATTCATATCTAGTTAATCTGTCTTGTAGAAATTCGCTACCTACAGTGTGCAACTTCTCACGATCTGCTTCAATGCGAACTCGGTGAACACGCTAAATTTCAACACCTTGTTTCACCCAACCATTCCGGGTGAGATAGACTTGCCGTGATTTCAGTAATTTTCAGTAGTGAACAAGCATACTGGCATGCCACTGTCAAAAACGTTGGAACTCCTGCTGCCTAAACTGATACTGGAATGGGCAGCATGCTCTATTTAAAATATCTGCATTACCAACAATATATCACGTATTTCTGACAATGAACAAACCAATGGCAAGCAGCCCGGATAGCCTGGCCGTTAGATGATCAGATCACAATGGTTTACTCAGGATTCAGTCTCCAGTGTGGGCTCCGCGGATATGCACTGCTTGCATGATTGATTCAATGGTGAATTGAACGGTAATACCGCCTGATGAATCATTTCATAGATAATTTAAATTATCCACTGAAAACCAATCTCTGTAATATCTCTGATTGCTATGGGGCAAAGTACAACATCTCAGGAAGGGGGGTCGTGGCCCACGAAAGCCTGCCAAATACGGAAGTGACCGCAGGTGACGGGAATGGAATCTGGGTTGTCACTGTCCAGATTCCAAGATGATAACCGTTGGACCACTACTCTTAATGATCACGTTGGGAAATCCAAAGGGTTGCTTCAAATTGGATATGCAGACAATCCCTTGTTTGAGCATAAAATGACTGTTTTGACGAACTCGAGATGAGTCAAGTAATACCATAATGTAGATGGAAATTTTTGGAAAGTTCAAATGCTCGCTGAGTAATTGTACGCAGAGCTACGATCTTTGTCCAACTTATTGTGAGTGGGGTTTGTAGTGCTGGCAATACAGTGGCGTACAACCACAAAATGGCCACTAATTCACACTCAAGCCAACATGTCTTCATGTATGCTCCTAAGTACAAACGCTCATAAATAGCATTCGACATCAGTTCGATCGTATTTACAATCCGGAGCAGGTACATGATGGATGCACAATGCACCGACAAGAGATATGTAGAAGACGAAACGCATACGTTATACGACAATTCGCGACCAGCTTGTGAAACAAACGTCGGACACAGAGTCTCAGACGTGACCAATCAGCGGTGCGAACCCATGGGTGTCCGCGATCGGGGCCGATCAGCTGGACCTGGTGATTCAGATTGAATCAAAGGCACACACACACACATGCGGTTACGCGGATGTACAAACAGAAATCTGGGTGATCAATCCGTCGTGCCACCTTAATGAGAGGCAGGTGTGTGGGGGAAGTGTACTCGCCGAGTCACATTCTGTACAACCTAGTGAATGAATTGGTGGTGGCGTACGAAGCCCAGTAGGTTACGCGAATCGGGGCCCAACAACGAAGATCCAAAAGCTTGGGGAGCTGTATGGGATAGAGAGAGAGACAGACAGACAGAGAGAGAGAGAGGGAGAGAGAGAGAGAGAGAGAGAGCGAGTTGCTCACATTCGCCACTGAACCTGTGTGCGTCCGCGCCAGTGCACGAGTGAACTGATTACACGACAATAGTTTCAAAAGAAGCCTGGGAAAGATTCAGCAAATAAAATGAAAGCAAAAGGAAAGTAATCAGATTCGAGAGGAGTGTTGTATTCGGTATTTCTAGAACACTTCCCACCCTATTAGTCTTTATAAAAGAAAAAGGGAACGAAGTGATCACACGTGTTTATTCAATAGACCATAAGAGATCATGAAAGATGTACTCGGAGATACGGGGGTTTGGTAGCAGCCCAAATGTAACACTTTTGCGGTCGCATCTGTAAAGTGCTTAGACCATATGATAACGGAAATACGGGAGTAATGCGGACATAGACTGCTTAAGATAAAGCCAGTTTTAATATTTCCCAATTAGTGGGAAATAAAGTCTGGAAATAGAGTAGAAAACCAAAAGTTAATGGGGGATTTTTCCACATTCCAAAAGGAGATTTGGTCTTTGAAAATAAAGCAGAACATTTTGTTCTCTGCTTTTAAAACTTTACCTGGCGGATTGGAACTGAAGTGGATAGATGCAGTCCGCAAGAAATTTCCGCTAGCAGTTGTACAATACCTCAGGAAAGTGTTTTCAAATAAATGAGTTGCATTCTGACTTAGAGTAGTTGACCAATCAATCAATCAATCAACCGGTAAATAAATCAATTAGTTACCTGTTCAACTGAGCAATTAAACAAGGAAACAATTATTCAGACAACAAATCAACAAAACTGATCAATTAATCGGTATGTCTTCCAACGATGAATCGAATAATCGAGTAATCAGATGATTAATCGAACAGTCAACATATCAATCAATGAATGAATCAACAAAAGAACTAGCTGAAAATCCTGTTTAATGTAACCCTGTCAGGAACCAGAAAACAATGACCCACCTTTTACTATCTAGTTACAAAATTTTGTCGGGCGAATACACTTCTAATGTGACGGACATTAAAATCAGTTTTTTCAGCACGAAAAGAAATTTATCAGTTGGTAACTGTTGATGATAGCAACAGTGAGCTTAGACAAAATTATTTTGGCATCAACATGCGGTTTTATCCACCACAAGCTTGGAGATTGAAGTCATGAAGGAGGAAAGTGCACCAAAACTCCGTTAATTACGAAGCAGTATAAAGTTTGGGTTAAGTGCTTTAGACAGTTTACTTTGCAAGACACATCAGTAATGTCTATCGTAAACACGGTGTTTCGTACCGGACAATCAACTTTACCACGCTCTAGATGGTTTTAAATTTTGATCAATAGGTGTCCACTATGCATGCACATCAGTGTTCATATATAGATCAGTATACAACCGGATGATATCTCGGAGACATAATTAGTTAAGACGTCTACATGAGTGTCGTGGACTTTCAGAGTCGAAATTACAATGGGGATGTTTGTGAACTTAGGTTTTGGAGACTACTGATACCTCCCCGTGAGGTGATCCACAGAATAGAGCTGTTCAAACTTAGGCGGGCTTGAGTCCGCTTACACCGTATTGTTGATTGGTTGCTTAAATAAGGCATACAGTTAATGTTAATTACGAATCGTAATTAGAGTTTGTCCTTTTGTCTTCTGTTTAGTTACTTATTAGTAGTGAGTACATGCATCGTGAACCCCGGACATTCATAATGTATTTTCCCTGTTTCTAAGGTATCACATCAGTTTATACTTGAGTTTCATGGTACTTATTACATGAACAGTTCATGTATTTGTTCATAACCTTGTTTTCCCGAAGGTCTACACTTTTACTGTTATATAATCTTTCTGAGTGTTTCATTTGTACTGCCGAGCGGAGGCTCGAACTCCCAGTCTTAACGTTCTGTCAGTACACTCCACCATTGGTCGTCACACGTCAACGGCATTAACAGATCTAGTGCCGGATTCGCCTATTCATGTTGGCACGTACTGTTGCTTACTCCACAGACTTAGCTTATTTGCACTTATTTGTTAATGACACTTTTTGCCATTGCAACCACAGTCCAATTCACGCGTTTGTAATCGATTTATTGATCTTTGACGATAAACGTTCTTGATTTATTGACTGTACCGCGACCGAACTGCGCTACAGTTTCGTTCAGCTGCCTGCTAAGTGGACCGTTTTTATTTTCTGCGCTGTCCCGATTTTCGGAAGCTTACTGCCCATTGTTCTTGGTTTCTCACCTGGCTGTAAGTCCTTTATTTGCTGTATATTTATGCTTATTGTATTATTTAGAACCACGAATCATCGATAAACACGGTTATTCGATTGGAATTTGTTCTGCTGCCCGTAATCGTGTTCTGCCCATATCGTGCGTGTAGCTAGTGAAACTAAGTTACTGCTAGATTCACAGCCCTAGACATCGGGATAGTCGCAACAGTTAATTCAAAATGAAAAGTGTAGAATCCGTAATGAATTTGAATAATATATAATGGAAAATACCGTTGAATTTTTCACATCCAACAGTCCAGCACAGATAACCGAAATGGAACTCGTGACTTTCCGATTACCGGGCAGATGCTCGACCAACTGAGCCGGTGCTATTCGGGTTCGTGGTTTTGGGTTGTTGGATACGAAGAAAGCAAGTTGATTTTCCGTTGTATGAAGTCCAGGCTCATGGTGCCGATAATACGTTCCATGGATTTGAATGACACATGAAAAAAGACCAGTAGCAGAACCATAATATTGGACAGCAAAATGGCAAATGTTGTTCGGAAATGAGCTACTATGCATCAGCTGCTCCAGAGAGTGTGTGTGTGCGTATGTGTAACTGCGCATAATTTGCTTAAGCTATGGTAAGTCCAGGGTGAAAGTGGGGCGGTTTTGGTTACACAATACTGCTTTGAGGTAGGCGATCAATAGGTCCCCCAGTATACTTAGTATCGTGGATCCTAGTGACTTAGAATGCAAATGAGCTCGTTGGCTAAACTGACCTTATGACTACTCTCAATCAAGTGACGCGAAACAACCAGTGTGGGTCTACGTGTAGTGCTCAAAGCGTGTGGGTCAGAATGACTGATGGCATGTGATGACTGTTAATGACATTCCTTCGTGTGGATTCATTAAATCATCGAATGTTTGTACATAAATATTGCGCAGAGTATAATTTCGAATTACTTTCCAGTCCAACCGGTGTTCTCCTTCTTTCAGTGAGCTTAGTTCGGGTCGGGGCGTTTACTACGCACGTACCAAGGGAAATACTCGGTCAATCTGGTGGACCGATTCGAACCACGTAGGATGTTCACTTTCAACTTCCCGTGAGGATATAGATACAGTGAACGATAGAGTACGCTGCGATACTCTCTTCAAACAGAACAGCTGGTAGATGAAGAGTGAACGATTGATGGTGGCCCTAATGCCATGGCATTATATTAGGTTTCTGGCACACGAATTTGCCGACCAGTGGCAGTCTGACTTTCTGTACCCTTACCGATATTCCGACCAGCTAGTCTTTAATAGCCGCAGAACGAGGATGCCGATTACGGAGCATGACTGCAAACGAAAGGATAACGAGTTTTGGGTCACTTTGTGCTGGATTTTTGAAACCATTTTTATAAATTGTAGCCGCCCGAAAGACAGACTTTATGGAGTAGTTTTATAACTAGAATAAACGAAGCCGCAGGTATTTTCGGCGTATTAAAACTTCCTTTTCACAGACCCAGTTCTCATCTTGCTTTTTTCGTCTACTTCGTGTTTGGACACAAGTGAGCAACTGGCTTAATGAGCTATTCGGAAAAGTAATTACTTGTAAGTTCGTTTTGTCGCGCCATGGTAATAGTCCCGCCGAATGTCAAAAGTTCCCAGTCGCGGTGGAATTCGAGAACTCTCACATGGACACCTATCCACATGTTACTGCCGCCGGCACTCTAACAGACGAGCAATGAGGCCATAACGGGGGTTTGAGACATTCCAAAAATGGAATTGTCGACTGACATCGCAGATTCAATAGGACGCTTGTAAACGGTGTCAAATGAAAATAGACTGGTGTAAGAGTGTCACGCGTAATCGCTGATTACTTGCGGGATTTCTACTCGACTCGGCGTTTTTACTTCTGGATTCACATCAAATCGTCGCTGCTGGCTGCTGCCTATCATGGCTTTTGTTTAAACCCACGAAAAATGTCCGCTCTCTTTGCTGTGGAGCATCGATCGCAAATCTCAGGGACACCATTCATTGTACTTTGGATGAGGCCGTGAGCTGTTCCGCAATAAAATATGGGATGGTCTGTTACCACAAAGTGTGTCAAGGTACGCACCTGAGCATTCACTAAACCAATAATCGATGTATCTACTAGAGGAATATATGTGAGGACCAGTCACTCCGGAGCACCACACTGATCCAAATTGACACGAGGCGAATCTGTGAGGATTGGCCTGACACTGTAAGACCATCAACAGTGGTTTTCCAACTTCACGTCTCTCAGGTGGTTCGTGTCTATTAAGGGAGCTATCTCGGTTGATGTATAACCAGTCAAGTAGAAAAAAATGAGCAGATTTTTTCCGACAGTATTCGGCTGGACCAAAACATCAGTAATGCGTAACGAATTTGTCCAACAAACAAATCGAGGTTTCCCCCTGTATTGTTAGAAACTGCACTTTATCATTTTCGTATAAACACGGCTTCCTGATTGTACGCGTCAATTAGTGTCTGTGAGCGATTCGTTTGCTTGCGGTTGACGATAACTTTGATTACAAGTGAAAATAGAATATGCAAAATACTACGGCTCATCACTTTGAAAATAACACAAAGGAAACAAAAATGGGGTTCTTTGACCAGAACAGATTATGAAGAAGAGTCGATGTGACTAACTTCAACATAATCTGCATAAAATATTTCGAGATTATCAGGAACTTCTGACCAGTGATGAATTGTGTTCCAAAAATGGACAAAATAAAGCCCTTGCTCGGGAATTCGCTTAGAAACCGTACTGTTCTGACTCAGAGAAAACGATTGCCATAACTCTTTCACCTCCTTTCATGGACGTAAATGGAAGACTGTGAAGCACACAGTATGGGTAGAATTACTTCGAACGAACTGAACATCTCATAATTTCGTCGATAACAGAAAAGATACACAGTCAATTTCACGACCACGTGATTCAAAGGGAGGGGTTTTTGACATGACTGCTATCGACTGTGCAATGAAAAACGATGACTGCAAATCAGCTAAGGTCACAAATTTACTAAGAAGTTTTAAAAAGTTACATTTTTATCAATTTTTGATGAACGGTTCTAATTGTTCATAAAATAATTCATCACGTAGTGTCATAACTCGGATCACTACGACGATGCTATGAAACAACCGTGGTACTGTTTTACTAGGTCTGTTGAATCACTTTGCCGGGGACGAACAGCCGCAGTGGCCAAGAACGTGGCGGGTTTTCTCTCGACTAGCGTCTTCCTTCTTGAAAGACCACGTCTGAGCGTCGAAATGACAAGCAAGGCCATTTAGACTTGTCGTACTCCATTTACCCGACATGGCTTTCTAGAAGATGCGACTGAAAGTAGGTCCTGGCCACCGGCTCGTAGGACACAACCTGGTTGCCTTGCAGTTTGCACTTGGATGTGGAAACGCTGTAGTTGCAACCTGAAGAAAAAAGGTCAGGTTAAATTCCATTATTCTTCCTCCTACTACGAACTGGACAGCCATAAGCTATCAAAGCCTCCGAAATGTACAGAGGGCACCAACTCGTGCCATTATTTCAAGCCCTTCTATCCTAATGGAAATAGAATCGGGTCTTAGTTTTTGCCAAGGTTGCATTCGTCTTCCGCCGATGCATAGCGAGGATCCGTGACGTCCACGGAGTTGAGTTATTTTACAATAGGAGTTTCAATTGGTTCTGGAACCCGAGGCAAAGGACTGTGAATCACGCACACTGCCGTTAGCTATCCGAACTGACTCTTAAAATTGGTCATGGGAGTCAGTCGTTGTGTGTGTGTGTGTGTGTGTGTGTGTGTGTGTGTGTGACACATCGTTAACTCGGGAAGTCACTGACGGGCGAGTATTTCATCACGTGGTATTCATCTCATTACTAAGATAAGGCATACTGAGCCAGGCTACCGGGGATTACTACCTACCACGATAATGCTCGATGGAAGCTGGAATCCAACCTCTCACCTCTGAGGTGGAGAGGAAAGAGATACAGAAGACTTTCGAGCGAGCCTTAGGAACGTGTCTTCTATTCGGTCTCAAGGTGAAATGCCAAAGGGATGCCCTCCATGGAACGAATGGAGAAGACGCGAGCCCATTGACAAATGCGAAAGTGCATTCAGTGTATCGTGGTACCGAACCAGTACCGATACGAGAAATAGACGGAATGGGAACGAACTCTACGGCTAAGCAGAGAGCAAATCGCGAGCAGGCACAGTTGGCTTCGAACCGAAAGAGAAAATGATTGGAAAATGAGGTCATTCCGGTTAAACGCACTCAACCGAACAAAATGGCGCGGTTGAAATCAAAAGTCAGAATAGTCGTAGAGAAAATGGATCCAAAATGATGTCCGGAAGGTGGTCATTTCCTCGGAATGATCGGGGTTACTACAGAGATACCGTGCAACACTCGATCACCATCTGCTTTTCTGCCAAAGGTGATCTCATGTTAAGAAGATCGGTAACTAACAAAGTAGCTAAATTTTATAAGGTTTGTCTTGGTGGAATACAACCCACTTTTTATTCGTCAACTAAAATTGACCCTTCGCTCGTTTATTTTAGGACCGGGTCGGAAATGTTTCTTCCCCATTTTAAATAGCCTTTTATTTCGTCCCACTAATTCCAGTTAGAGGTGTCGTCAATCATTGCAATATAAATTAATCGGTTCATTGGGTAACCTCTCTTCTGGTTAGTTGACTGGTGATACGACCAGCCACCTACTTAACGGGAATCCTTGCTTGTCGCATGGATCCGCCGTCTTGTTTTTGGTGCATCCATCGATTCACACCTTAAGCTAGATTCTGGACGAGCAGTTCGCTGGCGAGACTAAGCCGTCTGTCGAACGACGTTTCCAACCATATCCTCAAAAAAGAAGTTTAAACCCAGTAGCAAATTGTCAGATGTGTAGTAACAAGTTATTTGATGAAAACTTCTCGGTATTTCGATAAAGTTTCAAAAGCGAAGCGAAATTTCATCGAAACTGAAAGGTGAAATGTTGGGAAATAAGCCGTGATAAACAACTTTGTGTTCGACGGTTTTCTCTTCTGGCCAACACAGTTAGGTATTGAGGGCTGGATGATTTCATTTTTGACAATAACCATATAATTAACTTGATTAGCAGGGGAGTGATTAAATAGTGGAAATAAGAAAACTATTTCAAACACTAGTTCTTGCATATCACCAACTCAACATCTCCGGACTACTTTGCTACATCACCGCTTTAACTGCACCAATTTTACATTAACTTTTCCCTGTTGCCGTATAAGAATTTGTTCCAATGAAGACATGCCGATTACTGTGTCATAACAGTGTGGTTTTATCAGATCTTTGAAACACTCGAACTCTTTACTGAAAAGTGGCTTGGGAAAATCAGTGGGAAACAAAATTCAGAGAATTTTCGGAAGACTAAACGAGCATCTCCGTAAGCGTCGAGCTGGTTGAAGAGTTGAACTAAAGAAGCAAGCTTTCTCAAGCATGTGCTTACCGATTATCATGAGTTCCATCATTCGATCATTGCTTCGAAAATTGAACGAATTGACTGATTTTGTACACCTTAGGAAGTACATTCAATTGGATGTCATTTTCCTGCGAGAAACCTGGTTTCAAACTGATATTGATGATGAAATTATCACACTGGATGATTTTGATTCGTTCCGCGTCAACCGCTTGGCACCGTGCCGTAAATGTGGAGGAGGTGTCATGTTATTTACAAACGAACGACGGCGAATTCCGACGAAAAGTACTCTTAGGTATTCCACATCTCGTATCAGTGCCTCTGTGCTAGAGCACAAACCTAAACACCTAAGTCATCACATGTCTATAATTCTCGTTAACATGTACATTTCCCCCAAATTGTCCTCTCTCAGCTACTGAGGAATTTCTGATATTTTCTCTACAAACCTACCAAACTTTGTTGGCCCTTCTTTATGTGTTGTCTGTGACAATTTCAACAGGTTCATTGTGAGATTCCTTACATCCCTCGGCCTGATGAATGTTGTTACCTTTCCAAACAGAATTGACGCGACGCTCGACCTTTGTCTTGGTAATAATCCGGACTTGTTTCTTATAGCCTGTCGTTCCCTACTTGACTGTTCAAATCATGCGGTTTTAAAGGTTTCCCCAGCGATTTACTCTAACTCTAGACCTACTCGTTTCACTCAAGCCGTGATCATAAATTATACAATCGACAATGTCACCCGGAAAACCTCGAGCGACTCTCAGATATGGTTGACAATCTTGACCCGGGGATATTTCCTCACTCCGACCCCTCGTTGTTTGGTGAACATTTAACAGGGAGCCTTAACTTCTGCTTTAATGTTTTCTGCCCCGTGGAAACATTGTACAACCGACCCGATCGTTACTCTTCCCCTCATGTGAAATGATCGCGTCTTATGAAGGAGCAAGCCTTCAAAGCCAGAGACCACCGTATTGCAAAAGATCTGTCAAAACCCTATCAAATTTGAGTTTCACATACTGAAACCTCCGTACCTCCAATGGCTAAACGCCAGGAGCCATTGCAGAGAGACATGGAGGACGACCTTGCACTTAAGCGGCACTAATTCTCGTAAAAGCTCGCCCTTAGCAGATGTTGATAAACTCAATTTTCGCTTCACTGCTACCCCATACATATCACTTATCCCAAACCACAATGCTGACTTCCACCATAACCCTTCCGCGGAAAGAGTCACCTCATTGGACGTGTACAAAGAGCTCAGCCACGTCCACGCAAATAAGGCAGGCTGCCCAGATAGCTTGCAACCGATCCTGTTGAAGGAATGTGCAAGCAAACTATCCCCCGTATTTTCTGGTCTATTCGACCAAAGTTCAAGTAGTAATGTTATTCCCGATTGTTGAAAAGTGGCTTCTATCACTCCAGTTTCAAAAAAGATACATCTAAACTACTTTCAATAGCTTAGACGTCGGCAGCTCTTTTGGCGTTTGGAAACATTATACTGGAATTCTCCTGGGAGCTATTTTACTGTCTTTTTTGTTTTCTGCCTGTATATCATCCATCTCCATTCACGATATCTGTCTCCTTAATAAATACATCGATGATGTGATTTTTGGAATACCCATATCTGACAGCCCTACATTTCCGTTTCTTCAACAAACAGTAACAGAGCTCGCCAATCGGCCTTCAGATCAAAATCTAAGGATGAACCCCTCAGAAGGCTCCGATACTCTGTTCTGTCTCCATAAATTCCATCAGTACTCCAGTCTGACGGTATCGAACCCAAACATAGTCATCAATAGAGAACGACTACAAAGAGTATGGTCCGTAAAGTACCCCGGGGTACCCATCAACCGTGACCTCACTTGCGCTGATCACCTCGCGGCTATCTTCTTCAAAGTTTGACTGCTCACCTTTTACCTGATACGACTCAGGTCATCTCCTACCCCGTTTCAGTTAACAAGACGTTCGTATTTTCTCGCACCCTTCCGGGCTGGCTTTATTCTTCCCCCATCATATTACCGGGACTGGTTGCGAAAGATTTTAACATTCTCGTCAGGTCCCTCAAACATTTGACTCGACGTAGCGGCATCCCTTAGGAACCGCTCATCTACTGTATCGCAACCTAACATCAAAATCTTGTCTGGCTTTCTCTCGTAAGATTCTAGAAGACAGCACACACCCTCTTCATCCCGATCTTAGCATTTACACATCAACATCTGCCACTCGATCGCAATACAAATACTTGTTTCCTTTCTCTAGAGCATACAGATCTTCTTTAGTTCCTCACCTCACCCGTCTCTTCACCAACCCAAATACAATCACCTCCGACGTCCTTAATTCATTCAGTTAAACATAAGTTTTTCTTCCTAATGCTGACTTTTGCAATGCATTGCAGGTAAGTATTCACCTTCTGGTGCATAAAGCATATACTTGTCATGATATGAGTAGTATAGCATCATATCTGAATGAGAGATTGCAGACGTAAACAAACTGTGAATTGCTGAAATATAGAGATGACTAGGCAGAAGAGTACCGGGTAAGCATATCTGATGAGCGGTAACAACGGCAAAACAGGTCGTGTTCCTCCGGAGAAATTTTGTCCTATCATCCACATACAATGCCATACAACTCATATCGCACACCGGTTTGCATTTAGGCAGCCGTATTTTTGATTTGTCATCATATGCGTGTAACGTACACATTGGCATAATCTTTGTTTCTGCATTGAGTACTTAGTTTTTGCGGGTTTTGCGAGTTATCATTTTTTTCGTTTCCAGTTATTTTTTAACAGTGACGATGGTGAGCAACTGAAGGTTTTCAGTGATTGGTATATTCATTCTTACGGATCACACAGATGACAGCTGTGCATCTCGTCGATGATCCACTTCCGTTGATCGAGGACAGTCCGACGCCGCCACAGCTGAGGTAATGGATAATCACCGAAGGCGATCATATCCATGCATATGAAGTGTACTAGTCCATCTAATTCAACTGCCTTGAACAGATCGGAAATCAGTTGAATACAAAATTTACCAGAATAACCCTCCAGGTTGATCGTATTGGAAAGAAGCAAAAAAATTTGATTACAACAAGTGAACTACAGAAATCCACCCTACACTACTCCACCTCGCCATAACGCGAACAATGACCTCAACGCAACCAACCGATAGCACTCTAGTAAAATCAGTGGAAGCAACGGTTTTTGCTCTACACCGTTAGTGTTCGCAATGTGACCTTAAAATTATGATGACTATTGTTTGGTAGCACTATTCCCAGGGGTGACCAAGTCGGTAGGGACCACCCATATAATTGAATCTGGGATCCCCTATGGCGAATTGCAATTGCCAAATTAGAAGTGGAAATAGTGATGAAATGTTTTTTTTCTCGTCATCATCCACCACATTTTCCTAGATTATCTCTTCTATTTGATCTTTTCATAAAAGGTTGAAGGCAAAACATGATCATTTGCAGTACAGGACCGTATGCCGGTAAACTGATGATAAGCATAAATAATCATCTTTTTCATTCAATAAAACACTTCGAGTCTCCTCCACCTACCCACCCCCTTCCGGGAAGGCTTACAAAAGATGTGCAAAAGTAGCATTTCTCTACCAATTTGCACTTAAAATGATCATCTTCATTCGATATAAACCTGCCAAAATGCACGTCTTTCTGAAGACTTCAACAGACTTCGAAAGTCGCAATATTTTCTTAGAAGCAATTGGTAGAAATGAACGATTCTTAAGTCAGCCAGTATGACGGAACCTCAATTTCTGAAAATTGAGGGTGCAGTTGCACTCGACGTTGACGAATTTTAGCAAACTACACAATGTGAATGATCACTTCGTATCCCATAAATTTCGGGACTGACGGCACAGTAAAACAGCCGTGCTCGCATCTTGACTTTTTAACGATAGAGTTTAATGACAAGGATGAATCATGAGAGTATGTGAAGTTCTCTGGCTGGAAGTCAGTCAGCCAAATTCTGTTACGAAAATAAATGCTTTCTATACAATTTTCTAGAACCCTTTTTTCTGTGCTCTTTACCAAAACATACCGGTCAGCGAAGTAAAAAGAGTTTTGATGTTTCACTAGACGAAGTAACTGCCTACAGAGATCCCCTTTTTTGCTCATTTTCCGGGAAAATAACTTACTGGTAAAGACAGAGTTCAGGGACTGTTCGATAAGATCTACAACTACCTTTTCTCTTGTAATTCAATACGCTTTTTATCCCCCCCCCCCGATTTATAAGGCTCGGGCGGTAAAAAGATACGTTAAGTTGATTAGATTTGATATCTTATTCTCTGGAAAACATAATTTCCTATGTATGAGGACAGAAAGGTGTTCCTTGTAGAAATTCGATCAGAACGTTTTTTGTGACTACGCATAAGAAGAAGAAATGAAGAATGAGTTACAAGATGAGCGGTTGTGAGGCATCATTTAGGCCTTTTTTGGTACTGAAACTCCTCTGAATGACTTTTCGTGTGCCACATACACGCTGTCTACACACGAGTTTATCCTGACCACAAAGAAGCCGTCAGAAATCTTTGTGAGATGAACTGAAATCTCGGTACAAACGAACGGAAATGTGAAAAGAAGTTTTTGTTGCTATGTTTGCAATCAGCCATAGTTCAAGTGATTGTTTCGCTCCATTTAGTTGTTCGCACATCAACACTGGACCCAAAGTAGCTGGTGAGCAAGCAGACAGGCAAATAAGCAGGTAATCAAGTATTTGCTCGAGTAAAAGAGCGGAACCCCGGTCACCGGGTCGATCAGTCAACTCTGCCCTGGAGGAAGCATCAGTAAATATCAGTAGGTGTATATCGCTGCATCAGAGAGACGTTGCTCGATTGCTTGCGTAGTAAGCGCAACAGTTTACGCCGGACAAAACAACTGCGTCCTTACTGAACCGACCGTCTTAATCTCCACCATATTCAGAAACGTATTACCTTCTAGTTCATGGTGGGACACGGATTGTCCTGAAGATCACTTTTAAGAATCTAATCCATGGTGGTACTACACACACCAAACAAACAAAGCACAAGATCATTACTTTTGATGAGTGCATGGAAATGTAGAACCTGTATATTAGTGAGCAACATAAAACTTGATTGATTCTTTGTAACTGTTTTGAACCGCTCACCGACTCTAATGAGAGGTCTCTTCAGCCTCTGAATAATCCCGTTTATTAGCGCGAAACAATAAATATATAGGATGCTGGTCCATGTACCCAGCTCTTGGATTCAGCTTATTAATCCGGCCGGTTTGGGAAACCAAGCCTTGAGGTTTAAACACGGCTGACATTGTTCACCACTCATTATCTCAATCCACGCCACCAATCGACTGTCCTGTCACTCGGGGTTCCGTTGTCTCAAACCTTCGGTTTGGTACCTCACCAGTGCTGACAGCTATCGTGACTTGGCTCTCTCTCTCTCTCACCCAACAAAGCCCTCTAGATATATTAACCTAGCGAGGTCCCTTGAACCAATCAAAACCAGCGAGAATTGAAAGGTGAGATACGAGACATTCTTCTTACTCTGTTATTCTTCCTTGTGAACTGTAAACACAGCCATACCAGATAGTCACGTATTCGCGAGAAAATTCGATGTCCAACCTAGTGTCCAAAAACTCCGATCTGTAGCTGTTTCTGTTGTTGGGTATTATTCGTCTCTCCTTCCACGTCCTTAGTTGCCACCGTCTTCAGCTTTCCACAGAATAACTTTTTATTCTCATAAAACAACTGTTTCTGGCACAGCATACCATCAATCACGATTCAGTCGAACTTGACTGTTGAACAAAAATGTTTGTCATCGGTCCTGGGTGGAGTAACTGACCGAGTAGCAAAATATCTTTCTTAGTTCATGAATTGCTAGCTAGTGACACGTATCGTCGGTGTGTGTATCCTGAAAAGGCTCTGAACAGTACTTACTTCCACTTGCTCGTGCAGCCTCTGTATGCATCGGACTGGAATAATAAAAAGGGCCGTTTTTATCAATCCAGCCTAGCCTAGTTGACGGGAAATTACAATCTAACTGATTCTGATAAAGGCTACCCGATACAATAGCCGCGATGCCGTCTCATAGTGAAAAGTCGAAGTTATGGCTGCAAGCTGCCGTCTGAGATCACTGAAATTGAAATTTAATGTCTAGCAAAATGACCGCTCCAGCTGCCAGTACCCTCGCCTTGTTTGCTAACTTCGAAATTGTAAAGTCCCGGTCATCAAGTTCGGCCCTAGCTCTTGTTCACTTAACTGGTTCAGTTAAAAGTTCCACGTTCATGACTCATGATCGACAGAACAATTGCTTTTACTATCAACGGAGCATCCTTCACGCAGAAAACAAACGCACTCACGCACGCACGCACACACACACACACTCTTCTAGGAGGAGCCCACAAACTGTAGGAAGTGATCACTTGAGTTCACCCATCTCTTCATGTTTTTCACGTTCAATCCCAAGATATAGAAGATCGATAAATTAGTCTCTTTAACACGGGAAGGGAGTTGCAAGTCACGGGGACAGTTAACTTATCGCGTTAGTCGGGCGCGTAATGGTCCGAAATCGGGCCGTGAGTTTTAAGTGGCTTTTCGGAGTCTGGCTACAGTCAGCAGTAAAGTAACTGATTGTAATGCCACATAATTACAAGAACCTGATGATATTGAACTTCGAGATATTCAAGAGGAACTACTGCAAACATTTATTATCTGGTTCCAGAAAACCAATCCAAAGCTCCCAATAATAAATCCGCTTTTCATCGAACACCTTCAACAGGCTTGGTGACTATATCTCATAATGGTCACTACAAACGTGGCTTTAGTTGAGCATACTTTAAACACTGCCGGATCCATTTCTCTCAGTATCAAGGTGATCCATTCCACTCTAGCGTATTACTCCTATATAGGTATGGGATTTTCCTTTCCATGGTAGTAACTTATAAACACGTAGAAAAAATGCTCACTTTAAGTTGAACTAATCTAGTCTGTTATTTCTGTCCCAGAAAGATATTACCCTCAATTCAGAAGATTGTTCACGCTATGCCGGCGGCGGCACTTTTCCACAAATACTCATAAATTCTGAAGATTTATTTCATTGTTCATCAACTTGTATCCAGTAGAGCTTCGTCTTTTTGAAAAATGGTGTCGCCCACCAGTAGCAAATTTTCTGTAAAAGACTTTCGACAGGCGGTTTAGGAACTTGTCTTCTACCAAGTCTTACAACGAACTACGAGCAAAATCCCCTCGATCGAACGGGCAGAGAAGCCGCGAGTCCGTAGACAGATGCAGTTGTGTATTTTCCATATACCGTGGCTCCGGAATAGTACTGATATGAGAAATACACAGGAAGTAAACCGTGGCAACAGCGAGGCAAAATTCGGACTCCGAGTGTACGAGCGGCGAAAACCGAGAGTAGTGTGTCGAAAGTGAGGCTGACGAAGATCTAGTGAAGGTCAGTTCAGTAAAAAAAAACAGGCAACCAAAGAAAAACAATGCAGTCAAAATCAAAAGTCAGAGAAGATCGTAAGGAAAAAGACGTCCGGTAAGTGTTCATTTTCTCAGAATGATCAAGGTCACTACTCATTTATCAAAACCTCTGACAGCCTTCGGGTATCTTGGGTTCGAAATCGGCCCGTGGAACAAGTCTTTTTTCAACTTTGACTACTCCTCGGCTCTTTCAAACCTGTAGTACAATTTCTGGATAAAAGTCTGGGGAAATGTCTGACATGGATAATGAGAGCATTTGGGGAAATTTGAGAATATTTTCCACGAATTAGATAATAGGCTTTACTAAAGTTTTATGGTAACATAATGTGATGAATCTGTCCGTAAAGGACTGAAATTTGAACCAAATACACTCATTTTCTACCCGCTTCCATTCGTGATTCTGTGACAAAATCATTTGCATTTGCAAATTTCAGATACCCTCAGCGGTAAACAAGAAACTAAAACACGTACTTTAGGAGTGAATCAGCAGAGCTGTGCCTTTTTATACGGCTGATATTACATTATAAATCATGTACCAGAGGCATGCTGTTAATTGTCGCCATCATTAAATGGAAATAGTAATTGGGTTGTTTTTAAAACGAATGCAATACCTTAGTTACTGGTGACGTTTTGTATTACATTTGATGTGTTTATTGCATAATGAAATGGTTTCTGGTCACGTCGTACCATGTACAGATTGTATTATAGTGGTCAGTACTCTGCCTGTTTCGTAACGGATCAAATTTGTGTATAATATAGGAAAAATATCCCGTGAAGACATTTTTTAGTAATTCTTATTAAAATCCCGAAATGAGCTTCACTGAACAAAGCCCAGAAAGAAACTAGGAGTTGACTAGGAAAGCTGAAAATTATTGTTCTATTATAATTATTTGTCAGGTAGAAGTTGTGTGCTTGAAATCATTAACTAATCTATAATATTTACGAGTCTCATTTTTGCAAAATAAAGTGGTTTTTGCTGTTCCCGTTCAATCATACCCGAAGATGGGGAGCTTTTCATTAACTCACTCACTCACTCACTCACTCACTCACTCACTCACTCACTCACTCACTCACTCACTCACTCACTCACTCACTCACCCACTCACTCACTCACTCACTCACTCGACAAGCGAATTCACTCACTCACCAAGCGAAATCATGCACTAACGCACCCACTCACTCACTCACCCACTTACTCACTCACCCACTCACTCACTCACCAAGCGGACTCACTCACCAAGCGGACTCACTCACCCTCCCACTCACTCACTCACCCAATCATTCAATCACTCGATGGCGCACTACCCTACTAGACTCAATCAGTCACTCAGCTATTCATGGGTTACCCGCAATGATCTCCTTCGAACAACAAATTCACAGGCTTATCTTCTATAGACAGCAACACCAACACAGTAGTCGACACCGATTAAAGCGGTTCTTCTGGACATCATACCAGATGTGATCTGGTGAACCCCGTCGGCTGGTAACCACACTGGACTATAAAATATCCTCTGGGACTATCCACTGGGCATGACAGCTTTTGGATATTTAAGACCTGTGCTAAGCAATCAAACCGAAATAACTTCTTCCTATAGGAATATAAAAACAGTGTGTCCTTCAGTTTGTCCAAAAATCGGGTAAAGCTTGAAAGGAAGGCTGTAACTAGAATAATGAACGACAGGTCATAAAAAGCTATTTTTGGTCGACTAAAATGTAAACACGCAAATGCCATCAGCTTCCGAAACGCGAAAATTCATGAGCCCTATTCGTGACGAGTTACCAAAATTCACAGTAAAAGATCCCTCCAAGCTAAAAGTGGATATGCCCGAACTAAACGACCGCCGTGGTTTTCTTGTGGCTTATGATGTACATCTCTGTTCACAAACGTCACGGTCAAGGAAGCCGTGAATCTAGTATGCTAATACACTGATGCTTTGGGGGTTTCTTATGAATGAATTAAGGACGGAGTTGGATTCATGCATCCGTGATGTCCGATTTACTTTCCAAGTTGTAAAAACAAATAGACCGAGTAGCAATGGGGAGCCCGCTTGGGTCGACACTTGCTGGTGTGTTCATGGCAACGCTAGAGAAAAGACTAGAGACTGAGTTGAATTCTGTTCTGCTGTATCGCCGGCACGTTGACAACAACTTGGCAATTCCAATGAAACTGAGCTGAATTCAGAGCTCTCCAATATCAAGGTCACAGTTGGTACAGTGTAAAATCAAGGCCAGGCTACGGTTCTTTGACCTACTTCTCGAACGTTTATCAGGTGGTAAACTGCAAATATCCACTTATCCCATGCCTGTCTGGGCAGCACAATACATACATTTTCAAAGCTTCCATTCCATGGGGTTACAAACTGAGTGTGACGAGAACATTATTTGGCTAATTATGACAATTGTTTAGCCCTAAATTGGTGCCAAGCAAAACAGAAAGACTGACGAATACACTGAAAACGACTATCCACTGGCGTACATCTAAAAGTGCGGTTCTCCCCGAAATCCCAACCCAAGATATCCGCTGGCGAGGAATAAAGACCTATTCACCCATCTACTTTCAAAGGTGATAACGCATTGACCAGAATAAATCGCCGACTCACTGCGGTAGTCGCGGGCGCTTTCTACATGGCCAAGTTGAAGATCTTTCATGAAACTCGTCGTTATCTCATCCGCACTAACGTAGGCGTTCTTGCCACTTTGAACTGTATCTACAAATTTCAGTGTACTTGTGATATAAGGTGAATCGGAAGGACAGAGCGCCGTCTCTCTATCAGAATGTGTCAGCCCAACTAGAGCAATTTGAACCTTTGTGGTGGAAAGTTACCATCTAGTGAAATGGCACGTCGTTTGTTAGATTCAGGTTACTGTGGTGACCCGAATAGTGCCTCCTGGTTCATCACGAGACCAAGAAATTAAAACTTGCTAAAGGTCACGGAGGCCATAGTCATTCAGCGGACAAAGCCTGAATTCTTTAACCAAAAAACATTTATTGTGCAACCCGTGTTTCCTTTCCGCTCTGTCCCCCAACCCCTATTTTGATCCGAATTACGCGGCACGTTTAAGGTCAAAAGACACTTTGTTTTCGTTTGTGTGTGTGCAAATGCCTATTGCTTGGACATTAAGTAATCGCGTATGGTGCACTTTACCGGCTGACTGAGAGCGCGCGAAACTGATGATCAATGTCAGTTCTGCCCACATTGTTCTTCTTGGTATACTGAAGTGGATAGAGGGAAAGGAATGTTTCACATACCCTGATTAGGCTGTGAAAATTACGATTCTGTCTCTTGAGGATATAAATAAAATAACGACAGAAACGATCATCCCAGTGATAGCGGAAACTGTTGTACCAGTCCGCAAATCTGTGGGCTATCCACCGTTAGTGACTTCTCGGTCACGCAATCCCAACAAAAAAGCAACCAAGAGTAGACGTGGAGCGTGTGTTCGATTGACATCGCTCGAGAACTGCAGAAAGTCGCCCACCTCATTCCTTACGAACTTTAAGCAGTGGTGACGGGTATTGAACAGTGATGTTTTTTCTCCAAAGATTTCTGAGAAACGGTTGGCTATGTCGTCGAACATAAGATCACGAGGAATTTGTGCTAGAATGTCACGGAAGTCACACCCGAGTTCATCAGTACCCAGTTTTCGTAGCAAAAAGTCAGATCTTCCCTGTGTCATCAGCCTTGGCAAAATCGACTCGGAATGTCTTCCGATAGTTTTGGACCACGAACAGAAAGCCACTCTCTCGAGTCTGGATCATACATGAATTCGTGAAAACTGGCAGGAATGGGATCCGCTGATATGGACTGTTTGTGGCTGGATGTGGAATCAAGGGGTTCCAGACTGAACTGTCTCGTCGTCGATTCCATTAATTTTAATTAGGCTACTTCGAACTATGGTTGTTGTTGTTTCAAGAGTGACCATAATTAGTTGGTAGAAATTGACACTATGATTTCGAGATCTTTTCTCCGTCGCCAATTTGTTGTGTCGGTGCGCAAACCTTTGGATCATGGCCGATCAGTGGTTCCTCGATCGTCCAGTCTCAACGGAAGAACAACTAAGAACAAGTGGGGAACCTGTCCTTGTATGTAATTAAAAATCAACACTTTATATAACACGAGACAAGTGATACAAGAACACATACGGCCTTGTTATTGGTTACTCAGCGCGGTGAGCAAATGTGACTGATTAAGTCGAATCAGTGTTTCACAGGTCTGATTGGTTGGTGGATTGACGTGAAGGATAAGCAGTACGTTGTCCGTTTTTGATAGATGTGAAGAGCAACATGTGTTGGTTCATGGGCACATGCTTGGTGGCGGTGCTGCTATGTGGGATATGCGGGCCTTGTCATTGGTCGGTGTCAACAAAACACCTTGTCTATGGGTTGGAAGAATGCGAACTGCAGCCTCGCTGAGGAGGTGTTTTAGGGAGATTTCCGACACCCTGACAGTAACATTCTCGATCTGTCTGCACCAAAAAAGTTTGCAATTATTTAGGCTTCAAACACTTGTCTACTATAATTGGTAACAGAAGATAAACAAATAAACTACTGGGATTCACTCATATAATCCAGATATATTTGGAGATAAAAGTTTACAGTCAATGACATAAACCATTCCGCAGCCATTCTGGTCATGTGACTAGCTGTTCCTAGCTATGCAGTTGGAGTATCAACCAAGGGAAGTTGCCGGGGCTGAATACCACCAAAGCGGACGACACAGTAAAGCGCCTAGATCAGTTTGTATTGCAGGGCCTTTACCACACAGATAAACTATGTTGACCAGGTGATTAGAATGTGTAACACGTGTTCTTTCTTTAGAGTTTGCTCGTGATGTGCATGCGTTAATTAGGGACAAGTTCCTGATGAGAAACTGAGCCTTTAAGCAGATTCCGTCAACTAAATAGAGTTGCTTTATTAGGTCATAAAGAATGACCAGTAAACATGGGGGATTAACTGGTACAAGCCGCATATCTGACAGCCCGAATTTCAGTCGTTAAATCTCTAACTATCATCGATAAACTTTGATAGTGGACAGCAACTTAAAGTTGATCGAAGGGTTATGGTGAATACACTGCCGGCTTCCAACGTGATTTTCCGTTCCAGGCGCGTCAGAGTTACCATGGTCCATAACAATGCAGTGGCGCACGGAATCTGTGAAACAAGTCTTTTTCATGGACTGCACTAGATGTTGTAGAACAAAAACAAAACGGACTTGGTCTTCAGGGTTTGTCAGGTGTCAACATTATACTTCATTCATTCTAGGTATTTGTGAATTTGTATTTATCTTTTCCTCGCTGAATATGTGTTGTGAACGAACAGTAAGTGAGAATCGTGAGTTTATCTACTTAAACAGTGAAGTATTATCCTAATATCCTAATAGTCCTAATAATCAGGACACATAATGTTCCGGGTTCTGGTTCTAAAAGAGCTGATACACTTGGTGCACACGGCAAATGATGCATTCTAACTACCAAAGCCAGTTATGAAGTAAAAATCACTCAAGCGATTATGGTGCCATGGATACTGCATAGCTCGGAGAAGCATTCATTCCTAGTCATGTGAATTTGAGGCATTTTTACTTCTTCTTTACCTGCAAAGTTGTTCTACTTGGTACAGACCAGGTTTGATACAAGTCGTTCACATGAGTAGATTTTGCGTTGATTCTCTTTCCGAAGTGAATTTCGTTCACATACAATTCCTCCGTAGTTATTTCAAACTACACGCATTTGGACTCATAACAGATGGTACATAGTTATTGAACCAATGTCACTTTTGTACTATTCTGTTGAGTGACGAAAGAAAGACGATCTGAGCTTAACCAGAGTCGGCCACTGTGGAGTTTTGAAACCAAATAGTCGTCAATCTCCAGCTGCCGATGACAACCGAGATCGGAATGCGCAATCTGGTCATGTATGTTTTGATGTCTGCTTCAGTTTGTGCACCTGTGTGTGCACGTGAAATGGATAAAGAATACCGACTGTAGCAAAATTGTTGATTCCATTTAGATGCCAAATATGCAAACCTGTGTACATAGTCGGATAAGAACAGCCATGCACAAACGTGCTTGAAGTCTTGATGACGACAGCATAAACGCAAGCGCAAAAGTTTGCGTTCAAAGCCATATTATTACATGTAACCATCAGACACCTTTTCGCAATCTGAAAACGTCGAAAATAATTGTTTCTGTGCGCTTGAATGCAGCTGTGTGTGTATGTGTACGTATGTGTATTGCATACAGACCGGAATAGCACTACCAAAGTGCTGAGAGTCAAAGCGGCGTACCAAAATCCACGTTTAGGAAAAGTTTCTGCAAAGGTTTACGGTAATCAATATAAACAGGAAAATCGTGTTCAAAAACTGCCGTCTTCTAAACACACTCGTCTGCTTTCACGCTTTTTTCATTGTGTACTTTCAGGACAAGGGCCTTAGATGATCATCAACAGTAAGACGACGGTAACCGGCTTTGCACGCTTCGAGGTGCAACCTGTGTACCAATCATCTGGGTTTGTTGCTCATGAAGTTGACAAGGTTATGCAGTGATACGACTTAAATTGATTCCAAATGACGAATTATCTTTGGACTAATCGATCCAATCCCCAATGACTCAAAGCAAATAGAACAGGCCAAAAGTTTTGAGCTATCTTTTTGCTCATGTGCTGACAGCTTGTTCATGCCTCTCTAAAATAGGTGAAACTATGAAGAAATACTCATAGAGAGAAAGGATAGAGGGGATAAGACGGATTAGCTTCTGTCCAAAATGGATCAAGGCGTTTTCGTTTGTACTGATAAACACCGTTCGTTCGGATAAAGTGTAACTCGCCTTAGTGTCTGCAATTTATGGTTACACTTGTTCGTACTAACGGAACATACTGGGTAGTGCTCGATATCTGGCCTATTTATGGACGCCAGATAAAATGTAACCGATTTATGAAGATGTGAAAGATCTTGCTCGATAGGCATTGTAGACGGTAAAATATCTTCAGGCAGATTGCGGTGCTACAGCGGACCTTATGGCCATAAAAAAGCAATATGCTACTCTGACGCCTAGTGTAATTCACTCTACATATTGAACTGGTAAACCACGTGGACCTTGTGCGGCGACAATCATCTTATAATGGTCTAGGGAGAAAGTGAGCAATTTGACATTTCTGTTAAAACAATCAACCTTACTATAAAAAGCTAAACGGGCTCTTTCTCAACACTCTCTCACAAAAATTACTACCAAACTGTGGGTTTAAGGTCAGAGATGGGCTCTCTTTTGACAAGGAATCGTTTGAGAGGATGTGAACTGCAAAATAAATGTAGTATTATTAATTTACTCTGAAGTACATAGACTAATACCCAAATCAAGTCATTCAGGGTATAGGTCGTCCAGCCACACTACTTCTTTGTGTTTTTTCCAGACCATTGTCTACAGGGTTCATTTACTTCCTGATCAAGGTGCTATTGGTTTCAGGCTGCATTCTATTCTTCATTTCCGTTTCCAAAGTCCATTAGGGATAGGTATCAATAGATTGCCTGTTTACTACGGGGAAATAAAATTTTATCAATGGTTCTGATTATTGGTTGTGCTTCTAGCTGAAGTTCCCATCCGCTGTGGTGTGCATTTGACTCATGATTTTGACAACAATCATTTTATTCCCTTCACTTAATATACGACGGTGTACAGTAATCCCGAAAGGGTGGCATTGTTAGTTAAAGGCTTTTGAATGGGTCAATGACCAGCCGTGTCAGGAAACGATCTAGGAACGACCCGCCGAAAATTTTACGATCATGACGATTCGACCATCCGTTGCAAGCTGTTTGCTGGTAGTGAGGGTGATCTGTGCACTGATCATGTTTATTCGACTACCCATTCAGTAAATCTTGCAATCTGGATCACATGTAATTCAGATAATCAGTCTCGTTCTGTTTCTACTGAGAAGTGACGGAAAAGTCAGCACTTTTAATATGCGTATAGATTCACGTGTTTAGAACGAATACAAAACATGAGAAGGTAGTTGTTTCTGAAATAAAGATGAAATCAGACATTTGTGAATCAGGTCAAGCGATGCCATTCAATTGACGTACAACAGGAAGTTGGTTGAATACAATGAATTGGAGAAAGATTGGTGTAATTTTCTATGAAAAGGAAATACGGCTATTCATTTATTCGTAAAATGATGCTATACATGCACGGTCAACAAGTCCGTTTCAGTTCCTGCAGGGAACCTCAGAGTTGATGACCATTTGCTTTGTGTACTTCACGCGCGTCTTGGTGTCTCAAACCGGATTTTCCAGGACAATCTTCAAAACAGCACGAGTTTCGTGACTTTTCTTCTTAACTGACTAAAAGGGATGAATATAGTAGTAATAATAATGACGTGAGTAACACGACCTGGCAGTTTCTCGCCACACCGTCTTCCGTCCTTACTGAGACTTGAGCCCATCCTACGAAGATGGCTCCTGTTCCGATGCAGTCATGATAAAACCTTGAAGGGACAGTAAGCATGAAGAGCATTTCCAGCTTTCCTATTGCAATGGACGTTAAGTTGGACGAATGGTAGGACCTAAAAACACTCGTATAACTCGCGACCAGCACAGCAGTGACGATCGCTTCATCTGATTGAACAACTGACCTGTTGACCAGAGTGAGCGTAGGCTATCTCGAATGTTTCACCATGTCTATCAACTGAGTTCTACTCATAAACTTTTACGCAGATTTTACTGTCTTTCCTTACTACATGCTTGCAACTGAATACAATGGAAACGGTACACTACATAGTCTCAAAGGCTGATTGCGCTGCTAGGGATAACCCGCAACCTGACCTTAATACATGGAGCGGACCGGTACACCACATAAGGTCCCAGCGGGTCGGGTGTCGTAATAAGCCGGACAGCGGTAGAATGCCGTCTTGGTTGTATTGGTAAACAGTGAATCCTATTTAGTGTACCTCGTATTGATCGCTAGTCTTGAAGCTTTGAGGTTAGAATCTAGCCTCAAAGGGGCACTTTTCTCAGTCGTTAGAATTTCGTAAACAGCAACCTTTCTCATGAAAACGTTTTACCGTTGACGTGAAGTAAACGACCTGACTTGAAAGTAAAAGGAATGCTGAAAGCTTGAGAAAGTGACCAAACCCCTTCCAAAATTAAAAAAACAGCACTTCTGGTAATATTACATTTCGAATTCACTACTTTTATTGGTAGAATATCTGTTTCTATTGACATGTTCGGCTATGGAAATCAGCACGAGTATTCAGAGATCTGAACTGATCATCGGAAAATTAGTCCTGCGGCAACAAAGCACAACAGACCACTTAAAGCCATGAAAGGACTTCAGACCTGCTTCGTCCTTGTTGGGAACCATCAGCGGTGAACATCCACCGCACAGAAATTGACTCACGTACTGGACAACTGCAAAGCAGCAAATATGACGATAAAGGTATTACTTTATAAACAACATACACAGCTTGGCTACTAGATCAGTGTGAGTAGTGGGAGATTCGGATTGATAATTGATTGGATTTTCGGTATGCGTAGCACGGCAATGGTCTCTCCGTCCACGTATACTGCGTACGATTCAGATGTTATTACCACATGATGCAAGAAATTCAGCGTCTTATCACAGTATTCTTTGGTAGATTGGGGACGTAAACCACCTAAAATTTGGTTTTTTGTTATTTTCACGATAGATATTTCCCGAACAATTTATACATAAATATATAAACCTGCCAGTAACAAATAACTTTGCTGAACAAGTATTTATTTAGTGTTTGATACTAAAATTCCTAACTGCCCTAAATCACAGGATTCCAAAATTAAAAATGGATACTTCACGTACAAAGTTGTACTGGATACGAAGACTGATTACAGCCAGTGCCGAAAATGCTGTTACGTGGATAGAACAAATGGAAGAACGTGAAACAGGTGGAATTATTCGGAATAGCTAGTGAGATGACCCACGTCACTTTGGTAGCAGAGGCCAATGGAAAACAGAAGGTAATGATCTGAGGATAGATCGATGTCAGCGAAATGGAAGAAGGCTGTTTCTAAACCAGGTGATCTGGTAGATAAAGCTGTTCACGTGTTCCCAAGGGAGACGTTTTACTAAAATAATCAATAGACAGAAATTCCTCATAAAGTGGACAAAGAAATCCGGAATTCCACAGAGTCACGTGAACAAGAAGGCCGATTTGAAATCTAAAGAACGAAAACAGTTTGATAAATGAGTTACACGACCAGTAATTTGTGTGTGTGTGTGTGTGTGTGTGTGTGTGTGTGTGTGTGTGTGTGTGTGTGGACTTCTCAATTCAAAGAAAGAGGAAGCCTAAACACAATAATCCATTTATGGGATTCAGAAGGATGCTGGAAGCTGACCTGCTCATTCCCGCGACTAATCAATTGGGACCTCATATGGTTCATCACTCCAAGCCTCAGGGTCAGATTGCCGGCTATCCCAAATAGTTCAGTGAGTCTTTGAGGCTTCAACTGTAATCACAGGGATACATGAAATAAAAACAAATAAGACTTTGTTTATCTAGCAGATTAACTACATCCGGATGTGAGTAGTGTTAACTAAATTAGTCTAAACGCGCCCATGATATCTGGTTAAGTGAAAGCAATATGCAAATAAATTTGTTCCTTCTCAATTTATGAGACCTGAGCCACGCAGCTGATGATCTTTCTTTGTATTGAGCCTTGATAACTGTTCTCGAATCTAACGTGCCTTGTTACTGGGTCATATGATGACGTGTGAAGTCCTTACACAGAAAACCTATTGCACTTTTGGTTATTGCTATGGCTAGATATTCAGTGCAGACTTTTTGCTTCTGCTTTCCTATTGGACTCGTGAAATACCACGTCTGAAAAAAGCAGCTGATTGAAGCAGTTTGTTTTTGCGTAGGAGCTAAGGAGAAACTATTGGGCTCGTGAATAAAATACTTTCTCCTCTAAAGATTTTGAATGCTGATTTTGTTTCATAGCTCAGATTGATTGTTTGTACCGGTAGTTGATCATTGAGCCTGGCGCTTAGGCCGCAAACTTTTCATCACCAGTCGAGCACACTGATGCCCACTGAAGATATCACTTCGACTGGTGATGAAATGTTTACGACCTAAGAGCCAGGCTCAATGATCAACAACCGGTACAAAATTTCCGTACTAAGCAGTCACACAAAATTGTGCTTGTCACTCCATTCAGACAAGCTTCTGGCCACAAAATATTGTGCATTATCGTGAAGGAATAGTTGAATGAATAAGTAGAAAACTTGGTTGCAGAATCGGACAGTTTGGCTTTCGGCCGAAAGAACGCAATTAGCATGAAAGCGAACAAGAACTGGAGCTCAGTCGTTTTGGAAATCTTGCCTACAAAGTGGGCTATTCGTGACGCTCGAACTGAGAAACTACTGGAATCGCTCCAACCCATAACTATACAGAACAAAGTAGCAAGGAGGCCAAGGCTGTGGAACTGTAGGCTTTAACTTTTGCATCTGCTATGTCGAAGGGAATAGTTGGTTGATTAAAAGTTAGCTAATCACCGCGAGCTTTGTTGTACCGATCAATGGAGATTCTGTTGGGCGGAGCTCCTCAGCGTGCATGGCTACGAAGCTGCACCAGGCCGGGTCCCATGTGATGCCTGCTGAAATACCTCACAAAGCCTCGCAAAGCGATATGCGCAAAGCGTGCGAAATATATCATCTTTGGATGGTGTAGAAGTGTTAGCTTAATCGCTTTAACACTCATCTTCTCCAGTGTTCCCACCTTTCTCTGCATTATCCAAATCAATCCGGTTGGTGGTTATGGGCTGAGGTACCTGGCACTGTTTGGAATCCAAGTTTAATGAGCATTCACTCTTGAACCTCAGTGGTACGTAAACTCTGGAGCAAACGTACTTAATACTTCACATTACTCTACTGTTTGCAGACAGCCAGATTAAGGAGGCTCCCGGAGACTCATTCGGTTGTTGAAGAAAGCTGCTGTCTTGATTAGTTACTCTTCTAGTGGAAGTTTCAACTTTGAGTGCTTCTAGATGAATCCGTTTGCCACTTAGAAACTTATTTAAACAAACCGTTTTCTAATCTTGCTGTAACGATTTCCGAAATTATTCATTCAAGCGAGGAACCTAATGGTACGTTATCCTTTTAGCTGCCTAGGTAAACTTTAAAAAGTACGTGTGAACCTGGTTCTACAAAAATCCACTAATCTAATTCCCTAACATTCCATACAACTTCCTCTACACTGGCATGTTTAAAATCTTCAGAACGTGAAACTATTTGCTAGTCTCTGTGTTTATAACATCTTGGTCAACGTGAGTCGTAGGAGATTTCAGTTGAATCTGAAATGTTTCATCATTCAATATTAACGCTAAACACTCATCTTTGCGTGGACGCACTCTGTACGCATATTCCTTTTGGTTTGATAGGAATTAGAGTCGATAGTGCATAGAGACCAGGCCCAACAAGACAGTCGAACCCAAAATATATGAGTGTAATTCAAGGTTAGTCCCGTCATACCACATTGTGATGACGAGAAAAAAACTGTTGAGAGTCAGCCCCCGGGCAGCCGAGTGGTTGTGTGTTCCGCTCACAACTGAGTACCCCGGGCTTAAGTCCCAGTTGGGGCTCACCCAGAAGACATGTAATCCAGGTCGTGATTATTTGAATGACAGACAAAGCAGTTGCACAATGATCTCTGGCATGTTCTGTCCCCACACAAGCAATTGAAACCTGCATGACTGGTCAGAGAAAGACTTGTACTTGAGTCTGGTTAAATTTTTGCGTAAATAGACGTCCACATTCCAGCTCAAAACTATTTATAATTTGAACTTTATCTAGTAGAGGAGACGAGAAAACGATTATACGTCAAAAGTTACCAAGAAATTTAATCTGAGACTCGCGCCCCGTTTTTGAGGATTCCAGGGTCAGACAAGGAACAGAATGGTTTCCGTGGATGTTAATGGGACTTATTATGGATACAAAGGGGGGAATTGTGGGTACTAGGAGTTTACAACTGGATAGATAACTATATAAATGATGAGTGGAATATGAAAGTATTTTTTGAGCAAACATTTCATAGGCGTCCACGTGCAGTTCACAGAACCCAGCAGACAGTTTACTTTGTGGTGTGAGATACCCAGCTCATAACCAGTGGAGGATCAGCACCACTGATGAGCTCTAACAAGAGTGAAACTCGAGTCTGGTGCTTCCGAGTGCAAGTTGGTCGGATGGCCTGAGGTTTGTATGTGAAAAGTGGAGTCCAAAGGACAGCCAGCCAAATAAAGATTCATCAGTCCCTCACACTACTCGCAAGTAATTGCGTGACACATACATATACCAGATGTGAAGCAGGGTAAAAATGTGGGTGCGTTGGCCCCGTCCCGTGGGGGAGACCTGGATTGGATGGGAGGCCTTCGCTCGGGATCAACGGGGTGCGTACCGAGTCCCGGTTCGAAGCTATCGGACATTTCTGGCTGTCATAGAGCACGACATCCGAACAAATTTAAGTTGGCTACTCGGATCAGCTCGGACGGGAGCGCAGTGGTGCAGTGGTAACACACTCACACACGCCTTCGAGATAAAAGGGCCCGAGTTCACACCGTGGGTATGGTAGAGGATATGAATCACCGACGAGCTCCAACAAAAGCGAAACTCCAGTCTGGTGCTTCCGAGCGCAGGTTGATCAAATGACCTGGGATTTTTTCGTGAGAGGTGGAGTCCAAAGGGCAGACAAATATTTGGAATTTACAGGCTTTTCCGTCGGTACCCAGACTAGTAGCCGATGAGTGCACTCAGGTTGAAATCTGCTGAACTGGACTCTCAAAGTTGTATAGCCGCATTTCATTTTCCACATTTTGAGTGAATATGAGTATGAGCAAACCCACTCAAGGTTACAAAGGATTTAGGGCAATATTTTTGTCATTGCCGTCGACTGGATTTGACTCCGTCACCTGTGATTCCCGTTACTCCCTATTGGCTTGGATACCGTACGTATTTGAATCACTGTTAAGCTACATTTTTAAAAATATTAGAAAATGTGTTGATAAACAGGTGGGAGGTTGGACAAGAGAAGAAGGCATACGTACCTATGTATATGAATATGACTGGAAGATTAACAATTGAATATTCACCTCTCGGGGCGCATAAATCATCCACTTGAAATGACTTGACTTGATGTTTATTTTCAAGTAGACCTATGCCCACAGAGATGTGATTATTAGTCCTACCACAGTCACCTGTCAAGTGACTGACTTGGCCAAATGGATATCCAAAGTTTAAAATCTCGCCGTCCGTGGAGTTGTGTACATCAGGATTTTAAAACAAGGAAATCCACTGACTGATGTAGTGCAACCGAAATATGTATACACACTGAGAATGTCGAAATACGAAATTCACTACTTGGACGTTTGGTAGTAGGCAAAGTAGTGAAACCGGATCAGTTTTTTCATGGGTCACATCCACTTCAGATACTGAAAAAGTACGCGAAATGCAAACAATGCGGAACTTTAGTGGCAGCAAGTTTAAAGTCAGCGTGAAAACTCATCTTTGGCTGAATGTACACTTTGAAGTGATGAATCACGCAAGCCCATAATAAGATCGAAATTCTACTCAGGTAGACCTTGAATAAAAAGTCACAGTGTAGATGATTCACTCAGTAGCCGTTTGGAGGATGGATATACACTTTCATAACAAATATGAATTCTTGTCAACCAAACTGCTGCTGTAATCAGACTTTTTTCTTGCTTATGGGACCTTTTTAAATCATCCTATAATGAAATGATCTTCACTAAGAAAGTTGGTCACTGTCTAACGTCTGTGGCAGATGGGAGTCATATCCTGTGGCACTAAATTGGATAAACTCTTTGTTACCCTGTATGGAAAGTTTACCGTTAGATAAGTGTGAGTAAAACTTGTATATGCCGGGCATGTGTTTCGTTTTTTCCTGTTTCATGCTGGTGCATTGATGTAGTGGAAGGGGGGCACTCATAGCTTGGAGGCTTGTTGTACTATTAGAGATAACCGGAAACCTACTCTTGAGCCTAACAGTGGATAGCTACATGAAGACCCACAAGAGTAAATGTAGTAGCAAGCTGGATGACAGTGGATTACTTCTAGTACTCGATGGATACACAGCACAAGATCATTTCATCGAGCTAAATGTAAGTGCTCAACCGTAATTTCCCAGAAATAAATGATGAGTGTTGTAGTATTGATGCTACTAGGCAAGTCATTTTATTTCAGCATGTTAACCACTCAGGAAAACGTTGAATAATAGTCAGAGTTTCCCCAAAAAGTATGGTGTCGCACACGTACGGAAAAATAACTCTTAATTGTCACACTTGTTTTATGAGAGCCAAGGAAATGATTATCTGTGTGTCTCGGCTCCTTGAGAAGATGAAATTCCTGTATAAATTCAATAATTGGAATATGATTTTAAATCTTCATGTATCTCATTCTCGTTACCAAAACCATGACAGTTGTAGCCTCCGTTTAGCTGGAAAAGCCAAAAGGAAAGTGAGTTTCATAAGAGTTCTTTCAGACACGGAAGCCTTCAAACGATTTCTCGAAGAACACCAGACCTCAAGCGCACAGAAGATTCGATTATCACTGATTATTGTGTAACATTTTTACCAGTGTTACCAAATCCATATGCACTACCGAGAGCCTTTACTGGGCACACGATTAGAACATTCCTGAAATATTTGTCAATAACTAAGCATTGTGATTAGCCTAAAAATGTCTAAGAAAGAGTCATGAAAAGAAAATAGTTTTCAGGGAATATATTTAAAAACCTGTCATGAAACTTGGCATAGAGCCATGAAGAATGTCCGAAAAGTCCCACAGAACACACTGAGAATGAACAATCTGACGAAAAAGCTCGTGTTCAGTTATTCGAACGCGTAATAATGCATAACAATATATATGACTCACAAAATCAGAACGGAGAATGATGATCCAAATCTGTCTCTGACCGTGCGTGTGTGCATGCGAGATTGATCACAGTGTAGAATGTTCAAGTGGTTTCACACTTGTTCGGAACCAAGACATGGGCCAAGGGAGCTCAAGGGCTTGCACAAATTGTTTCAGAGCGCACAGGGGAGGATTGTAGGGGCGAATACTCAGGGCTTCATCTGTGGTTAGGATGCGACACTTGACAAGTCTTGATTGCTTTCCCCGAACAGTAAGTGGTACGAAAAGCGAAGTTGAAGAATTCGGAACTATATCCTTCAATCGAAAACACTATCGGTTGGGAAACGAACAGGATTTTTAATCATGCGGAGTAAAATTTTCTAATAATTACTCCTGATAATCTTCGTCGAATAATTGCAGCTTCCTTGTCGACCTTGAGCGGCCAGCCCACGAATAGCAGCTTCATAGCGGCTCCTATCTCCTCTGATTTCCCTTCATCTCCTTCCACCGTCTAGTCGATAAACCGTTCAAGATAGCTGTTATTTAAGAAAATACTCCGCAGAAAAAGGAATTCATTTCTTATTGTGTCTCTGAAGCAGATCTCTCTTGCCTTACCGACTAAGCAACTTATGAAATTTATCTTCATTTTTAGGTACACAGCTGTGGCAATGGACGTATCGTCCGTTTCATGTAGCTTTCCTATGGAGTGATAACTGGACAGAAAAAGCCACTCCGATGGCTCATGCATACGTCCAAATACGATAGACTATTGTCTCTTTCTTCTTCCAAGGTAAATTGAACATTTGAATGGGCAGCGATAAAATTGTTAAGAATCATGTTAGTGTCCAGTTTGGTATCTATCACACGTATCATGTAGTTCACTTATCTTTTGTACACGATAGAATCTCGGATTATGGACTCGAGTTAATTATTTTCAAGTTTTGCCATGGAAATATCAGCGAATAGGGGTCCCAAAGGTGATCCCGTTGCAACTCCGTCCTTCTGGCAATAGATTTTACCACTGAACTGAAACGGGATACTGTGTGAAGACATATAGTAATTGTTTCAGTTCATCCAATGGGATGCCCAAATCGACTTTATTACTCTGAATGTATTCGCACAGATAGTTGATTGTTTCTCCAATCGAGACATTTGTGAAAGGTGAGGTAACATCAAGTGATATCAGTTGCTTTTCTTCTAGGTCCAAGTTACTCACAGTTTCTAGAGAATGAAATTTGTCTTATAAACTGTGTCTAGAAATTGCCACTCATACTGGTTTCAATAAGCTAGTCAATCACTTTGCTACTGCAGGATATGGAAAGCTACATACGTCTGAAATCGGTTTCAATGGGAAGCTTTGTTTGTGTACCTTCGGTAGGTCATACAGTCTGAGAATTGTAGTCCCAGTTGGTCGTATCCTTCTGAGGATGACCGCGTCGATTATTCCTTACTGCTTCAAGGATCTCATTCTCGCACAAGTTGATTTTCTTTATTCGAGACTTCTCATCCTTCTCAGATGGGATCTTCTTAAACTGGGAGGCATCATTCACTAGCATCGCAATCTTCTGTCGTTTTGCGTGTATTCATTTACCTGCTCCAGTGAAACTAGCTTCATTATTGGCGCGACCAGACGCTGATCCGAAGGAGTTCGTGAACATCACCCTGCTTGGCTGAACACCGGAGCGATTAGGATAATTACGAGTGCTGTACGCACACATCTTTTTTAGTCAAACCACTCAGTGGAGGTGACAAGAGCTTTTCACACCATTTACTATGTCCGGGGAAAGCAATCAAGACTTGTCAAGTGTCGCATCCTAGCCACAGATGAAGCCCTGAGTATTCGCCCCTACAATCCTCCCCTGTGCGCTCTGAAACAATTTGTGCAAGCCCTTGAGCTCCCTTGGCCCATGTCTTGGTTCCGAACAAGTGTGAAACCACTTGAACATTCTACACTGTGATCAATCTCGCATGCACACACGCACGGTCAGAGACAGATTTGGATCATCATTCTCCGTTCTGATTTTGTGAGTCATATATATTGTTATGCATTATTACGCGTTTGAATAACTGAACACGAGCTTTTTCGTCAGATTGTTCATTCTCAGTGTGTTCTGTGGGATGTTTCGGACATTCTGTATGGTTCGGTGCATATTTTTACCTGAATTATGTCTTTCGGATTCAATCTGTATGACCTGACGGTTACCATGTTAGACTTCTGATCCTGAGTCCCAGCTGTAATTCATTAGATGCCTACTGATCTTGATTTTCTTTAAGGCGTGAAACAGCAGTCGAGTATATTCATTATACCTAATCTCTTCGAAGTGGGAAGCATTTTCATTATGGTTACTTATTTTATTCACTGACGGCACAGTCTTCTTGGCTGTTTTGCACACAGCTTTACGTATGACATACTTTGATTTGTATGACACGATATATCAAGCTGTATTACTGCTCAACACATCGTTGAAATCCGTAGAAGCACCGCGTCACACTTGAGTCCCGGTTTCTAGTCACGAGGACTAACACAGTGGACAGTTCTTTCCAAGGACTCCACTTCTGTAGGAATTGCAAATTCAGTTCATGTAACCAAGTTTCTGCTGCTATTGTCTGTAGTCGACAGGTTGAATACGTTGAAAATCGTGTGAATAAAGTACAAATTACCTCCCACCCATCCCACCTCTTCATCGTACCAGCATAACTCGCGCAGCTTTCTCCTGTAATTTGACGGAACCACGCAGTGCAGGTTGATTCCAATGGAAGCTTGATTTTTTCGTTTATCTCCAGTGACATGTGATCCGATGACGTCGAGGTACGCACAAAGTCTACGAGCTGGGTTCTCAGGTAGTTGTAAACTTCACGATTCAAGTGAAATTAAGGTGATGAACCTAGAGCGGAGTGCTCAAGTATAGGGATGAATGGACAGGATAGTACCGGTTACGCACAGCGGATGAGCGGTAATAATCATGAAATTGGTCGTGCGCTTCCGGGGAATTTTCGTCCTATCATCCAAATACACGATCATACTACTTATGTCGAGAGTATAAATCTTGTTTCATTTTAGCCGACTCAGATCTACAGAGTGATCACTGTCCAGGTCTGTCATACGGTTCCGTAAAATGTTTTAGTTCTTATGTCAGAACCATATTTGAACACAGTTTGGTATTTGTTGCATCTGGATTTCTCCACGGATGTCTTGAATAAGAATTCTGTGTTCAATGCAATAACTTTATGTGCGTTTATGTGCAAACAACAGGAACAGTGCATTCCGCGATTTTAAAGATGAAGTCAAAATGATAAAACACCACAAGTTCCCATCGAAGACGTTATCTTTATTTTCTTTCTGATATTTTACTACCTCTAAATCCTTAGAGTACGGAGCAGCGAAATGGATACTGAACTCCGGCGGTTGGAAGTTTAGGAAGAAAATTATGCCAACTTATATTCCCCCTTCATCAAGCTGAGGTGAGCCATTGATAGGCGGCCGAAACAGGAACAGCTTTAGCTGATGGCACCGGGATTCTAACCTATAATCTTGCTTAGTTCATCTTAAGGTTTGATCGCCGGCAGATTAAAACGTAGAGCTATCAAACCATTTCAACGACCAAAAGTAGACCACTTGAATCAGATTTGCGTCACAATGATTACATACACAGCATAAATGAAATAAGCAACGTAGAGGAATTCACTCTTTGATAGGCTCAAGTTTTTGAAACATCCACTATCTGGCTTAATCTGGACTACTAGTCACTGGAAAACAATCAACTCCGGTAAAATATGGACAACATGACTATCAGAGTGGTTTCAACTGAGATGTCACCACCAAAAAATTCGATAATCTAGTTCGTATTTCTACTATATTCTTCTGTTTATTTCCGCTACTCACCCGAGTATAGATCGACATCAAAGACAGGGGTTATCCAATTCACAGTGTTATGTTCACGTGTTCCTTGTATGCACCTTCCTTCCGTCAGTCATTGCTAACGAGGGGTCTCATTGTTTCAATAGATTGACTGGCAAAACAACAAGATCACGAAACAACAATATTAGCAACTCACGAGGACACTGGGATCTCCGAAATTAGACTACTGACGAGTGATGTTGACTGGGTCAGGCAACAAGATTTGAGATTTAACAGTCTTGCTTCCGTTTTTGTAGACTATGAGAAGTTAGTACGAAAATTTTTCCCATTCAAAAGCACGTCTATCTTTTTGATACCTTCCATTAGGCCAAAGCAGTACACGAAGTAAAAAGTTATTTTATCCACCTTAAGTCGTTACAAATGGGCTGAAATTCAGCTCTGAAAGTCCATAAAAATATGGTGGACCAAATCTGTGAACACTGATAACTTTTTTCGTGTCTATAATATTATATCGATGTAGAGGAGAGTACTGTAAGAAAAATTTCAGTGTCATTCAGATAAAATAGAAGCACAATTCACGTTTAGAAGTCGTGATGTTCTGCTTTTTTGCAAGTTTTGCTTTGTATTCCGAACAACAGCGATTACTACGATTTTGCTTGCAATGTGGCTGACAATCAGAAACACAAATTCGTATCATCTGAAATTTGGCCCGACGTTTATTTTGTACCTGTCTAACCCCATGGACACATTTCTGTCGTAATTGACTTCATCTCCGTCCACGCACCATTGGCTAGCGGCAGAATTGAATTATGTCATTTAGAATCACGTTTTGCGATTTGCAGTTTCTATTTTTGCCCGCGCAATCAATCAAGAACAAATAAGAGAGAAACTTCGTATTCAGAACAAGTCAAAGTGGTCGAACGGAGCTGCTCTCTCTGATCGAGCAAATAACAAGCGTGACTGTTTTGTGGTTTGCTCGGGCCCATAAATTATCTATGCGCATTGTGAAATTCCACCGAGTCACATTTTGTCAATCTGAAAGTATATAAAACGAAATTGTTAGAAATGTTAGAAATAAGTGGCTTGTAGATAGACAAATAAAATTTGTCGGAAACACACCACCGGTGTCGTGGTTATTGCCGCTCATCACGTATGCGTACTCGATCCTCATTTGTCCACTCACTCTGCTACTTAGTAACGTCTTAGGAGTTTTGTTCACAATTGTCTCGTTTGTGCACTGGCAGCGCGACTGGACGCGCTATCTCAGAATACTACACAAATTTATATATACCGTTTACTTCAACCATCTCCACTAAGGACAGCTATGTCGTCATTTTCGAGATAAGTCGCTTTGACCAGCAAAGAACTACCAGTGAATCACAGTTGTGAATGCCCAGAGAATTCTTCTGACAGGAACATTCCCTCACTCTTCCGACGATAATTAGGTATTATTGAAAGTTTTTTGCAGAATAGAAAGGTCCTCGTGAGCAGCACATGTTACGATGCGAGCAAGTGTCCAACTTTCCATTAGAGGACAAGTTATTAATGATGGTGTGATTCGAAATTATGCGAAGTAGGTAACTGTATTTTTATTTAGTGAGGAAAGGCTGGTTCTTCTTGACTCACCTTGAATTAAAGTACTGAAGACACATTCAACGTAGTATTTATCCAATTAACTTATATTACTGATGTTGGAACAATAAATGTTACCCTTTTTTGACAACACATTGATCATATTATCAATACTTTTTAACTTCCTCTATTCGTTGTATAGCATTGGCAAATGACTAGTGAGAAAAAGAACGCTACTCTCTAGAAATCGCCAAGAAGGAAAAGTAAAGTTGGACTGCGGAGAAGACAGCCGAATTTGGAAACCCTAGCTCGACTGCTTTCTGTTCCCACCTTTGAACCACGTTTCCGGAAAGGCGAACAGCTGAACGGAACATGTAAGACAGACTTCTGTAAAAGCAAGGCAAAATAATCCGCAAGAAGTATATCTTAAGCAAAAGTAGACAGGCTATGTCGGAAAAGATGAAATTGTTATTAAGTGCTTGATTTATATTCTGGCAGCCACGAGGTGCACAAGTACTTTTTTGAA
Organism: Fasciola hepatica; assembly: GCA_948099385.1. Lineage (NCBI taxonomy): Eukaryota > Metazoa > Platyhelminthes > Trematoda > Plagiorchiida > Fasciolidae > Fasciola > Fasciola hepatica. The sequence continues at coordinate 504,686 of CANUEZ040000077.1, forward strand.
AAAGCTACATGATTGAAAAGTACCTTCGAATTGTGTTTCGGTGAATTCTACTATTCTTTGATTACTAACCCAGCGCATCATTTCCACGTGATCCATTGTGATTTTGAAACTTATCATATGATAGTTCCAGTTTGTCTTATGTTTTAAATGAATGCCACTTATTGTTTTCACAAGCTTGTGATAACTGGGCTTGACGTGTAGATTGTAAACGTTCCATTACCAGCCAAGGTGACGTAATCACATGCGCACAGATGAGATCACTTCGTTTGGTGTGAAAAAGGTTTGCGACCCACACGACGGGCTCAGTGATTACAGGCCTACGATAAGCACCAGACTCAGCTTCGACGAAAACAAGTACTCAGCTCCACTGATACCACTTACTGCGCTTTTCTTACTTATTTCCCCTTTCACGTTTGCTACCTGTTTCGTTGAGCTTCTACCCATTTTTAGTATAAATGTGTTTTATCAAATAACTCGTCACACTTTCGAGCAATCAGCCCTTCAACGAATGGAACTGATCTCTATGCGGTCAACTAGTAGTTACCTCCGAAAAGCCAGTAACCGTGCAGATCGTTGTAGCTTGTAGCTCGGATAATCTGGTCGTTAAATGTTTGACTCACAACCGTTCGCTTCGGGTACCAGTCCCGGGTAGGGTTATCGGTGGATGTGCAATGCAAACTCTGATTCCCATTAAGAATGAAGCACCTGTACAGAGTGCTTCCATGACTTTCTCTAATGAGTTGATCGCTGTTCATCTGCCTGGTGTATCTCTTACTGATCAATCAAATCTCTTACTACTGAGGCTGATGTATGTGCTTGTTAGTACTACAATCTCATATGATTTTCAAGCAGGTGGACAGGATTACAAAATCAGGTATCCGTGAACTTAAGTCGTGTTTTTGAGTAAAATAGGTTGAACATAAAGCGTACATAAATTAAAGACCAATAGATTTGCCGTAGATCTGATTACACAGAGTACCCCTGATCTCCAAGATGCAAAATACGAAAAAAAGATCACCCTAGTAGATTTATTATTAATACAAACACAATCACCAACCTCCTTGCCGGCAGTACCACCGTGACGGGCAGCATGGCGGTTAAAAATAACCGGACGTCAGGACTAATGGTCGTGCAGCTAAAAGTAGTCTGGAGACAGCAGAAGATAAACCACAAATTGGTACTGTCAATCTATCGGTTCAGCTATTTGCTGTTCGCTACAAACGGCCAGACGTACGATTGATTTTAATTAAAATGCTTGGATAAAAAGTCTCGAAGTCAACCCACTCGCTTGAAATTTGCCTTCAAAATCCGAAAGTTGTAAATTCTTGTCGAAAACCTTTCCTGTTAGGAATTTTAACTAGCTTACGGTAATTAGACAAAACCACCTGTCTGGAAAGTTTCCAACTCAAAGTTGTTTCATTACTACGCACTGTTCGGACTTTGTTCCGTAATAAACCGAGACGTTTCCGTATCCACTAGGGGTGACGACAGTATGAGCAATGGAACCAACTTAACCAGATACCAGCAAGCGCAGACAGGCTGAAATTGTTCTGTTTCGTCAGGCAGACTAGAAGCTTTGACGACGGAAAAGATATTTCTCAAGTTGAACAAAGTACGTAGCCGAGGGGGGGGGGGGGGGGGGGTTGCATAGAAATAGTCTACTGATTAAATCCGGTTTATGATTCCTTGAAGAAAACTTAGTGATAATTTGCCATTTATTCGGATTCGGTTTGCTCTGAAGAGCGAAAATCGTGGGCAGTACGAGATAGTTTGATGTAAACTAGAACATAATAAATAAATTTTATCATAGAAAAAACTGAAAATTAAGTTTGTTTCTCGCTTGACTGGAAAATTTAGAATAAGATGGCCGGTAAAAATGAGAGTTGCAGAAGAGAACTCGATCCTTTTCTGCAACGGTTAGGATACGATTACCACAAATTTGTGTTTGTATTTGTAAGCAGCTGTAAGTGGACAGAACACCACAATAGAGCATTCAGAGTTACTTGAGATTTATTTCAAATATAACAACAATAGTACATTCCACAACCATATCAATAAATCCCACACAAAAAGGATTGTTGGAAAATTATAAACTATGTTGTTATTTGCAGTTGGTGATTAGTTAATTTAAACCTCTTCTTGAATTGTACGTGAACACCCGTGCACAAGATGCTGTCTTTTGATAACTCTTTATGGACAAACACAACACACGGATAAAGTCAAAACATCCTTTTGCTTTCTGAAAGGAACTTCGTGTGAGGATCTTTATTTCCTATTTGTTTTTTTCTTCTTTCTGTTCTGCCTTATTCACTTATCAAATAAAAACGGTCGAATATGTCAGATATGATAATTTAGCCAATGAGCGAGCCATGACTGGTGACCGTTTCAAATTCATATTGATAAACGTTTGGGAATAGTCGTTATGAGTGACACGTCTTGATGCATCATTAACCGACCACTGCTGCCGAACACGTGAAGGCTTCCATCTAGGATCACAGATATCAGCACGGGAATAGAGATTCATCCAGGCCGATCGACTCCACTCTAAACGTGCACTATATCCAATACCAGTAACACTGATTTCGTTATCGAGCTTAGCATTTTATTCGTTTGTCGTCCTTTTTTGCATATCGAGCCATCATTTTGCGCACCACTTCATATTCCCATCCGCGGGAAGCCAGGTAGAATGAAGTTAGGGGAGCCTATCTAACAATACCGTAATATATGAATATGCTGGGCCTTAGACTGAGTGCATTGGGAATGCCTGTGTTGAAGTACAAAACATATTTTACCAGGATACGGTCAGTATTATCAGACTTTAGTCGTAATTTAAACATAACACGTCACAAGACCAATCGGTGTATTTCATTTCAAATCACGTGGATGCGCACAGACAGTCAGTTAAATGTTGGAAATGCAAATTAAATCATTCTGTGGATAATTCTAATCTAATACTGCTGAAGTGGAACAGTTAAATTTATCAATAAAGCAAACAAACAAATTCAACACAGTTGTTCCCACTTGACTGGAGACAAAACGCGTACTCAGAGTGAGGGCTTGTGATTTACTCCGGTTATAATTAGAGGTTTTGCCGGTTGCTATTCTTCGACTTATTTCCGATCGATAGCACACTGCGTAGCACTAATTCGTCACTTGTTCTAGAAGTTTCTACCTCAGGACCCCAACACCGATAGTACTTCATGAAGGATTCTTTCTCAGCCGGGCGCCTTAGTGAAACAGAGACAATAAAATCAGCTTCAAGGTTAATCAATTCATAAACATTACAAATGTAACAGTCAAATCAAGCAATGATGTACTTATTGTTAACAGCCTCTTTTAGATTTTTGAATCAAGAGTGATTCCACCTTTGAAAAGGGGTTAGGAATTGCATGATAAATTGAGATTGCTTTTCATAAAACGAGTATTTTTCGTCTTGGTAACCAGCAATATGCGACATTCTAAGTGAAAAGGAGAGCATAAACTTCACTTGATCATACAAGTGTGGCATTCTAAACAATTAATTCACTCTTCCGTTGACGGGGTTGTAATTATATAAACTGGAAGAAAATTTTTTTTACTTTGATAAAATAAAGTTAACCAAGAAGTGATTTCTAACTGCAGTCCTACAGCATTGTAAAATCATTTCATAATTTTCCAGCAGGCCTCCGTGCTGCTACTTTCCAGGTGGGATGTAGCCAGGACATTCCCGTCAATCAAGGACAACGGTTACGATAAGTTTAAGAAGTTCCTCTCGAATGATCATTTTCTGAAAGGATGGAACATAAACCTGTTTGCCATACGCGTCCAAGTGACGCAGATCACATGATGCTTCTGTTCATTGGTAATACTTTCCCAATTGAATAACATCAATAAAAAAATAAGAGAAACCAATCTAATTGAGTTATTTTTGGTTTTCATTGCTGACTAGTTCGACGAGTAATCTGTTAGGCATTGAGCTACAGAGGGCTAACAAATAGACGCCATCTACTGTTATATGAGTTGCAACAACTGCCTTGTGAAACAATAACGATACGAGAAACCGAGTTAACAGTATAGACAATCAACAACCGGCAAAATAAGACCACAACATCAGCCACCTCCCTAAACTGAATGGGAAACACAAGTATTATATGCTATTGTTCAATGTGTCCGTTATCAATTCTGTATACGTGTAAAAGTGCTACTTTTGTCCCCACAATAACCTTATCCAAGAGCCTCTTTCCGTTAGGAATTGACAGAAGTGTTGAATTAAGTCAGCAACTGAACTTTGGAAACAATATCGAGTTACGCGTTGGAATATGTGACAACAAAAGATTTTGTTGCACATCTGATTGCTTTTGCGACACCAAATCAAGAAATACCGTCCATTACCATGAATTTCTTATTGATTATTAATTTAGGAAATAAAAAATCCGACTGCACTTTTCGTATCCAAACGGTTACGCAATGAGTTGGAAAAGAGCCTGTGACTTTCCGCTAACGGAGCTTTTGATCTACCAGTTGAGGTACTGTGGCACGATCAATCGGACGTGAATAACGCAACTTGACTTCTCCATCAAGAAGTGTGCATTTGAGCACACTTTTTCTGAATCTCTTGCCCGTAGCTGATCAAGTTTGACAAGCAAGTTCTAGAAAGTGTCGTTTCATCAATAGGAAGAGTTTCGTATGCCACCATAGAAAGAAACACGTTGATGATCGTCCCTGCATGCGCTAACGACAAATAGATTTCGACAGGTCTGAAAATCAGCTACGACACTGAAAGCCAAATAGTTAGGATAGAAAAATAGGTGTTTAAAAAGCAGGTAACAGAGCGTTACCAACTAGGGACTCCACCCCCCCCCACAGATGAAACACATGTTAACAAACCCGTTTGCCTAACGTTAGAATTTTGCCAACGGCAGACCTTGTATGACACATGTTGCTTTCAGCCATCTATACGGACCATCAAAGACAAAACAAAACTCTTAGGCAGAATAACTGACGTTTATCAGAAATGGAATTTAAATTACATCTGACGCGTATTCTGTGAAATCGAATTTTGTAAGAGATAAAGTCGACTGGTTGGGATCTGCAAGGCTAATTTGCCCAGGTGTTATTTCTCAAAGCAAACTGTTCAGCTTCGTTTTCAGAAACACCCGAGATTGGGATAACCTATCGGATAGAAGGGATAATATCATTTAAGAGGCATAAAATTTGCTGACGAACTTAACCTCACCTCTCTTTAAAAAAGGGAAGTTCAGTTGTGATTAGTTCAATAGGACCATAAAGCTGCAGTTTTATCAAGTGAAATGACGTGTTCACGATGTGTCAACATTGCAAAGTGCTGTCTAAATCAACCATGAATATTCAAGGGGTAGACAAGGGACAGCCCAGTGTATGCCCTTTTGTATAGATTCTGGAGAATACAGCTTAGCAAGGAAGGCTCCTTCTCATTGCTTCCAAACATACATTATGGCATCATTTTAACTTCCACCAGACGGTAAAGTGTTTCGGAGATTAGCAGCTTTTTGTCAAAGACAATAACCAAATAGCTTACTGATGGAGTGAAGTCTTTTCAGCGTTGGGGAATCGCCTTACGTCGGGTAGCTCATCCGCAGGGAAGATGCTGTTTGTACTTTCGGATCCATCTACCTCAAACTATACCAGTCCTGGCGGATTTGCTGGTAATATGCAGCAAACATTCCGAGGGAGCCAAAAGAAATCCTCCTGGTCGGATCCACGAAAACCTATGGATAAGTCTCTTATCAGGAGTCAGATCTTCTCTAATTTCACCACCTCAATGACAGTGCCAAGCAATCACTTCACAAATGATTATGCCTTCTACAGGGTAATGTAGTTCACCTTTCACGGTTAAAATCCAAAAACCTCGAACGTCAATCTGTAGTTCATTAGGTGTGAGTTTCCCCTTTGAAAGTGGTCGATAAAGCTCGATTGTAAAACTATCGCCCTTGAGAAGTGTTTTGATAGGCATTTAAGCGATCGCTAAATCAGATTTATTTTCAAACTACGAGATCAAAGATATTTTTAACGCGCTGGAAATACCATCAAAAGCGTGTGTATATGATGAAAATCGGTGGTCAGACTGCAAACCTGCAGTTTCAGATAGACCAGTTTTACACAGCATTGATGCTATGGGACTTAGGTTCCGAATAAATGAGTTTCTTTCAATTTTATTTAGCCAATGAAAAAGCCTGCACGCAAAATTCACGTTTCTGTCAAACCAGACAGAATCAAATGACTTTAACTTATCTGCTTTTTGAGTGGAACCACTACTTAGGAAAGAATTTACACTTCATATTGGTAATGCAGGAGAAATAAACGGCAGTATACGCAAAACGTTGACATCCCGCTAACTAAAACATAGCAAACTTCATTTTCCACCTTCAGTTTTCAAGCCTGTACAAACATGGTTCTATTATGATCCAATGGGACTTCAGTATATAATACCGCTTTATGTTCAGCATTGTGATGAAGTATAAAACTTGATCGGAGAGTTGAATAATACGGCTAACTTCACCCACAAGGCCATATCCCTTTGAATTCTTACCAACCATTTAAAATCATTGCGAATAGCCCAGTGGACTATGAGATACGCTTCCAGTTACAAGCCTCAGTACCGACTCGGTAGCCGCAGTGAATGTGGCCGCTAATACGGGTTGGACGGCCGTGCAATGAGTTCTTCTATTGTCAGCTCACAACTGCTTTGAAAAAGCAACATCGTAGAGAACTAATTAACTGGATTCAAGTAACACCACCACGTGGCAGCATTCCTCCTTCAGCAGACTCAAAGAGGGTTAGGTCATCCTGCACCGTAAAAGAAGACGGATCTTGTTTCCACAATGGATCCTTTAATACTTCAACAGCTCCGTCATTTCCGACTACATCAACTACTTGGTTTTGAGTTGGCACAGTAACAGGTCTTTTGATAAATTTTGATCACCCAAGTTGTTTTCGTGGGAAGGATTAACCCCTCCAGATTCGTTGGGACTGTCCTACATTAGATTTCATTTTCATGGATAATGATAGAGTCTCAAGGGACTAGAAAACACTGTCATGCTTATCACAACCGAGACACCCAATGGTTTTCTCTGTAATGATAATTTATTTCAGATCTTCCACGGTTGAAAGACTAGGCTGATCATTCTGGAACGTTTTGGTACCAGTTTACTGCGTGCGAATTTCTGTGCTCTCAGAAAATGTGAGACAAGAGAACAGTCAGTAGTGTTGTCGGCAGACAAAATCTCTCTGTACAAATAAATCATCTCTTGGAATGACAACCGAGCATCTTAGATAAAGTCACTGGTTTGGCATCGATGAGATGCGGGTAGATGATAGATGTAGTTGTGACTGATTTCTATAATATTTACCACTTCGTTTTGTTTCACTGATTTCCCAAAAGGAAATGACTTGAGACGCGTGCGCAGTTGTATCGTGGACCTTCACAAGTGAAGCAAACCATTTCGCACTACTTGCGGTTCAAAAATGTACGGGAAACACTTACCTTAGGGAGTAAATTGTTTATTTCTTTTTCAACTATTTGCCTACCCAAGAATTGTAACCGTCCACTTCAAAGCTAAAAATTCTGAATTCGAACCAGTGATCTTCTCTGTCCTTAGTCGATTTCCCAATAAGTTTACCGGAAAAGGTACTCAACCTCAAAATAAAGCACCTTTTGAAGGTAGTGATGTAGATACTCACCAGGAGTATAGTTTTAAAGATACAACACGCAAGCGATTCATTGTGAGCTGATGAACAACATTTTTGATTATCTGAATGTGACGAGCCAAAAGTGAATCTATAAAATGAAGTCGTTTATGAACCTCACATTTCCAGAAAGGTGCTTAGCAAAGGCATTCAAATGAGGTCACCATGTTCATTGTTTTATCTATCCCTTTGCTTCTTCACTGTCTAAACCTATCACCTATTGCTCTGCCCGGGAAAAAGTACAGCTAAGAAGTGTTACAAATCGGTGTGAAACAAATAATTTGCTGTAACAAACAACTCTGTTCTATTTTCAGACTTCATCTGAATGTCCTCTGTGCATAAGAGATTTTTTTAACTGCACAGTTCCACTACACCTGATTGACATTCTTATCTAGATTTTATCTACTGGGTATCACAGATAAAATGAAATGTCATACTCTTTATAATATGACGTCCATCGAGTATTTTGAATCACATGATATAAACAAATAGGCTTCATGCTGTTCTACTATCCTGTCGTGGCTGTTACAGTTACTTATCAAGAAATAGAAGTTAATTGATGAGTATTACAGTGGGATTAACTGTGACCCAGACTGAAAGCACCTTCCTGAGGGACATCCGAAAAGGTCGAAAATCAGAAATCAAAATTAACTGTTCTTTCACACCACGTGATGGGGTGGTTTGAGGCAAGACTGATGTGTTTCTTTTCATCTCCTGTGGAACAGCCACAAAACTGTTGAAGATCTTCAACTGAGTGTTGATATCAAACTAGAAGGATTGCAGTGAAATACTTTTTAACATATTTCGTTGGTTGAAAATGTACAGATGTGAACATAGAATATATACTGGTTGTCGAAAAACTCAACCCCTAACGGGTGTTTGTGAGGGTGCATGATCAGTTTCAGTTATGTTAATTTTAGCATGGAACCTAAATGAGTGTGCAACAAAACCCGTGATCGCGAGCTCATAGAGGTCTTACAGAACAACTTTTTGCTGATCATCTACCAAAGGCCAAACAGTCCCCAGAATTGAATACGATATACATTTCTAAGATATGTGGATCAGCACTAGGTTCAGCTAAACAGTGATTTAGATAGCTCGAAAGAAAAATCATCAAATTATTGAAAATGAAATAAGCGTCGACATGGGATCCAAAATAGGGTTTGGGTGTAAGGAACTTGCTGACTGCTGTGGACTGACAGTAAACACGATTCTTTTTGGTATATGTGTACAAATTGCATGTTTTTCGTCGCCTAATGGATCGGCGCGGAAAATGACTTTTTTCTACTTATGGACAGAGAATAGTGGATGAAGTTCTGCTATGAGTTGGCATGCAAAGGCTCCTGTCCCGGACTTTGATGCAAGCTAGGATAACAATGAAATCATTGTATTCAGCATGTGCAGGTGCTGTTTATTGCCTTGCTTGACTCGCTCGAAGTCAGGTCTTGTAATATAATAGATGGTAATTGATTAGAAACGGCGCATATCGTGCCACTTTGACAAAAGTCCACAGGCAAGCCCTAATTTTGGTAAATGGAATGTTCTGATTTTACCATTTCCCCACAGATTTATGCCAGTTATGCATCATAGGTGCACGCGGCAACTCCGAATCTCGCTTTTAACTCATCCCCACCGAGAGCATCAAATGCAAAATTGATTTTGGCTTGGTTTCAAAATACACTGTATTGGAAAGGCCCACTTTTTACCGGAAGCAAGCGGTGTCTGGAAAAAGGCGATCAGTGATGTATGCACCGCCCAGGTATCATTCATCTAAGAATTCATTTGGGCGCGATACAATACCTAACGCGTAAAATGTACATAACTGCGAAAACTGGCAATTCGGGCAATAAAATAATGTGGCAATCAGTGAAAAGCTGCCTAAAAGGAAGTATGTTATTATCACGTAAATTTGTAAGACGGTGAATAACCGGTTAGACGTCATAATCAAGCGTGTTAAAAAGCCTATCACTATTGTCTCTACGTATTAGGGGATAAAATGGCGTCATTTTATCCTCAGTGAAACAATCATTATATCAGCAAATGTTAATATGCTCAGTCAAAAATACAGACTACGTGTACCAGTCTTTCATTATCCTGTGCTTTCCTAACAAAGAATCTTAACTAAAATGGCATTTCTCATGCGTATTTTCTTCAATCTACGTTTGACCGGATACAGGAACACAGCGTTTTAAGAAGTCAGTGGAAGCTGTCAAGGTGTTTCCTTTATCTCAAATAGATCAAAACTGAATATGTGAAATATGAGGCGTCTTTTGGTGACCCATTTATCAGGAGATATTTACTTTACAAAGGGTTATATAGAAAGTGGCGGTAAAGTTCACTAATTCAATATACTGCTCATTGTCATTTTCAATTAACACAAGGCTTTGGAGATTATGTTTACATCAGTCAGACAACAGTCCGGTTGTGACCTTGAGGTTTATTCGGGTTGAAGGAGGAGACGGTCTGAATAGAAATACGAACTTTCCTGACCAGAATTAGTGAAAGAATTTGGTAAATTTCAAGTGAGCCGGTCAACATTTTCGGACAACAAAGTGACCAATCTTTGCCTTGCCGCCTGTACTCATCAGTCACCCAAATCATTCGTCTAAGCTGAGTCAGGTATTTCTGTTGCCTCGATTCGATCCACAAGAAAAACTGGACTATTTTGTCCATTTTTTTCACTTGGATGCGTCCGTGTTTATTCGGATAGAAAAACTGCGAGTGATACTTGCTTTGAATACGAGAGACGTTGTCGTTTTATTACTAAGTACTTGTTGTTTACCTTTTTTAACAAGCAGCTCTTTCAAATTAGTTACGTGTTTCTTCCTTATCTAAAAGTTATTCAAAAACATTTCTGAACTACTTATCGCTGACTACACCCGCAACAATAATACAAGCTGCTTTCTAAAAAGGTCAAGCTTCAGTCCATTTTTGCTGTCCTGCAAAAATTTTAACTCCACTTATTTGTAAGAATGATGCGGATCCCACTATAACATGGTTCGATTTCGGCTCAGCAATCCGGAATTCAAGTTTTAGCTTAGGTTCCGTTTTTCGCGATGTTGGATAAATTCATGGGCAAATATTTTTACTCCACTATGGCCTAGATGTAATTCTGCGATCAGCAGAATTTCATGCTACCGGTCGCATCCCCAGGTGGCGGACAAAGGAAAGGCCACCAAACCGGTAGTTGTCGTGAATGTAAAAGGCCTCAGCTCACCAAAATAAAGGCAGTGCCTTAGAACGGGATGTGTTCTTAGCTTGAATAGGGTCTTCTTCTCTGAACTACTACACCAGTCTCTCGCGAAGGCTATTGGCCCTAAAGTCAATTCATCGAAAAAGAAGGCTCTTTTTAGTCTGCCCGGGACCATCAGCACAGCCGTTGTCTGTAAGTGACCAGACTATCAGAAATATGCCATCTTTCATTTATAGGTGGGGTCAACTCAGCTTCCGAAACGTAAGGCCAAAAAAGAAGTACTATCAGTGATTGACAATGCACGAAGAGCTTTTCTTGAGATCCGATATGTTTCGCGGACACGCGGCGAAGTTAGCCCTCAGACTTTGGTTCGTGTCCTTTGTATCGATATCTGAACCGTGTTCATATACGTGCACGAAACTTAGTCCCTGCGAGCTGGGTAAATCCGGATGCTGAAGGCACTCTACCACTGTTATCTGCGCCAGATTCTTCATAATACTTGGTAAGGAAGAATACAAAAAGACGAAATGAGGAAGAGCTACTGCGACCAAATATCCGTTCGTCCACATTTCCGTCGCTGGCCGTGGATCGGCCACATATTCGGCCAGTTCAACACAAAAATTGCTCAGACAGATACTTTGCCTGCCATATTGCAGTGTGCCGGAAGGCGCTGTTGCTCTGGGAGTCGAATGAAGACGTGGGTGACCACTGTCCACAAAGATAAGGAGTGCATGGGACTACAGGTAATCCACTGTCTCTGATAATGGAAGAAAAAGTGAGTTGCTGTTTGCAACTGAGGTCACATTAGGCCGCTGCGCATGGCTGGCTATGATCTGCGATATCCATCGGGCCGACGTTTCTTTTAACAGAAGATAGTTGTGTGAAGATAAAGTAAGTATATAATTCTCCAGGAGGAAAACCTAATAAATACCATTGCATATCCATGAAGAAATTACGTCTTTTTAATAACAAAAAGTGGAAACAACAATAATTTCATTTACAAAATAGAAGAATCACAATATACGACTCACCTCAGCTATTGTCATTCTGGTGCTATAGATTAACAAGTATCATATTATCTTTGTAAGATATATACTGTTTGCTAACCTTGAGAATTATCCGATGCAGACATTATTATAACTGAATAGCAGAATATGAACCTTATACTATTCACTTACCAATAATCATTCTCTGGAATGATAAGTTGACTTCAAAGATTCAGACTTGGTTCCGACTTGTTCTTCCAGGGAATGCAGGTCATCAGCATGACAGTATTCTGGTGCTTTTGAAAGACAGTTCCTTTGACTTGGTTAGAAAAAAACAGGTCGTCTGTCTTGGGAAGCTGTAGCGACTGAATTGCACGAACTGAAATCAGAAGACATAAATTATGGGCGACAAAGTAATGGGAAAACGCAGGCAGTCATCAATTTAATTGCAAGAGCACAGAATAATCACCACCGTTAAGCCGAATGCTTTTAGATGAAAGGATTCGAATGAGTGTATGGCAGTCAGAATCGAAATGCATATAACACAGTCAAAGTGGGCAGTGGAATAGACCATATTCGCACGATGATTTCGATTGCGTGAAAATCAACCGTACGTTATCGATCACTTAGCAGATTGAATGAACTTTGTCTTGGACTGAGTTTACAGTGTGGAATATAAAACATTAAACCAACATAGGACCATAGTGAAGGATTACCACAGCACAACATGAACTATCTGCACAGCTAATGACAACAGCAGCAGCGGAACGTCTTTCGTTTTCAATTCTATCCAATGAAATGCTTTTTAACTCAGCGTTGTTGGAAATCGTAACGGTTATTACATGCCAATAGTCCATTTTTGTTATCCAGGTAAAACGACTTAGCTTTTTCACCCGAAAAATGATTTTTGTATGTAGTAAAGATCTTAGTAATTCTTTCAGTTTTCCATTGTATAATTACTTAAGTCCCATCAAGCTTAGGTCTGTAACAACGATTCATGTTTGGAATAAATCTTGACACTATCCAACATGCATGATAAAATCTTATTCGTGTCAGGACAGATAACACACCGATCAAATCTAACCACAAAAAGGACCTAAAATACTCTCTACCCAAGCTGACCAATCAGAGCACTTCTAAGGTGGAATAAACTAGATTTTATGCATACACACAGAGATTGTAGACGCACACCAGGAGAATGTTCATTACCTGGCTTTTCTGATCGCTTTGATTCTCTCATACAGGTTGTGATGATGTTTGTCAAAAATTCTGTGATAAACCTCCCGTTTTTTCGTGCGAGAACATATGTGCTGTTACATTTGTTGTTATCATCCTACAGTGTTGGAGCTACCCGAATTGAGACCAACGCGACCAGTCCTAAGGATCAACAAAGTTTTCAAGTGTCTAATGTGTCAAAAACCAGGACAACGAATGATGGTACATTTGGGGACTTCGTGATTCCGGATGAGCAACGACTTTTGCAGTATATTCTGAAAGATTACGATCCCGCTTCCAGACCGACGTATGTCGCATCGAACAGTGTGAATGTCGGTTTCCAGATGACCTTAGTTCAGATAAATCAACTGGTACGTTCTCACCACAGATAAGTATAAACATGTATTCATCGGGGAAAGTGAACTAGTGTAGCCGTAGTGAGCATGTATCATATTCAAAAACAGACGAGGTGAATTGAAAACGCGATCACATTTTTACAGGCAGTAGTATTTTCATATTCCACGTGTACTTACTTGTGTTGTATTTTAGATTCAAAACAGTTCGTACGCTTATTATTTCTGGTCACAGCTGATCACATACTCTTGGAGGTGTCTGTTTAGAAGCTGTCCTCACCGAACCGAAAAGTGTTCACAAGCCAGGTGGAGAGCAATATTAGACAAATGGCGGTGGATAACTCTACTTTGCCATCGGGTTCGCAGATATGCAAGATTGGTTGGACAACATACAGCCCCAATTTCATCCGGTGGTTCCTTGAGGCTATGGAACGTGAATTGTGTGCACAAGGTTGAATGGCACAACGAAAACGTGATGACAGCTCGAATATCGAAAGGGCATCAGTTCTGAAACTTTATCAGCGTGAAGTACAGAGTAACGTAGGAGAATAAAGCATAAGTCTTGTACATTAGCTTCCGATTTTGGAGCAGTTAGGTTACAAACGATCTATCATTAGGCAGGATGATAGAATCTGTGTAAATTGATACGACCACTACCTTCCGAAGTTGTCAATCAAAGACTAATTTGCAATTATCCATGACAATGAGACATTTCACCCAATAAGAAGCACAAAATAACCTGTCAATTACAACTTGACAATGGTTCCATCGATAACCCAGCTTGACAAGACGACAAACTATTCAAAATAACTTCCCTTATATAAGAACGATGAAATTGTGCTAATCAAATAGATGGGGCTTCATGTACCAGATATCGGCCGGGCAGAATAGAATGAAAGTGAACTTTTTTTAAGTACGAAGTATTTGGCTTTCCCTTCAAGGCGTCCCCAATGGAAATTTCACTGAATCATATTTTTCACGCGAGGTGTAAGTCGGTTGAGAAGTGGGTGGGTATATCGGTGTCTGCCTGAGCAGTCATAATAAAAAAGGATAACACTGCCGGAGTCATGTTACAAAGTGATTATCAGAAACACGCCTACAGCCTCCATTAGAAGGTTCTTTCACTTTCACTAGAAGTATTATTGGCACGAGGAGCCTGAATCTACTAAAGTGGAAAATCCACTTGCGTTTTTCACATCCGAAAGTCCAAGGCGGCTAGCTGGAAACGAACTGTAGACATTCCACTCGCCGAGCAGATGATCGAACGGTGCGGCCAGTCGGGTGTGAATGACCCAAGTGAATATCCATCGAAGAGCAAATACTGTTCCAGTGATATATAGAAACTGTTCTGGTTTCAGTCACTGGGATAGACTTGTCGGTCACTACTCAATGAGGCGATCAGTACACGACTAAAGATGGCCCAATAGACATTGAAATATATTCACAGAATATAATACTGGGGAGCCTGCTTTGAACTTTAGGATGCGAAAAAGGCAGTCAGATTTTATATTACATAGTATTCCACTTTTCTGGGTAACATTTGCTAAAAAATGTCCTACTGAAAGGACACTGACGGTCGGTTTTGATTTCCCGTCCTTGGTGGTTTTCCTTCTCTAATTTATAAACGACAAATCAGTAGGTATATGAACAGATACGCATATCAATTTTGTTCTTTACTGGAGAAGATTGGATCTGTTTATTCAGGCTGATTGTTCTCACAAAATCATTTTACAACTCCTCATTGATGATCCAATAAGAGAAGCTCTGCGAAACAGTTTCATCAACTGCTTGTTAAAAGTTTTTAACCAGAGTAATTTGTTTTGGTTTACTATCGAAAGGCTGCTGTTTAAGAGCCTTGCTTAGCAGTCTATGAGCCTTGTGACGTTGTTTAAGGTTCTTGTATCAGCATCTCTTGGACTGAATATCCCCCACCTTGTATAATCAATGAGACATCGGATATTTTCACTCGAAAATCTAAGCAGTCGTTTTTACCGTGGATCGGCATTTCAACAGGTGGGGTGAACAGAATTTTCGAACCAACTCCAATAAGATGGCACCTAAAGGCTTAAAGTGACTGTAAAGCCGCAAGCTCCTCATGCAGGTATAGAGACGTTCACTTGCTATGGTACGTGATTGTCGTTTTCCTAGGTAAATAAGGTCTAGAGACCTGTTTTACCTACTTGAGGGATGATGTGATTCAGCGTTGCATGACGCCCGCAAAAAGAATTAGTTCAGGTGATATGATGTCTGCGTCACGTCGAATGGCACCGTAACTGACTAGCGGTTTTTATTGGCTCTTGGTCGTCCCACAAGTCTATGGTGCGAGGATGGGCAACTGTGTCATTTGTCAAACGAACAAGGCAGAACGGAGATGTCCACCGAGTAAGTGACAATGGAGACGGAAAAAACTGATTTGAACCCAGAGAACGAGAATCCGATGCACAGAAGAAAAACAATCAACAATGAGGATCGCAGGCACATTGTACAAAGGAATAGAAGCAGTGACAAATTGGAGCGGATATTTCAACATCTCGGGATAAACGTTAAACACGCAAAGGCACTGCAAAACGAGGTCAAGAAACGAGGCTGAAATGAGGCCTCACGTAAAGGGAATTTTAGGATGGTATTGTTTTTAGACTATGCAACACTGTGAACGAGAATCCCTGAATAAAGGTAGCTCGGATCAAAATGATATTTGAGTCCGACAGTTCTGCGTCGACCTCGAAAATGACATTCATTGATCGAATCTTTGAAAACCACGACTATTGCACGGAAAATCCTACAACCTAACCCACTGAGCATAGCGGGACTGTTTCCAAGACAATATGCTAAATGGTTGTAAGCTCAGGGAATCTGTGTGCTGCGAATTTATGTTGACGAAACCAACTGTAAGGTTTGGCTCTTTCGATCAATCAGACGATCGGCCAAGGGAAAACCACTTACAAAAGCGTGCCAATAAATAAGGATGCAAACTTGAATATAATTGCTTCGATTTCCACCTTTTTATTGGTACATCAATAATGCCGCGCAAATATAAACAACCAGATTTTTGGTAGATTTCTGGGAGCTTTCTCTTCTAAGGTGAACACGGAACAGCCGAACACTGAAGTAGTGTACAATATACACCAAAGGGGATCGGAAGCTCGTTTTGTCCACTGGACATTCTTTCGGTTTTTCTCCTCAACACAGTCAATTTTTCAATCTTATCGAGGAGGCATTTACCTAGTAGAAAAGTTTGGCAATCGTCTGAATGGAGATCAGCAGATAAAAGCCCATGGGAGTGCCGGAAGAGCAGTCTCGCACGTTGAATAGATTCCTTTCATTTCAAGAATTTTACCATTAATCCACCCGCTTTCTACGACAGGCACAATTTTGCGTCCATGCAATTACCCGAAGACTTTTTGGATTTGCGGTTATGTTTCTGTAGGAAAATAGATGTCATTGTTCACTTTTTTACGTAGAATTCATTTGTTTGTGATGGAAGGCTGTTACACTATATTGCACGGCTATTAAATTGAGGCACAACGCTGCTGAACTAAGGCGAATACGGTGTAGTTTATCGATCTGAACCCAAAATAAAACTTGGATTCAGTGTGCAGGATTGGCGGTCACTAGTGGCATGACAATCAGTTATTGAGCTGACCTGTGAGAGGATTCAGACTTCATCAGCATCTCTGCAAGGTTCTTTCCCCAAAATCTGCTATCGTATATCATGGAGATATCATAGCTTTATCAAATAATGTTTGTCTACTCAAGCTCTATGACGAACAATCGGTAGTTGGAACAGAACTGGTAGGTTACTATGTCGAAACAACCCAAAGCTGAGAAGTGTCAAATCAGAAAAATGTCAAATGTAACTAATTGCTAGACTGGCAAAAGATTCCACAGAAGAGAAGTGATCGGACAAGCTTCACCGGTATTCTATGCCTAGAACGATGATTTAAACAACTATGAGTAGATAAATCATTGGAAACTAATAATTACTTCGACTACAATGATAACAATTTGCACGCACTCCTTTTTCTGTTTACAGTGCAAATTCACTCGTGCTTGGAGTTCGATGGCGTGTGCAAATCCAAGGCTTTTCACAGTTTATATGTTTTATTTGCCTATTTAAAAACACACAGAGAATTACCATAAATTAAAAGGTACAGACTACAAATTGGCATAAATAGTCAGTATAACAAATTACCTGGGACGCTACGTTGCACATAGGGAACAAAAATCCCCAAAACCTATACTTCCATCAAATTCGAACAAGGTACGTAATACATGCATTAGGGAAACAAGCGGAATAGTCATGCCAACTGGTAGAAATAGGAACTTGTGAGAAACCCGAGCCAAATTTCTTTCACCAGTGACTCAGTTCCCAAGTGAGTACATCTATCTAATTTCAACCGGGTCATTTATGCAAATAGCGAACTTAACTGGTCAAGTTAACGATTGAACAGTCACTAAACAAAGTTAAATGATTTTTTGGAAAAATTCTGACCATTTTGTAAACAAACGTGTACAGAAGCATGCAGTTTGCAAACAGGGAAAAAAAGTTCACCATGATGATATTTTCTTTTAACTTACTCATGCAATCTTGAAGTTAACCGTTAGGCAGTAACTATGAATTATTACTTCGTGGCGAAATTCCACAAGAAGCAACTTCGTGGATGTCGGGTTTTATCTTCCGCTAGTCCCCTAGTTGAGTACATCTGATTGATAAAAAATTCCGATGAGCTAAAACGCGGAATATCGGATTGGACGGATTTTGCCCAGGTAATCTTTTGTGTACGGTTGGGTGAGAAAACGTTCCTAAATTGATTAATTGCCTAATTCCACGTGGAAGAGACACCAGGATTCGGCGGTGGAGGGGTGTCTTCAGCTGAATTTTGCTTAGAGGAATTCTGTGAAAATCGTCTGATAGGCTTGTCCACACAAAGAATTGTCTGTTTCAAGCAAATCAATCACCTGGAAGGAGTGATGGACGATTTTCACAAAATGTTTCTGAGATGTACGTGCGACGCTTTGGGTGGTCAGGTAATACAGTAGGTAGAACGGAACTTCTCTGCTTTGAAACAGATTTATTTGTAGTCAAAGTTCTCCAAAGCCAGTTGCAAGGAGTAAAATAAATGTTGCACATTAGGAGGGAAAAAGCAATGAACGACTAGTCACAGTACCGTTGGAAACTTGATGGAAAATCACTGATTTCATGTGTAGGATGATCCAAAGATAAATTCAGACCTGACCTGTTACAAATAACGACAAAAAATACAGGAACAATCTGGGTGGAAGTAGTGATGGTTGTGGTAGTAGTAGTCGTAGTAGTAGTAATAGTAGTAGTAGTAATAGTAGAAAAACTGCAAACGAGGCAACTTTTTCAGTAGGAAACATTGGTTGATTGCAAAATTGATGATAATACTATGCATCAATTAAGGCATGAAGCGGATTGATTTGATTTACGAGGTTGTATAAGGCCGTTCGTCAAAAATTGTTTCTTGTTTTACTGCTGAATCAGGCAGTTGGAAGACAACGAAACCAAATACGATCATATAAGCTGTGTGACTATTTATTGTAGTATAATAATAGCAATAGTATTAACAATCAGTGCTAGTACTAGTCGTAGTAGTAGTGGTAGTAGTAGTAGTAGTAGTAGTAGTAGTAGTAGTAGTAGTAGTAGTAGTCGTAGTAGTAGTAGCTGTAGAACTAGTAATCGCAGTGATATTTTTTGGTTGTAACCATGGAAATGATGACGAAACTGCTTTGCTTAGCAAATTAACTACTCAATCAATGGCAGAGACAAATGAGTCTTTTTGACGGATGAATCAAAATCGCCTCCTCGCTGCAGTGGGGAAGTTATCGAGTTTCATGCAGTTTCATGCGAAGTAGAACAATCATTAAATTTGCCAGTATTCGCTTAGTGAAGTATCAGCCGTTGACGTAAAAAGTGCATGGATGAATGCAGCGAGTAATGTATTACGTCCCTTTAGATTGCTGGCTCTAAAATCAAGATAGCACCTAAATCTCGTGTGGCGGATCTCAGACGTTCAATTGATGAAAGTTAACCACTATAACCAATACATTTTTCATTTCGGTTTTGGAATGTTTGATGGGGGTCACCTATTCAGATATTTATTCTGTCATTCATAATGGTACTGACGAATTCAAAGGGGCTCTTTTGTTTTAATAAAAGATATGGATTATTCACTGCGATTTTTCTACTCCTCATGGGTGATCATATTTCTGGTAGGTTCCCATCCTCTGTTTCACTCGGATTCTGTTCAGACTGGTACAACTAACCGAAAACTACGGATAAGGGTATTCAGTGTTTCGTTTTACACACGTTCTCATTCCGGGATGATGAATATCGAAATGAAGGTGGACGAGAAGTCCAATTTGAGGTACTACGTTTTACGAATGCCTTTTTAAAGACAGATTCTTTTTAACGATATTTTAAGCTATGGGCCAACAGTGTTGTACTTGAAGTCCCATCAGTTACCAAACTGTTGTTGATCAAATGGAATGAGATTTGAAGAACTACGGACCATAAGTTGAACTCCGTCATTTAAATGATACGTAGGTAAAATCCCGCGTACTTTTCGCCTTTAATTGAGCATATTTAGCAAAGAATGTTTACCTTCGTTTTATTGAATGGGTTGTTCAAAACGGTGTTAAAAAATAATACCGTTTTCCAGCTAAAACACTCCAGATATTCGAAAAATTAGTCCTAAATCGTTCATAATATTATTGCGGAAATTTTGGCACCATCGATAAAACAAACAAGATTACGAAAGAAACCTCATTTTCGGAAAATTGTTGGCCAATGGAAATAAATTATGTCCTCAAATTAGACACAGTGGTCGTTGGAACAGTTGATTCCCATATCCCAGCGGCGGAAGGTCGCTGCACATAGCAGCGAAGTTGAGAGCCACCCCCGTATAGCCTGGTGGTTAGATGTTCCATTCGCAGTCATTGGCCTCGGAGTTAGAATCCCAATTGGGGCTCTGGGAATGTGCACTGCAGCTGATGATTCCCACAAGCCAGATGACTTAGCCGTGCGGTGTTCCCCTTGGTTTTCAGTAGTTAGTTATTTTTTGTTATTGCACGAGGATTTATTCAATAATAAAACAACTTATTTTCTAAATGTAACATTCTACGTCCACAAAAAAACTGACCCATGATGATAAAAGACGTCCTCAAATCAAATAAACTGGTCTTTGGAGCATTTCAATCCAGCATACCTATGATCCATTAGCACGGAATGAGAGTGCATATTCCAGCCGACTGAATCCATCAGCTATCAAAACTACCCAGTTTTATCACAAACTGCCTTGTCAAAAAGAACAACATGCCCACTGTTTGGAGTACTTTAGAAATTTCTGCAGCTCAAAACGCTGTGCAACCGACCGTTACTTTTGAAAGCAAAAAAAGGGAAAATCACTTCCTTTTCTTCGCTCAACTGGGTTGCGCCTAAAATCACATGCGCTAATGATTGTGCCCCATACCGGTCACATGAGTCTTTCTGTACGGCCGAAGTACGCGGTTTTGAGATAAAACCGGTACCTCCCAGGTTCTGTCATCCGACTTGATTTTCATTCACTTTATTTACATGCCCCTGCAACTAACTGATGATATTACTTTCGAACTCTGTGGAAGGATCCGTTTATCTTAAGCCTCTAGTCGCTGAGTATGAATCTTGACCTACGGTTAGACTGCGAATAACCCCAGATTCGCTGGAACTGTTCGATCCGTTGTAGCTGCAGTGCACAACGTAGTTTAGTGCAACCTTGGATCAGGAAAATTGGGGGAAAATTCAAGACGAAAATGCATTGAGCTCTATACGAGGTTGTTTCTGCATAGCAAACTGAATTAGAAATTTGCTCTCTCTCTGCTTCTTCACACCATTGCATATCTCTCTGGGATTTCTGAGGTTTTTACAGACATCAAGTGTAAGGTAGACACAACTTTCGAATCCCATTACTCTTGTGACGAGTAGTACATAGCTACTGACAGTGGAAAACGTATTTTTACTTTTCAGAAGCATATCCTAGTTGGAAAAGATGTCAGTCAGTTGACGTTTCGGCTACCATGGGTATCTTTTCTTAGGACCAGTTTGCAATCGAACTCGTCTTGAGAAAGGTTATCCGCGACAACCGAAGCCTCAACTGCTTGCCGTATTTTCTGACGAAGCTGTGTTATCGAAAGAATCATTATACAGAGCATCGTTTTTTTCTACGAAGTTCTCTCAACTGATTACGGGTTGTGATATATCCGTTGACGGCGTTTTCCTCTCCTCGCCTAAGTCACTGATATCTGGCAACTTAAACGGCGAAAATCTTCCAAATACCATTCCGTTGATTAAGCAAGATATAATGTTGCATTCGATGAACATTTAGATAAGAAGCTTTTGCCTATAACTAAGTCAGAAGAATAATCATACAGCAAAAAATTGATTGTGATATAATAGTCGGACAGTTTATTTATCAAATTTGGTAATGCTTATTTATATTTGGTTATGTCAGTTTACTGAAACAGTTTTTACGTTTGGGTTTCCACCTACTAGACTTGTAGCTGAAAAGAGGTATTTCGGAATAATAACACCGTAGATTATCCAGTCACTGAATAATATCTTCATGCACGAAAGAACAAATAACCTAACCTTAAACCAACTGATAACTTGTTCTTATGTCTTGGGGACCTCAGAACACGTCACGTGGCCATTATAAAATGATATTCCGCCTTTACGTTTCTCCTTGCTTTTTGTTACAAAGTAGAGAATAGTTTTCCGCTAATTACTTGCTGTCAGATTAGAATGATTTTTCTGCCCATAATACATTTTTCTAGGCTTAGAAACAACGAGTCGAATAGCTCATATCTAAAGTAAATAACATGCGCAAGTGAAAGTAACGTGACATTCATTGATGTAAGAGAATCACTTTATCGACGAATAGCACTATCCCAGGTATATTCCAATGACTGTCGAGTTCTTTTATATCGATAACCTTTAGGAACTTCGGAAAAGTATTTTTCCCACCAATGAAAAAGAGCAGCTGGTGTTCGCTGTTTACCAGTATTCAGAGATAAAGAGATAATAACGATATTTTTGATATTTTTCAAAGGAGAATTAAACAGGACACCTTTTGGGCCGATTCTCTTGGTTGCTTGTGTTCGATTTGATATATTTAGTGCCAGATTAGTAGCTCTGTGGTTATACAGTTTGTTTGAAAATAAACAATATGATTTCATCAAGGAACGACGATTGCACAACCCATACATTTCTTCCCACACCAACTCGTAAATACAGTTTAAGAAGAATAAAGAAGAAGGGTTTCGATTTGCAACAACGCCATAACACCGTATAACCTTACTTCTCCACGAGCAAACAACATGAAAAACGAGTACAAATACGTGAAGGTGTTTCTCCCAAATGGAAAATGATGTTTATTGATTTAACAGATGAATTTTATTCTCGTCGATTTTCATAAGTCGGGCTTCGAGAAATTTGATGCTCAACGGCTATCGCTAAGCAACTTGGAAACCTGGTCTGCGTTTTAGCTTTGCTAACGAACATCCCAACTAATCTATCTTTATCTTCCTGGATTGCTGGAACTTTGTGTCGTTTTTTCTTTGAGTCTTCTCTCGCATTTACTACAAAAACAGTTAAAAGGACTGGAATGCGCGTTTTTTAGTTTATAGGGAAATACTTATGGCTACTTCATGCAAACCAATCTTTTGGCATCACTGCTCAAATTTTTTCCGGAAAGTTAAAAGAATGTTAGAGCTCAACCGCTCTCATCAGATGAGTGAATATTCTCCGAAGACAACACAGTCAGGAAAGCACTGAAGACAAGGCCTACGATTGCAAGACTATTCAGTCAGCCATTCACCAGACCTAGTGTTCCTGCTGTGCTTGACCTGCTAGCGTCCCATACCAGAAAGAGAGCCTCAGGGTCGTGACTGTAAACCCTCCCCCCCAGCAGTAGATTATACACTCCACCCAAAGCACTTATTTGTAGGTACGCAAAAAAATAATAGTCCGATTATATTTGCAAGCTGACAGTCCAATCAGGAACGCTGATTTTGAGATTGAAAGCACACTTCACGTAGTTTATTTTGCCGTCAAATTAAGTATATACTCTAAGGAATACCCAATGTTGCCTTTATACTTACTTGCTTTTCTCCTCGTATTTCCATGAAAGTCATTTTGTAAATAACCGAAATAGAGAGCTCATGGCCCTGTCACTATCCAAAAGAATTTCTCCAAAAAGAAAGGTTACCCCTTCAAAGGAAGATTTCAATTTTTTGGAGTTAGTCCACATATTTCCAAGCATACAGATTCAGAAGCCCACATGCACACCGATTCCATTGTATTCGAGATTAAAGCAATGAGACATTGATACAAGTGTGAAGAGAGGAAGGCTAGCTTTTAGGCCAAGTATGAATGTTTTTGGGCTGGTCTTTAACTTCGTCGCTCGTGAGTGGTTAATATAGGAAAACACCAGGACTTTCTATGATGGGATATTCATTTGGCCCCGCGTGAGACTGTTATTCGTCCGATCCGACCTCTCTAATCCCAAAAAGTGTTGAATGGTCTTACATTGCGCACATATCAGCAGAAGTATTCTAGTAGGACGCAAAAAAGAGTTTCAGTAAAGCACTTTCCACCGTAGGCGCCATGATTATAGACAACGGAAGATGTTTCTCGACTTCGATTGTCCTTTTTCAACACGTGAAGATGCTCCAGAATAAAGAAAGTCTAATTACTACTTAAGGTTTTCCTCTTGCACACGAGCGAATTTCAATTTCAGGTGAAATACATTAACCAAGACTGATTTAACGGAAGATATATGCAAACTGTTTCACCAAAACACACAACGAGACATGAATGAGGTTCAAACAGAACGAATGACGGCTCGATCATTGTGCGTCACGGGAAATATGAGAGGAGTCAACTCCGGGTAATGGGTATTTGTATTTTTCTTCAGAATAGAAAAAAGGTTATGTTTGTCTTTTACGAAATTAGAAGACTTGCATAGACACGATCAGTTTTGGATAGCAAGAAAGAAGATGAGTCAGATGTATTATTAGTCTCCGGATTCCCAGGTCCTGAAGTAAACAACGGTACAACGAATTCCTTAGTGATTGTTCGGTGAAAGTCCTTTTCAGGGATAAAACATGGTGGCAAATCGACTAATCTCATTACTTTACACTCACAACTCACGTAGGATCAGTTAGAATTTCCTAAGGTCCAGTTTGTTCTATGTATGATTCGTGAGACTTGTTTTCTTTAACTGATCCGGATGCTGAAAGTTATTTACACTGAAATGTGGAATGTACTCTCATTTTAGCACGGAGTTTGCTCTTTTAGCCGGGTTTTGAGCCTACTTGAAGGGGGTATCAGATATCTTGCATAGAAATCTTACTACTTTACTCTGGGATCATTCTGAAGTCTGTAAGATCTGCCAAACCAGATTTCATAACCACATCCACTAAAAGATATTGGCTGACTAGTGGGGAAATTCCGGAGTGTATATTCAAATTACACCTCATACTGTTGCGGATGCCATTTTCCAAAGTTACGTGGGCGGATGAGCAGTGTGGTTTATAGGCAAAGCGTCCAGCACTCCTCAGTGTGAGGTCGTAGCCTCACTGGTGTACTGCACGGGGTGATATAGTGTGGATTCGAAGAGCAGTGGGATCGACAACTGTCAACATCCAAAGGTTGGCGAGTCTGTCAAGTCAAAAACCAACGCCAATTTGTATTCCGATCCGGTCTTTTAGGACAGCAGAACAGATTGTGCAAATTTTTCCTAAATTTAATTAATGTAGACGGGGTTTCCCAATTAGACCTATACCACCCAAATACCAAGCATTTACTGGCCCATTGGTTCCAACAACAGACAGAAAATGGCCTCATTCGGTTTAAAGGCCATTTTTAGAGACCGGTACTAGTTCTGATGATCAGTAGTCTAATACGCTTTAATTTAAGCACCGATGAAGTCACTTCTACAGATGATGTAATGCTTGCAAGATGAACGCCACTCTCCGTATAGAGGGGAAATCATATCAAAGGTTATTCAGAGCTAAAACCACCACTAGAAAACTAAGCTATTCAGAGTTTATTTTCCGCGAGTTTATGCAATGAATTGGGAAGAAACTGAGTGAAGTCTGATTCTAGTTGATGTAAGAAATTTTGATGGACAGTTTTTGGTTAAATAAGGACGTTTCCCTCATCATGTCTTGATAAACTGTTTTTTCCCAAAGCATCATACTTTTAAGAATGATCACTCGCAAAAAGATACTCCTATAAGTGGAAAACCATTGGGGAATGTCTGTTTTCGGGACTATCTTTGCATGAGGTCAGATCAAAACCTGTTCGCTTCGTGTCTCACTCATCGTGTTCATCACAAACGGGAGCGTACAAAGGATCTTAATCATGTGATCTTAGTCGAAGGAACACTTTGATTGAAATCAATTTCTCTTGTTTGTTGATAATCCTGCTACTTATTGCAAAAACAAACCCTCAGAGGGAAACTTTTTGAAATAAAACATAATTCCTTTAATTGGAGTATATGGGGATTTATATTAGTTGAATGGTTGATCAGGCTCAGAACAGATAGATATTGGACCAAATGGTAAAACGTCCAGCCCAAGCCTCGTACTCGATCAGTGATGCAGTTCATCAATCCAACATTTCTAGTTCTGAGGTTTCCCGTTCGATGTGTTATTTGCTTTCTGAGGTTTCGATTTTTGACGAGATCACGCTGGAACAAAATGACGAACAATTTTAAGGAAGAAACGGCAAGACCGTGGCAAATATCTCACTTCACAGACCTTTCGAAATCATCCATACTCTCTGATATAAGATTACATTTCTATATGAGACTGGATAGCTCGAGGCAGCTAGTCAACCGTAAAAACGATCCTTACGTGTAATAAAAAGTTGCGAAAAGTGATGAATAAACATATGCTTGAGACTATGATAAAGAGGTTAGTCTTTTCATCACTTAACAAATAAGAATAAACAATAAGCACTGCAAGATACCACGGTGAACTTGCCTTCAAAATAGTGTTTTACAAACCTTGCAAAAGCACCCTTTCGCTGGTCAAAAGTGCTGTTGTCGCTTCACGTGTTGTGATGACATTACGTGAGAAAACGGCAAGGCACACATATTACAGAACGTAACACGACGTGCCAACCTATTCGCTAGCTACTTAAGCGCACCGACTGCTCCCGTGGGATCCAGCTGGTTAGAACCTTTGCTTACCACCTTGTAGGTTAAAGGTTCGCATTCCTCTACTACTGACTATTTTGCCGGTAGAAAGTAATAAATTTTTGTCCAGCTCTTTATCACTCTTAGCCTACTGAAGCTTTATGCTATTCACTCCTCCAAGTCTTAGAGTCGAGTTGCCATGTATCCCTAACAGCTCATTGAGAATTTGAAGGTATGTGGGCGATACACTGCACTCATGCGGAATTACATGATAAAAAGGGTAGGGCTCTGCCTAGATTCCCTAATTTGTACTTATTGACTTTTCGTATGAGAAATACAACTCTGGCTTGAGCATTATCTGTTATTCAGTGTATTGTATTTTTCGAGTTCCTGTATAATAATGAGAGCATTCATCTTCCAAGGTCACGGAATCAGAGAACTCAGTTGTTTCCCTTTTTTGTAGTGTCTTCAGCAGAATGGAACATTTGTGAACGACCTTCATATGAACAACACGTATTTGAGAAGTACCATATCCACAAGGAATTCATGTGATACAATCCCAAAAACAAAAGCACGGATTCATCACTGGCCTTGTATAGCGCAAAAATGTATCCGATTTCTCGTCGGACAAACTACGAATAAGGAAATAACATAACAGGGCAGGTTTTATTTGTAACGAAAAAGCAAAGCACATAAGGGGGAAATTGAAGGTTGGAAGAATGGAACAGCATTGAGCTTTTGCTATTTAAGAAATACTGTTTGGCCTGTTTGACGGCATTCAAATCAATTCACGACGAAGACTTTGTCTGTCTCAGGGTATGGCTTTAACCCATTCTGGAATAGAACCAACCTTTCCGTACCACGCGCTATCCATCTCTCTCTCTCTCCTTTTCTGACAGCCAGGATATAAAGCTTGTAAACAGTATGATTTAGTTACGAAATATCCGGAGTTCTACGCGTTGACTCGTACCCCGGCCGGTAGAACTCAACCCGTACCGAAGTGTTCTTGGTGTCGGTACGGTTCTAACCCGACCATAATGGCTCAAGATTAATTGTTCAGACGTGCTTTCGATGAAGTCTGGCAGATGAGAAAATTATCCTGTCAAAGTATAAAAGATAACCGTATCCTTTGTTTTACAACTTAACTCACTGAATTTTTACTTCCTCAAAGCACGGTGTCCTGATCAATTTCACTCGATTATGTATCCATATCGTCGCTAGCAGTTCTCCAGCGAAAAATCGCCAGTTCGATCATCAAAAGACAACCAAGCTACTGGAAAGGTTCTTTGCTTATTGTACTTCCGACAGTTCCTAACAAACGCTAACCTGGAGTTTCGTAACAAGGTATGAAGATTTCGTTTTATGGTATTGTGCTAGTAGTAAACGTTTGAGTAAAGCCAACTATGGGAGGCGGGAAAAGGACACGTTTAGTGCACATCATTCTTGTTTTATGATCTCTTATTTGCGCTTTGGCTAGCAAGCCACCGAAAATACAGTCAGGGTGCAGACCAGGAAGCTTTTTAAGGATTACAAGCTGTGGCTTTCCAGATAACAGTCGAAACTGTCTTGGACTCCAGTCGAACCGATAAGCATAGAGATGAACGCTCAGGTGCTTGTAAAGCTTCCGAGAGGCTCTCTGAGTGAAAATTTGGTCGGTCAAGCGGGAGCTAAAGTGAAAAATCGCCCCGATTCAGAGTTGCAAGTGTTCTCATGCTAAAATAAAATTTTTTGAGGGGAATATAATATCCTTCGGTTTGTTGCACTGTTAAACTCAACCAAGTGCTGAAAAATAGAAAGTGGCTATTGGCTTATTCCACTTTGGGCAATAAGTACTATTATTTGAAGCATCTGCGTTTCGCAATAAACCGTACATTAGCTCTAGACGCAATTTTATGGTGGATAGAAATTCAAAACAGATTTCATCACTGATGTTGCTTCGTGGTCAGCATTGTGAACGTCTATTATTATCCTGATCTTCCCTGGCGATCGTTAGCCTTGTTCGAGATTAGAAGCACAGTAAAAACTTCTCATGCCCACTAAACTTTTCTGAGCATTCTAAGAAGAGATATTCAGACAGTCCCCTAGAAATTATTCATCAGACGCAAATAGTGAGATATTTACATCACTGGGCAATGTCGAACAACATTTAAGACTCGGGCCAACTCATCCTGCTACTCGCGTAATTAGAAAGCATCTCATTCCAGGGGGTTACTTTTTCAAATATACTTTCTAATCTTCCTCTCACAGGGGAACAAAATTTAATCAATTTTTCTAAAAAAGTGGTCCTGGAACGTCACTGGTGCACCTAACGGCTGAACTGCAATTAACGTGTTCTATCTTCTGGACACCTGCGAGCGCGGGTGCCATCCATCGTGACAGAGTAATTTAAGGCCACGGGACCCCCACAAGAGAAATAATGTTTCCACGGTAGGCCTATAAGGGCTCCTCGTAATTACTTTTTTATGAGAATATCTGAATGTCCAAACTGTAAAACAATATCAGTTACCCTGAGGAAATGTAACACAAACCGAACCCCAGAAATTCGTGTGCTGATGGGCATTTCCTTAGTGGCTAAGTGTTCCATAGCCTAGTATCTATAAGAATGTTCAGAAAAAGAGCCTCACAAAACAGCAAACAAACGGGTTGCGTGTGTATGAGGGTTCTCAAAGAGTAAGCAAATTCTGATTTAGTGTACCTTACACTAAAGTGCAACTAGCGAATTAGACCAGAGCAAAACTGTGTGTAGTTTCTGGTATTGGCCAACTGTGGTTCTCTCTGCCTCAAGCACATTATTTTACGTACGACGAAGGGAAATGAACATTACAGTGTTCACCTCTCAGACTTGCAAAGGATGCATTGAATGATTGTTTTTTTAATATAAAGATATGAAACATATTGGAGGTTTGACCGATAGGACGAACATATATGTAGGCTTTTTAGTTCGTAAAGTTGTAGCGAAAAATGCATACTGATTTCTCCTTGAAGCGAAAGAAAATAGGATTTTTATAAAGTGGCAGCAAATGTGATTTTCTCTCGTTCACAGGTGTAACTGAAGAAGTGCATAAATGTACAGGTGCTTTCCATAGTACCAGGGTATCTATTACCAAAGCTTTTTGGATTCACCGGATACCCAGAAGGTGTCAAATAGGGTGACAGCTGCGGTGATTCAATCAGACAATTTATTTGACGTGGAAAACGAGGTCGTTTACACAATTTGTTATCTAGCCTGTGCGGAACCAAGACAATTTCCACTGTATCTGCGTAATCTTGATTTCTTTCCGTCCCGTGCTTGTGGATGTTCATGCGTCACTCGTGTAGGACAGAGTGACTTTTTATGAGTCATTTTTCCATTTTGCTGAGTTTCCCCAAAACCTAGGTGTTTCCGGAAGATGTTTTTCTCGTGGCAGGATCCTTGTGATCTTTCATCTTATTATTTGCTTCTCCTTTTTTATATGATGATGGCACAATATTTCAGAGAGGGTTTCACGAACATGCAGAGGCAGCTATTTGGGGAAAGTTACCAGTGGCAGCAGCAGAATAAGAACAGGTGACACAAAGCTCCGAAGTTCATCGTGATAATCGTTTTACCACGGCTTGGATGCTCTGGACAAATAAACACTTCTTACTCTTACCTTGAACCATACAATTGTCCATGATAGTTCACCAAAACTGAAACCTTTGTGATGCTAGAGCACTTCACGCATCATTCAGACTAACATTTGAAATTAACCATTATATTGAACTTCCTAACTGCCGTCTCGTTGTTTAGCTCACAAATCACAGGATTCACTCTAGCTGATCAGTTCGAACTACAACACGACAAAGATCTTCTGATATTCGATTCGTCTCACAAAGAGAATCATAACGATGCAAACATGGAAAATGTTAGTTGTATTCTGTCCACTCAGAAATGTTTCTTTTTGAGTAGAATTTGAACAGAAATGACAGCAAACCTAGTGAGACCCATGTAACACAAACCACAACATAACGTAGAGAAACTTCCGTCAGTAGCCTGCTGTGTTAAATGAGACACAGTCAATAGTACTCCTGAAAGTTAATGGAATCCAGCGTGACCCATGCAAGTTTTGAAATTCAGAAGACAGCCCGAAAAGTAAAATTTATGCTTTCTTAAGCTAAGAAAAGCATAACTTTCCGCATTGATGTTTTCCGGGAATGTCTTTGGCTATTTGAATCCAAAACGAAAAGTGGACACTGTAAGTGGATAGTAGTCAAATTTACCATT
This sequence comes from Fasciola hepatica, assembly GCA_948099385.1. Classification (NCBI taxonomy): domain Eukaryota; kingdom Metazoa; phylum Platyhelminthes; class Trematoda; order Plagiorchiida; family Fasciolidae; genus Fasciola; species Fasciola hepatica. The sequence goes on from CANUEZ040000077.1 coordinate 535,582, forward strand.
GGTTTGTTCTCTGGGCTCTCACAACTCGAAGAATAAGAATAACAGGACGAAAAGCCTTGAGACAAATTTATATTCATATATTTATACATGTATATATATATATATGTATATATGTATGTACATATGTACAAATATATATAGTTTCGACTGTGATGCACACGAAAAGTAACTCAGTATATATCTTGAGCTTCGTGACTTAATTAGGGCATATAGGCCATCGGATGATACTAATTTATTCAAAGTTTCCTCTAGTTTGAATTGGCATTTTGCCGCGCCATCGGTAGTTAAATGTGTATGAACTTGGTGGCCAGGGTGAAGTGATTTGAGAAAAGTAAACTTACAGTCAGCAAGGTATGGTGATTTATTATCATAAAATTAACGAACAGAAATATATGAACGAACCTAGGATATATTTAGGTAGGTTGGCTATCCGAAAAATATGATAGAAGCCATTGTTTTAGGCCAATACGTTTGTCATGGTTGTGCCTATGTTGTAAACTTTAGAGAAACCCTTCTATTATTTGGCGATTTCGCGACGTTTAAAAATGCTTTTTAAAGATAACCGCCGAACACACGGAAAACAGGAGATCCCAGTTCGCATTAGTATAAGGGTCCTCTCCAATGTCATTTGATTGCACTTCGTTAATCCCTTACATTGTCACCGCGATAGCTATGATAGGATCCACTGAAACTGAATTTTTTTCGACACCTCCTTAGAGAGGATCAAATTTGAATTGCAGAGGTTTATAATTTTCAATCCTTCTTGTCTTATCTTGCTCAGAGTTGCAAAGTGAAATGGAGCATTGATTATTAGATATACTACGGAAAAACCTCACAAAGTACACTATTCAAAGGTAGAAAACCTATCAAATCGAGTAAATGGTACGATTTTATTTGCATTGTGATCAAAAAACAGAGTCCGAAATTCCTGTTTTTAATCTTACTGAAGGATATTCGCATGCCCTCTCACTCTCTGTTGGACACAAGGTAATGACATTTTAAATGCGGCCAGTATGACGTGACACGAAGGCTGCACAGCAAGCCCAACCAACGAGGGCACGTATTGGTTTCATCAGGGGATTCAACTCACAAGGCCCGTCATTTTGGCTAAGGGTCTGCTTCTCGTATGAGTATTTGGAATACAAAGAGCCGTAGAAGGTTCAGAAAAATGTCATTTGGTGTAGGAATATCCCCCGAAAGTGTATCTTGCCAATAGTTGATATATCACACCTACCACCGGTATTCATTTGGGTCAGAATGAAACTTTCATCTTTGTTGGGGGGCTTAAATTTGAGACGCCTCGAATGTTGGTAAAATCCTCACCGTTATGACTGAAAAGGCTCCGAAATCAACAGAAGAATTTATCAAGGTAGGTAGTAGATTCTCAGGATAACACTTCACGCTCTGTTTCACAAGAGGTTTATAAATAAAGCCCTGCAAAACGATTTATCTGGTAGGTATTCACAATGAGAACTGTGAAAGTATGCGCAACTTCAAGGTTCAGTCCATACAATTACCCTCTAATACCGCAGATTTGAACGTAATCATAAAAATTAACCTCTTCTAACGAGAGTAGTCAATGGGCTACCTACATACTGGCCATTTGAGTCAAATGTGCAACACGTGATGGTACACAAGATAAATAATTTGTTCATCACTTGCAGTGGTAGACTCCACGTTAACTAGACTGTGAAAAATCTTGAAGAATAGAGGTAAACCACGTATTTAATACTGTTTATGAACACTGGGTTTTTGATAACGCTCGGGTTAATCTATTGTAGAATAATGTTCTTCCATTTTCCCTCAGACGCTCATATCCCGTCATAATTGTGACCGACTGGTGATAGAAACAGTATGGTTTCGCCTAAATTTTGTGCACACCTATTTACCTCACACAACCAGAGCGCAAGAGTAAATTTCATCCAACTTCGCCACTACTTGCTAGTTATGGCACATGTAAAATTGTATGTTTCTGCCTTAATGTTGTCGTGTACGAGCAATAAATGTACTTATCAGACATTCATGTACATCGTTATCGGCACTGCTTGTATATACATTAAGCCTTTTCTCCGAACACTGAAGGCCGAATTTTTAATATACTTAAGACACATTTCCCAAATAATTTAATCACCAGTAGGAAAAATCATACGCATCTGAAGCTAGTCAATAGTAATCTATTTGAAACAAATTGCAGGGTCATTTTCTATTTCGAAGTAGCCGGAAAATGTTAGGAGGGTATATTAAAACACATGAAAACTCCCTCAAGCACGCAAAATGAGAATGACAGTTTGCAAGGATGCAGGCTTTGAGGAATACTTAACCTCTCCTCAGAAGACAAAGTGCTTCGTCTCAGTAGTAACCAGCAATTTAAAAATAAGCATTTCACAATATCATTTCCCTTGTCTAAGTTTCATAAGAGTGAGGGTAAATGTCCCAACAACTCCGATGGAATTCAGAAGCTTCACCTCATGTTCACTAATTAATTCAAGTAACATTTCCAGCATCCTTGTGTTCTTTTGCAATAAATTATTATAATAAAGCCACTAATCAAATAAGTGACAATTTATGCTTCATGGTTCACAACATTCCTAATCATATATACCACACGGTTCTTCAAAGAGTAGTTGAAGCATTCAATATTTTGAAGTTTTTTCAGTTGCAAGAACCAGTAAAATAAATCTGAGTTAGAAGATATTCTATTTGATTAATAAACGATCCATCGTGCCGTAACAAATCTTAACTCACCATTGGAAACCTTGGAAAAGTTCACTGTACAGCTGCTTCACCAAGCTCACTAGGACTCACTAGAATTGCACACCAACCGAGTCTCCACTAGGACTCGAACCTGGGGTGAGAGATTGTGACTGGAACACCAAACCACAAGGCTATTCGAACTGACTCCCAGTGGTTTGGTTGCTTTGAGCAACACGTAATACCGTGCTCTTTCGTTAGTGGCTTTTTAAACGGCGACGATCCCCTTGACGGCACAAAGATGCCTGGCTGTTTGCTATCATCTTTTGGAAAATCATTCCATGGTTGGTAAGGGAAGTGACAGCTTGGCCATAAAGCTTCCTTGAAGAGGGTGAAAATAAGAACTCAGAAACACTTTTTTAACGATAATAATTTGCTAAACTAAAGATCAAGTAGATATCTATCCGACCATGGTCTTCGTACACACACACACACACACACACACACACACACACACACATACACGCACGCACACAGAGTTCCGTCACAAGTCTTGCTGCTGTCTCAATGACCAGTCACTGACGAGCTTGTTTTTCCATTCCTTTTCTGCTCATTTCTCAGGACGAAGTGAATCAGGTGCTCACGTTGAACGCGTGGATTGAGCAGGCAAGTAACTTGGCGAGAGTGAGAAAGATGGCTTTATTTCACACAACTGATAAGTATTTTCTGTCTGATATTTGACTTCAAATAGAGCTGGAATTGGTTTTAGACTTCCCCGTAGCATAGCACACTTAGTCCCGTTTAAATATTGTACCACTGGGAAGAGGGAAATTTGGTCATATAATTGCTGTTCTCAATACATTGTTGTTGTTGCTATCATCATCATTTTATGTACTGTATTCCCTCATGTGACTATTGTTTTTGTGTTTCGCATTCGCACCAGTAAGGCGGGTACACAAAACTGCAAGTTTCAGTCAGTTGATCCTCAAATAGACCAGCGATTTGGGATGTTTTCACTTTGTTGGGTGGCCTCAAGAATCTTAAAGCCAAATATCAACCCTGAAAAGCCAGTTGGGATAAAGTTGTTCAGTTGCAAATAACACCGTGCAAACGTACGTGCAAGGTGTCAGTTGAAAACTGGCTAGTGTGAGTATCTATTTCGTCCACGAAATATTTTACGAATAAGTTTCCTGACTGCTTTTTTGCCACTCCTGGAGTCCTTCACGAGATATGCAGTGTCCTGTTAATGACAAACGGTGAGTCACATACATATTCTGAAGAAATATGTAGTCCAATCGACGGAATACTCACTTTTTCGGAAGTCTGATTCACGTACAAATGAACTTCCTTTCTTAAGTCCTAAAACCATACAAGTGTACTTGGTCACCGGAGTATGCAAACGTTCCTTGAAAAACGTAAACCACGTTAACCAAAATTTCGTTCAACTACTGACATCTGTGGCAACTCCGTGTTACCAAATACGAACAGCTAACGTATTACATACGAGATAAGTCGTTTCCTTGGTACACACTGAACAGAATTTTGTTCATCTACGTGGGATATTGATCTCAGAAGTTCAGCTGCTCCAAATACAAGGAGTAGAGCGCCCAAAGTTAACGAACGGGGTCTTTGTACCGAGAAAAACCTGATCAGTGAATAACAATAGACAATCAAGTCTTCTATGAATATTTCACCTGATATTCTAACAACAAATTCTGATCGAGTTGTTCTTCGGTTTTGGAAAATTTTCATTGCACCCTGTTCGGAATACTTTCATTGTCGAGCACAGTATCTTCTTTTTACGGTCATTGTCACACGGACTACGTATGTTTTGCAGTTTTGGGATGATGACTAAACAGTTTTATCATTTGAAGTCCTTCTTGGAGCTATTATGAAAGGTTACCATAGCTAACTTATCGACCAGTTGAGAAACAAAAGGCTGCTTTTTATCCGGTACAAAGATTTCTGTGTATGATCACCATGACTGTGTGAACGGTTTATTCAAAAGCATATAGAGCTATCTTGTCAGCCAGAGTCACAATTTATCTTTATTTACCACAGTTAGTTATTCAGTAAACGTTTTCTTATTTACTCATATCAGGAATGGAATGATGAACGTCTTCGATGGAATCCGGCAGATTACAATAACTTACAGATTATCCGGATACCCTGTGACAAACTTTGGCTGCCAGACATTGTACTGTACAACAGGTTAGTAACGTTAGACTATATTTCCTTGACAAAACGCTTTCCCAAAGGTAGTTTTAAGTATATGATCACACAGCAATCAACTAACTAATTTACCCAGGTATACTCCTGTGTAAACCTGGTGATTTTTGAATGAATTTAACAAATATCATTCTATAAAACTGGTCCGTGAGTAGTGAAACAATTATTCAATAACCTGTTTTAAGAGAATGATTTTTTATAGGTGGAAACTAATTCAGAACACAACCCAGATTTTGGGGCTGTTGCCAATTGCAAGTGTACCATTCGGTCAAAAGCAGCTTGCAGTCCTATCAGACTACCAGCGCCAAATAGCCCACTTCGTTACTCATATAGTCAGGAGGTGTGATTTTCACTATATGATTACATTAGGTTTCGAGTAAGAAACAGAACTGGTGAGAGCAGCATAACGAATCAAGGACTTGAAAAAACATAGTTGCCTTTTGGAGTTAGCTCCGTTCATTGTACTTAATAAGAACAAACCGTTTTAACACCACGCAGGCGGGTCTGTTTACGACGAATTTTTCATTTTACTTTCGTTCCCGTCATAGTTTCTTGCGAAAAACTGAACCAGTATTCATAAACAATTCGCAAGCATATCACACATACGCATACGGAAATGAATGCATATGATCGACGGTTTGCTGCGAAACAAAAAGAACCACCTTATTTTTACTAGAATTGGCTTTATCGAGCACCTATGATTGAGAACAAATAGGTAAAAGGTGGTGGGTGTTTTTTCAACTTATTTCACTGGTTATTTCACCTTCGTGCTTTAGGAAAGTGACTTTTAACGAGAAAAACAGAATCCAAATAACACTGCCTTGCCGGCGGAAAAATTATGATTAGCTGACTTTTCGGTTACCGCGGGTGACCTTTATCGAAGCAATTGTACAATCAAAAGTCCATGAGGAATCGGTTACAGTTCATCTGAGGTGGGTGAGCTTGTGTTAAATCGTTCGTTGGCTAATTTAATTTTTTCCACCAGCAATGCAGTTTCTGACATTCCATTTTTCCTGTTTGACACTGTACATGGCACACTGTTTTTCCATTGTACTCAAAATCTCTCTCGGTCCTGGCAGAAAGAAAAATAGAACTTGATAGTATAATTACCAACAACATATTTGCTTCTCTCCGGAGTCTCTTTTTGGACATTTTTTCACAAAATGAGGAAGAAATAGAGGCCAAGCACAATGCATCTCAATTACTCTGTTATCGTTTGAAACTGAAATGCATGAGAGGATGTTTGGAAGTACCCCTTACAAACATTTACCTCAAATGGGATGATTGCCCGATGGTTATGCATTGCTGATGGTTCTCAACTACCTTGATGAAACGGCTATGCTGTTTTCAGTCGCTGGTTGAGCGTTGGAAATGCATGACGAATTGTTTCACGTGTAAAATAATACTCCCATCATTCAGGTGGAGGGAATGTTGAAAAGATCACACGTCGCTGAAGGCTTCAGAGCAGCGCAGCCACAAACTATATAGAGGAACATCCTGGTATAAGCTCAACCGTCTGTGTGTCCGAAACTGCTTCGAATATCATTCAGCGACGCGAACAAAGTAACAGCCTGTCAAACCGTTTAGTTCAGCTAGTTGTCTGCTTCCCAAGCCTGCTCCGTCGACGAATGCTGGTGAAGAACAACACCAGAACAGGCAATCACCAGCTGTCCGTCCAGAAACATCTCTTCGTATTTCCTCTTCTCGTCCCATACATATCACATATAAGTGCATACAAGAAGCCACCAAGAATCCCGACCGAGAATTGGCAATTATCAGTAAAGATAATAACTTGGAGATAAGGGGAAATAGAGTGTCGATTCTTCGACTTGAGCATTCTGTTCGCTTAGCTGTTTGCAAATTTTGCAAACTATGCCAAAAGAGGCAACAAGCTGATCTAACACTGACTCTTGAAATTTTTAAAAAAATGATGCGTGTTGTGTCTCCGAAACACACGTAGAGGACCCAGCTTCAGTGACAAAGCTTCGCTTTCCAGACACTAACTCGACTCCGCGTTTGCTTCGGCATGTTGAGCGATTCTGTGTCTGGTGCTCGTGGTCAGGTTGGCTTTGGTATCACTCTGACCATGAAGTCTGAATATGCACCGCTCGGCCGGGTGGATATTTCTGTGCATATCAGCAGCACTAGACTAAAGATTCGATGCCTGCTTGTAGTTTCTGTGTACTCCGCAACTGACTGTAGTTCTCTCGAGGCCAAAGACGAATTCTATCCAGATTCGTCTCAACTATTCCATAGGGCGCGCCCTGCGGATATAAAAGCTCTCTCTGGCGATTTCAGTGCTCATTGTGGAAGGTCAAACAAGATGGAGAGGCATACAGAAGGCCAATTTGGCATTTCAGTGGATTTTAGCGATAATGGTGACCGATTCATCCACGTATGTTCCGACTATGGGCTATTCCTGATGAATGTGCGTATGGCAAAACGAGCAGCACGGGCTAACCCGGCATCCTCTTGCGCCTTCACAAAGTCGGACTCAGATCAGTCAAATTGCTTTTTGTCACCACTGTCACGGATCAATTTAGGTTAGTCACACAGCTTGGTTCACATCTGCAAACACCGATCTCGCTATTTCCCGTGCACATTTTAACGTGCGCCTTGTCGGTGGCAAGACCAGTGTCAAAGTCAACCATCTCCCGCAGCCACTACTGAACGGTAAAAAAGTAAATATCCACAGGACATCAAAGAGCTTAAATACTCGGAATTTAACAGTGCTAAAATCGGAGATAAATCAAGTCCTACCTGGGGCTGATTATGTTTCGCGAGACACAAGATCCAGACATTGGCAGAGACGTTGGATATCTGCATCTCCAGTTGCATTGCGAAATGAGCGCAGATCGATTCTGGATAAGATGATGAAAGAAGATGCGATAAAATTTGCCTGATTCGAAGCATGAGAAATTACCGTAAGCAGTGTTGGACTGCAAAGTACAGGAAAATGGAAACGACATGACGACTGGTGACAGCCGCAACCTTTTCCGTCTAACTAGAAATACCGGTCCACAAGAACCAGGTTTTAGCGAATTAATCAAAGAGACGAATGGCTCATAGAATCAGTCTTACCAAAGTCGTCTAGAAGGTTTGGTAGAAGAACCATTTCGAGAAACGGTTTCACTAGCCTAGCTCCAGGTCAGATGAACTGAGTAGCATGATGGTTAGAGTTCTGGATGTAGATACCGAACCTCCGCAAGAAGCGAAGCTTCTCCGTGAGATAACTTATCTTGACCGACATGAGTATACTGGACCAGACGAGGTGCTTCCGTCTGTTTTTAAAGATGGGTCAAAATTATTACTGGACTTGATAAAACTCGTCAGTTTAATGCTCGAGTAGGAACAAGTTCCAAATACTTGGTATGAATCGATGATCGTACCAGTTTACAAGAAAAGAAGCAGGTCTTTTAATGAAAACCACAAGGCGATAAGTCTGATTAGCATTCCATCTGAACCGCTTGTTGGTATTATCCCACACTGATTATCTAAAGCTCGTGAGGTGTGCTCGCGGAAGGATCAAGCGGAGTTTGGACTTGACCCATCTCTACTCCTCGACAAATAGTAGAACATATGCACACATCCAGTAGAACCAACATATATTTTTTCTCTTGGTCTGAATGCGGTGTCCGACTCAGTCAATTGTGCTGTTCTCTGGCGGTGTCCATTGATGAGGACTGTACCGGAAAATATTACCATCACACCGTCACTGCAAGTGGATAGCCAATGCTGATTTTAGGTCTAAGGTAATCTTTCCCCCAAGTTTACGACGAGAAGCATTGTATGTTAAGGTTATCTGCTTCCGTCGCATTTATTTTGTTTTACTTTGTGATGAAAAGATTCTAGAGAGCTGCTTTTGCTACGTGAGGGAATGTTCATGGGTGGAAAACTGTCAGTAAATAAGCGCACAACAAAGCTCTTCTAGATAAAGACCCAGATAATTCGCAAGTATTTTCAAACACCTTGAACAACTGTTTGGTAATGTTTGGTATACGATTCGCACCTTCATGCTGCATGGTTTTGTTGGGAGAAGGTGTTTGCTCAAAACCAAATCCTTGGGTGTCTGGGGCAAATACAATTCAAGTACATAGGTCATGCTATGCAGGTAACTGCATTTAACTCGGAGATGGACATCGGGTTTTGGATATTGGATGTCACATGTGCAGGAGGCTCGTTTGGTCTCTGACAACCTCGATTGCTGATAAAGTCAATATGGTAGGTGGTTTCGAGTGCAAAGTACAGCAGTCAGACCCGTGATTTTTTATGGTTCAGAATAATGGTCATTTCGGGTGAAGCATATAGGAAAGCTGTCCGTACTCGAACACCCGATTTCGTAGTAGCATTACTAGAATCTGGCGGGGAACACCGTGTCAGCCAACTTGAGGTTAGGCGCACAGTATTAGGTACATAAGTCAAATCTTTAGATGAAACTCTAAAGATCAGCAGTCTAAAGTGCTTGGGGTATTTGTAGTGCATGGCCCATGACAGGATTCTTTGTGATACGGTAAAGAATCGGTTTTCTTCTTGAATACAGTTTAGTCTAAGAAACGAAATGAAATCGAAGTTGATAAGACGATAGTCTTAACTGTTTAGCATACACTGGTCACACGGAAAGAATAACCGAGATGGATAAAAAAATTTTTTTATATAGTTTAAATTGCAAGACAGCTTTAAAAAGCACTAGTGCTTTAGCGAAAGGTAATTTTTTTTTGTTTGTGTGACATTTGTTAACCTTTGCTCTCTTTTTAGGAAGTTGGATGAATTCACAGTCTAAAATACTGCTGAATGACTTCAGTTTGTGCAAAAATAACGAATTAAAATGGGTCTTGGTAGGTGTTAGACTTCCGGTAGCCTATCATACTCAGACAGCAACATCAATTTATGGTGCTTTCTAATTAGAGAACTACTTTCGACACAATAAATCACGGATACTTCAATCAGGATATAACAAAGTGATTTGATCCTATAGCTTAGTTTGAAATTGTCCTCACTCGTAGCCGATAAATTAAGAGTCCATTTAGCTGGAGACTATCATTATCCCAAACCGTCACGAAGATCAAAACCTGCAATGAAAAAATTGGTCCTCGTCAAGAATCACACCTGCCGTGATAGCATTGTAGACACCGGTTTTCAGAATAAATGAGAAGAATAGAAGATCCCACATATGTTTGTATGAAGTAACAAGAAAAAATGGTTGACAGAGGGTATACAATGGGCGCCGTGGTTAGTGATATATATATATATATATATATACATATATATTTTGAATAAAATAATTTAATTAGAAATACCGACAAAAAATTCATCAAATCGAGGTATTTTGTATTTTTATGAAGAAAATTGTTAAATTCTATCGAATGTATTTTTGTGGCAGATACTTCCCAACAATGAATACTATCTTGTACCTCATGTTGGAAAAGATTGAAAAATCCCAGTTTACAAATAGGCAAGATAACAGCTATGGTCACTTTTAGGGCATAGCTTGGTAATTCAAATCTTTCAAACAGTTTTTCCATTTCAGCTAGGGGTGTGTAGTTGGAACTGAAACATCTAATTAGGTTTTGCAATTGTGATCATGTTCAAGAAAGAGTTCTTTCATTCTCTTTTGGAGTAAATTCAGATAAAATATCCTCTGAAATGGGGGCATCTTGAATTCAAAACTTTCTGGAAAAAAGTGCAGGCTCAAATTTAACGACAGCCTGACTTCACTGGTGCACTTAGTGTACACCAGACATAAGTTCCCGAAATAAAACGTTGATTTATGAATAATAGTTTGTGAGTTTCTTACTGGTTGCGCTGCCAGTCATGAATAAGAAGACCCTCACGGAAGATTTAAAAGCTTGACTTTCGAGTTAGGCAAACGTCTTTTTTCAAGAGTCGAAAATCAGCCACTGTCTTCTCCGTGGAGTATCTCACAGGAGAAATTTATGTGAGAGAAAATCAAAAAATGAAGTTATTTAAAAATATTGGTATCCAAGTATATTACACTTACTATATTAGCGGAGCAGTTGGTGACATTACGTCAGGATTAAAATTATCTATGAGAATCCTCTGGAAACACATGTGGAAGGTATTTACCGGGGTTCTCAGTGGTATTTGAGGTGTGATGCTTTGCGTCAGGAACCATTTCAAACAGTCACCTACTTTCTTGCCACCGGGCTGCACTGATCTTTGGCGGAATATTGTGATTCATTCTAGAGGCCATCAGAAGAAATAAAAACGAAGATATTCACCTGTAAACATATAAATGTATAAGCATAGAAGTAAATGCACAAGTATGAAGATGAGCAGGGGAGTATCGGGTACGCATACCTGATGAGCGCCAAGAATCGCGAAACCGGTCGTGTGCTTCCAGGGAAATTGTGTCCGCACATTTACATAATACTTACTATCAATATGAAAGCACTCACGTATAGCCTCTTTGTTCGTTGGGTTAGCAGTGATCCGGATACGAATAACTAACAGAAATCACAGCTGTGACTCATTTAAGGACTTCAATAGATATCATGCATTAACACTCCAGAAAATTCGAATTAGATCCTAGTGAATATATATATATATATATATATATATATATATATATATATATATATATATATATATATATATATATATATATATAGTGATTTTGAACCGTATAATGTGGTTTATTTTGGTAATCGATATGGACTGTCGGGTTTTATAAACAGTATTTCTGCGTTATTTGTCCTAATCAAGTTCCATTGTTTTGGTACGTCTATGAAAACTACTCGTTTGCTATCTCGGATAGCGCGGATGACTACACAAGTGGATACATGCAAATTAAGGCCATGGTCCACAGCACAGGCAACGTGTTCTGGTCTCCACCGGCCAAGTTACGTTCCGCCTGCAAAATTGACATCACCTACTTTCCATTTGATGACCAGTCCTGTATGATGAAATTTGGTTCGTGGGCTTACGATGGTTGGCAACTGAATATCACAAAGCGGTGAGTCTGATGGGCCAGGAAGTTGAACACTCGGTCCTGGTTTGTGCATATACATCATGATAACCACTCCAGTCTGACTGAATATGTGCATATAACGGCAGTAACTGCTAAAAAACTTTGGCTGTTTATTTTTTTCAAACACTTTCTTATAAAATGATCTAGCTGGAGAAAGCCTGAAACGGCAAATGTTGCCTGCCAGATCAGCGTTCTTCCGATGAAAAGGAAACAGATCACAGGAGGAACGCTAGCCACCGAGGACAAGCAGGGTGATTCTGACATGGAATCACAACAAAGTCATGTTGCAGTTGCTGTATAGAGTTATAAATGGTAATGAAGTTGCATGTGAGTTTATCTGTAAGTCCGTGATCTGTTTACCATATAAGTACGGATAAGCCTCTCTGTCTGAATCATTAAAAATACGTCGAAATCAGGAAGCAGATCTGAAAGGAACTTCCAAGCTTCCACTACCGGTTCCGCTTTCCACCTTATAAATATATCATTAGCCGAAGTTTTCTTCCTGAGAAATTAAAGCGCGATAATCAGTAGCGAATAGTGGGAACAGAATCGTGCAAAATTTGCAAAAAAGAGCATTAGTGAATGTGAGATTCCGCATCCATTTGCAAGAGAACTGGATGTTTTTTCTTCACAATATTAGATTATCTTCCCAATATGTGTTCTCATAGATGTCATAAAATGATACAAGCAACCTTACGAGAAGTATGAACCAATTTGTTTTTGCATTCTTTCACAGAATTAAGCACAAAGTAACGACTTGGAGTACTTGGTTGAAAAGCTTTGTTTACGCATGAACAAACTGCTATTTACAACCCAAATGGGGCCCGCTTTTCTCAGTAAAAGAACACATTTCGTCCTCATAATTATTTATAAAGCTTCACACAGAAGTAACTGACAGAAAGGATGAGAAAACCTTTAAATTATTGAAAGCGAATGTTAAAAATTCCAACTTTCTGACTCAGACTTAAAAAAAACAATTCATTGAAGAACTTTCAAGTGCCACCAAAGTCTTCAAGAATCCACTTCAAAACGGTCGAGTGGAGTCTTTACATGCTGGTGAGGAAACAGAAGATACCGTCAATTCAGTTTTATACCGACTTCATTCAGCATACGACAATAAGCGTTTTCACGTAGGCCGATGTATTTCGTGAATACATTTTGTGGTAAAGCCGAACTCAGCTCTGAACAGTTAGTTTGCTATGATAACCCCTTGGGTACCTAAGAGAACAACTTGATACTGTATCAATTCACACAGTATCATCCTGAATATGAAATAACCACCACGCGACGAAACCTTTCGACAGGTCATTTGTACGAACGTTCTCACCAACCTTATTCGAAAATAAACACATTGAACACAAGAAAAAGAAAAGCCTGATTGATATTAGCCATTCACGACGGCTCGCTCGTTTTTCACACATCCAGAGTAAATTTACTATCAAGAGGCGAGTTTTTATTCCAGTCCCTATTTATGCCTGACCAAATCGTCTTCATCGTCGGAACTAAGAGCATCGGAAAAATTTCGAGATTTTTCATTCACTCTCCGTGTACCAGCAGTCGCAAATGGAGAACAGTCTGATATTTCACGTGTGTCCTATTTGCAATAGTCGTATGTGTTAGCTTTTGTCTGTGCATCGGGAATAACTACCGAAAATTTTGTATCGCTACTTATCCCGTTTACGGTGCTCGATAACAGACACGAGGATGTAGACATGTCGAATTACGTCCCAAACGGCGAGTGGGATCTTCTCAAAGTCACGGTCGACAGATTTGAGGTAAGTAGTAACACTGTTTATTTGGTTATTATTCAGCGACTTAGTATACATAAGAACTCTGAAGTATCAAGCTATACATGCATTTCTGAGTGTCCGTTGTCCATCATCAGTTACCCAAATATATTTGTTTCGTAGCTGCTGTACAATTTACTAATACATACTAATAAAATAACATGCATTGAACGCCAGTGACAAAATGGCGCTAAGTCGTGTGGCATATGATTTTACTAAACAGTATAAAGTCAGCCTCGATTGGCTGGTGGCCGGGTGCTCCACACACAATCGTCCACCGTGGGTTCGAGTCCCATCTTGAGCTCGGTGGATGTGCACTGCAGATTATTCTTAAGAAGGAAGAAGCAACCGTAAAGTGCTTCCATGGTTTTCCGTGGTTTGAAAGTTCACACTCATTGATTAATCATATTGTACAGCGTTATTTACTACTCAGAATCGTACAGTTATTAGTATTTTCCTATTTACCAAACAAATTTAGCAGATACCTTTTCGATAACATTGCCCAGTGCAATTATTTGTGCCGTGCAGGTGCTAGATAAAATGTTCGTAACTGAACATTACATGAAACACTTCTCGTAGCGACTGAAAAGTAATTTAATATAAGACATGAAATAAACGAAAATTATCTCCAATATAAAAACACATCAATTTAGGTTGTCACACTAAGCCGTACGAGGACTACAATGACTGTCATTAAAAAAAACAATCCAATTATTTCATGGGGATTTACTGCAAAACCAACTGGCACTGAATCTTAGGAGAAAGAAGGAAATATAAGTAGTCGAGAAGGTTTACCAATTTCAGTCTGTACTAAACAAACATTTCTTAAAGCGAACAGTTGAATAATTCGGTCTTTGGGAATACATCCTACTGTAGTAGGAGAGAATGAAGAGAATACTCCTTGACAGACGGAAAATACTAAGGAGCCAACGAATGTGCGGCATTTGTGAAAAGTGAAACAACTTCACAATACCGTTATTCATAAATTATTGAGAACCACGAAACAAGTACTAGTTGACACGAGTTAGATATGTTCCCAAAAAATGTACACGTCTAGCTAAGTTCTGACTGAGGGAACTCTCTGGTGCGTAATAAAGAAGAGAACAGTTCTGATATTGAAGACATGATTCTCCTGAGATGTCAAAGCTGGGGAGCTGATCGATGTCATGCTAGTTACCATATCTACTTTGTAGTAGCGCAATCCTGAGAACGAACCGTAGAAGAGGTTTTCCTTTCCAGCGAACTTCATTGCATAGAAGCATAGAAGACAGTTTTTTTGAAAAAGTCTTCGAAATTAGGAGAGTAGTTTGATATCAAAAATCATAATTTGTCAATATACAATCAATTTTTCGGGTAAACCTCAAAATAAAACCTATCTGTAAGAAAAAACACGAGCACATTCAAGTTCTCTTCTAGCTGAAGTTATGAAAAGAACAATTTGTGACAGAAAATGAGGGAAATACTTTTTTGCCTCACCAAACGGCAGAAACTTAGCCAGTCCCACAGTGGTCAAAAGAACTCTAGAAATGCGTTATTCCATGAGCGTTGTGACCAGTAGACTGTTCTCTGATTTCTTTATGAACCGTTTACGAGTCCCTTGCTTCTTCTATCTGTCTCTCTACTTCGACATAACTCCCGACAGATAGTTTATCCGTGTTGCAAGGAACCGTATCCGGACCTACGATTCACCATCTACATGAGACGCCGCACACTGTACTACCTGTTCAATATCATATTCCCCTGTCTGTGGTTGACCGTGTTAAGTTTGATCAGCTTTTGGCTACCACCCGACTCCGGAGAGAAAATCACCTTGGGGATCACCGTACTGCTTGCATTTAGTGTTTTCATGCTGCTAATTGCGGAGAACATGCCGGCGACAAGTGAATTTGTCCCACTAATTGGTGAGTTCGCAGCATCTGGTATCCACAGGAGGTTTTTCTGAATGCTTGGAGGTGCAACCAAGACTGCGCTGCGACTCCCCGTTTACGTAGACTGCTGGAGCACTAGAAGTGATTTTAGAAATATGGAGGGTCAGACAAAGGAGAATGATGAAATGCGCACCACCGGGGACTTCAACTCCTGGTGAATTTAACGGTAAGACCTACCGGGTAAACCGATCACGAACCATGGCTCACTCATTGGTCCATTAGGAAAATTAACCTAGCACAACACAATTGTGTATTTACATTCCTGGTATTTAGTTCATACGAAGGCAGTTGTCATCTGATTGGGGATGCCTTCCAAGCGTGTTTTCAACTTATCGCTTTTAGTACCTATGAAGCAATCTGTTCCATTAGTGCCCCATGATAGGTCATCTTTAGTTTTCGGGCAGCCAGCTACTCATCTAAAAGGTGAGTAGTATAAATAGTCCATTCCACTAGCATTTGAATACTCCGGTATTTCGCAATTATTTTAGGTTTTAAGATAGCAAGCTGATTACTTTATTAAATTATAGACAAACCTGCTAAAAATGAATCTGATCTTCCCCCTCATTTTTCAATCTTCCCTCAAGTTTCAAGACACACCTGAGAGGACACCGTTTTAACTAACCTCTTTTTAAACAGTCTGTTGCTTGATATTTTATCGATCTGTTCTCCAGTAACCCGAATTTTCTGCATACCTCCAGCCCATCTTGGAAGAAAGTGACAGGTATTGTCAAAATCTGAGGAAATTAGTTCGTCGCGTTCATACAACAATAAACCCAAGCCACCAAAGTTCAAAGCGAAGAAAGCTGCACTAACTGATTCGTCCAGCACCGAAGATACATCTTCAACCAAACTCAAATCTGTGATTTTATGTGGACAAATGCAACCCTTAAGGTGTTCCTGGTTTCAATATTGTAGAAGTGAATAGCAAATGAATGTACACGTCAACAGTCATAAGGTTTTCAATCTTTTGTGGCACGCTTTTTTGTGCACTAACCTACAGCACAAAATTCTTCTCGGTTTTGACTGAGCTTAGTGAATTTAGTGTTGTTCATGGTATCGCCTTAAATGCTCGCCGAATACGGTACACCACTCTTCGGTCCTTTCCGTACCAAGAGGCGTAATGAGATGTGGACGTCAAAGTCACTGGAAAAGGGTTCATTTTTGACTTCCTAATGAAATTCGCTTTTTAGTGAGCCTTTCAGGTTTCATCAGTGATCACACGCTGGTCACATTTTTATCAACGACGAAACCATCTAAGAAACATTTCCTCAGTAGCTCCACATTCAACAGTTTACCATTTTTCGGACTTTCACATATCATGTAAAATTAGTATCGTATCCAAGGTGACACAGTTTCAACTGGTTACAGGTTATCAGAAAACTAAAGTTAACAACACTACGTCACTGGGAATCGTATACTTCCAACACTTGTCTGATATACTACTGTAAATTTGGGGAATTTAAGTTACATGAATATGAATTGTACGAGATTGAGTTTTATGCAATTTGATTTGAACGTTTAAACCATTAAAAACCATGGAAGCAGTTTCATCTTTGTTAGGACTCTAACCTCCTGCTACTCATGATTATACAGTAGCCAAGCTCTGTACCTTGTTTAATGGAAAGCCTTCTTTGTACGTAGGCCCCTACAGAGAAGTCATCAATGAAAATGGTCGATCACTGTGTGAGAGATGCTCTGTAAACACGCCAAGCCAATGGCAGAAGGGTGCTATATCGTGTGGTGTGTAAGCCTAATAAATCGTTGATTGCCAGCCCGGGTAGCCAGAGTCCGAGTAGCAGTTGGAGATCGGTGGACGTGCACTGAGGCTGATGATTCCCGACGGGGCTGAAACAGCGGTAAAGTGCTCCCGCGGGTTTTAGTGCTGAGACGAACGTTCACACTGCATAACGCATCATATTGCGTGAAGTATGAGTTAACTGTAGAAAAAGTAATTTATAAGTAGAATCTGGATAACTTGCACTGTGCATGTGTACATTCTAGATTCGCGTCAGTGACTTCATCCACCAAGTACGCTTTTTCTTACTAAGTAACGGGGGTGCGATTACCGATTGACAACTGACAGTTTGAGCTCACATAGGTAGGTGGATAAGTGATCAATGTAAGCTCAGTGGCTTTGGTGAGAAAAACAAGAGATACAAGCAGAGATAAGGTTCTTACTCACAAATGGGATGAGTTTGGAGAATCAACTCATGGCACGAAAAATGGTTGATTAATTGTTCTGAAATTCCGTTCATTTGCACAGAGTTTCCGCAGCATACTCGTTCTATTTATATGCAAATTTTCCTCAGCAGAGGTTCATATGTGGGAGTTTGATTTCAGTAGTCACTAAGAAACACACAAATAAACACGTTTAGAAGCTTTGCTTATGAGTGGATCTTTTAGTACATGAACACGAACACGACTTACAGGCACGTCTAACAGAATGAACGGATAAGAGAAAATCGATACAACGGTGAGCGATTGCAGCCGGAACGAACAATCATTGTGTCATGTTTTGCATACGCGGGCGTGTGAACGTGCGTGGGTGAGTGCGTGCGCCCGTGTACGTGTAGTGCCAGCTGACCGTCCCTTACCTTCCCCGTGTAAATAGAGACGGACTCGTATGAATCTTACAGTAGTTGGTGAGCCTTATTCTAACCCTCCACCAGAAAAGATTATTGACCAAGAGAGTAACAGAACCTTGATGGGCGTCATGCCGGCAACGGAACATTATTCGCGATGTCTCACGTGCTCTTCAGTCTACTTTTCAGTGTTAGATCAGTAAGTATAATCTCTAGCTATTGGTTTTATAGGTATGACTCCCGGATGTGATATTTTAGGAAGTACGATGCGTTCAAACAAAATCAGACAGCCACCTACTAACATGAGTGCATCCATTCGGCGAGCAAGTTGTATGGAGTGGTTGTCGGTGATATTTTTGGGCCATTCCTTTTCCAGAAAAGGAAATTCCGTGTTGAAAATGGTGGCCTAATTTAGTTTTCTTTTGTATGAAGCTGATCGTGACAGACAAATTTCGAAAGGACGCACGAAAGACAAGTTTAACTTCAGAACCAGCTTCAGCTGGAGATACAACGAGCTCTTCATCAGTTCGACTAGCTCCTTTGCGTTGAATCCGACGGGATAATGCGTCAGCGTGTTTAAAGCTGTCTGAGCAGATGTATTTGATCACAAAGTTATAACCAAGTACTACCGTTGCCCATTGCTATAGATGGTTTGCGGTAAGAAGTGCTTTACCCTTTTGTACGGAAGATTACTAATGATGGTTTTTGATCCGTGCACAAGGTTATACTCTGCCATGAAGCAATTTATGGAATTTGCGAACTGCGAATATCAAGGACAAGCCCTCCTTTTCTACCTGACTGTATTTACTTTCAGCACGTATGAGTGCACTAGAGGCATGGGACACTGCCTTCTTTAAGCATATGTTTGGATATGGATTTGTCCACAATAGAAATATCATCCATGTAGGCCAGTGCAGATAGGAGATCAATAAGTATTGTCAAAGATCTGCTGGAATGTGGCCGAAGAGCAATTTACCCCGAATGACAATCTATTGTTTTGATACAAAACTCAATTAGTATTAATGACCAGGAACTCCTCGCATGCATTGTCCACTTCAACCTGAAGATAGGCTTCAGGTAAATCAATTTTTGAGGATATTTTGAGTCCGTTTAGTTTTGAAAACCGATTGTCCACGGTTTGCGATAGATACTGCTGAGTTTCTAAACAATCAATAAGTCCAGTGAAGCAATATGCACATTCAGAATGAACGATCTGGCTTCTTAACCACAGTGAGCGATTTTGACTTAGTGGATAACCATATAGATCTAGCTTTGTGTCCCGTGTGTACACTGGAGTGCGAACGTGCTTGCGTACATGTACCGCACCGTGAACGTACATTCACCTACGTTGTTCCGTTGCTTGCAGTAGTGACCAGGTTTAGTATATCTCGCTTTACACCGAACTTTATACAACTGGTTGCTAAAACTACTTCAAACTGCTATCTTTCAGGTATCTATCTCACAGTCACCATGGCAATGACATCGTTGTCAATCATCCTGACTGTGGGCGTGTTACATTTGCATCATAAAGGACCACACAATACCCCTGTACCGAAAAGAATACGCATTATTCTGTTCGACTACGTTGCTCCGTTTTTACGCATGTCCTCTGTAGAAAGATACCGACTCACTCGCCAGGAACAGTGGACTCAGTCCAAGTCAGAATACAACAGCCACTCGGGCCGAACTAATCTGGTATTGGGCCCTTTAGTGTTGGAACAGCAGAAACGCGCCGTTCTCCACACTGGTTCAAATAAGCAAAGTCGAAACAATCGACAGTTGAGTAGTACGATCAGTGGTGACAATTCAACTCGTTTCTCGGGGACCAGTAAACACACAATGCACTCACGCTGTACTGCATCGCCGGAACGCTACACAGAGCGTCCCACCGTGACTAGGGCAAATGCAATCAGTATAACATTGGAAGAGAAAGACCAAGATCAAACGGATGAGGCGAAAGATCAAAGGTCACATAATGAGAGAAATCTCACTCACCCTACAGGATGGTCCGAAATTCGTGGGACACCTCGAAATCGGTCTTGTTGCGACCTAAACTCGCTTAACGGACAAGTTTGGACGGAAGCCAGTGAGATCGAACGTCGTCTTGTGGTCGAGGATCTGAGTCGACTGATCTGGCATGCTGATCAGCAGCAAGCTCACATGGATGAATATCTGAAAATGCTACAACGTAACCAATCCTTGGAAGAACACAGTTTGGATATAATGAATGAGTGGCGTACGGTCGCACTTATAGTGGATCGAACACTGTTTTGGTTATTTCTGGTCGTGGCCACTTTGGCCACCATTGTGATTTTGATTGTGATGCCATTGTTCAAACCCAACCAACTAACGCGATGATTCAAAACTCTCGCATATATACCAACTGCGGACACTTCACACTAACCAAAATTTGTCTAAAACTATTTGGTACTGTCAAAGGTGCCACGTAAACAACATAACGGCACCCCTTTCACATCACTATTCAGAGTCTTGTTTTGTAGCAAACGATTGTAAATAAGTAGTGATCTACACAGAGCAACTTCGAGTCTTATTTTTCATGTCACGATTTTTGTATGAGTTCAGTGGAAGGAAAGGGGTCACAACAGTATCACAGAGATAAGTGAAACCCACAGACATACAACTTGGATGGCGGAACTAACTAAGACCCTAAATGGCCCAGACTGGCAACGATCTAAGCCATAACAAAATGCTGTCCACTACAAAAGTCGATCGTTTGTGTGTGTGTGTGTGGCTTGGTATTTGCTTATCACAACTGATAGTATTCCATTTACACAATAATACCTACCGGTCAGTCCGAGAATACAGACAGTTTTACCACGCGATAGGACATTTGAAATTAGTCGGACCGACCAACCACGCTTCTTACACACAACAGTAAAAGCAGTAAGCAGTCACTGCCACAGAAGACCGGTTGGACTATCGGCCTCTGATGATCCACCGAGCAACAGCACAATCCTTCTCGGAATCTGTCTTGATTTCTGTCACTCAGTTCCTTCATTCGTTCCATATTTCATCCATCTCCCTGTCTCGCGGAAGTGTCATCTTCGACAGCAACAGCGGCGGTGGCATGTCGGAAAACCCGAAAGTAAAAACGGGAAGACAGCCGACAGAGAGAGGAAACACCCCTTTGCTATTTCAGTCTTTTTTTAATATCACTCACCTATCACCAAACATTGATAGCACTGTTACCAGGGCCCACGAAGCCAGCCTACTATAAAGCAAGCAGATCGAGTGGGCTATACCCCACAGCCACAAAGGTCTACGGTGCTATTAGGGATAGCCGGCAACCAGACCCTGAAACTTGAAATGGCGAATCAAAATGGTCTCAATAGGTTGGATGTGGTAAGAAGCCGGAAGACTTTAGTGATTACCGTCTATCATCGAAAAACCTAACCATATAGGGAAGCATCACGGTAACTCGCATTTGTTGGAAGATGAGACCTCGTGCCATCCGAGGTCTAATGATTTCAGATGATTTTAAGGCCTCTTAAGACTAGTGGGCACCATTTACTCGGTTTTATCGTAAATAAACAGCTGTTCATTTCCATCACACCCAGCCCAAGATTGAAACATAGCCATGAGGGTTCCAGTTCCTATTTATGTCCCTTCTTGATTTCAAATAATAGGGTATCAAGTGTTAAAGTTTGCATTTTGCTTAATGCATACGAATGAATTAATTGGTAATGTCATTCAGTATCTCTACGTTCTCCTTAGTATCATCTTGCAGGCTGCCTGTACTCATGAAACCCAACATCCCCTAATTGGTACCTATCACAGAGTTCCGTATCTCGCCTACTTTCGCGTCGTAATCTGCCAATCCTCTTCAGAAGATGACTTTTTTGAACATTAAATGAACAAAAAGCATATGCCAAACTTCCTAAGCTTTCTTTTCCTACTTATTCCTATTCAGTGCTTGGTTACTCCATAAAAGAATGAAAAATTCTATTTGCTGCTTAGCCCTAATTGCACTTTTCCCGGTTGCTCTACTGCAGTTTAAACTCATGAGCACTTGCTTCAGTGTTCAACGGAAATATTGAAATAGTTACGGGTACATTTTTCGGTGAAACACCATTGAATTTGGAAGGAACTATGTGACCAAACCGAATACGAAAGCTCATGGTCTTTCTTTGGAGGGCGTTTACAAAGTAAATCCTTTTCCAGCTACAAATAATCAACGAATAAATGGGCTTCTTTAAGTCTGGTCTGCACATAATTGGAACAAACATACGAATAAATAATTATCTACGAGGGACAAATCGACTTGCTCTTTTTGCATTCACGCCACCAGCCGGAATTGAACCAACAACCTTTTGCCGTTTGGCCCATTGATAACTGACCCATGAGGCCAGTTCAGTGAATGAAACCATACCAGTCAGTCTGTGGTATTAGAAAGGGCGTTGCGCGTCACTGAATATTCAATCTCGAAAGATTTTTCATAATGTGCGTCATTCCTTCTTCTTCACCAGTTATTAAATTATGCCAACTACTACTTGAGGTTTTACAGTCCAGTAGGTTGCGTTTTTCCCACATTCAGAGCCTTGACAGTCAGGTTTATTAACTTAGTTTATTTCACCCACCAGGTGCAGTGGTGGTAGATTTATCGTTTCAAACGGTCTGAAAAACTAGAAATTTATAATGAGAATGGTTTCATACTGAAATTCTATTGTTTAATAACACAACCTAGTCGAAATCGTTGGTAGGTTGTCTACTTTTCGGCTAGCTTTGTCGAACTGAAAGCGTAATGTGTCACGGGTAGTTGAGAAATGCCAAGCAAAAATTTGTTGTGCTGTATATACTATATACCTAAAGCTGTGGATGTTAATTTCGGGAGACTATCAGGAGATAGTCTGATAGGCGGGTAGGAAGCGGTTCGGGTTGGAAGCAGATTTGCGCAGATTTGAGCAGATCAACCAAATCTCACTTATTTTACTTTATAGCAAGTCGAGCAATCCTACGAACGGATATAAGAATCCCCTCGTACCTCATTTTTCTTGCCATGTCCCTTATTTTGCACCCGAAACTCTTGATTGTTCACAGCGTCCTTCTCTTACGATTATCTTTTCGACAGCAAAAATGTCTCCCTTTCAGCGGAGTGCCATTTTTATTGTATTTTTTTGTTTTTTGACGGATGACATTTGTATTTTTTTCGTGATATTTCTTCCAAGTGAATCAGTTCATTTCTTTCAGATTATCTTTTGTGACTGGAACTCCCGTATTCTCGTACGTTTATGAACTCTGACGTTTATTTTTCACCACCACTATTTCGTATATCGGGCATGATTTTACGGTGATTATACTGCAAACAACTCGTAAGATATTTTTGGGAATTCACCTTCATACAAGCCATAATCCCAACGCGATAGCTGGAAAACATGAAAAAGGTATCGCACTACGCTGAATTAACTTGGATGTACAGTAAGGAACAAAGTGAAAATGGATTGCTCTATACTTGAAGAGTGAGCTTTTGCAAAGCGCGTTTGTTCAAAAAGCCGTTTTATTTGGTGCATACGAACCAAACTTAAAGATTTCCGTAAGAATAAAGATATTTCGCTCTGAAAACGTTATACTTTATTCGTGCAATGGCGAGGAGTTAAAATAACAGTAACTGGTCAGGGATAACACTAATTGTCCTCAGCGACGGAGTCTTGACCTGGGCACACGGAACTTTTAAACAACAACTTTGAAAACAACGGAAATGACGACCAAACTCAGTCATTCAGACACCAAAGGTCAATAGAAACAGAGATTTTCGGGGTTTCCGAATAAGTCATCAGTTCAGTCCGTATAGTCAGAATGCAAAAGTAATTTCAGAAAAAACTACTGATCTTCTCAGCTTCGGGAAGGTGAACAACGAAACGACCTTCTATTTATGTCTAGTCACAAAAAGCACTTCTCACCGTGTCAGATCCTAAAACAGAGCTGTGAGTAATACCGTAGTCACGTGTCACGCTGTTGCATATCCTATAGGTGAAATAAAAGTGCGACTGATCAGCCACTGGTTCGGCTGTAGATCGCTCCAAAGATATCGTACAACGAGAACAGAGTTTGAGCTTCATAAGTCATTTTGCGGTCGAACGGCTTCAGCTTACCTCTTTTTCGGCTGCCAATGGATACAATGCAGATAATAACCAAACTGGCCAATCCAAGGGAGAGAAGAGGAAACAATTTAAGCAGTATGGCACTGTATGTGGATGACAACAAAATTTCCCCACAAGCTCTGCACGGTTTCGATTCCAAACAACGAAGTGTTGAAATTCACTGTGCATAATGTTTCTTGGATTCTGGATTTTTCCGTAAACTGACTATCTTTTTGCTTTAGTAGATTAACACTGTTGGGTTCTAAGTAGACTAGTGGTTTCCATTCATTTGGTTAGCTATTTTAGAACCTCTAAGACGTATGCTGTGGCCAGGTTCTATTTTGTACCGGTCTCCGTGTTGTTCTCAGGCTGGTTAGAGGCCGGATTTTGTGAGTTGCATTTTCTAAAATAGAAAATTTATTCGACATTTTGGTCATGATCAGTCAGATTTCTGATTCCTCGAGCTTGGGTTACCCCAACTTGGATTCGTTTTTGTGCTTTGGTTAATTCTTGTTTTTTGATGTGAAGAACGAATTATCAGAAAGGAGCTAACTGTGAACATTAGTGACTACTACTCACCTTACTTCTATCTTCGAAATTTATACTTCTCACTTTGAAAGGGAAAAGTCACTAATACGCTCTAAAGTCAACTATTGAAATTTTGTATTTTGCATCAGTTCGGAAAACCGTGCAGCACAAATACAAAGTGCCCGGATTGGTGCTTTCATTGTATTTAATCAGTATTTTTCGCCAAAACCTCAATAGGCTCCTTTGTTTGGACCAACCGGCTCGAATATGCTGGGATTTTCATTTCACTCAAAATAAATAAATAAAAAACAACTTGAAACGAAAACAAATTTGACAGTAAATTCTGCGGCCGAAGTTCAACTAAATACTGTAAGGCATCACAGTCACAAAATCGTATTACAGGCAAATGAGCAATGACATTAAATCGAGTAAATAGTCTTTCGTGTGACAGCAGTTAATGCCACGAGCTTACGAACAGTATGGCAGAAAAAAGTCAGAATAAGTTCTGTGTAACCATTCTTTGTTTGGTGAAACATTTTTACCAGCATGTTGAGATACTCGACCGCAGGAAGCGTGTTTGCCGTTTGTGTGTACTGAATGGAAATGTCATTTACTGTGTGTTTACCGTGTTTTTTGTTGAGAAATGGCAGAGTAATTATCTTTGGAGAAGACCACCGAGGAAAATTTCATCCCCATCAAAGAGAGTCAGAATTATAGTAACTCGATGATCACTTTGAGGTTTGACTATTCACTGGTTGCACGTTAATTTGATAAATGTCATAAGAGATGACATTCCTGGTGCCTTCGAATTGGGAGGTACTTTTCAAAGCACACTCGTTTTCGAAGAAACAATGGATGCGAAAAGCATTTTTCCTCAGTGATCGGCTATTCACCATCGGGGAAAAGTGGGCACCAAAATGTGCCCACAACGCTTTTAGCGTTTACTCCCACGGGGAAACCTCACTGTCTCGAGCAGCTGATGACCGGCTGACTAGCATTTCACCGTTGGTAGTCATGAAGCGACTCTAATAAATGGGTGGCTTTTCTAAAAAAAAGGGGTGAATGGCTAAATACTGAGAATAAGGTCGGCACCATTAAGTACGGGTAAAGTGAAAGGTCATATCTATCGGGCTAACTGTTTTTTCAGAATCCTAAAGCATAACGTGCCAGTTTCGTATCCAGTCATCCAGAGTTCGAGTTCCTCCTAGAATGTGTTGATTAAGAGATGCGGATATCGCGATTGCATACTTCAGTCTATTTTTTGCTCCAAACATGATGAACTGTAAACGTTTTTCTAACGAATTCATCAGTACAAACGAATGTGAATGGACAAATTTCAAAATACTGAGTAATGCGGTCATAGTGTTTTTTCGGAAAACAAATTGTTTCAAAATCCTTATCGACTGAATTTGTCGTAACTTTATCTGCCCACCTCTGCCGTTCGCTCTACAACCTCACCAAAATGAGGAAATAAAGCAAAACAGAGAGACGGATTTATCGACATGAACTCATACAAGAGCGATTAAAATCCTGATTCCATCTCGTTCAACATTACGCGTTCATCTCCTCATAATCTGATTATTGAAAATATATTTGTGCAAACAGAAGACCACCTTACTGAGCTGCTAGATTTGCGGCTGTGAGCATACTGACAGATAGGACTAAAGAGCTCAGAGTTACAGATTCAAAACTCGACCCTACCAATCAGCCCCTGCCTTTTAAGTTCTTGAACAACCCGCTCTGCATGATGACCTTTTACGTAATACATACCTAGTAACTGCCTACGGATGAACTAGTCAAGTATAATTTAGTTAAAACAATAATCATATCATTCGTGCTGTAACAAAGAACAAAAGATGGGTGAGGTACACCTGTATTTGACCAATCAGACAAGTCCAAATGATAAAACGTGTGCAGCCTTTTACGTAGCCCGTCACACGAACTATCTTGCTGATTGCCTCAGATCCCACTGAATACCATCCTCAAGTCCGCATACCTCCTTTTTCTGTTGCAAGAAACTCCCGATGTATTCGTCATCTCTTCTTTGGTCTGTGGGTTTTAATTGGTTGGTCGATCTGTTTGGTATTCACCTCGTTCTGTAGCTAGTGCGGTCCCAACTACATTGCGACTTTGGGCGACGCATAACGCGGATACAAAGTACTTGGACAATATGTTGCATGGATGGTAATCTCTTGGAAAGAAAATGCCCCTCTCGATGATCATGGTTCGCGGCACACTGAAAACGTCACCGACCTAAACCACTTGAGCAGACTTGTCTCTGATGGGGTAGGAGAATTAGTGCATAAATTTTGTCTGTCATTTTTCACTTGCTTTTCAGAGATACTTCATGATTAAAAATAATTATTTGTTTCTTATTTGACATCAAAACGTGTCACATCGAGAGATATAACGCAGAAAGGATCCCATTGATTATCCTGTTCGTTTTCTAACAACAACGGTTTTGATAAACTGGAAATAATAAATTAAACGGTAGCCTCATTTTCAAAAAGTTTTCAAACAAAACAGCTAACTAAGTCGGTCGGAAAGAAATCAAAATATATACAAATGGACAGATATGTGCTTTGGAAGTTTCTATTGTAGATAACCTAGCATTCTAAAGGCGGAGAACATCGAGCAAGACAAATGCAAGTAGCGATAGGAGTATTCCTAGTAGTAGTAGTAGTGGTAGGAGTAGTAGTGGTAGTTGTAGTAGTAGTAGTGGTAGTGTGGCGAGTGTATATATTACTTGGTAAGTAGTTGATTGCTGAAAACGGAACTATGGACAGTTTTGGATTACCAACGCAGCTGTGCCCAAGAGAATACAAGTCGTAAGGTGAAAGGCAACAGGCTAGGTACCGGAATGCTTCTTCGGCTGATGGTGAATGACTTCAGGTGAACAGATCGGCGACATTGCAAATAAGCATGTTTGAAAAGTTTTGGTTTCTTTTGTCCATGTCCAAACAAGCTGTTTCCAATAAACGACCTATTGCCCACGCACGTTGTGGATTGTAACCGTAGTAGTAGTGGTAGTAGTATTATAGTTCATAAGGCGTACCTGGGATAATAGGTTTTTTATTGGAACGAGCTTGTTCAAACATCGATACAATCAACCAAATCTTACAAACATGTTTCACTGCACAATAGCTGTCCGGTTCACTTGAAGACAGTCACCATCCGACGGAGAAGCAGTCGGATGGTTAGCCTGTTGCATTTCACCTTATGGCTTTTAGTCACTTAGGCATAGCGGCGTTGGTAATCCAAAACTGTCCGTAGTTCCGTTTTCGGCAATCAACTACTTTTTAAGTAGTATATACACTCCATCACCGTGGTAGTAATGGTTGTAGTGGTAGTAGTAGTAGTATTCGTAATAGTAGTAGTAGTGGTAGTAGTAGTAGTAGCAGCAGCAGCAGCAGTACTGGTATTGGTGGTACTGTTGGTGTTCGTTGTAGTAGTATTATTAGTAGCAGTGGTAGCAGTAGTAGCAGTTTTCATAAAAATGTCGAATACTCTTAGGAAATGCAGAGTCAGATTGACTTCTCGAAACCAACCGCAAGAAATCGGCGGCCAAATTATGCAACTAACGTTTACCTCAGGAAAAAATCAAATTAGCACAATGAATTTTGACAATGCAAAAATGCGTGTTAAGCTTCTGAATGCACAGCAGACACAAATGAATTATGTTGTCAACTAATTCCATTCTGTTCTTTTCATCATAATATGAAATCACCACAAATACGACAAACGTGTACTTTATCGGTAGAAGATTCATTTCCTTTATAAAATTATTCATCTTACGATAGGTACTCGCAACTTACGAAAGACGGCTCCGCCTAATATGACCTAGCGTTATTGACGTGAACCAAATCGCCGGGAGGCAGTCCATACAGCCTAATGGTAAGGTTCTTTACGTACAATCAAACACCCCAGGTTCGAGTCTCGGTTGGAATCCAGTGGTTACACACTGCCGTTGGTTAATGTGAGTCCTGAGGATGCTGGCGGAACAGTTGCTTAATTCCTTCATGACTTTCAATCCCGTATTGTCTGGTAGTACCGCGTGATGAGTAATTTCAGCACTGTGCAGTCATTGCGGACCGGCTGCAAACTTTTGAAAACAAACTGTCAATAGTCGTTCACTGCATGCCTAAACAAAGATGTCACTAGGTATTTACCCCAGCAGGATCAATTTTGTTTGACATTGAATACATTACCGATTTTCGAAGGTTTGTTGTTTATTCAAGTACCATCCAACTGAACACTTGGAAGTTATGAAGAAAAGACAACCCAACATTTCAAAGAAAGAACTTTTCGGATAGTTTATTTTGTACTTATCAATCCGTGATTTTTTAGTGTCCTCAATAACTTCACTTATAATACCTTCTAATATGATAGATATTATCCCATTTCAGGGAATGAGTGGTGGAAACGTTTACCCAAGAGATTGACGTAGGCCAAACAAGATTAATTCTCATTCCACAACTAATGGTCTCCGACTGACTGTCAGTACAGGATCACGTGATTCACGCATGTTTACTATTCAGATAGCCACAGAAAAGTAGGTAGGAGCACTCCGCTGCTTATCTTCCACGAAGAATAACAATGCTCACAAGTGATTATTTGCCGTGGATGCCTAAAGCTGCACATTCTACATTGTGCTGCTCAACTTTTGGTTGAATTGTAGATCTTTGCCACAGTGCAGTGCAAGGTGGGCTACGCGGTATTTTCGAGTTCTTACATGGTAGTAAGGTTTTTCCTTTCGCTTCTAATCTGACCAGTGATCTCACGACATCAGGGTTTGTTTGGCACTTTACGGATCTCAGCTTTGTCTAAGATAATAAAAGTGAAAGGCTAGATTGAATCTATGTACAGAGACCGGAACATAACAAGTACATAGCACTTACCCTCGTAGTGGTCAGTAGCTGTATTCTAACTCCATGTAATCGGCCGAGGAGAGCACCAGAACACCATAGTGACTGTGTCGTTTAGTCAAGTCTAGTCAGTAGTTGCACTGTGCACCCCAAGGGGTGGATTCGCAGCCTTTTCTAACATTTTTGCTAATAAAATAACGTAATGTTTTCAGAGTTTTAACATGGGGAAAAGGAGTGAGCCAAATGGATTGTCGTTCAGTACTCAAGCTATTTTATACTTCAAGGGAACTTCCTCGCGATCTGCAAACAGACCAATAACATACTGCAAGACTAAATTACAAAATGTAGAGGTTCAGGTAAGCAGAATTTTAGAATTTGCGCGAGTGGAGGATGTAGATATAGCCTATATGAGTTCACTGTGTACAAGATGTTTGTTTACATTGGTGTTGACAAGGGTGACTCTAGACACGCCACTACATCTAGAGATGCTTTTTACGGACCTCATGATCAAAAGAAAGTCCTTTTTCAGCAAAACAGGAAAGATTACTGGGGAGCAGTAAAGCCAGTGGTGACTGATGCAATCGGTTACAAATTTTGAAGTACAAGTATAAAGTACGGACAGCGGATGTAGTCTGACAGAAGAAAAGGACAGCTTCCTAACCTTGCAAGACACCTCACAGAAGTGCACTGACCACGACCGATTGTGGGTGAACAAAACACTGAGGTACTTGACTGTGGACGACGAGGTAACACCTTGGATGTGTACAGAAAAGGGGGGGGGTCCGTTGATACTATTTTTAGTTTAATCTCCCGGATAACAGACAAAAAGATTCAACTTGATGTTCTGGTGCATTCAACTTCACGGAACCCGATGAGCACCAGTTTACAATGTCGTCCAGTCTGCTTTGAATTATGAGACTAACCTCTTGCCTAGAAAGCTCACATCAAAAAACAAAGTCGTCAGCATATGTACATGAGATAAATGAAGATGGGATAGGTAACTGTTTTACGTACGATTAATATAAGTAGGGGAAAAGATAGCGCCCCGTAAGATTCTGTCATTGACAGGCAGTGGACGGGGCGCCATTCCCATGAAGGACGTACATTGAGTCCGGTCAGTGAAATACTCACACAAATCGGTCTGCTCGGGGTCTGATCAACTCCTGATTCAGGTGACAGATTGAGCAACACCAACCAATCGAGGCTGCTGAAAGTACTTTTATAGTTCATGAATAGTATCCTAACCCTTCCACATCCCTTATCTAAAGCGGCAGCTGCAGCATCAAGGGTGAATCAGGGACGATCTGCAGGCAAATAGATAAATATCTTTTACTGTACCACCAATGACAACTTGTGATCTTATAACCCACGAATATCCGGTGATCTAGGACAGACCCTAGTGTTCTTGTTCGTACCCGTTATTTCTCGACTACTATTTGAGAGGGTGTTAGGCATACCCTGCCAATCACAAAGGCGAAATAATGGGCACTGAAAGTGTTAATCGAGAACTAAGCGTGCATTGTCGAATTTACGTCATCTCTTCCACAAACGTGACAGCTGGTGTCGGAGTTCAATTCTCGTAACTCAGAGGTGGTGCCGGCCCACAACACGAGATCAGTGCTTATGAACCCATAGTAATTACATAGTAGGTCTGGACAGCTAATTGTTCATCTTGATATAGGGAACTAAACAAGCTGTACATCATCCACAAAAAAACGAATAGTAGGAAGAGACAGTGTCGAACAAATTAGGAAATGGTCCGGTAAATCTGGTTGGCTACCGCAAAAGCAAACACCCATTGTCGGTCAACAGTTTCTGTGCCCACAGTGGGGGTCTAAGTCTATTTATCTATACAGCCTCACAAAAGGCTAGGAGCTTCAGATTCCGATTTCGTGCTATCGCTCGGACAGTATGACCCGGATCAATTTGATGACGAAAGGTCACAAGGTGTCGCGCGATCGACGAAGCCGGGTTCCTCGGGGTCGTTTGCTATCTGGGCGAGGGATGGCTCATCCACTGTACTATTCACTTTGGTACATGCCCCCCCCCTCCCCTTATTTGTAACTAAGACACCGACCATAATTTGTTCGACCTTGTCTGTTCCTACTGTGCTACCCTGTGCCCCAATCGAACATGAGTTCGCTTGTTTTACGAAGACGATTGAGAAGATGAAATGGAGTGTTTGCTGCTCGTAATTTATATCTGCTATCTGTTTTCATAAACTGGATCAAGGGGGCCTAATGTTACAAATTGTGGGGCTGAGGGACTCAGAGTTCGAGAGAAAAAAGGAACGTAAAACGAGGTACGGAATGCAAGACATGGAAATATTTGAGAAAGATAGACCACAAAATTTAACCTAGAAAACCGTTTTTATATGCTTCTATTGAGCTGCTGTGAATAGGGAGAAAAGTCGTTTGGAAAGGTGAGGTATATCCGCAGCCAGCTGAGAATAATACTCACTGTCATTTCGGGTCAGGATCATGTGTAAAGATTTTGTCGAAATTCCCCAGTCATCAGGGTTTTTGAAATTTTCAGTCTTCAGTCTACCAGACTGCACCCTCGTAACATTTTATAAGTTTCATGGGGAACACGTGATAAGTTCACTCGTATAAGCAAGGAGTAAATTCCTAATCTTGCTTAACTAGTAACAATAGACAAAAATCTGTGAATATTGAATCATTGCAAGGTCCCGTGGTTTTTCTGCTCTAAATGTCTAAATCAAATGGGTAGATGCGTCCACATGTATGACATGTACTGCCTCAAGTAAGATAGGATCTTAACATCTTTCCATTGTAGGACAGTTTTCTTTGAAGAAATTCTGATCTGAGGACTGGAAATTGTTTTTTTAGAGCAGGGTGAATTTTCCAGGGGTGCACAGAAACCGTCACCCGTGAATAAAATTTAGGGAGAAACTATTGTCAGCCATGGTGAGGTGGAAAACCGCTTCATACAGGTTCATATAAGATGCAACAACCTCTTTGGGGTAAGGGCGTTATCAAAAGTACACTGAACAAAGCATAATTAACCTTTCTAAAAAAGTGAATACCAGCAGTCCTTCAAACTAGAACTTATTGTCAGAAAAATGTCTAACAGTGGAATGACGAGCCACGCGGAGTTGATACATCTGTTCATTTGCTTTAATTTTTTACAGCAGAAAAACCACGGGAAAATTCAATGATTCAATTTCTACAACTTCCGGTCAAAAGTCACGATTTGAGCAAGATTGGGAATTTGTTCTTTTCGTGTGAGGAAGGAATTGTAGCATTTTACTCGCGTAAGTTAAAAAATTACGGGATCGCTATGGTTTGTTTGGGAGTTTGAGAACTTCGAAAGCCTCCGATGTCTAGGGAATTTGGACGGTACTCGTTGACGGATGAAATGCACACGAACAAAATTTCTATATTTGACAAAAATCTATCCGATAAAACAGACATATTCCCACTTATTTCAATAAACGAAAATTGTCATTTAATTGGAGATTTAGACAAACTGTACTGCCTCGCTGCAGATATACGATTTAAAATTCAGTGGCGTGCAACTGGGAAAGTTTTTCTAATGAAGAAGTATGAATGCTTCCTTTAGAATATTTTGATTTAACGTCGTCTTTTCTGGATATAATATCCTGGTCTATTGAAGAATGCTATTGTTTCGGCAAAGATGAAAGCTAAGAAGTGCCATAATGATAGCAGAAAACTTACCAAACGAAACATTTTATCTAACTTTGGATCTGTACAAACAGACCATTGAGAATAAGATGAGTAGTCCACCAAAGGACAGTTTCCATTCGCCTGAACAACTAAGAAATTGACGAAAAATACTCGGTAAGCTTCAAAATTGAATTATCATTTATGTTGCTCCAAATATATATATATATATATATATATATATATATATAACAACCCAAAAAAGCATATAGGGGACATCTTTCAAAAGTAGGAAATTTACTGAGATATGAGGAGGTAAAAATATGTTCAATCGCCCTGATGAGAGTCATGGTGAGCAAGAACTAGTCTTGAAATTTGAAATACTCAAGCATCGGATTAGTTTTGAGAATCACGTCCTTACATTCAGAAACAAAGACTCAAGTTGGCTTGAGGGCATGCCCGTCTACTTAAGGAGCACTTCATGAAAGAATACATGAAACTCAGACTGGCACACACTGAAAGTCACCAACATCCACGCAAAATCCGTCATCCCGCCGAGGTTCCATCATGGGTACGGAAGAGTTGATTTTAAATACATTGATTTTCGTGATAAACAAGGAACGGTGGAGAATAGAAGCCAAATCAGTGAAAAACAGAAAGTAGGTTGCAATGCAAAAAATGATAACAATGACGTTATTCAACAAATCTGAGTCGACACCCAGACAGACAGAACAAGACCCCTTCAGAGAGCAAGTCACCGTCACCGTTTTCACACAGGCTACTTGTTTACGTGAATTCAAGAGTTCAGAAAGTTTTGGTGAAACAGGCCCCTGACAAGAAAACTGCAAGTTGGCACTGAACACGCTTGGGGTATTTTCGTTGTGACTGAGCCTCACAGGTAATCTGCTAACTGATACTTTTGCGTTATTAGGGAAAAGCTGACTACTGGAAAGTAGCGACATAACTGGTTGCGGAAGATAAGAAAGTGACTGGTCTACTTTTAAACAGCGTACAAGTCTTTCTTCTCATAGAAGAAGTGAGATTACTTGGAAATATGGACAGAGTGAAAACAATGGGAGCACAAAATTTTCCTTTTCAATACTACTGGAACGAAAACCAACCACAATAAATTTATGGTATCTTTCTGAATGGAAACGATTTGCAGTAATACTTTTCCTGAAAAAGTTTATCAAACAGTTTCAATATTTCGGATTTGCAAATCTCATGGAACTATCTCAAATGCTTTTCTTCATACTTATTTAAATGAATGAGCGTTTTTGTGTAAAGCACGAACAAACATCGTGCACCCTAAATGTACACCACTCTGTCACAAACTGCCTTGATCGTTCCAGCTTTTAGAATTGTTTTCCTGCTCCAGTGATACGCAGCCTACGTCAGCCTCAAAAATCAACCTCACCAGCACGGTCCACGGTTGCGGAATCACAATGTGACCGAGTTATCGAGCTTGATAAATAAATCGAGTCAAATAGCTTATCTTCAGTCACTGGTAGTGGATGATAACATTATTGACACGATACACAGATCGGTATATCTTTTTTCTCAAGTGGAAACCTCAAGAAGCATAATGCTGAACAAAAAGCGACAGAGAGATGGGTTTTAATCTAACCGGAGAGGAATATTGAAACAATCGTCCTGAAAGATTAGTTTGTGAGTTTTCTTTTTCCAAATCAGACCCAATTAGCAGATTTCTTCAAGGTGCATTCCTTAAGATTGCCGCTAAAACAAAAGAAGCAATGAGTATCATTCAGACTAGGAGTTTTTCTCATTACCCCATCAGAAAAGCAAAGAAAGATCATCCATTCCTGGAGACTATATCTAATCCAGAAGAAAAAAAACCAATCAAAACAGTTTTTATTTTTTAGATGAGTATGAACAACAAAATACCAAAACAGTATTGGGAGATGACTGGAAACATCAGTCAGCCGACTCGGTGAGAAGTTTCCCAATCGGTCGCATTTTAATATTTCTCTATTGACACCTGTTCAATGTTGCCGACTCCATGACGGTCACGCTTACTTCTTTGTTCACGACACACTGGTTCAGATAAAGGTGAACGACCGGGGGTAATTCATTTGCGTTGTTAGTGATTCGACGGTAATCCTTAGAGATCCTTTGGGTAACCCTGATGTAATAAGAAATCTTGGAAAAACCTTCACTCAACTCGTGTCAAAGTGTGAGAAACCATTCAAAAGTAAAAATAGAAGAGCAAATAAATGAGATTTTGCGGTCGAAAAAGTGAGAGTTTTCTCTTCTGCGTAGCCAGCTGGCCTTCGGCTTTTTGCCACTCCCTGATCTTTCTCGCTTCAGTTGACAACATCGATGAATAAGGGGACGAAATTTTACGAAAACCCAAAAAGAATATTCATTGCAGCGAAACACAGGCAATCAGTTAGGAATCTGTCTAAAAGTTTCGTCAAAAACAACGGTGTTCCCAAACTGGCTGGGGCAATCCGGTTGACGAAAATCACGCATGCTATCCACGTTGGTTTACGGTATGCACTCCTTTGGTCAACCACTTGGTCGGACAGGAGCATTTCACTTTCACGAAGCTAATTCTAATGGCGAGCTTTTTCCTTTATTCCCATAGGTGCGTGATGGCATGCTATGTGAGCGGTTGAAGTGATTACAGTTTGCCAGAGCGTAACGAGTAGGTTAGCCGTCTTGGTGCCTAACAATCTATCGACTCAAATAAAAGTTGAAAATGGGCAACATTAAATATCTTCATTTTCCCATTTAACTAAGCGTTTGTTTATTTTCTGATGCACGAGAAACCTTGTTTCAAAAGACAATTTTCGAAATGTCACAAAAGATCAGGAAATGCAAACCTGCTCGGCTGATGCTAATAGCTATAGTGAAGAATGCGGAAGAAATTAGAAATAATTCAACCTGCCAGGCCAAGACACTGATGACCCGGTTGTCTGGACTATTAGCCAACCCATTCGTCCTTCTCTAAGGCGCATTCGAAATGAAATTTCTGATCGCGCTCTCCCGCAGAAGTGGATTAAAGTATGTGGTTGAAACTAGATAGCTTTACGCATTATCTTCCCCCGTATTTTGTTCAATTACAAACAAAAGTGACTGATAGCGTATTCGGACGATTAGAGATCCCCAACTTTTGAAAAAATAACCATAGTACCATTTTTTCTTTAGAATTCATAGACAGATGCCCCATTCGGAGAATAAAAACACACCCAGGAAGCTAGTTCAAAGCAGTCTCGTTTTGGAATCGATCTGAAGCTCGAGAATCCAGGTACACTCAAATGGTTTAATCGCTTTATTGGTGAATACAAATGTCAGTCCCACGCTTGTTGGGCTATTTATAAGGATATCAATTGCACTCGGCTTTATTTATATCATATATTAGTGAAAAATTATTGTCCCCGTACTCTGGGAAGCGGATTCCGGACAATTATGACCTTCCGAATGGGGAAGTGACCGAAGATAAAAGGACTCAGACGCCAAGGACGATAAAATTTCAAGTTTTTGTCACCATAATGACCGTTTGGCTGCATCAGGATATTGCTTGGATCAGTATTTCGTTGAATTTGTTGGCTCACTCGCATATCCTTGTATTAAATAGTCGAAAGGGAATAACAAAAGGTAAATTGGGAAATTCAAACCGATAGGAGACAAAATATGATTGAATTAATTGTATTCAAGGAAATACCGTAAAATCATGTTCTAGTTAAAAAATAAAGCCATGCAAATTTACTTCGAATCTTCTAATAGTGGTTGTTTTGTTACTTCAAGAACAGGTAGCTTATCTTTTTGATGATCAGCAATAAGCTTTGATTTTGATACTTGAAGACTTGCTTCTAGAGGAATTTGATGTTTCATAATACTTAGTATAAATTCAACTTTTCAGTATGTCCAACGGAATTGATAGACTCCGAGTAGGTAGGCTTGAAAAGGAATTGCATTGTATGCTCTTTTTCAGAGTAACCCTTTGGTTAACAATAAAACAAATTTGTGAGAGACTTTTATCGCTGATTTTTCCCCGCAAACATCATTTTAAATCGTTTTTTCTAAATCAAAACTTGCATTGAGTTCTCTACTTTATCTATCAGCTTCAATACTGTCACAGATCGGCTGTCAAACCATCCATCACCCCTAATATCAAGTGTTATTCCCCCATTTGGACTGAGTTCCCGGTGATTGCGCACAAAACAGAAGGTGTGATTCAACTGATTGTCCCCACAGTTTTCGTGATTTGTATTGAATCCACAAAACAGTATGGGATGAATTGTGTGGAAGTTGAACAAGTGAAAAGGGACACTGTTTTATTCGAGTATTTCGATGTAATGCGTTGAAAGTACGAAACAAAATGATTGCCTTTTTAGGAAAGGTATTTAATAATCAGTTATTTTTGAGGAACTGTTTGACTGTGCAGTTGAAGGTAATAACCCGGAATTATTAGAATAGAATAAAGATTTTAATAGGCATTTTTTTAATCTGAAAAGACTTTCTATTTCGTTCAGGCACTTTACGTGAAGAGTTTGAATTGGTACTTCATCTACACTGTTTGGGGTGGCCAATTCCAAAACGGAAGCATCCAAGCAGTCCTCGTATAACTTAGTCGGGCCATACGAGTCTTTTGTTACGTGGTTTCAGTGTGGTATTTCGAATACCATTGAACACCGTTGTTATGAACTTCAATCTATCACCAGTGGTATTAACAATGATTTTACTTCTCTTCTTTCCTTTTTAAGTAGTACCATACAATTTCAGAAAGATTCAAGTGACCAACCAGAGGTTGTCAAGAAAGAAGTAACTGACGACCGAAGGGAATCAAACCCGGGACCTCCAGGATTGAGGTTCACTAAGGTGTGTAGCCGGGCTTGGCATATTCAGGCAATAATGGTGTGGTACTGCAATACGCTGAAATCAATGATGGCCAGTTATCCTCAGCAGTAGTAATGGGGTAAGCGTCTTGTACTATGCATCTAAGTTGGCTAGGAATAAAACTGCCTTACTGTTTTATTTACCCTTTTGTTACGTGATAGTGGCACAGTATTTAAGGAAGGAGATTGCGACCACTAAAGGCTGTTCTTTGGGGAATAGACTGAACTCGGCGTGGAGATTCGAACCCGAAACATAAGGGTTAGAAGCCCACCAAGGAGACCGTTTGACCACCGCCAACAGAGTACGCGTAACTAGTCCGAGTTCCATAATCGTGAAAAGATATGGGCGGAGAAACATAACACAAGGAATAACTCGATAGACTTGAAATCTCGATGAATACTATTGCGTAACTGGTTTGAAAATATCTTCCAATTAATTTCATTTTACCATAGTTCATCTCTCTTAGTTTCACAAACCAGTTACGACCGATACGGTGAGGATGATAAAAACAGTGACTTCATCCCGGAAGTGATTGTTACACCTGACTTCTTTTTTTGATCATTTCAAAGTGTCCGTCCTATAGGGAAAGTAGTTTGTTCTCACTCATATTTGATTCACATCCAAGATGGTTTGGCGGGCCGTTGACGTCACCAGGTATGTCTCTCCCACATTACACATGGGGAAATAAGGAATTCACAGTTCGGTGTGTATCAAAAGTATACCAAAACACCAACAGTGAGTTCAAATCTGAGCTTGAGTCGCATCAATGAGCTTTGAGCAAGACTAAATTATGTCTCATTTGAGAGACATTGGCTTTCCAAAAAGATATTCAGTGTATTTTTACGCCATTTGGGTAACTAATTTATTATAATATTTATTACCGAAGAAAATGCTGCATATCTGATTTTAGAAAGATTTGCAAGTAGCAAAATAACTAAGTAGATGGACAGTCAGTATAACCCTAACTTCTTCGGCCTACACGGGATAATTTGTTTATTCGGCTGTGAATTGGGGGTTGTGGATAAAATGATGGAAGGCTCCTAATCAAGTTTGTAAAGATCCAAAGTTTCAAAGGACGAGAAGTGGGGTGCTTCTGGAGTACCATTCGGAGTAGGAATTGACGGGTTCGACAAGCGAAGGCAATTTTTCTCCGTCCTGCACATGTAGCTTTATCCAGTTCATTTGTCCTGTTGTCCACGTGGTTTCGGCAGACTTCATCCGTGCGGACTGAAGACGTCTCAGGGAGCTCGGGGTGGTTAAGCCAAAGTTAGTGTACCAAGGGAGAAAAAATCACCCGTCTTTATAATTATTCGATTTCAGATGGCATTTACTCATTTCCGTGTATATCTGTCGTGTATAGCTCTCAACGAAGCCTACGTATTTCTCAAAGTTGAAATAATGACTCATAGTTTGTGTTCAAGAAATTAGGGGTTGTTGGTTTCATATTAACAGGTCTAGAAGAACAAAGGGTGATGTCTTCTCTACCTCCTTCAACTATTTCATCTTTTAGTTGGCTTGGTTCCTCCTAAATATTTATTAATTTACTATTTGTCGGTAGGGTTTTTTGTTATAGAAAAAAGGCTGCACTTGAATAAGATTGGAAAGGACACTCGACTAAAGGTGTAAACGAATGATCCATAACATAAAAGCAGAACATAAACCACCCGTGTTCATCGGCAAAGGCCGATCGGAATAAAGCAGCACCGAGTCAGTTTTTCATAGCTGATTAGTTCGAATAGTTGGTATTTTGACCGAACAAGGGATCATTAAACAGCCTCACAACTCCACTCGTCATTGAAAATCATCGAAGCACACACTTCACAGCTTCGTTCCACCCTTATGTACTACAGTGCATATCCACCAAGATTCTTCTTGGGCTCGAACTTGGGATTAGCTATTGTTAGCCGAACTTTTTTACTACGAAGCAGTCTGAGGTGGGTCACAATCGCTCGTTTTACATTAAAGCCATCTGAAACTGTGACCTTCGTAACAGGTCTGGAATGATAACCAGTCATTATTTGCACCTCAATTGAGTACCGTGATGATTGGTTTTTCTGCTGAAAGCCTCAGAGAATCAAAGGTACTTGTGTTGATTCTGTCCTATACATACACAATTTTAGCAAACTCACTTGGACTAACCAGTGTTTATTTGTTCAATGTACGCTCCAATCAGCACTCATGCATTTTCGCACACACAAAAATACTCTGTGCGCGTATGAGTTATCTTAGGGAAACCATGGATACTGAATATCGCAGCACTCATATCTTGCGCGCATGATCTACTTTCACACCACGTGACTACTTCTGGCAAATTTAGGCCTACTAGTCGTATTGCTAATGGATCAATACTTGTGTGTATAAGCTTTCGGTAGCATATTTCCTGCTTACGTATTTTGTTTGCTAAGTGCCCAATACATTTCAGTGCCGTTTGGTGTGTCTTCTGATTCCATTTCGGGCGATTCGGTCATCATGGAGTCAAGTTGTTACATTTCTGAACAGATAAATAACTTTTGAGCCTTTCATGTAAGCAAACAATGACAAGTCATGAAAAACAAAAGATATACATTTTCCTACATAGATCTTGCAGCTTTGGGTATTCATTGTGTGACAGATATCGGGAGACTCAAGCCCTACACCATAACCTCTTCTATTCACATACTGTTACTTGAAACAGAATTTACTTCCGTAAATATTCTACCCCCCCCCCCAACCGAGCCTCAACTGAGGGGCGTAATATTGAAGGTCACATAAATGCATTTATCCCGTGTACATGGTATTATTCGTTCGAAACAACGAAGCACTAGAACCATCGCGGATTTGTCAAAAACAAAAGGTAGCACACTGCAAAGATCTTGCTTGGTTTCGAATTTCCGATTGGTGTTGTTCACTATAAAACAGATCACAGAATGCGGCCAACTGACCGATCACATTCAACGGTGTCATTGTATCGTGACAACACTAAAACTGCTTTGGCATAGCAGTTTTTCAACTATCTACTAATTTTGAGGCTTTTCAGGATAAACGAAATGGCTTGTAGTTCATGGGATTTTGACTGACCAGACCTGTGCCACGTTCATCCTTGAACTGATAAATAATTAACGAAGATTCGTCTCTGCTGAGTTTTGTACTGCAATTAGCCTTTTTGTTTTTTCAGTGTCAATAACATTTACCCAAATATAGACTTCCTCATCCAACTTTTTGTCTGCTTGTTCATTCAATGATAATTTAAACTCTTTTCGGTTAGTACATGTTTGACCCATTCAACCGGTACTGCAAAGAGAAGACTCTCTTTTGACCGAGAACAATCCTCCGTGCATTCACTTAGTCCCGGTTTGGGCTTTACGATAACACATATGGACGGCAATCAACCGTGTCTTCGTGTACTTAAATGAAGAATGCAAGCTTTACCAAAGCAACGGTGATTTGGAGTTCCCGAAGACCACGGAAGACGTGAGGTCTCCAATAATGGGGAAATGGATAAAAGCTACCATAAACTAAACCGTCACAGAAAGACACTCCAAAACAGTAGACTTTATCTGGTTTCACCACATCACTTGTTTTTATTTTTTTGGATTGTAAAATTATCATATCATGCACCGTAAGTATCTTATTGAATGTTTATATAAGTAGTTTGTCACTTCGACTATTTTCCGGTTTTTACGTTCTATTCTTCCAGAGTATGACCAAGCATTGTTGGGTGAATCTACTCATTCAGTTGACGGTGTGCGCGTGCGAGCATAGCATGAACAAAATCTTGTTGCGTTTTCAAAGTAGTCACGCAAAACTTTTTTATCAGGCATGTAAAACGTTCACTTCCGGTGGTCAAAACAAGTTTGCACGCAGTGTAACCAATTTGCTAGCAATTCCAACATCAGCAATGAAAAAATATTTTTCTTCTCCAATCCATAATAAATGTGCGTGAGACACACTGATTTCCAGTGAAAAATTAAGCTCACTTGGTCCGATTTACAATTCCGGTAGATTCTGGTACTTTCGTGTCTATGTTCGCCAGTGGCAGTGATTCCTTATTACGTCAAAGTTTTCTTGTGCACTTTAACGTCAGGTAATGACCGATTTCAAGATACAAATTTCAGTTCCAGCTTGACCGATCTCTATCAGACTGTACATGAGATTCGAAAACAACTTTATCAGACTCTTGAGGTCACATTCACTACAGATGATGTTTGGTTACGCTTTGGGAAATTTGCCAGCAATTATTTCCTAGGAGCATCCGTTTTTCCCTTATCTGCTTTCACGGGAAGTTATCGATCGATGTCGTACATCGTTTGTAAAGTGTGTACACCAAGCCGACAAAGCAAACCTTTGAGTTCTATGTGTTCCATTTTTACGGCCAACTATGGCACAGAACAACCGATGATGAATGATATATCTCATGGATTGGTGAATCTGTGCTTGCGAGTCACAATCTCATTGACGATCATTTTTAGCAGCGAAAAGAATTGTTGTTGCCTGAGTCGTTTCAAAGTTAGGCACTTCACGGTTAATCGGTGGTATTTAGAGAATTAGCTCGGAAGTAATGTCAAAAACTTCCTCAGATAAAATATCGTATTCGACATGTTTGTTGGTGTTGCTTTCGGGAATTTACAAATTGCTGAGGTGATGCAAGTGAATGGTGGATCACTGACAAGACCAGCGAGTTCCTGTTCGGATCTTCGTTGAATGTGTTTATTCTCTCATTGATCGGATTACCTGTTGGTCATCATCTTTGTTGGAAATAATTTACACAAATCTTGCACTAATAATCGTTTGTAATAAGTGAGATGTTTTGTGAGAGTGCTATCGATATTTCCCTAAAGGATAAAACACTACTTATCAAAAATCTCTATTTCCCAACAAAGGGCATAGCTCCTGGCCACAAAAATCAACGGTAAGTCGCCCGTTTATTCGAGGTATGACGCATGGAGCTCTGCGGCTGAGTCGAAAATCACAAAATCCACCCTACTGGTGGTTCACTTTCTTGGTTTAGACGCGTAACTGCCTGGCTGCCTGTAAACGACCACCATATGAGATCGAGCAAGTTCTGGGACACAATTTTTGAGAAGAGGGTATGATTAGCACACCGGTTTTTTATACTCTGTCGTAGTTGTTATGATTCTGATCAGGTATGTGACAAATTCATTTATCTGTTTCTACTGTATATCACAGAACGAACATGGTAGTTAGATGGGTTAGGACTCTATGACGCGGGCGATTGCGGTCCATCGTCTTATACCTTCTGGACAGAAAGAAGCGGAAATCTGTTGCAGGACGAAGTCAATCATGAAATCTTCAGTGAAGCGAAGTTGGTCTTCTATCGTAATTCTGCACAACAGTCTACAAATACGTTCAACTGCGTCAACAAAATCCATCAAAGAATAAAAAAATGTTTCCGATTCTTCTATAAATAATATCGAGGTGCTTTTATGGAAGTACGACAATAATATGAGATGGAAGTGGACTGTCCGATCCTGCGGTAGAATGTACTACTCAAACCTATCTATATAATAGTGAAGTCAATGACAGTGAGCGTTTCTCAAGATAATGATTCTTATTGAGTAAATGTAGTCGTGAGAAGTTCACTTACACCTCAGTCCACTTGTACGTAAAATGAATTTTATAAGTGGTATTTTTTATCGCTGCAGAAGCAAATGTCCGGATGAAATTTTATTTGTGAGGTCAACCTATCGAAACCAACTTCAAGCATATGAATCTCCTAACTTTGTTTCTATTTTACTGACTGCGGTAATAACCCTTCAGGTTGATTAAAGTTTTGATTTCTTTTAAAATAGGTACCTAATAACCTAATGTTCATTGCAAACTGGTATACCCCCGTAGAAAGACGAATTTCAAATAGGGAACAATGCCAGAAAATAATTTCTTTTCGAAAACTCAAAACTCAAGTAACAGAGGGTCATAGATCAGGTGATGAATGCTGGAAATTTTACCTTTCGATGGTTTTTAGCACTTAAGCACCTCGTGAAAAGTCCAGTTTAACACAGATCCCTACACGGTCTGCCTTGTCGAAGTATATCAAGTCGACTAAGCAAAACACATTTACAAACGAAAGTTATCTCCTTGAGGTAGTCAGCTGAGCAGTCGTCGCGAACCTTGATATGGTTTGATCGTTTTGCTGAATTTGTTGAATTCAGCTTGTCAATATTTCCATTCCAGTAAAAAGCAATTCTTCTATTTTATTACGGTTTTGCCCCTAAATGAAAATTGTTCGCATCTGCCTGCAAGTATTCTGATATCATTGATCCAAAGAGCACAGTTGTTATTATTGCTGGCTAAAAGTCGCCCGCTCGATGCAACACCCCAGCAGGCGCCCGTCTACTCCGAATGTTGATGTCCGGTGTACCAAATAAAAGCCACCAGAAGTTTGGCGAAAAAATCATTCTAGGTTGTGATTAAACACAGGAAAATTGATGACCATTGTACACGTCTGCTCAATGAAGCCATGAAATAGGAGGTTTAGAAGTAAACAGTGAACTATTTGAAC
This sequence comes from Fasciola hepatica, assembly GCA_948099385.1. Lineage (NCBI taxonomy): Eukaryota > Metazoa > Platyhelminthes > Trematoda > Plagiorchiida > Fasciolidae > Fasciola > Fasciola hepatica. The sequence goes on from CANUEZ040000077.1 coordinate 580,284, forward strand.
ACCCACTTGCGGTATGACTCATCAGCTGAATGACTACCAGGCTACACTCGGTTTGTTCTCGTTTTTGGTTATCTAATATCATTTAGTGTAACTTGCACGCAAAATTCAATTCTTGAAATTATGTTTACAGTTTGGTCCCTAGAATATGGAAGGCTTGTTCGCTTGGAGAATGAATAATTTGTTCATTCTGTGAAAAAAAGTGAATTGTTCTCAGAGTGGTTGCCACACTGGATAAACAAAATCTGGGAAAAGTCCCATTTGTGTGCAGTTTCTTTCATATTCGTTGTGATTTTCGAAACTAAACAACTCTATAGTTGACGGGTATCACTGGTGACGAACAGAGATGATTCAATTTGCTTGTCCAGAAACAGATAACGTATGAGTGAAATATTAATAACTAAAGAGCTAAACAGACCCAGTTCAAGTTCAATGTGTCCGGTCTCATTCAGTTCGCCCAAAGATGATATTCTTTCACAATTGTGAATCAGGTCAATGTGTTGTCACCTATTAGTTGAATTATCAACAGTATAGCCTAATAGTTACTTAAAACCCTTTTTTGACTTTACACGCTCCTGGTAAATTGCCATGTACTAACCGAGAGTGGTTTGAACATGCTTCACACGATCTGCCTACAGCACAGAAAATATGACGGAAATACAAAGCAACACAGAAAGCATATCGGTATATTCAGGGGCATCAGTGCATTCCACTCTGTGCGTTTGTCAACTGAACGTATTAGCGGCCGTGAGTTTTCAGTTTCCCGAAACAGACGTTATTGATTGGGGAGGAAATGCATGGTCTCTTGACCTATTGAATACTTTAGTTAAGGTTCAACCCCCAGTTATAGACTCATTTGTTTCGTCCAAAGAGCACCTGTCTCTTGCGTCAATATACTCTGTTCTTCCGTTAGATTTCGCGGAAATGATGCTGCTGAGCTCGCCGGTCACGAGCCATGTCAAAACCACGAATGCAATATGGAATGCACATTATAAACTCGCTGGTAAGCGGAAGAAATACTTTTACGAATAAATATCACGTCGAAACATCATTTTTTGTCTTTTACCCATGTTCCTCCTGTGAAGTGTGCATGCAGTTGATGAGTGGTTTCCTGATAAAGTTGGAGGAAATTTATATTCATAAATCATCTCATATCCACGAGAAGGGAGTGACATATTTTCACTAAGATGGGAGTGTACAGAAATCTTTTTTACGTGGTTTCATTTATCGTCGATCATCTTATTGATATTTAATCTTGCGCATCTAATGATAAATGAAGTACCAATACCTTCGTTCTAGGGTTCACATCACTCCAATCAAGAAATGTTTGTTCGCTCTTGAGGGTTCTTTGCCCAGTATATTAGTGCTTGGTGAGGATCGTTGGACTGACTGTCCAAACCCATTACTTGGCCAACCTACATCCTGCAGGGGCTAAGTGGCCGGCAGTGGCCAAACGGTTGTTGTCGTGGACTTTGGACAATAACGACCAGGGTTCGATTCCCGCTACCACCGGTCACTTTCCCATCTGGAAGTCTTTCGTTGGCCGTAGCCCCCTAGCTGGATTGTTGCATCCTGTCGCATAATAAATAAAAAGGAAGTAAAAAAAGAGTAGTTTCCAGTATTTATTTAGTTGCACTGCGCATTGCCACGGGAATATTTCTAGTCACAGTCGAAAGAACCGGACTGTATCATTCCGCGTCTAGGTGAAGCAATAGGATCTTGTCTTCTTCAAAATCATTTGCAGTGTTAGTCAATAGGCCCAATGATAGGAATATGGCATTTTTATTTTATTTGAAATAAAAAAAAATGTTTATTATTTACCGGTTATTGACACAATAACCAAGAAAGCCACAAAAGAGTTGGACGGACAGCAATCACACAAGGCTGCGCTTGCGCGTTTTTAATTTTGAAAAGCGAAATCAAAATCACGGATTGGGCTATGCGCATCCTGGATCACTTTGCTGCATCTTTAAAAGTACATACTGCCCTCGAAGGGATTATTTTCGCAGAAAAATGGATGATAGCAATTTCTCCACGAATGCACCATCAACCGAGCAAAGGTTAATCAGATCATCAATTGCTCGACATCTTTAGGAGATTAAGCATGACGTTATCTTGCCAGGTGGTCAGTGATCTACTCAATCGCTAATACCATTCTATTAAGATATATGTGGAGATCCTGTCGAGTGGTGCTCACCAACCTGAACTATGCAAACAACGAGATTGTGATCAACTTATCCTTGCCATGGTAACGAAGTGTGATAATTGCTGTGTGGGTATCCGATAGGCGTATATGTATATGTGTGTCATGTGATTGTGCTTTCATTAATAAACTTTCTGTTCATCCGTTTCGCTGTGAAAATAATCACTTCGACAGCAGTACGCACTTTGTAAAGAGGCAACGAGGTGATGCAAGATACATCGTACTGTCTGTGTCATTGACGTTCGCTTTCGCGTTTGTGACGAACAGGGCTTTTTCTGTTTCTCAGGCATTTCCAATTGTTCGGAAATTTTATGCTTACAAAAGGATTTCAGAAGAAAGGTTTCCCTAATATAATGTTACTCGGTGATACCGAACCATCACACAACTCTGTATTTTTAGTTCCTTTGAGGTTATATTATTCTAGAATTGCAATGGCAGTTTGTACTGTCTACAATTTTCTGGGAGACGACAGTTGAAAATATGTATGTGATGAAAAGAAGGTCTGAAGCCAGGTGGCGCAGAACTCGATCAACTCTTCATGCACGAAGTTATGAAAAATTTGTTTTCTCTCTCCGGTTCAGCAATATAACGGTAACAGAAACATTGTTTTGTAATGTGGGACTCGGCCATGACAGTATAGCACAAAAATTTTCAATCCTCCCGTAAAAATAATTAACTGTGCTAACCGGAAAAGCTATCCCATATGATCAAACACATTATACCAGTTCGAATTTCACGTTCAGGTGAGTGTTCTTTGCTCATTCAGTCAAACTTAGACGGAAGATAAAAAGGATTTGACTTGTCCTTCAACTGAGTGGGAAGGGGGATGTGTGAGACAAAATTCAAAGTGCACATTGTAGTGCTGCTAGTTCTAGATAAAATAGATGTATTGTGCAATTTCTCAACTGATTATGATGTTAATAAATGTATTTGATCCTTTTTCCGCCTCAGGCTCCTATCATAAGACTGGAGTTGCCGCCGTTGTACCACTCCGAGGTCGCAGGGACTGATCTACAGAGAAACCCAAAAACCAAAGAAAATTAATTTTTTCATTGAAATTCTTGCAAATCAGTCATGAATATTTCAGGTCAATTCATGGGAACTGCTTTGATTCCTCTTCTTAAGAAGGCATCACATCAACCTATCCTCATGAATCCAGATTTCACGTGTCGTCGACATCTCGGGTTTTGCCAATCAAATTGTCTAAGGGAAACTTCCCCGTGTTGCATTCGTCCATATAAAAGTTATACGAAATGAGTGGTAATAAAATCTACCAAGATACACAAAAGCATCCGGATAACAAATCGATGTTGTGAACAGTTCGTTCAGTTACGCCAGGTTTCATCATTGAGGTTGAGAGCAAAATAATCGCGTATTTAAAAACGTCATTTCGACGTGAAGTAATATTGTATTTTTCTGCCAACTGTTGTTTGCCATTGTCACCGTTTGCCTATTGAGTACCCACCTAGTGCCTCTTGAGATACTTGGGAATGCTTAAAGAAAGACTTTGTTTACATGACTGGTTTTCAAGTATCCTTCAATCCTTCTAATTGTTGGAATTTTAAGTTCGAATTCGCGTGTCACAAGTGCTTATTCTGGCATTTTTGCTTGACGCTCTGAATGTCAGTCTTTCAACATGCCCTCTTTTCAATCTGGTCCATCGAATTTTCCCTTGCCGGTTCGTTTTCTATTTTTCGAACAAGTAAATATCCCACATAGCTTCATCATAAATGTCCGTGCTACAGGAAAAAATAGCGGGTTTCACGAGTTATAGTTCTGAAGCCTAGGAAAATTAGCCAAATTTTTCTTTCCACTCTTTTTCGTCACATTTATTGAATTGTTTCTACACTCATAAGGCCAGAAGAAAATTCATTTGGTTCTCTGCCATTGAAATCAATGCCATGAGACTTAATGAATGAACTAATCAAGTAAATTTGTCATTCGAATTTCGCTGTGCAACAAATTTATCCAAGTTCTGCAAAAGAATCACAACCAGAGAAGTGATTTCCACTGAGCAGGGACTGGCAGTGGTGGTGGTCGATCTCTGAATTGCATGGGTCAATACTAGCCAAAATGATCGCGCAACTAGCACAGATACAAACTATATACTAATTGGGAATTTCCGATAGACAGGTTCGTGCTCAAATTCTGGGTTAATCAATGAGACAGTCGTTTCCAGATTGGTCCAGACGGGAACTAATCTCGGAGGGTAAAACAATTCTCACTTTAGATGAACTATAACAAAGAGCGATCGGTAACTCATGTATAGTCGTGATATTTTAAAAAGGCAGGAAATTTCACAATGCATAAAAAAATTAAACGAGAACACCGGACAGTTCAGCCTGATCAAAGAAACTGAACCACAAAGTAGGGGAATCTCCGCACCGGCTCAGCAAAACGGAGGTCAGCCCATTATTATTTAGTATATTACGTCTGGGACTCGTTCTGAAGTCTTAGATATGAGTAGGATTAATTTGAGCAAAAAGCGTATCACCAAATACGAACTTCGAAGGACTCAAGTTTCCAGGTTGTTAGCATGTTTCAAAGCGGGGGATTTTAGAATCACTGACCTGGCACACGGAAACCCGTCAAGCAGCAGCAAAGTTGCGGGCAGCCCACGGCACGGGGACAGTGTTGACGATCGAATATCTATGGGAATAAGGGGAATGACAAGGGAGAAAAGAACAGTCTCTCTGACAATTTGGACGTGTTCTGAGTTAGTCTAGAATGGGACGAAAAATTGGAAAGAGAGTTAAAGTCCGGTTGGTTGAAGATAGAGTTACAGAGCACCATATTATTAGTGTGGTTGAAAAGTTGTGCAAATGACGCGGTGATCAAGTCGTTTATATATGAGGTGATAAGATAGGGGAAGGAAAGTCACCCTGAAGACCACCAGATTTGTCGGTCAAAGGATTCGCTAAACTTTTATCAACTTAAATACGTTGAGTTCTGTTAGAAAAGTAGTCTTTCACCCATTAGAGGAAATAAGTGGAACAGATGAAAGACAGCAGCTTATGAAATAGAGAAATGCAAATCTATCTAAAAGCAGAGTAATGGCCAACAAAAATACCATGAAATGAATTCACTGATCTACTCAAGCTCCCTGAAAATAAATGGCCAAAGGAGACATCTGCATTCACAATACACTTGTTGGGTTTTTAAGCAAACTGATGGGAATCATTTGGAACAAAGTAGGGGAATGCAAACGGCTAACGATAGTGCGCTCGATCAACCTGTGTGCAGAAGAAATGACGCTGACGGGACGAAAGGATTTTTGATGGAATGTTCGAAGTAGCGTGCTTGGGAACGGATGCTACTGTTAGGGGGTTTCAGCGAGGCGCGAATAGCATCAGCATCAATAGACTTATGGACGAAGGAAGTTACAATTCCGGATAGATGACCTGCTTCAAGTTTAAGGACAGCAGAGAATAAGCCATCTGAACCCACAACAAAGGCCGATTTCAAGGTTTGAAGCAGCCTGAAGAACTTTTATGAGAATCATGGCTCTGTATCTTGGAGAAGAGAGAAAAAATAGAATGATAAAGCATCCGATGAAGGATGAATAAATTCGACTTTTAGGCTGTCGGCATCTACATCGTAGTTTTTGACCGGGCCCAGTTATCCACCTAAGAGCCTGATTCCGCACCAGAGAAGTTTTCTATTGGTGGTAAAGAAGAACTGGTGGGCAAACTTCTTGTTCAGCTGTGGTATTTTTTGCTTGATCAGGATGGAGCGTCGTTTCACGGAAGCCTGATCGTGTGGCTTATAGGCATGTTCTTTTTGCCTTACCAAACATGTAAGCAGTGAAGAAGCTATTCTGCCATTTTGAAGAAATACTATTTCTGTGGAACAACGGAAATCAAATATCGCATTCGGTGTCTTCGTAAATAAATCTAACGAGCAACGAGAGCTGTCGAAAGAAAACCACGAAGGAATAATTGAAATGGATCTTTGAGAAGGGTAATATTGTCGGATAACACGTTTCTAGAGGTAACCTTTATCCGTTTTGCACTAACGAGTGAACAGTGTGCTAAACGTGAGTAAATTCGGGGTCCGGTGGTACTGAGGTCGCTATCACTTGATGAACTAGGAGCTTTCAGTTGTGGGTAAAAATATTTGGAACTATTCGTGATAATTCTGCCTGGAATAGCACTCCCCCCTAGTTGGGGTAATACAGAGGCCAATTAAACCAAAAGCAAGTAAAACATATGTCGGCGCGTGATTAAAATCACTGACAACATTGCGTGAAAGGTGAGGAAGTAATACAATCATAACTGGTATAAAAGCTTCACAGAACAGAATTAGGTCCATCTGAGAGCGAAGAGGAACTACCCACAGATTACTGATCACATTGACTAGAAAGATAGAGATGGCACTGAACAACCACACACACACAATAAAAGGGACCGTAAAAACCATTTCAGACCACTAGGAATTGCCGTAAGTAACCACACCACTACCTGTCTTCTTACACTGTTTTCTGTCCTAACGAAGACACTCAAAGCTCACAAGGAGAACGAGTTTGTCATCAATACTTTCATTTAACCAAGATTCTTGGATTCGACAGTTTAGAACACTGGACAGAGACGACGTCTTTCCAAATAGAGATGGAATGTAAGCTTAGCACAAGGCGAGAACTGTCAACTTCCTTGTGCGGTGCGACTAAGGGTATTCGGCCAACCGGTGCGCTTGCATTTCCTAGTCCAGACTGATTTCGGTCAATTCGCACAAATACGAGTTTTGGGTGATATAGCACAAAGTATCGCTAATTACAGTGAAAATTTTCTTCATATGGCGGATCGCAGATGACGTTTAGTGGTGACGAGAACATTTCCAACATGACAATTACCAAATCTACGACTAACTGTAATGCAGTTAATAATAGGGCTCCTAATGACAGAAGAATTCTCACATAAGGCTAGCAGCATTCTTATTCTGAAAGAGCTTTAAATATGGAACATATGGTAAATTCATTGTGCGACACAAGAATCTCTGATCTACACGTATTTGTTGAGCTTACGTTGTCATTCCGTAAAATCAACTATCCTTTCTGGTTAATAATACTGACAAATAAGAAACTTACTCTTTGAACTGGGGGAGCATCACACGAGTGAATAATTAAACACCTACACACAAACCCTAGGCCGGTTATTTCTTTCTTTTATTGTAAACTAACTGTCTATGTCAAACACTTTCATAGATTGCACGGTATTTTGATTCGAGTTGGACGTGAAACGAACTCATCTTTGATCCATATCGACTCTTTGTATTGTCTGATTTCCCGTGATTTGTGTTTTGATGTGGGCGATAGTTTGCGTGAAACAGATTGACGCTGAGGACTGAAAATACGACGATGATGCTAATGGCACCTCACGGCCCTGCGGGATATGGATGGGTCTCATTGGGTGAATAAAGCTTAAGTGTTTTTTTTATGATGACATGCAAATTTGTGCTCGCATCAACCGATTCCAATTGCAGGTTTCGTTTGTTTGTGAATAGATCAGAAAGATGACTTACGGCGTTTTGCATGAAATTAGAATTATTTTGCGAAAATCGGCCGCCAGTTTACTTTGCTCGGTAACAACGTGAAGGGGATGTGGAACAAAATGATTTTGAAAAGTAAATAGTTTGTTCAATAACGTTGGAAAAGTTGTCAATGGTGTCATGAGAAGCTCAACAGAATCCGGCGTCCAGGCTAAACCCAGACGACATCAGATTGGTCTTAACATGTGATTGGTCAGATCGGGAAGTGAGACAGGAAAGCAGTTAATTCGCGTCGAGACTGCTAAATAACTCCTCGAAAAACGGTACTGCAACGAGGCTAGCAGGATACCCCGATTGAAAACACCAAAATGATCATTTTAAACTATAAATATTGCATATGTTCAGACATTAGAGTATTACACATGCTAATATGAGCACTCGAGGCATCTGTGTTGACTATGAGGTAATCTGTGTTCTTCACTCCGTAAAAGCGATGGCGGTTGCACGTGTGATCTGCCCCTGATTTCCAGGTCGTCCATCCTAGTGGCCTGGTTAATCTATACGCTTTTGGGAAGCACAATGGATCACGAAAATGCGAATGACGTCACTCCCCCTCCCCCCTCACAGAGACAAGTAGGCAATCTCGCGTAAAGCAAATTCCAGCACAGACACACGCGTTTGAATCGAACCAACCAGAATTGAGTCACGTTAAACGGAATGACTCATCACGTGGTTGAGGTTTCCTGTCAGTCGATAGAATCAGAAATGCATAGAAGACAAACACATGCCAAGTAGTGTTGGTTTGTCTGCTGTATGGAGTTGTGTCGTGTTTTCCGTCGTATTTCGAATCACTTTCCAGTCCAACATCGAATATTCATTTCAGTGAGTTTGTCATAACTGACACTCATTTATTTGGTTCCACTGATAGCCTAAGTCTGACGTGCAATAATACTTAACAATTTCCTATATTTTGATTACAAGAAGAATGTGATACCGCTGAACACTTCTAAAGGCTCATAGTTGTAACACGAACTTTATGGCTGAGCATCTATTGAAACATTAGAATTAATACCAGGAAGTTTGAATTGAAAACCTCGTTAGGTAGGTGTGATCATCTCTTCATCGAAAGACAGGAGAGAAAAGGATTTTTGCACCTCAGATCTGAAGCTATCCCATAAAAGAGCTGAGTATGCATAGTACTGTTTGGGTAGTCCTCAGACAAGCACAACAGAAACACGGAGAAACTGTGGAAGATACAGGCTACGAAATTGGAAATGCGGATTTAGTTCATGGAAGAAGTATCGGTCAAACAGGTGCACTAACAAGGTAGGGCAAATCGGGTAATCTAAAGAACCAGAAATGAACGAACACAATTATTCAAGGTGGCAAGTAAATGGTTTGAATGAGATACACACCAACTAAAATATGGGAAAATTTAAAAAAAGTCAGTAAGAAGATTCGTACCGGATTATTAAACCTGACAACTTTTGTCGGTTATCAAGTGTTGGAAACTAAGTCTCATTCGGAGAAACATTCACGAAGGCAAATTTATTGCGAAATCTAGATTTTTCGAAACTTGGAGAAGGCATTAAAAACACCCTCTTAGTCACAACGATGCACCAGATACTCCACAAAGTAATTAGCGTATTCTATTGTACTGTACAAACGTTTTCGGGGGATTGCCATTCCCCCCCACCGGTGGATGGTGCTCTTTTCTGGTCATCACACGGAGACTCTGTTGACTGGACAGTCAAAAGTTCAAATCGCAGCAATCATGTTTCGCCAGCAGCAATGTCTTTGCAGAAACTCCAACGTCAACTACACACTTTGCTCTGGTTGAGAACAGCTCGAAGTTTTTAATAAAATGCAGTTTCGCATCGGTTTAGATAAACAATATAGTGTGGGAAGTTTTCAGTATTTCACAATGTTCTGGTCGATACTATTATTCTTACCAAGGTAAACAAACACGGTCACGGAATGTTTTTGTCAAGTCCCACGCAAACACCGTAGTTTTTCACGCGTGAAAAGAATCAAATGACTTGACCATCATGGTGTATGAGCATACAAAACTCAGGACGACAACAATTCTGATCCTTGTTAGAAATAACAAACAATATTCATATTTCATCATGATGCTTTGCAATAAGAAACTCCCGATTCTTTTACGCACTTCGTAAAACTTTATTCCCAGGCGACAAAAAACTGATTTTCACGCTTTTTTCCTCGCGCAGACAAAGACTGTTGCGTTCTAAAAACCGAACCTATTCGGAGTAATACATAGGGTCCCCGGGGGAAATATGAGAACATGATGGCTGGGCCCAAGTTTACAGTTCTTGTATAAATATGAGTAAAGTTATATTCAGTCGAAGGGTAGGAAGTTTAATTCTAATATTTCGAAATTCATCTACCGCTGTCAATGCTCATGTCAAGATCCGTGGAGATTTCATCATTGCACAGTTGTTTCATCTCTGTTAGAAAACATCTGCTGTGAGGCACGTCCACCGAAAGCCAACGTGAACTCTAACCCCGGGGCGAACGAGTGTGAGTCGAATAGCCAACCCTCAGGCTATGAGCACTGGCTCTCAACGGTTTCTTTAACTTCATCACTGCATAATGCAGCACCCTTCAGTCACCGGCTTTTTTCAAGGATGAAAACCCACTGACGGCACAGCGATGGACTTCTAAGACGGACGAATTTGACGTGGGAAATCCGAGTGACAACAAAGGCTTTACTTTCGAAACAACCTAAAAACCATGGATACTTGATCAATTTCGGTAGTAGGAGACTAGATTTGATTAACAAATGTCTCCTCACGTTTTAACAAAGCTGAATCTACCATTGAAAACCATGGAAGCGCTGCGCAGCTGTTTCATCTTCGTTAGGTAACATCATCTGCAATGCACATCCACCGAGACCACAGTGGTCTTCGAAGCCTGGATGAACCGTTGTGAATCTAACATCATGCCACCAAGATATCCAGATTTGTTGTCAAAGTTTAACGCCCATCTTACTGTGTTGATGCTCGAACAGCCGTTGTGACAGACAGGATAACTTATTGGTTCATGGTTTACAATCCTTCACTCTGGCTTTAGATATCAAGGTGAGCTCGGAGGACGTACTCTGTAAATGATGGTTCTGTACCCTCGAGATGCATGACAATGAAGGAGTGTACACGAGACAAAACTTATAAATGATACCAGTCAGCCGAAATTCGTGTGCAACAGTTAGGCAGGCATATCAGACAGTTCCAATGGCATCATAGATCCTGACGGTGTAACACTGGTCAACTATAATCACTGCACATGAACTGCGTCTGCACAGACATCCAGGGATGATGCTATGGAGCAGGAAATCTTGATAGAGAAGTACACTGAACATCAGATGACGTCACTGATAATAAGGGGTAGAGCACGGTAATCATGAAATGCTGGACACTAGTCAGATGGATATTATATTGAATTTTGGGAGTCCGTCTCTAAACGGATAATGATTTGTAGACTACCAGGAGCAGTGACCGCACGATCGTAATTTCGTGCATTGCTGACTTGGAGCAAACTCCTGAGTCAGCCAGAATAAAGCTGTGTTTATTGTGTTCAATTGCCGTTCGAACACTAAGAGTTCAAGTCCCAGCTTTCACCAAACAAACAGACACAATGGATGATCAAGGTCAATCAGCTATCTCCATGGTTTTCAGTGGTAAGGGGAGCTGTGGAACAGCATGGCGAATGACGTAGATATTCATTCAGCCACCGTCGTTCATCCGATATTGACCTTGGTGGATCAGTTATGTACAAATATGATCAATCTGCTGTCGGCCAGTGTTTTTTCTACCATATCTCTCAAAGAAACGCTACTTGTACGCTGACCTTGCTTCTCATTGAATGTCGCCCATCTCCATGCATGCTGATCTTAGACCTAATTGATCATTTCATGTCGACGATCATCATAGTTAGCCGTCATCAGAATATAGTTTTCCGCCGCAGTGCGACCGTTTTCAGTATTACTTTTGAACACATTTATTTAAGGATACGACTAACTTTACTCAGGAAAGATCTACAACATGGAAAATAACGACCACTGGGTTAATGTGATGATCGAATAGCCCGAAATGAAATCAGAAACCACACCAACTGACAGTGAAATGTATTGTCGTTTAGCTTATGAAATGCGGCACTTTTATAGGCAAGAAATAAGGAGGGGAACCCATCCACACACACAAGCATTGATCCACCGGTAAAGTGATTGGTGGGCACGCACATGCCAGACACTGTCATGTGATATGGAAGTAGATCGTGTGCGCGAGATAAGCGTACTGCGATGATCAGTACACATGGTTAGACTGAGATGAGTCATACATGCATGGAGCATTTGTTTGTGTGCAGAAATGCATGGATGCTGGTTGGAATGTATATCGAACGAATGAACACTGACTGGTCCAAAATGGTTTTGTCGAAATGCGTGTGAGTGGGACAGCATCACCACAGTTAACATTCTATATAAGATTCTTCCGCATTTTAGTGACTGAGTTATCTACTAACAAATGTTTTCCATGCCAATCCGTGACAAATGAGCTTGAAGGTGAGGTTGAAAAAGTATTCCATTTATTCTTAGAAGCAAAATTTCTGATTGAATATATTGCCGTGGAAGCGTATTGATGATATTTTTCAATAAACGTTTCTGCGGACATTCTTTGGGTAAACTGTACCCTGCCCATGGTCCCACCTTTTGTTCAGAGTGAATAACGATATAGTAGAACTTGCCCGTGGGGAATAAAACTGAATTGCATGGAATCGGAACCCAAAGCTCCTAGCTTTCTGTGAGGCAGTGTTGATAAGTAGACTTAGGCCCCCACTGTGTGCACAGAAACTGTTGACCCACAATGTGTGCCTGCCGTGGCGGTAACCAATCAGGTTTACCGAATGGTTTCCGAGATTCGCTTGACACTATCTATTCCATTGTTTTGCTCTGTGCTCCATTTGAACACGAAATCGCATGTTTTACGTACGCGACTGAGAAGATTAAAAGAAATGCTTGCATCTCGCAATTTATATCTTCTATCTGTTTTGATGAACTGAATTTACTATACTTTCTTCCGCTGGGACACAAGTGTGTACTGCTCTGAGTGCGTTCAAAGTAGCACACTATTTGTGCTGAGGAGGGTATTACATTTGCTAAAAGATGTTTATTATATGTGACAGTGAAAGAATTTGTATGGTCGGTTTTTTCAAAAACGTATCCTACGCCTTTGGTGTTTTATTGCCTCGAGGGAATATTGGGGCATAACGTCAATCTCAGAAGAGAATGTGCGTCGCATGCAAAGCCACCTGAATAATTGTTCTAAGTCATGCAAACGTAGGTAGAACAGAAAGATGTAATTATACGTGTTGGCTTAAACCTAAAATATGGGGACCAAGTCTATTTGATAGTATCTGTTTTGGGTTCTTGTTTTACTTCGTTTCATGCTACACTTTGTCGAACTAAGCCTAGTGAGGGACTTTGTTTTCTGCCGGTAACAGCGTGAACCCGTGTCCGGTTTGTGCTGTCCAGCGGAACAGATATACCGACCCACAAAAATGACAACCACTGTTGTACCGGGTTTCAATTTTGATTCTACTGCACACAACGAAAAACACCTATTTTAAAAGAATCAGTTATCCCAAATGCAAGAGCATCTGTTCAAGCATTCGTGGCCGTCTGATATGCGCATATTTTGTAGAAAACTCTATTTTCCAGGTAGAATTTTGTGAAAAAAGTGAGTGCATCAAAAAGACGTTGATGTAATATGTTTGGGCAAAAATCAGACGGACATAACAAGAGCATTCCACTCTGATGGTCCCATTTTATAGGTATGTGAAGTCATTGGTGAATAATCGGATCCGTTCCGGTCGATTTCAAATAGAAAATGATATAGAACTCGTAGAACGGTGATCATTACAAGATAACTTTCATCTGGAATATAGGGAGAATATATGTATTCGGGTCTCAAATAAAACGTATTATGTAATCAAGGGCAGACAGTAGATGACATTTCTTCGGTACAATGGGCGAATTTACTAAAACCTAAACAATTCGAAAGCATTTTTTGTTCTACTCTGATGGCTGAGGGCATTGGAGTGGTTTTACTCACAACCAGTGCAACTCACGGAAACGTGACCCAAGTTTTGAGGTATACATACCTTATTAGACGGTGAAATGTGAGGCTATCATTCAATTCAACAACGTTATTAGCCCAATTATTTTCCGTAAATTTGGCTTTCAACTATGATGTTATTCTAAGTTACAGTTACTGATCAGCCTAAATGAGTTAAAAACCAAAACAGAGCCACTAGCTGTCCGCGAGCCGTAGACGTCTGTGTGGTGCATCTAGCCGATTTTCTCGCATCTGATAAATTTTGGGACTAGGTTGTAAGCAAAGCAATTTTTTGGTTCCTGCAAGTTTCGATGTGCACAAGGTAATCTGTTGCGATAAAGCTCTGAACTGGACACAGTGATTAGGAGAAGCGGCCCAAACAAAGGGAAGTATTAATTTCAGTTCGAACCGCAGGTGGTACTCGGAAATTGGTTTAGTGTGACTTTTATAAAGGTAGGCATTTTGTAATAATAGAAAGTGAAACTTTCGGAGAACGAGCGAAGTGAAGAGCGAATTTGAAGTAATGCAGATCCCAAGCCAGCGCTATGAAATGACATGGAATCCGTACAGGCACACCTCCACTTGCAAACTATAAACAGATGAACCAAGAGGATCACAAGTTCGATTTGTGCTCGCTGGACTCCACTCTCCCTACCGCAATATCATATTCTTCTGTTGTGCAAGGCACTCTCGCTTAGTACGCATTTAGGCCATCACCAACGCTGCACAACACAGTAACAGGAGCTGCTCACAGCATCCTAGTTCCATTTAGTTGAGTATCCTAGAAAAAACTGCAGATGAAACATTTAATGCAAGTCCCGGGTGGTTTCTCCTCACGTTAGGAAACGTGCAAACTTACATCACGTGTGTGTGCTGAGTTGGTATCGTGATTACTCATGGATGTGAATTGGATTAGCACATAGTACCACGTCAAATAATGATGAATAACTACTCAAATGCCGTTCGGGTTACGAGTGACCGTTTGCAAAATAACTCGTTTGTAAGTTGAGCAGGGCTGGCATTTTGAAATGGGTTTGAAAGTTCAGTAGGTTCTACTTTCTGATAAATAAACGGCTTCACCCTTGTAAATTTTGATAATTTTTGAAAACTACTTTTCGTTGCAGCCCTTGGACAACAAAAAGTCAAGCATTTATCTGAAAAACGTAACGATATTTTATCCGGTTGACTGTTATCATCATATTAACAGACAAACCATATGCCCGTTTTTAAGTCTACCGATCCCGTTCACTCGGAAACGCAACGTTCTGCTAGCTGAAGCACGGAAGCGCATTCATTACTAAGTGAAATATGATTGCAGTGACCAGGCCGTGAGCATTCCTTTAGGTATCCGACTAACACAAGTGAGGGTTCTCGATGGTACGCTTGCCGAGCTTTGAGATCGTGGAGATTCCTTCGTTTTTGATGTTTCTGACAGAACACTAACAACCTCCCCGCCCCGGTTGGAGAAACACCGGCCCTTGCGCACTACACGAAAAAGAGATTTTTTCAACCCCCAAGGACTGGTTAGTTGAACAGAACTTGAAAGTCCTTGCGGAGAATGCAGCTGTTGCACGATTTGCGCACTGTAGAATGTGATGATCGCCTGAAGGGTGATTGAAAGCATCTCGGGCAGTGGGCTGTTTGATGACATTTAAAATCCCAGTTCCGATGTAAACTCATCTTCTACATGAATTCACTAATGCCTGATTTTTTTGTCACGTCATTAGTGTTACAATCGTGATCCGAATACCAGTACTCCACACAGTTCCACTGGATAAATTTGCGCATAAATGAATTCCACGATTCTTCGTTTGTAAGGTTAATAGAAACACACTAGTAGAACTAATCCGTTAGGAACGACCGTTGTCCAATTTATAAACCTTGTCTGTGACCAAGAAAGGTGCAAGCAAGACAGTCCCATATAGTTCTATTGACCAGAACATTTACTTCAGCTCCTTTTGGAAACAGAAGCTATTCTTTCATGAGCTGTCGATGGCGCTGAAAAATATTAAAAATGACTTGTTTTCGTCACCTTTTTCGAGTGTTACAATTCATTCGACGAATTTAGACCGATTTAGCTTTGTTTGCCTAGTTGCGTGAGAGCAAAGTAAAAAGCACAGCTACGGGTTTTATCCCCGAAAAAGTTTCTCTCTTCGCACGTAAGGAACAGTGAATCGGGAAGACAAGCAATGGTGGCTGAGGACAAATGAAGTAGACGGTTTAGAGAACTCAAATTTCTCGCTCTACTGAACGTTTAGGATGGAGCGAGACGGTTGCGAGACAAAGGAAAAGATTTATCAAATTTTGTTGAAGGAAAGTCTCGCTGATCCTTCCATTCATGCTTAAAATTACCTAACGCGATGTGAGTATAGCCTTTTTAAAACAGATACCTGGTTCGTATTCTTCCACTAACTCGACGGACATATATGCATCCTATTTTATCGTAAATGCCTGTGATTTGAATGTGAATCGGACTTGAGAAATGTTTCTTGCTGAGACCGAAACGTCAGCTGACTGAAAATATTTCCGGTAACTGGAGGTTGACACGTTTTCATGAAGCTCCTCCGTATTATTGCTAATGCCAACTAGCTTTTACCAGAAAAGCGTATTTTTTGTATGCGAATTCCTGTTGGTACGAGAAAGCCTTTAAGAAATGTTCCGTAAACTTCCGGACAATGAACTCCGTGGTTAGATCAGGAATATTTGTTATATTTCGAGGCTTAGATGTTCTTTTATCGATCGGTGATGAACATATTTACTACCGAATTGCCAAACTCAGTCTGTGATCAACAGGATACGGAAGCCACTAACCTGAATTAAAAGCATGGGTAATACTCATAGTCAATGAAAAGCGGTGAAAAGTTATCTGCAACAATCGATGGTTTTGCACTTCTTGTGATTCTTTCTTCTGATTGTTTATGTTCGCTACTAAATTTCTATCCCAGGCTGACAGAATAGATCAGACGAATTTTGGTCCATTGACGAATAAATAAAGAAAGGCATACGATAACTGGGCGCCATCAAAAGTTTTGTGCTGTTCCTTGTCCAAGCTGGAAAATCCGAACGAACTTTACCTACCAGAAATTCATGCATTTTCCTGAAATTTACTTTTGAACATCGTCCTCTGAGCTCAAATTCTCTTAAATGCTATTTTCATTTCTCGGTACTGATGAATGGCACGATGACAAGTTGTAGAAGCCTACCGGGGCAGACTTTAGGTGGAACCACGATCGTCTACGGTTTTATCGACGGAATCGAGTCAAATTTTCTCAATTTATGTCCAGTTTGATGGTTTCGGATATTGGTGTTACAGTTAGCCCAGGATGAATACCTCATAGACACCGGATCGCTGAGATTGGAATTTGGAGGTAGCACACGATTCATTGTCTTGCCCAGGAGACAGTTCTCGCACAGTGATGACGTCATCTCCACTAGTAATGGACCGTCTGCAACTTAGACGTCAAGCTCAGTAATCAGAAGCATATCAAACGGTCTAAGAAGCAGTGCGCAACTCAGAGGGTTTGAAATTCTGAACTCCATGTACCTCATGTTCTTGGCTGTTACGACTTGCTGATCACTGAACTCGGTGTTTCGGGTCGCTACCGTTTCACTGACAGTCCAAGTGACATCATCAGTGCACACATGGCGGTCCCCGTACTCGTCGATTTTTATAGGGGTCTTTCACATATGGTAGAATTTTGTTGTTTAATAACACAGCTTAGTCGAAATCGTTGGTAAGTCGTCGAAGTGTCGGTCACCACGGCTGACCATTTTCAAGACTGGTTTCGGTTGTCAAACCATTCTTGAAAATGGTTAGCCGTGGTGACCGAAACTTCGACGACCTACCAACGATTTCGACTAAGCTGTGTTATTAAACAGTAAAATGCTACCATAACATTTCCCATGGTGCATCGATTTTTCGATACACTCCGAACCAATCTCGGTTCCGACACATTAATCTTTCGCATAGATTTTACCCTGGCTTCTCTGATGACCTTGGAAGTTCAGTTCTTAGGGGCGTGGTACTCATCAATAATTTTAGCCTGTGGAAGCACTGAACGCGATCACATACGCTGTTCGGAAGTGAAAGTAAAGCAGCTAACTCAAGGAACGGACAAAAATAAATTCAACTCAGTTAACCAATATAGCCAAGTACCATCAGTCTTAATGTGAATCCATCCACAGAATAAGAACGCCGAAGAACTGTCAGAGCCATGCATCTGAAAAAACAAAAATCAACCATATGAAATTCCAAAGATCAAGCAGCTTAATTTCCAAGTAACCGCCAATGACCAAAAGGTCAAGTTCCTAAGTTTAGTTGTATTATGCAAGGACCAGTGATCTTCCGTCTGGAGTTTGCTCGTGTTCGACCTGCAAAATACCACAAAGCAGAAACTCCCTTTAGCCCAAAGTTCAGTACGTGTCTCGTGGGGTTCCCACACTGAGAATAACGGAACATCAATCTGTCGGTCTAGGACCTGGTCGGTGAAGAGTAACCTGGGTGGTAACTGTTATTGCTGAGGTCAAAATCATATGTGGGGGCAAGATTCCTAGGAATACTGACAAGTACAAGGACCTTTACCTGCATGCTGATCATATCACTTCGACTGATGATAAAACAAGTACGACTTAAACGCCAAGCGCAGTGTTCAACAATTTCGCGACTGAATTCTTTGGCACCTGAAATAATACCAGTTACTGCCGGCGGCGGACATCCATCAGCTTTTATCCAGCTCATTATCCAGTCTGTCCTAATACGGCCTTACGTGGTTCTACACAACTAGTCTCAGACTAGTTTTCGGTAAACCTTTAGAACCATAGGGATTGTCTTACTTACTACACCTACGGCTTATCGTGGATTTACAAAATACACCTCAATGGATTGCTTCTAAATGTCTGCGTTCATTTTAGGTCCTCATTGAAAAGACATACTCTGCGGTGGTCCGTGGCTGCCTTTTGCTGCTGGTAGTAAACTTTGAACGTCAGTCAAAAGTCAACTTTATTTCCGACGCTAATGAGTTAGAGCAAACGACCGAAAACATTTTGGGTTCGGCACGACTTGTCACCACGCTTCCACCTCGAAGAATTCATTTAATCCCCGACAGACCTCCAGACTTATTTAACGCATAGCTTGAACTAATTATCTTCTTGCCTATGGCAATATTACCCGAGTGACTGAACGGACCAAACCAGAGTGTTGATGAACCGGATTGGTAGAAATACCGAGACACAAAAGTTATACATAAAACGATCCTGAAGGCGTGATCAACCGGCAGCCCGTCACTGAAAACACGTAGACAAAGTACAACTGTTCCACCTCCGTTAGGCTCCCTCATCGATGCACTTTCGATGAGCGCCGAACAAGGATTCAAATCAAAAGTGGATGTCTTACTACCAGGTTATCCAGGCTGGTTTTTTAAAGCTTTGTGTTTCTTGGTAATTTAAAGGAATGCTTTCGTTTTAATTTGGCTCCCCGGGGAATAATTTACTGATCTTGGAATTTATTTACTGAGTGGGTGACCGGTTCCTGCTGCTCAAAGAAAACGACAGGAGTTTGCTATACCACGTAGAGGGGATGGTAAAATAACCCGTTGAGAGTAAGCCTAGCCAGTGTGATGATAAGCCGTGCTTGAGGCAGATATTCATTCACGAATGGTTCGAATCTCAGTTGAGGATCAGTGAATGAACACTGCTGTAGGTTCTTAACACGGATGAACTAGCTATACTGCGCTCCTATGCATATTATTTATTTGGGATTTGGGTTAATACGCACTTGACAAAGGTGAACCAGCCAAACAGCTCAAATGTATGAAAAAATTTCTCACGAAAGCATCCTTCACAATTTTCCAATCGGCTTAATCCAGTTTCACAGAGATATCATTTTTCTGATTTGTCTGCAGACGAAATCTACGAGGTCCGTGGCGGAAAGCGGTAGATTTGCCAAGAAACCGTATGTGTCAGTCAGCAAGGAAATATCGAGTGTCAACTTTCCAGTAGGTATAAATTGTCCTCTCACCCTGTTTTCGACCACTGAGGTGGTTCAAGCTCTCATTGAAGTTCTGAAAAAAACAATGCGGTGAGTATTACTACCATTTTTCAACGGGTTTTCCGTCAGTATCGTTTCACTTTTAAAGCTGTCTGTCGTATTTAGTTTAAAAGATCAAACCTGATGCGCGGACTATTGGTCGATATCCCTCTCATGCATGGACATACGCCTGTTAATACTTAGTCATGTTTCAGCCCATGCTTCGTTTGTTTATTTATCGATCCCGCCACTTATCGATTGACTTCGCTTGATCCGAGGCGAATGTACGCTTCATTGCTTACTTAGTGGCCACTGCCGGGTTTGGTGTTCACGTTCATGGAATTAAGTGGAGTGCCACTACTGAGTGTTCTACTACTAATTAGGAGCAGAATACAACACAGTTGCGCGAACAAAAACAATTGTTTGTGGATATTTTCATCCAGGAATTGGGACTAATATACTCTTCATCTCTATCGGCCTTTTTGTCCGTTAGAACAAATGACATTATCTAGGTATGGGATGTAAAATTCAAATCTCCGTTTAAATGAAAATCCGAAGGTTTCTTAATGATTGCATAAAGTATAAGCAAATTGAAAGTGACCGGTACCCAGTGAGGTCAGCTGGTGCCAAGGTGGAGTCTTCTACTACAAATAATAAAATGGAAGAGTGATGGTTGCATAGGTCAAGCCAAATCCTATTTCGGTAACTTTGAGCTCCCGGTTGAACAAATTTCCCCTTTGACACAGCTTTTTCTCATAGATGGTAAAAATATATACCAATCGACTAATTCACAACAGATTTTTCTGCAATTTGGGATGATTTAGGCCAGTCATCATGCAATCTCGAGATGGTGTTCTCAGATGATTCGATAAGTTACTTCCAACGGCTTGAGTCTACAGGACAAGTAAAAATTACAAAATCCATCCTTTGAACTTTGGCACAAAGTATGGAATTTTGCACGCCGAACAGCTTTATCGTGATCCAGAATGGAACCATTGGGGTGATCTGGGAAGTGACAGATTGATAATCAAGGAATACAGCACCCAGATGCATACAGCGAGAAAATATCCCATTGGTTAGTCTCGTTTGATTTCCTTCCTCATAATGGGCCACAGTTCGAAAATTTCGATCGGTGCGTCTACCTCAGTTCTCACAGCATGTAAGTTTATCGATCCAACAGCGGACAATACCATACGGTGACGTCAGTCTCCGACTTTGTCTCGTGAAGACCGCTATCCGCTAGTCCGGGGACTTGCTGCCCTTCAGAACAAAATCTGTCGGGTACGGGATTGTATATTTATAATTGTCTCAGAAGCATGAATTATAAACAAGGATATGTGGTATAATTCAGAGACTGGTGCGACACTCGAGCAGAATTTAGATTCTATTACTGATTCCCCAACGAGAATTCAGCAGCATCATACTAACAGTACCTGGAACATACGGTCAGTTAGCAGATATAAACTATTCATGGGTTGATAAAAAAAAGATTCGGATAACTTGGCCGGTTCTGTTGTGTGAAATGAAGGATAAGAAGCAAAGTGGATCAGAACTTTAAAAGCGGAATCAATAATTGTTATCTCATCGATGGAATACACTTTGATCAGACTTAAAAGCAGTCACAACTATGTAATATTCTAAGTGAGTTCACCTCTTTCTTTCACATTTGAGGTCACGGAGCCCGGAAGACTAACAATGTTCTGATCTATGGCATCAGGTGGTCAAGCGGTTATTTGATGTACCATTTCTATTGTCCATTATGACATTTTGATACGTGAACGATTTGACACAGCAATTCAATTCTTTTCGTATTAAACAGTATGTTTCAACCAGTCCTGTTATTGGGCATTTTTACATTTCCGCTCGTTTGTTGTCAAATACCACTAAAATGATAAATTTCACACCAAATTCATAGCCTGAAAAATCTAAGTACTGACAATTTCATGATGAAATTTGTTATACGTTCATTTTCTATTCCGTTTAACTGTCATACTGTGTTAGAAATACACCGAATCATCTGATCTGCTATCAGATGAAGAATATGAAATTCGCCTAGTCCCGGCTAAAAGAGCGAATTACGGATCCATCTTGCTTTAGTGTCAAATTCGGTCTCCCTTTCCTTTTGGTTTACAGGACTCTAGCATCAGAAATCGCTTCCATCTGAAACAGACTCTCTGCTTTGACTTTGCGAATTCCCAAAGCGACACTGAGCTAGACAAGACTAACTCATTCGTAATAAAGTAGAAGAAAGGTTCCTAAAGTAGAAAATACGCAGCTAGTATAAGTGAAATTCAAAATAGTATCATTTAAACGTTTGGATATATTATCAGCCATTCATCTTGAACTCAAGAAATGTCAATTCAAGCAAGAAATGAGCTGAAAAAAAGTCTTGTAAATTACTATTCATAGTTTGTTTTTCGATGACATTCTCGCTTGTCCTACTCATGAGTAACGTGTACATGCGTCATGAACCTCGAATATTTATGGCCGAATTCTCCGTTTCTACTGCACTGATACAGTTCAGATTTACGTTTTTATGACGTATAGTGCGTGAACATTTTACGTGTATGTTCCCGACTCTGTTGTTCTATGACTGTACATTTCCCTTGTAAGAAAATTTCGCTGAACGTTTCACTCACGCATGAACACCGCCTACTGAGAGTTCGATCTCCCGCGCTATACCAATAGACCACAGAGCAGACTTGGAACTCAAACGAGTCTTTTGCCAGGTCCATCCGTTCACGTCAGCACGCATCACTTCTGCCATTTTCAGTTGCTACTATTTGTATTTTCACATTGGTGACGACTTAGAGTATACAAATTTGTATATTCTAATTACAGATTATTTTCTTATCCTGTGACTGAAGCTTAATTTCATGTTAGCCCGAAAGCTTCTTGACACATTATGGGCTGTACACGGCTACGGGAAGCAGAACAAATTCCAAAAGTTTAATCGTGTTTATCGTAAATTCGTGGTTCTAAATAATGCAATACATAGAAATACATAAATGCAAATGACTTACAACCAGGTGAGCAACCAAGAACAACAGTACAGAAGGTTATCCGATAAATCGGGACAGTGCGGTCATAAACGGTCCACTCAGCAACGAGTCAAGTGAAACTGTAGAGCAGCACGGTTGCGGTACAGATAGTGTGTCAACAAAGCTTTCGGGCTAACATGAAATGATAGCTTCAGTCACAGGATAAGTAGAATGCAGACTCTTCCTAAGCATTTCATTCTGACCATATGCAGGCGGGTGGTGATGGAAAACCAGAGTTTTGTAAATACTAATCTTATCTTTAATTCGTTCCTTTATTTATCACACAACAGTGTGCAACATTTCACGAAGGGCTTCACTCCAAATGAAGGGCTTCCAAATGGGAAAGTGACCGACCGTGGCGGGAATCGAACCCAGGTCGCTATTCTCCAAAGACCTCGAAGATAACTGCCTCACCAACACCCGTCAGCTTCGCACTTGAGAAACACTTAGGTAGATTAGATAGCACTGTGTTAGTAAAGGAAGTTGACTTAATTTTGTGAACCTGAGAATTCATACGTTGCATTATATTTAACCCTAATGGTCCTAAACCACTCCAATTGCTTCGGAAAATGTTAGTCCTAACAAAACCAGCATGGATGGTGCTTAGCAAACCTCCACTGGTTCCCATCAAGGGGCGTCAGTTGATATCACGGTCTGCACCAAACTGCCTCACTGATATTCTTTTATCATTCATAGTCCGTACTACATTGTTGAATAAATGGCAATCAATGAAAGCTCCACCGGAAGGTCGATAGTTTCAAAATATGGGTGTTGTCTTTAGGCCAAACCGCTTCTATAGAGTGTTTGAAATATTTACTTCTAAATGTTAGTTAATCCGAAATGCGTATTCCACGTTTAGGCTCATAGTCACATCAGTACCAATGGCAGTATTACGGAGTTTGTGTGTGACAGTAACTAGCCACACTGCTTTCCATCCGTCCTATCCGTCATTAGGTTATCAGTCTCACAGAGTAAGCCCAATTTTAATGATAATAACAATAATAATAATAATAATAATGGAGCTGAATTAAAGTAAACTATGGCGAACCAGTCCGGATAGCTTGATGAATAGTTTTTCTACTCAAAATCGCTCGTCCGAGTCCGATTCTCAAACGGAACCCGGCGAATTTGCACTTCCAATGGTTTCTAACAAGGATAAAACAGCTGTGCAGTTCTTTATCGGTTTTTAATAGTCAGTTAAATCTTTCTACCACATGAAGAATCATCTCAACAATAATAATGGTAAGCGTACTACTTTCTTCGTTCTTCTATACATATCATACATTTAGGAAATGGGCTGTGGTTCATTGGAAACTGTTAAAAATTGAAATGGCCGGTAGTGACAGTACTGGCATCCAGGACATCCAGGTTCCGGGCTTACCATCACCAGTCACACTTAGCAAATCAATCTGGATCGACAAAAATGGTACCCAATGGGAGCTTTCTTTACCGACGCCAATTATATCACTCAAAAATCCACCATGTGTAGAAATCTCGTTCTGAACATCCAGTAATGAAGTGAACTATTCTGTGTTTCGCCATATCCCTGCCACGGGCGCCGGGAAAAATAAAGTTAACTGACAAAAGTGCCTTGGGTCTTTTTCAATACTTCACTTGTTGTATTGGTTTGTCGTTTTTGAGTATCTCATAAATAATCAGAAAATGATTTGGCTGCTGTAGATTTACATTATCTTTTCCAAAAACCATCAAATCTATTGCTGCGGTGTTGCACAACACCAGATCGTAAATTACACAAAAAATCGCACCTTTGCAACATCATAACTTATACCCCTTTTCTTTATCTCCCTCGAAACTTCAACCAGTGCGAAATAGTGATGGCGGAGAACACTGACTATTGACTTGACTAATTTATGTACTTTCTTTATATCGATCGAGTGACTTGTTGACTCGGGGAGCAGCCTAATCTAATTGCTCCGTTCATCCAAAATCAGCATCTTTACATTAGACAAAATGAATTAGGTGCCTAATTGCGACAAGCCTCTCGCCCTTGATGGACAACCATTGTTATGTCATTGGTTTTCAGGAAGCCATACTGATATGGTTAAATTACTGAAGAAATTGGACAGGAAAAGCATTTCCTACTTGTCCTTGTTCTATCCAGTCCAACTCACAACATTCCCCACAACAATGATAGACATTCCATTTGGAATTTTCCTGTTCCGAGTACTCAAAACCGGATTAGTGAATATTCAAAGTGCCTAATTTGGACTTTCAACCTTCCTTCCTTCCCTGACCTTTTAGTAACCGAGCAGTTCACCATTCAACCGGAATGAAACGAACAGTATGTTCAAATATATCAGATGTGGGGAAAACAACCCACCAATACATCAACCAATGATGAGAGTAAGGCTAACTGGGTAGCTGTGAGCACCTTTAGGATCAAAACTTGAGGGTGTAGCGCAGCACGTGACTGACCGATTCTGAAAGAGCGAAGGTGATAATGAACCCCGCAAAATCAGAAGCTCAATGCTGAATGTCATGGCAAATTATCTCCCTGGACAATGACTATGAGTGCTGTCGAAATTCAAATCATAATTTATTATCTTCGTGGTGACTTTCTAATTTCTTCCTAGAGCGCCGAACAAAGATTGGAAATATAAAATTCCGTATAATATCAAATTTTTAACATCAGCTCCCGGGACGATTTGTGAGCAGTTCAAACTAAGTGGTCCTGGTCACCCTGAAACGTATGTCTCAAGCTTGACAGTTCGGAAGTATTAGAATTTTAAATGGGACAAATTTTTAGAACTAAGGTTGTAAAATTCGGCGGAAGTGCTTTTTTATCGCTGGCAAATAAATGATTGCTCATCTCGTCAGTTCTTCTTGCCAAGATGTGCTATATATATAAAGTTTTGTTCCTATGCCATAGCGACAAAACGCGTAATTGTTGAACTTCATTTGTGTCTTAAAATGTGGATGCAACGAGACCACAGCCGCCGAGTACGTGGCAAGCCCTCAAGCAATCAAGTAAACGAGTGAGCAGGCAAGCAATTAAGAGAGCTGAGCTATATGTGCTCTGATGCACAAACAACTAAGGCTAATAGATACCTGGCCAAGTCGATCAGTCGGTGCTGTACTCGTTGATGCATAACTAAATATTAATACCAGGCAGGCTTATACCCGTGAACAAGAGGAATATTGATTGGTGGTCCGTGTAGTACATGTGAACCAAATCAGATACCACATATACCTACCCCGCAGTAGGAAACACCGGATTCGAATGCTTTCGGAGAATATCATATTGTGTTGAATTGTGATTCAACTGCAAATATGCGGTTGATTTCATATGCGTGACGTTCACAAGAAGATTTCATGACTGAAGACCAATACATATCTATTTCGCTTCTGAAATAATGGCGAAAGATATGCTGTAAACCAGAATATTACACTACTTTGATAAATCGGAGACAGAGAAGGAGGATAGAAAACTTTTCCAGAACTCATGGGGTACACATTTCTGTGGCAGACACTACTCGAATTCAACAAGTGGATCACAAAACCTGTTTTCTGAATTATTCCTATACGGTATAGAAACAGAGCAAGATGCAGTGGGCAAACGGCCCTAATATCCGACTTGGACTATGATGTTACCGACCTTCGTTAAAAAACAAACAATTTTTATTGAACAAGATGATTTTTCAAGAGAAAGGTTCCCCCAATAAATTCCAATGAACCCCTAGTACAGAAGTGCGGAGAAATACAAGCTGCGTCTGCTTTCGTCAAATCTTAAGCCGGCCTTTGCGTGTGTAACAAGGTGAAACTCCTTTTGCAAACACCAAGGGTTTTAAGTTGCATTGGTCATTCTGGCCACCATTACACTTAGTGTGAATTATGGTGGGACTTAAAGAGTTCACACAACCGAGAATCATGACGTAAAATCCTCCAAGAAATGAATCCTAGAAACTTTAAGGTCGTAAATCTCGTTATGATGACGGATGTGGGCTGCAGTAAATCATGAGCAAAGTCATGAGGAAGGTGTTATCAAAGAGATGCCGAAGAACGAAAAATTCCAGACAGTAATTGTCCACAGAAATATTTCCACTCTCCAGACTATTGTATTTCAGGTGCATTTCAGATTGGATGGCTCACAGTTGGGGAAATATCTACTCATCCACGATATGGTTTTACACTAGGCCTGTCATGGACAATATAAAGTAGTGGTCTTTGCAAATGCCCCGCGAAAGCCCAGATTTAAATTTATTGCATCTATACTCAGTGTTCAATCGTCTTGTACTTGTCACTGAAAGCGAAGACAAGTCCTTGTAACTACTGGTCATCAAGCTTAAAATACGATAGATCACTTCCGACAAACCGCCGTGTTACGCAAACTTTGACAATACCCGCACTTATTTGTCTTGTTTTTTGAACGTCTTGCTAGGAATATGTGAGTACACGACTTTAGGTAACGTAGATTCGTCGAAAATGATGGTCGTCCTTCGTTGTTTTGTTTGCCACGTACAGTCTTTCTCAAGACGGACTCACCATCGAAGGAATACATGATGTGCGTTGGTAGTTGATTCAGACAGAGCAAATTTGCAGTCCATCTTCATCATTTTGCCCACGTGATTCTTCTTGCTCTAAGCGATGAACCATTCTCCAGCTAGCATCAGATTACTGAGGGGTTAGTAATCCACTTACAAGGAAATATTTTTGTTGTAGCCTGGAAGCAGGGTTACAAATGTCCTCTTTTATGGTTGTGTAATTCCCACGTGACCAGTTCATTGGGGGGCGGAGCTGGGACTTAGCCCGAGTTGGTGAATCCAACTGATATATGCTCAGTCAGACCTGAGAGTTATGTCAAGCCCAGAAACGCGGATTTCAAACTGTTACATCGATCATAACATTAACTTGGTCCGGGGCCAAACAACTGCTGATGAGAGAGCATCAAACGGAGTGATATACTGTGAATACTTCACAATTTACATAATCTGAAAATGACAAAGCTCATTGAAAAGTTGGACAAGGTATTTTCAAACTAATTCAAATGGCAACGAGGTTCAATTAGTACATTTTGAGTTGTTAGTGGGTAGTTTCACTGAAACTGAGCCTCTTCCTCTCTGACACTGGCTGATGGATGCTTCAAAATTTCTCTGTAGGCAGGCCTTAAAAACTTTCTTGAGAGGATTGAATCCATTCGATTGAAAAATTTGAAAGGTTTCAATTGTGTTTTCTGTTTAACGCGAGCATTTGGAAATCTTCAGGGCTTTTTTGATTCCTCAGTTCAACGTCGGAAGACGGAAAATCTGTTCCTTTCTTGTTAGGACTCCTAGGTGCAGATGAACTGGGACTCCATTAGGATTCAAACGTGCGGTAAATGATTATGAGTCGAACACTGGTGACCACCAGAATATCCGGAAAGACTTTCAAAAGCTTTTTTAACTTCACCAGTACATGATTTAGCATCTTTCCGTTGCCGGCAGCTCATCAGCTACAAACTTTTGCCGCACACTGACCGAATCCTATAATGATCGGCCTATCCATAGAAAGCCCTAGTGACGGAAAAGACAGCGATTTTCAAATAGCTTATATTGCTCGATTATTTCATCAGCATCAGCTGCCACATGATGGATGATATGGGAATCAAGTCAGCCACCAGTCAAGAATGTCTCGTTCCTCTAACAAACTGGCAAATAATCTTATCTACGATCTGATCCTCGGAAATTTTCAGATTTTGCCTTCGACTTTCATACTTCCCTTCATATTGCCGGGGAATCATTAAAGTTGAAAGTTTCAAATTTTTTATTCTGTACTGTTCATGGTTATCCACTTTTTTTTACCTAAAGCGGACTTGCCTTGCGTGGTTCATAAAGAGCCTAATCTGGTTTACAAAATTATAGATTCCGCTATTTATCAGTTGCAAGTCCCCGCGATAGCACTCGTGACTGGCCGATGAACTAGGAAATGGGTGATTTCGTCTTTTGGAAGGATACATGTTTATTTAACACAAATGGTTTCAAATGAACTTTGGAAAAAACAACTCTTGATATGTGGGATTATTTACTACACCGTTCAGTATCATGTAAAATATTTCCAAAGAGAAGATTACTGATTCTTATTCTATTCAACTCTCACTTGTTTCGAACAGTCGATGCAAATTTTCAACATGGTAGACGGATGACATCTGGATTTTCCGGAGCTGGAAATCCGACAATTCACCACCTTTAACCGTCTGCTCTGCCACATCAGGTTCTCTAACGAAGGAACTTGATTACTGAAATGGTATTAATTAGTTTCCGTTTATGTTAGCGACACCGAAACCCGGCTATCCCTCGTTCGATCCGATTTAATAACGCGCCTACTAGCTTTGAAAACCGGCTACTGGTCTTTGTATGGCTACGAAACAGCCGCTAAATTGTGGCTTTCCTTGAAACGTACACATTACTTTACTTAAGTTTATCTGTTTCTCATAATCACGACGAATTGCACTGCTGAAAATGAGCGGTACCCAGCAGCGTTTCAGGGACACTCAATAAATTTGCAGAAAATGTACATCTTGTACTAACAGAGGATTATAACAGATGATTTGAATTTCCAAACCTAACGAAAAAAATGAGCGCTTGACATTCCTCCTGAGCATACTGCATCTAGTTCGTTTCTAATTAGTTTACTGGACATTTCAGTCAAGATATTGATACCTTACGGCTGAAGTATAATCAAATTAGTTCTTTTTTGAAAAATCTTTTTTGCTCTTAACACAATCTATCCAATCCACGTGTGCTTTTCTTCGAACTTCGTTTTTTTATAATGCCAAATTAATAAGGAACATTAGAAAAGTGTAAACACAAAGCTCGATAAAAATGTGCTCGACAGCATTGATACCGCCTACAGAATGGCAATCAGACAGTTGAAATCAAAAGAACGCCCGCGGCTAATATTCGTCTAGCACCCCCTGGTCGATGAAAAAGCCCAACAAAACTGCCGCTTATTATCGAAAATCCATCGGGCAAGGACAGTTGATGCTGTGAAAGCACAGCAAACAATCTGCCAAAAACTGTCATACTAAGTGGCCATATTGCGATGTATTTGAACTCATATATGTGACCTTGTCACATTTGATGCACTACATACTTTTAGCGCATCCTCATTTTTCTGCGATTTCTCGTGAACGCATACACTTGGGATCGTCAAATTTGATGTACGTATGTCTTGTTTCATCACTGTATTAAGATAGTAAAGGGATTTGAATTTTGACATAAGAGAAGCCATTTTATCCCAAATAATTTGACTGAAGGATGCGTCATGCATTTAAAGCACTCCTGAAACAGCGATAAAAAGGAAAACCTGGTGATCACGTGCAAAGACGTTTATTGCTGAGAGCAGAAAAACATCGATCAGATAGAAAATAAGATTTTGGATGGTCTTGATTTCGAAGTTCTTCCATTCACTAAGGATACCAGAACTCAGTTTGTAAAAGGCTGTGAAGGTTCTTCTGTTTTCACGGACTTGCCCCACCAACAAACCACCAAAAGTTTTCAATGGGGTTCAAAGGCAGACTGTGAGCGGGCTAATCAAAATGTTTTGATGTTCCGTTACCATAGCTACAATTTACTGACAAGGGATGTGCGTATGGTGGCCTTGTCTTGCTGGAAAAGCATAGATTACTTCCAATCTCCCGGATTTGCATGGAGTAAGAATTCCTTCAAAGTTTTAATGTACGAGTCAAATACTTGCTTTCCTCCAATAACGGTCTGTTGTGATTTGCCGTCCTCGAAGATAGCACTTCAGACCAATACCGAGCTCCCACCAAAGGCTGGATGGCCAAAGTCAAGTGTGCTCTTACGCGAGTCAAGCCAGTTTTACAGTGGTCCGTTGGGGCCGTCAAAGTTGAATTGTTTCACCATCAAATATTACGTTATTCTCTTCGGCCTTCCATCTGATGTGACTTCTGTCTCCTCTCGGCTTGATATAAAATAGAACTTTTAGTTATCCGATGCACTGTTATCATTTTTGGGCACCGAATATTAGTGGCTGCTTGTAGCACTCGCTGTACGCGGAGAACACTGATATTCAATCGCAAGGATTTGTCCAAATTTGATGCATTCGCTACAAGGTTGTAAGCCACAGGTAAATGTCTCCTACTGGCCTTTTCAGAGATTTTGCCTCGTAATTCAAGTTTCTTCTCAGATATGAAGATGATTGAATCCTCTGAATAATTCCTGATAATCTCCCTGATCTAGGAATCCTTTCGGTAATGTTCTGCGTACGAACCCCTGAGTGATTGTAGGCAAGTAGTTTTCCTTATTTCAGCTCAAACAGCCGTCATCCGTGCGGCGTTCTTTTGTTCACGTGTATGAGAGATTAAAACTTGATAAGTGATCCAATGAATTTGTTGAGCTTCATTCACAATACGTCCATGGTATGAACTTTGCTCAATGATAGGTCACGGAACACCGCTCATGACAACGGCTTTGTGTGCGTCCCATTCCACTTATTGAATGAGCTACTGTGTGCACTTTTTCGGAGGTTAGTATGAGGAGCGCTCAAAGTATTTCGGACCCTTCAGACATATTGTTCGGGATAAAGTCGATTTTCCCATGTCAACATTCAAATCCGTATACAATCCCAACATGGTGACAGGATAGAATGTATGGAAGCCAAATTTCTGGACCCCATGCATTTGCGCTCAGGTGAAATCCCAGAAAAATGGGGACACTCTAAAAGCCTTTGGTGCACTATATATGTCCTTATTTACAACTGACAAACTCTTCGAGTTCTTCTAACCTCTTTTTAGAATCAAATACTACTGTGACGGCATTCACTTGAAAAGCCCAGTCTTTTTCAGACTGTAATCGAAGCGATTGATGATGCGGTCTCCATAAGTGAAGATCCACAAAACTGCGACAGTTCTAGAAATGCACTGGCGATCTGAATGCCCCGACCATCTTTCTTATTTGGGCCGTACCACGAAGACTACGAAAGTGAGCACGTATCAAGTCAGGCTTTCATGCACAGCCTTTGATGAGTTGGATCATTTCGGACATCGTTTCTGGGACATCCGGTAGAATGGACAGTAGCTCAAACAACAGAATAAAAATCATAACTCATCAAAAGGTTATATATATATATATATATATATATATATATATATATATATTAAATGCTACTTCGACAGCCTCAATATCTGTCCCACCAACCACTCGTTCCCCATGAGTTCAGTTTGAGGCCCATTGACAGAATTTCATTTCCGGCACAACCATTGGGGTGTAATCAGTTTCAGTTGAAACAATCGGTGCATTTTTACCCCTTAACCAAAAGCAGAATGGTATCCATTTTGGAAAGCATACTATAACAACATTCAAAGGTTAGTCTAAAGCTTTACCAAGTACGGAGAAATAGGGTCACATCTTGCGGATTCCACTTTGTAGGTAGCCCAGAAATAATTGTTGACATAAAACATCATTTTTTTTCCATTGTAACAGACAAATTATTCATTGCATGTGTTCCGAATTAAACACACACTTTTGGGTTGTACGAAGACAAAATGTAGTGATCGTCTTCATTGAAATCCCTCGCAATGCAGTGATGAGCAGAGAATTGCAGTCATTTCAAGGGGTCTCCAAAGGAACACTTTTGGCACAGAGGATTCAAATAATATGAGTAACAATGATAATCTTTTAATAATACATGTAGCGGTGTAGTGCATCCCAAAGCTTCAATTTCGCTGCCCTCTAACTGAACATATTTTCCCCTCACTTTCAGACTTGACAATGCCAGTTCAAGCCAGTTCAAGGATAACAAATGACGTAATTTAAGCTGTTAATGACCAGAAGTAAAAACCCCTTTGTTTTGGTACGTTCGTAGCCAGAGACAGCGCACTTATCGAAAGTGCAGTAGGCACCGCGTCTGTGTGTTCTACGTGTAAAGTGTTAACAATTTACAATCGCCACACCCTCCAGTCTTCTGTTCTGAGGAGTCTACGTACGCTTCTACGCCAATGTGTTGGGGTTGTACAGATATTACTAATAATCACCCTATTTCATACCGTGCCTTCTGTGTGACTGACTCATTGATTCCGTGAGTGGACTTTCTGTTAGCTGTCGGTGTGCATCCGACACAATTTCAGATGCCCTGCCCGGCACTAACACTTACACCAGAAAAGGTGACATGGCGAACACAGATCTGTCTTTCCGGAACTTCCCCTCAGGCCTGTACTGTACACGTGAAAAGTTTCAGCTTTGCTCATAAATATGATCCAGAGTATTAACGTAGAAGCACAAAACTGAATGTCACATTCGTTTCCGTTGTATCTGAGGTTGATTTAGTAGTGCGGGTGATGTGCGCAAACAGAATGCACTGGTAATGGGTTTGACATTCAGTTTTGTGCTATAACGCCAATACTCTGGATCACATTTTCGGATAACGCTAAAACTTTGCTCGTGTACTGTACTGGCCTGAGGAGAAGTACTATAAAGACGCTGATCTGTGTTCACCACGTTACATTTTCTAAATTCATACTTTGGGAATATTTCACGAGCTTGAATCAGAGAATACTGGAATGGCGATCTATGTCTGAGCTTTACACTACTCCCCCCCCCCCCCCAACGAAATAACACTGTCCACAGTGTTCCGTACTCGAGCAGCTCAAATAGGAATACGTAACTGATTAGAACCACTGAGAGGCTGAAAAGGCAGCTGGCGGGGTCCTTTGATAAAGCTTACTATCGGCGTTTGTGTGAAGGGCTGAATGCCAGAGTTCGTTGATCGGGTCACAGAAGATGTAGTATGCCGGATGCCGTGCTCTTCCTTGGGGGTTGCACATGTACGACCTGTAAGAACAGAAAGAAAACCCAGTGAATCGGAGCTCAGTGAGCATGTAGGCGGGCATCGATACTGACATGAGAGAAGAGTAGAAAGGCGATCTGTGTCTGGGCGTTACAGCAGCAGATAAAATAATGCGTAAAGTGGTTCATCATGCGGTATCAATGCTCAGCTCACCACTGGAAACGACGTAGCACTGCACAACGGTTACCTTGCAATAACCTCTGAAGTAAGGGGGTTATATCATATGGCTTTGTCGTTGAGCACACTGTAAAGGCCAGCCTGAGTAGTCTTGTTTGACTTACAGCCATGGATCCTGGGTTCGAGTCCCGACGGGCTCTCAGTGAATGTGCACCACTCCTGATGGTTCCCGGACAATCCAGATAAATTAGCTGTACAGTGATTTAATGGCTTTGCTGGTGATATGAGCTTTGATACTACATGACGAATCACACTGTAAACAAACGTTTACTTCTTTCGTTCTTTGTATAATAAATTCGAAATACTTCAGGAACAGGATGTCTCAACCATCATGACGCTTCTGAGTAGGGGGTTGACTGACAAAGACAGGAGAAAACCCGAAATCCTAAAGTATTAAATCCACCATAACTTTTCTAAAGTGAAATATCACGTCGCATCAGTTTTGACAGTCCCGTAGAGGTGTCCAATAGCCACCAAGATACTTAAAGATATTCGAGAAGCCTTGCTACGCCCCCAAGTAGGTGTGAATTTCTATTACTAATGTCATTACCTTCGTATAATAATATATTTTTATATATCAACCTCTCTTCACCACTGAATAGTCAGGGTAGCCATGTATAATCGAGTCAAGTAGTTTGTTAGAAATGGGAGGCAGTGCTTGCATCCAACGAGCATCATCCACAGTTACTGGTCTGTCTGAAGAATTGTGAGCACCAGGATTTCATGATTCGACCAAGGTTCCAGCAAAAAAATACTTGCAATGATTGTTTGAATACTCTGATCAGCCTTGTCACCGACAGACCTATCATAAATTGCCCAAAAATCTAACCAAAATACACTTAGGCTAGCAAATAGAGATCGGATCTGCGAGAAGCTGAATATGGTCTTTTTATTCAACCGATTTATATTGGATTATTTACTACGGTGAGTTCTCGGCGAATGGACATTGATTATCTCGAAATGCTTCACAAATATATCAGATTCTTGATGAGGTCCTGTCTACTGTCATTTAGTCGATACTGAGATGTCAACATACTGCCAATATATCTGCGGTAGCCATAGCTCCCAAACGATTTTTTCCCACACAAAAGGACAATTTCAAACGAGACCACGGAGTACACAGACAAAAGTTCTAAACTCGGTATTCGGAAATAATGACCAATGTTATTAGGTTCTATGTGTGTTACTGATCATATCCTTTTTGCACATCTTCATTGTCTAATACAAAAAATAATTACAACTTTCGAAAGCAACTGGTGTAGTCAAAACAATGTTTTAACTACCGGGTGTGTCAGAAGATTTATTTTCTCAAACAAATGAGACAAAATCTGTACTCCATCTCAAACTTTCTATCGTGTAGAACAGAAACGTAGAAGAAATAACGCCAGCTATTGCACTGACTTAAACTTTCCCTTCATCAATATTTCAAATATTTCACTTTGGCTAATCTGAAATCAGCTGTGACTTTATCTGAAGAGATTAAAATTTACCAAGAATTCTGTACGTTTGCGTCTGCGTGTTTTGTGTTCTGCGTCAAACGCATCATCGAGTGTCAGCGTAAATTCAATTTGAGCTTGGACTGAACCGCTCCAGTGCAAAAGAACAGGAAGGAAGTTACTCTGTGGAACCAGTTCGAAGGCAAACAAAGTTCGTCTAACATGTGCCCTAAGATCGTTTGTCTAAATCTGTCCAATTCCTGTGACTTGCTCTTCCATGTAGACGAAAATCGGTATGCGGACAGTTTTTCGGTGAGTAGTCTAATAAAAGTCAAAAAGGAGAGTGAAAAACGTCTCTTTTGGGTTGAACTGACCAACTTTAATGTAGAACTTTCGTTTTTGTGAAAATTCATGCAGCACACTGAAGAAAGTATTTACGCACACGTGTGTTAGCCACCATCGTCCCTTCACGTCCAAGACCGCTGAGCTCTTAGAAGGGGTTTGTCTGGGTATTTTTTTGTGACAGACAAATTGAACTATATCAAAATGACCAAATTGTAGTTCAAAAATGTGACATGGACAGGTAAGGGGGTGAGAAAACAAGCAACAAGATTACAGACTATTCATCACGGGTTTTGTGGTGGATTCGAGAATGCACAGAGTGTGGGTTCTTCGCAGTTTAGCTTCATTCGGGAGAAAGGGAGCCTGAGAGATCACTCTGACCTCTGAGAACAGACACTCAATTTAGATGACTTGCACCATGCATGTTGGACCAGTAATAAAGGCTCAAGCAGAGAAGAATCACAGAGACAGGCCCAGACAAAAAACGAATCAGAAGTAGTAAGGACATAGAACGAGAAGCAAAGCGAATGCCCCACAAGTGAGCATTCATTTCCAGTCGAAAGTCTTGAAATGTTCACCAGTGAGGTAAAAAGCCTTGCTCTGAACCCCATCGGGAATGTATAGAGCCTTATTGGCGTGTGAGAGTGTTTCTC
Organism: Fasciola hepatica; assembly: GCA_948099385.1. NCBI lineage: Eukaryota > Metazoa > Platyhelminthes > Trematoda > Plagiorchiida > Fasciolidae > Fasciola > Fasciola hepatica. The sequence goes on from CANUEZ040000077.1 coordinate 616,576, forward strand.
GCGAGTTAACACGTCAAATATTGTGAGTGATGGCAACCATACAGAGCACTTGGCCGATCAACCTACGTGGCTGAAAAAGTGTGACTACGCTGAATTCCCGTTAGTTTTAGTGTTAGGAATAATTGTTATAATTATTTTTAAGATAGTACTAATACCAGGAGTATTTTTTCACTCTATAGTCCATATAACTAAGGCGTTGCAAACAGTTAAAGTTAGAGTCACCGAATATTGTTGACCTTACCCAAACCGAAGACTGTGAGAGAGCCAGCACCGCCACACTAGCCGCCTGTTCAGGGCTGATCAAGAATTGGCGGTCCTGTCGTGATTCGAACACGCAACCTCCCGATCTGGAGTCAGACGGACTACCGTTTCGTCACGAGTTCGGCTGCTCGTGGCAAATAAAAGCTTTGATGAAAGGTGAATATTTTACGATCCAGAATTCTTTAACCTAACTCTCCTTTTCCGGGGTGTGATTTCAACATGAAGATTTGGTTTTCTGGCACGTACATGAAAAATGCCTCATGAAGCGAGTTGATAAACACTGGTACATTTTTCCCTCGTTTATTAATGGGGAATGTACTGCGTTTTCCAATATTCTAATGAAAAACGGATGTGATGTCATACGAATTACCTTACCGGCTCGCTGCTGGTATCATAATATATCCGAACTCACTAGACATTTTGTGGACTGGCCGTACTGTGGGCACACAGTGAAGCAAACCTCCATTCGTGGATCATTTTCTCCATTCGTGTTCCTATCGTAATTTTCGTAGTTATCCAACATCACTCAAAGAGAAAACAAGGTAAAATGCTCAAACCACATTCCATTTTACGAGAGAGAGAGAGGTCGAATTTTAGGACGCTGAAAATGTTTTATCACACTGTTCTCCGGTCTCATCAATGCTTTGTCCCAGAGAAACCATACCATTTAATAGCACATTTTGCTTCGATCTCTCCAATTGTGTAAGTTGAAGCAAGTGTTTCCCCATAATCAGTGCACGAGAAAAGCCCAAAGAGTTTTTCACAATGAACCTTATATGGGAAATTTGAACACCATTTCAATCAAATGGGGGTTACTAGTGCACGATGGACAATCGAGGAAGCTTATTCGGGAAGTAAATAATGCATTGTGTGCCCATCGGTAGATCATCTTTTTTTGTTCACATCAAATTAGGAAACATTTGTTAAAACATATCAACATAATGGGCCAAACCCTTTGCATCGACAGAACAGGCTCACATCCTACCATCTGTACGATCAAAATGAGACACAGAATTTGGGGCAGCTGAGTATCGCACAAATTTATTTCGAATTGTTCACAAAGAAAGTGATCAGTGGGTGAATTTAGCTACGTGCACTATGTGAACTGGTTTGCATCTCATTTAGGAAACAACACGATCGATGAACTGATTGATTTATGCTCCCGAATACCGTGGAATTCAATGAATCGAACCACAAGAAGATTAGAACACGTACGCGGTTAACGTTTACCTGAGTAAAAAGATTGTACTGACTCTTAGCACAGGCAATGGAGAATAAAAATGTTGAAAGTGGAAGCTGCAATAGGAGAATAGATTGTAGAGTAACATAAACCCATGGAATACACGCGAATTTTCGGTGCTACGGAATAATTGATACTAGAAATTCATTGTTTTTTTGTTGTTGTGTTTTTTATTTGTCCTCAGCTGAAACTGTTGGATAAACTACTCATGGTTTGTACTAGTGAAAAGCATTAACCTTTTGTAATCGGTAGACATGAAAGCACAATACTGTTCAATCACAGGATGATTTGTTTGAAATTAATTGACTTGAACTATTTGGAATTTAGGTGACGTGAAGTGACGAACAAATATCTCTCTTTTCGGTACATCTTATCAGGACTAATACATTTCACAGTCGACGATTTGGTGATGTTTACAAGCATTATTCTCTGTTTGTGAACGTCGCCCAGTCAGTGCACGTGTTTTGTTTTGTACCGATGACAGTGAACGACACGACATCAGTTTGTCGGTATTCTAAATTTAGAACAGCATTTTACTTCGCGGACTAAGCTACGCCACATAATCAGTAGGTTTATTTTGTTCAGTAAATATTTTGTCATGCAGCATGTGTTCTGTAAAGGCCCACTAGCTCTAGTGAGACTATTTCCATGTTTCCGAACCATCTCGTTTTATTATACAAAACAAACAGGATACCAGGTGACCGCAATGAAAATAATTGTAAGAAGTGCACAAGTCCAGAACGTTTTCCATAACCGGATCTTTTGACTAGCTCTTTTATTTCCGCATTCAATTAGCTGATTTCGTCTTGGTCGATTGAAGCAACTCTTACCAGCTGATTGGTTGGTGGTAATGACTGTCGCGGGCTGATCAAATGATTTCGTTCCGTTTCGTCACAAAACTGACTGGGCTATCGATCAGCTTTGCTGGCGTCAGCTTTGCTATCGATTTTATGCAGAAGATGACATGATGTCCGCTGACGGAACTAGGCCGACTGTCAGTGTGTCAGCCAATACATTCACAGTGCAAACGTTCATTTCACCATTAAAACCATGGAATTTTCAGCAATGCGTATTCATAGACTGCTCACTGGGACCGAAACTAGGGCCAAACGACAAAGAGTAGGACACCTCACTACAGGTTTGATTTGCACTATATTATAAAATATTACAATTTCATCACCGACTTTTTGAACCGAAGCAAATCCTTCTAACCAAGTGTCACGAACCCCCAACGAGGATCGATCGGTCGGTAACCCACAAATCCCAGTTCTCGAGCTACCACCGGTACTCAATCCCAGGACAACCCGCACAAGCAAGGAAGAACTCCGAAGACAGGACCTTCAGCTCAGCCGTGTATCTGGTGCTGGACCAAAGGCAATTGCAGAGCCGCTGCTTATATACAACGTGTACGGCCGTGAAGGTTAAAACAACACTGCGCGCGCCGGAGAAGGTAAATTATGCACTTTCTGCACGATTACGATCGAGCGTTTTTCAGATTCAACGCCGATATTAAATATCTCCAAAATGACACAAGGTAGTAAAATCTGACCAAAGATTCGAATTTCTTTGGCCTTTATTTACGGGGAAAGGTATTTCCCCAACACCAAGTCAGATTAACTACCTCTACAGTGATTTTGTGCTTTTCACTGGTGAGTTGAAAGTTGATATTGTCAAAATGAATCACTTCATAAACTATTCCACTTTTTTGAAAACATTTGATACTAATTTTGGTTGATTTTGCAAAATTAGGACCCTGTTACTTTTCTAGTTAAATCAGTTGTCATGTGGCTTGTTGATTTTGGAGATGAGTTAAAAAAGGAGTGACGTTTAACTGATAGCATCCCACACCAAAATTCGAAGGTAATTTGAACTGTAGGGAAACGTGGCGATAACGTTTTTGCCCGAAACTCACAATTTGCACTTTGTTTAATGGTTCTGCATTCTTACTAGGAAGTAAAAAGAAGTGAATTTCTGCAGAATGAATGGACACGTAAGATATCCACAAAATTAAATTACCGGTGAAGCCGTATCAAAGTTGAACAACGTCATTTCGGTCTCCACATTCAAATTTGCAACATGGCTATCGTCTAAGCTGTCGTCGATACTGTCAATAAAAATCAATCAGGATAATTAGTTTGTTTATTAACGAATCGCTTCACGATGTTCCCAGAGATGGTAGGTTCCTGTACGTTTACAATATTTTCCATGATTTCCAAAGTACCTTGGTGCAGCTATTCTTTGTAGCACCGACGTTTTAATGTAGCCAATCAGTGCACACATTTTCGAACACACATACACAATACAGTTTAGCATAAAATCTCTCAATAAATCAGTCAATCTGGAGCAATATTGATTTCCGATCCGGATTGGATTGAACCAGCTTTTTAACTGCAAATACTTGAGGAGCTTTCGCACTAATATTACGGCCCTCGGCCATACACCACTTCGATCAGTTCAAAAATCAACAACTATGTCATGGCAACTAAACTGAGTTGCAGTGAAAAAGTTGATCGACTCCGATCTTCTGGAATCCACATATCTACGTCAAGAAGTGTGGAAAACTCTGGGTTCGTTTTGTACAATTTGTCTCATTTTATTTCTGTTTTATGTCATTTTGAATCAGAACGAATAAATTATTGGGAGATTTTGTATTACGTGATTTTGTGTTTGAAAACTTGTGCATTGATTAGATACAATAAAACATCGGTACAGCTAAGGCGTGCTGCACCAAGGGAATTTGAAAATTACGAAAAAATAGGAAGTGTACAGAAGCCCATAGGAGGCGGAGGCTGTGACCAAACGGTGGTCGTAGTGCGCCTTCAATTCTTCATTCCTGGGTTCGAATCCTGTTTCCGCTGCCGTGTACTTTCCCCAACTTTCAGACCCCTCCCCCCCCCCCTTAATTTGGCTGTGACCACCTTCCTGAAATAGGGTGCCATTATTATATAATAAAAGGAAGTAAATAAGATGGAAGATGTGCCTGCTTTTCTTAGCTTTTGATAAATATCTGCCTGTATCCAATATGAAGAATAGAAAACCGTTAAGAGCAACACGCTAGAGAGTAAACAGTTGTCTTCAAGGAATCATAAACGCACTCTTACAATTTGTTTGGGTGAGATGAGAGTAGAATGCGTTGACCATTAAGGGGCTTAAAATCGATTGTTGGAGCTTTGTAAAATGGGGTCTCCGAACTTCGTTAGGAGGAGAAGTCCGAGTGGTGAGGGGGTGAGTGTTCAAATCCCCCATCGCAAGTGGCCATCGGAACTGGATGTTCGGAGTTCACTCGACGATCTGTGTCTTCTGGCCTTCTTCAAGGCAGGTGAGTAGCCTGAAGTAATCATTTTCTCGTACACAGTTTAGTGCTTAGAAAGCAAATGGCTGGTGCCCTTGCAGTGTCTACAGGCCAAAATCGAACTGGTTTTGATCTGCTAAGTCTAACCCTAAATATCACGGTCAACGCTTTTTCCGGGCTGATCATGTAAAAAAGATCCAACGAATAGCCCATGATAGAACTTGTTTTGGCATTGTTTTTCCCATGGCTCAACCATCGTAGATGATGTTCGTCAATGCACTGAGACAGAAGCCTAGCCGCATGATATAGGCAGGCTGTGTCACATTCTCACAGGAATGGGTAAGGGGTCGTGAAAGAGCTCAGCTCGCGCAGTTTGTCTTTTGTTTACATACGGACAGCCAAAAAGGCACACAATACATTTTTCAGTCTTACAGCAAACACTAAAACAATTATCTATATTCCGGTCAGAGCCTAGCGCATTCAACTGTAGGATTCACTGAAAACAATATTCACTCTCCAGGATGTTGTCGTACATGTGACCACTACCATAGGACTGTTAAAACTATAAGGAGACTCAAAAATGGGCGAATTTTCTCAGCCTCTTTCGCTGCACCCTGTTCTACCCAATTCGCATGACTCTGATTTGGAACCCCTAACGGCAGGCATATTTTGTCACTGATCATAGAGCATTGCTATTCGCATCTACCTGGTGCGACGAATCCTTAGTCAACTCAAAGCGTTTGATCTAATGATGTTTAGCGAACGATTCCTTATTCAGAATCTCAGCTTAATTTGTCTCTCAAAACCACGGAAACACTGTTTCGCCCATCATTTTAGGGATCATCATCATCATCATCATCGGCAGCAACAGCAGCAAAGGGGCTTGTCCATCGGATGCCATCGAAGCTCAGCTAAAATTAAACCAACCAGTAATGCGTAGAGTTTACAGTATAGAACTCCGTGTTTGACTCGGTTCATGTAGCAGTGCGTCCCGCGTAATAATAACACCACTGAAATTTCAAACATTGGTGGCTTTGAAGTTTTATCGAGTGGATTATAGTGCAGTAGATTCATCACCTGTGGGTCGAATTTCGATGTTCGCTACTGAAAACGGTGGCAGTAGTCAAATGTTGCCATCCGGCGAACACAATGCTCTGTTTTGTCCACCTGCGATGATAATGACCGATAACTAGGCTTGGTGATTAAGCTTCACAAACGGTTCATTTTTACCATGGAGTGATCGCCTGAAGCTACCGATGTACTCCTACCGCACTGCTGGGGATATATCAATCAATGTGGATAGGCTTAGTGTTAATAAACTGGTCACGTACGAAAAACCCCGCAGAACAGCGTGGTGAACAAGCTCGTTTTCAGTTATTCTTATTCATACCAATACATAAAATTAAATGTGACTCAAACCAACAGAGGGGATGATCATCCATTTACACCACCATTTACACCATTTAAAAATTCCGGGGCTAGCAATCAAGACTTGTCAAGTGTCGCGTCTTAGCCACAGCCGAAGCCGTGAGCATTCGACTCTGCCATCCTCCCCTGTGTGCTCAGAAACAATTTGTGCAAGCACTTAAACTTCCATGGCCCACTTCTTGTTTCCAAACACGTGTGCGACCACTCGAACATTCTTCGCTGTGATCAATTTCACATGCGTACACACACACACACACACGTGCACAGACAGATTTGGATGATCATCCCCTTTGTTGGTTTGAGTCATATTTAATGTAATGTACTGGTATGAGTAAGAATAACCAAAAACGAGCTTGTTCACCAAACCGGTCATGCTTGTCACTTTTACAGTACCTTGCATGTAAAACCCGGGTAAAATCACAACTTAAGCAGAATTCGCTCAGTGGCGTGTCCTCAACTGGCATAGCATTTATCGCTAACCTGATCGCGACTCACTCGTGTGTGTTCATGTTGGTCTCCTGAATTTGCGAGGATCTAGCGGATCTCATTCCTTGGTAATAACCATCTACAGTACATTGATGGCGGCGGTTTACTGATTCCCTCAATAATTGTGCGCTTAAATGACCATCTTAATTCACTGAAAGCGAAGTGTAGTTATCACATTCGGATTGTCAGTATTCATCAAGCAAGCGAGATTTTAAGTCCTGTACACTGATTGTGAAGTCATTGGTTGATTCGTTGCCTGTCAGGCTGTAGAAAATCTCCCTGAAGATACGTTATTCTTGAGGAGGCAGTCAGCGTTATTTCAACCCCCCGTCAAGTGCTTTTTTAGCACTAGCCAGTGACAGACCCACATATTTCATACAATAATGCAGTCGTGAAACAAGTATCCTTGATCTAATCTTCCAAGCATACATCGATTTTCACATAGACCAGTGACTGAAAGCATATTACCTACCTTCCACATCAACCCGCCAAACAATCAGTTGTCGACATTTTGTGACCCAGTTTAGACAATCACATGCACCAACCACGACGGGCAATCAGTAAAAAAGCCATAAGCGCCCACGTATTGCTAGTTTCGTGCTATATAAGGCGTTAATTTCCCGCTAGACAAGAACGCAGTTTCCGTACCTGTTTGTAGTTAATTTGCCTATGAAACTGAACGACCGAGGAGCTATACTGATCAGGCGTAATCCCAAAAGGTTTGCTCACCGACACAATATTAACCAAGTCACCAATCCTTAGCAAAACTAGCCATGTGGAAAGATGGTAAATACCATCACGAGAGAAAAGGAGCAATACCCGGATATTAAGGACTAACTGAAGTAGTGCTTCTGCTGTGTGGCTGGAGCTCAAGATATTGCCATTCGCAACCGGATGAGTAAAACTGCTTTACCTTTCATTTCGCAGATGCACACAAAAGTCAGTGTCTTTCAGCATCACTTTTTGTTAACTTCAGGACTGCAATGCCATCGGTGAAAGAGCAGAAACTGAAATGCCAAAAGGCTACTGAAAAGTATTTCCCCAACGAGTTAGGTACCACTATCGCCAGGCTGTAGAGTTCAGGTTTAGCCACTGGAGCTGACAGCAAAGTTGTGTGCAGGATAAACGAACTCATGCGCAACGAAAATAATCATACTGATTACTCACCCGAAAACGTCGGATGAGAAGAAATAAGGTTTCATCAAGAGAAGGGGATAGATCAAAATGCGGGACAAGGACACCCAAATACCATACAGAGGGAAGACCAACAAACGGATAAAAATAATGAAAACAAGCAGCCAATGACATGGACAGAAAAACAGTCCACTAAGGCATCACATTAGCCAGAGTAAAGATGAACTGGCTAGATACATCAGTCAACATTTATGAAATGCCTAAGTTCTGAAGATGGACATGACAGTTTAAGTGGTTGACCAGTTCGCGGTATCAAGATCTTAATTTTTAATCCGCTAAAAATTTACTAGGTAAGTACTTAGAGAGCAGTTTCCTGTTCTAATTGAGCCCGCTGATTTTCTGCGTCACAAGTGATTACCTATAAATTTATTCTCCTCTGCCAGTTTGTAGATGTTTTCCATAAAGGATGTCAAGTATTTCCCCAAGTGTCATTCTTTCCCAAAAAGACGGAAACAGTGCAGTGCTTTGTAACTGGCCTACCACATTTCTTTTGCCGGGAATAGCCTGCTCTTGGGGCAGACCCGTACACAATCACACACACACATATATAACGACAACAATACACACAACCAATTAGTACTTATACTATAGAAATCCACGGCAACATTTGCAGGTTTATTACGGCTTGTGTCATGAGTGGCTAGACTTGTAATTCCAGTGTCTGACTTTTGCCTACATCCAAATTCGTTCGTTCTGCTCATCCCCCCCCCCCCTGAGACAAAATGAATGTGATTTGCCGGACTAAAAGAAATGAGAGATATTTTCTGCTTCAGATAGGAAGTATGACAGCCGTAAAGATTATTGTTTTGTATGGTCATATTTAACTTGACTTGAAAGTTTCAATAAATCAGATGAGCGCACATCTTTTGATACGTTTGGAGTTGAAATTTTGTATGCCAAGGATACGTGCTCACAGTGGGGTTAAGCGTTACGTCCATCTATTAATGGATAATCCCTGTTGAATCTGTTATACGTATCTGGACGTCGTCACACCTTACTGCATCCTCCCGGGCCACTCGTCACCCTAGTGAAGGTCAGCGTAATATCTGTGAAAGTAAAAGTGGGGTGTATGGAATTTTTATCTGTTAGGCTGATTGGACCAGGGGGCTCGAAAGAAATATACGCCCGTCTCGACAACGGTTTTGACTCTACTCTGCTAACCACTGCAGCCTTCAAATCACTAGGAGTCACAGGTATGGTAAAGCGACTTGGAATGACTTCTTTCGAAGCAATGACTCATATGATGACCTTCAGCAGTGAGCTTTGCTGTTCGGTCAATAAATGCTGACTACCCGATTCAAGCAAAGAGAACTTACATCGTGAAGATATTGCCAAGGCAAGCAACTTCCTCTTCACCGAAAAATTTGGATCTTTGTCAGCATCTGAAAGACGTCCACTTCGAACAGATCGAACACAAAAGGGTCGATTTACTGACAGGTACGAACACCCCTGAAGCACATTAGGTACAAGATCAGCGTATTGGAACCTCTAGACAACAGTATGCGGCTAAGACGGCGCTGGGATGGGTACTTCTTTGACCCGCAGGCAGAAGCATGACCAGAAAGAAGTCCGTGAATTGTTAAACTACAAAAACCAAGGTACTTTCACGAAATTTTGAAGTTTTCCGAAAATAAGTTCTCAAAGGAGACTAATAAGTGTAGTTTATCAATGTCCCAGGAAGATAAAGCCACGTTAGAAATTGTTCGAAGTTCCGTAACTATCATACGTGAGTACAACCAAATTCAGCCACCTGTCACGAGAGGAAATATACTTCCCTACATGGCTTCATTACGTGATCCCCTGGGAGTTCTCGCTCCCATTTTATCTCACCCAAAACCTTTGGTGCAAGAAGTCTGCCAGGGAAATTACGGGTGGGATGAACCCCTCAATGAGTCCATCCAGTTGACACGGGAGAAGTGTAAGTCGGAAATGTTACCCGTTGAATCCTAGTCCGTACCGAGAAGTCTTAAGCCAGTCAAGTTTGATGTTGCGGCACCCTCCCTGCTTTTATCCTCAGATACTTCCGAGCTAGGATATAGCACAGTGGTGCATCTGCGGTGTACAACTGATGCGAATATGGTTCATTATTGCTTCATAGTGGGGAAAATGAGGGTTACACTTTTGAAGTCAATTACATTACCCGGTCTATAGTTAAGGTCTAATATACTATAAGTGAAGCAGCAGCGTCAAATCATGAAAAAACCTGGGTGGGCCGGTGTCACAGGCTATGATGAGAATCTGCACAAGACGAGTTCAAACGGATATTCTGAAGCTGTCTAATGTCAAGTGCTGACGACCGGCACGGAGACCATTCGTGAATAGGGCATACACCATTTCGACTCCCGTGATTGTGGTAAAAGTAGTACCATTTTTGCATGGGATTGTCTGACGGGTGCATAGAGGTGAATGGACCGTAGGAAAGCCGTACCGGCTTCTGAGTGGCAGTGCCGAATCTGCCATGACTGTTTGCCAAACTCCACTGTCTTGCCCAGCCCCAGGCCGATCGATTTCCGGTGTGAATCGTTATTGATCTGTCTGATCGTCCTTCACACACACATACATACACACACACACACACACACACACATCCACAGGTTATTCCTTGCTCGCCTGACATCTACTACCTTTTGGTCAAATATGACCCGTGTTAGCCCCGTTCGACTTATTTTTCTACCCTCGTCTCTGACTGGACGGCGTGTGACTCTGAGACCAAGGATTCGGTTCTGTCCAGCGAGTGGATTTTGTTAGGCAATCGGAACTACGGTCAGTTGAACTGGCCTGCTGGCCCTAGATTTCCTTTGCTTCTTTCCGCCCTGTTTCTATGATACTGAGTCCCCGGTGAACATCCTGGATACCGTCACGAATTTAGTACCGCATACATACGCATATAAATCCTACGTCAAGTTGGACTTCGTTTTCTGACGTTGCGTGTAACTCTCATACTGGTCTGGACACCGGACACACAATGAAGCATTTGAATTGGCTCGAGGATCTAATAATCCCTATGTGGACCAAATTCCGCAAAATGTCAGTGGATTTTGTAGCATGTGTTCATTATCTAGGAGGCACGTTGTCACTTGTCGACGATTGTCCAATACGAGTGTGGCCGGCGGTGGTCGATTGGTTTAGAGCGTCTGCTCTCCATCTTGGCGGTCCAAGACTCGAATCTTGCTAAAGTTGGTCTCTTGTGTGGTAGACAGTAATCAGCTAACGTCCGACTTGTTACCACTTCTGACCTGTTAGGAAGTTATGTGGTTCGCCACTCCATGTCTCAAGGCCTCAGTACCGATTATCCCTAATAACGTAGAGAGCCTTTAGGGCTATGGGGCATACCCTTTTCACAGCATTCATGCCCAAGAATGTGGTTAAAAAATGCTCTTCTTTTTTTGCAACACTTGGTGTAATCGATAAAATCGTAACTGTTCTGAGTTTTTCTTTGCGCTGATATTGTTTACGCACTACACTTTCGAGCCCAACCATTCAACCTTCATGGTTATAGCCTACCTTTTTCGAGTGCCTTTTAGACACATCTGTCAATCCTCACTGAGAAGTAGGATGAATAACATGAGGCTGGCATATGCCCGCGAAAGTACAACAAAAAACTGTTTCATACTGAATCTAATAACAGAAACAAGGAGCAGCCTTGGTCAAACAATTATCTCGTCGAAATGAAAAAACTTTGAGGGTTCGGGTTTTGAAATTCGCAGCCTTCAGTCAGTTTCGTTTATTCATAACCTATGGTCATACTCGGTACTTTGATAAGTTTCTACATCAAATGTACACTCAGGCTGGTAGAATGCACGGGACACTTGGTTGGCAATAAAAATACCTTGCCTTGTTCAGTGGACTGAGTGAGTGAGTGAGTGGGTGAATGAGTGAGTGAGAGAGAGAGAGAGAGAGAGAGAGTACAGATATCCATCGGGTATGATCGTTCACAATGTAGCGGAAATCTTTCACTATCCTTTTTCAAAATAATAAAAATAATAGAGATAATCTTTTTCTAATCGTAAACTGTTCAAAGAAGAGGTTCAGTTAGACCCTACAAAATCAAGAAGTGCCCGGCGGCACGGCCGGCTTCTGTATTTGAACCAAGGATCTCGGAGTCTAAGCCTCACCAAGAATATCGTTTCGTTACCGCCGGTCACGTTAACACACTAAGCAACGTGAGTGATTTGGCAATGGACTTTTTGCCCGAAGTAGAAACGAGCCATTGTAACAAAATGTCAGGTGCAACTGAGTTGCTGTGCCCTTTTTAAGGTACTACGTCATCGGCTGACCTGAAATCTCCCAGACCACTTAAGAGTAGTCTGTATATCTCGTCTGAATAAGGGCTTTTACCCTCATAGTTTTGGACTGCATGTAGTGTTTCATTCACTCTTTTGGTTGTGATGTGCCTTGCCATAAGAAGGGCACGGTTAGCGCAGGCGATTAGTCATGACAAATTTCAGAATCGGTAGGGAATCCACTATTTCTCTGCACTGAAAATCTATCAAGAGGTCGAATAACAAATGATTTATATATACGATCGGTCTCATTCAAAAACTGTTTCACAGTTCACGTAAAATATTCACCAAAGACACATTGGCTGGTGTGTATGGAAAACTAACCACAACACTACTATCCAATGGTTATCCAATACAGTTTATTTTCAAGCACTCTGTAGAAGAGCCATGTTCTACGAAGCCACAAAGTGCTCAGAAGGTAAAAGTTTTCCTACAATCGCCATTCAGAGTTGACGACGTCAATCAACTAATTAGTAAGCGCTTGAAGTCAGTCGTCAAGCCCAATTAATAGGCGGCCGATCCAGTTATTATTTTTACAATCACACGGATGCCAACACCGTCGGTGAAAGAGCCGCTGCCTCTCTGCGCCAAATCAAATTGCGTCTATCAGTTCACCTGTGAATGCTCAGCCGTCTACACGGGCAGAACAGAGAGACAATTGCGTCATCGAATAAATGAACATATTCCGGAAAGGCTTCAAAAATCGATGGCTAATCAGTTCACAATGATGACATCATCAACGAAACCAGAAGCAATCAGATCATCAATTACGCAACATCTGATGGTGCAAAAACAATTTGTAAATCCAATCAACTCGTTTAGGATTATATACAACCCCACAAATACGAGGTTGCTGAGATATGCTGAGGCCCTAGCCATTCTCGGTTATAAACCCAAATTGTGCAAACAGCGTCAATAGATTATCAATTTGGCCCTACCCTTGTGACCTTACACCTAGTACCATCTCCACCCCATTCTTGTTCGCTCCTATAACATTTCATTCGCTTCGGTCTTGTCTCAGTTTCACCGGTTATTCTACTGACTATATAAAAATCACATTGATTGCAGTATGCAAATGTACAGATGCAGCGAAATGTTTCTCACTTCTCTTCTCAAATTTGTGACGAGAAATCATTGTTTCCAAATGATTTAGCAGCATATTTATCTGAGAGTCCATAGCTCTAATATCTTTCAAAACAATGGGAACACGCTGTTGTACATAAATGGAAAATCAGTTGGTGACCGCATCTATGGGTCTAATAATGGAACAAAAAATAACGCGTGTTCGTTTCCAGGCCCCCGTATGTATAATATAATATACTGCACTATGCTACTGCGCTGGAGGGTACATACTACTAAATGAGTATGTAAGTAGCTGGTTGCTCAGAACTCAATTACGGACAGTTGTGGATTGATAACGAACGCGAATACGCCAGAGGAACCAGACGCAGTTAGTTAAACAAAGGCATGAACTACACGACTACATCGTCCACCGGGATAATGACTGTCTTCAAATGGACTAGACAGCCGGTATGCATATGAGAGTTGTTGTTACATTTGATTAATTTGGGTGACTTTCGAAAGGCTACCGATATACACCCACGCATTGTAGATTAAAACACCACTACTGCTGCTGCTGTATTTCAACCCGAGACTAAAAATCCAATTCGGTTTGGTTTGCACTGCGCTGCCTTTAGATATGGCGTAATTCAGGACTAAAAGCACGTGGCAAGTTTCTGTATTCACCCGGGTTTTCATTGATCAATGACGATCAGCATACTGGAGGGTTAAACGAAATAGATATCTGCAATTGAGTTGTAGGAGATTAGATTTGTATATAATATGATTCATCATGCAGCTTGAACGCTCAACTCACCATTGAAAACTATGGAAGCACTGTACAGCTGTTTCATCCTTGTTGGGAATCATCAGCAGTGCACATCCACCGAGCCCCCACGGGGACTCGAACCCGGGGTGAACGATTGTGAATCGAACACCTTAACCACAAGGCTATCCGGGCTGGCTCTCAACGGTTTGTTGAACATCTACACTACATGATATAGCACCCTTCCGTCACTGGCTTTGAACGGTAACAACCCGCTTCCCACACAGCGATCGACTCCCATGATGGATATCATCAGATAAGGTGAATAAATGAAGGCATCGGTAAACTAGGATCTAGCAGCAAAGCGAAAGGAATGCGACTTGGGTTTCCGACGCAGGTGATGAAGGGAGAGGAAAACCTCACTGAAGCCAATCACTCACGCACGCACACACACACACACAAATACATTGCCATTAGACGATTTAGTTATCTTAATAAACAGTTTGATGGTTTAGCGAACAACCAGCACCCCGTTGCCTGTAATGACTCGGGAACAGGTAATCGGAGCAGACAAAGCGATAGAAAGATGAACCAGGTGATAACTTTTGCCTGAACCGAACCAACCGATTAGATCTGGGACCAGACTAACCACTGAGAGGAAATAGTTGTGAATAACAGGTGGACCAATAACTTAGCGATACCGGATTCGGCTGTAATCACCATGCATCTTATATAAACTGTTGGTGCGATATTTATTGAATCGAGTTGGTTCAAAACCGGAACAATCTTTTCACTAGAACTAGTGGCTAGTTAGAGAACACGCACACAACACGTACACAAACTATGAAATGCTACAACTGGTGACCGAAAAACTGGACAATCTGAGAGTAAGTTGAGAAGATGGTCAAAATGGTCACACGTACAGTGAGAATGAAGCAAACTTTCAGAAACAGAATCATATAATGGGGTGTCGAAGTTATTGATATAAATGAGTGATCTACAAAGTAGGTTATGTATAACATGACTGGTCGGCGAGGTCGATAGGCGACTGTCACGCACAGAAAAGTAAGTGATATTAAAATGAACATAAAGGTGCTGTCCAAAGTGATGTGTGCGGGTGTCCGATAAGCACATTTTGAACTCGTACTCGACAGTATTAGCACAGAACTACATAATTTTATGTGTACCATAAATAGCAATTAGTGGTGAGATTGTAGGACAATGGCCCATGTGGTTTGCTCGATTTCGTAAACAGATGCATTCAAAATGCAGACAAAGCCATATTTTTACCACTACACGTGGGTCGCAATCGTGACGGGATACGAACCTCTGACAGAAAATGGGACAACACCATTTTACATCGAATTAACCCAAACGTTATTCAGAACGCTGTGTTCATGCACGGAAATTACACAAGTGGTCTCTCTTCATTATTCAGGATTTTTCACTGTCTCTTTGGCTTGGAGTCCACCACGTAGGTGATGAAATAATTCTTCATCTTATGCACCATCGCATGTTGCACTTTTGGCTTCAACGGCCAATTTGTATGTAGTTCTTTGACTACCCTCTTTAGAACGGAGAAATTCATACCGATACTTTGAGGCCTGCGCTGTAATGGGTAACCGTACGAATTAGGCCTTGAACTTGCGCATACATTTACATGTCTTACAGTGAGTAAAGAATAGACAAATCGATGTGCAAGAATTTTTTTTTACAAACCTCTCGTGAAACAAAGCTTACAGTGTTATCTTGACTACGGATTGCCTACCCAGATGACTTCTTCTGTAGAACTCGAGGACTCTTTCAGTCGTAAAGTTGAAGATTTCCCCAACATTCGAAGCATCTCTAACTGACATCCACAAACAAGGCTAAACGTGTTTTCCCGATCCAAATCAATAGTGGTGGTTGTTATGATATATCGGAATTCGGCAGAATGGTTTTTCTGGGGGAAATTCCTACACCAAAAGGCATTTTTCTGAGCTTTCTACGGCTCTTCATATACCAACCATTCATACAAGAAACAAACCCATAGCCAAAATAATAGGCCTCGTGATTCGAATCCCCTAATGAAAACGATAGGTGCCCTCATTTTTTAGGCTTGCATTGCAGCCTCCATATCACGTGATACTGGCGGCACTGAAAATTGTCACTACCATATGTCCGTCAGGGATTGAGACAGTCTGAAAACATTCCCGCGTTGGATTTAGGACAGGGAACTCGTGCACTGTTTCTGATCACAACCCACGTAAAAATGTCCCATTCATTCGATTTTCTTGTTCTTCTATCTCTTATTCGTCTACTTGGAGTGGTTTTTCTGTGACTTATCAGCTAATTGATAATTCTTTTCGCGTTAAAACACTGAATAGGGTACGGCCAACTAGATTCAGAATCATAGGACTCGGCAATTCTAGCTAAATCCCCTTTACGAAAGTGCCGAGAAAGTTCAGTTTCATTGAATCTTTTCAGCACTATCGCGATAACGATGTAAGGGTCTAACAAGGCGCGCTCAAATAACCTTGAAGTGTGCACTCATACGGAAGCGAACAAGAATCTCTTTTTTGCAGTAAGTTTGGCAGTCATTGTTGAAAAGCACTTTTAGAGCTCTTACGTCGGGAAATCACCAAATACTGAAAGAATTTTTCCCAAACTTATGATATAAGAACAACCATGACAAATATATTAGTCGAACACAACGGCTTCCACCAAAATATTTGGGTAGTAAACCTACCAAAATATATCCTAGGTTGATCAGTTTAGTTATATTTCCATATCTTGTTAAATTTTAGCTTACTTTGTACAGAGCCTTTTACCTTGGCACCAAAGATCATACATATTCAACTACCCATCTGGCGAAAAAGAATCAACTCAAATAAATGGAAATTTTCAGTGAATTAGGATCATCACTCGAATGCTTGATTTACTTCAGTTGTAACGGACTTCTAGTAGTCGATGAGATACGAGTAACACAATCCAAAAAAAGCCAAGGGTTCAATTGTGGGTCTCACTACGGTTCTTTATAAAATAATCGTAAATTCTTCATTCATTCTTCATTCTTCATAAAAGAGCCACTAGTTATCTTTCCTGTGCGAGCCTCTTCACCACAGCTCAGCAACGTAGACCCATGCGTTAGTCTCCAGCCACGCAAAATACATCCAGAAATCGCTTAAACAATGTGTCGTTAGGCTCTTCCACGGCTTCAGTAGGCAGGGCTTTCCATAGATTGGTCATCCTCCAAGATAGACAGTATACCAGTGAGAGGCCCACCAACTGCAGCTTTTTAGAGTTAGTAGGTGTCCGATCGTACGGTCAAGTCTGAGAAGAGGGAACTCTGTACGTAGTTCAGGGCCAGAGTCACCTCTAATGATACGCCTGGTGAAGATCAAGTCTCCTCGGATTCTGCGATAGGCAGCTGGAAACAATCCAGTAATCTTCAGCAGCTCTTTGTAGCTGAACCCGTGTAGCCCTCCAACAAGGCGGGTTGCTCCTCTCTGCACTCTTTTCAACTGTGCCACTTCTGTCATCGTACAAGGGAAGACCGCTGACCCCTCGTATTCCAGCCTAAGAAGTATATGGGTTGCATAGAGTATCTTGAAAACTTTGAGTGAGATACGGCTGAATGATCGAGTAATCAGCCCAAAGATAATCCATGCTGAAGCACAAACTTGGGCGGTGTTGTTCCTCATTTTTAGTGACCAGGCTACCATCACTTCCAGATCTTTTCCACGGGCAAAACGGCAAAAGAGAGCCTCATGTAAATACTGCACCCCATTGCTCGACAGTGTCTCTGCTCGCATATGCGCACACTTGTCGGAGTTGACCGGCAGTGAACCCAGATCTGACCACCTTTCAAAGGCTTTGATATCCTCTTGAAGAACTAGCTCATCTGCATTTTAATTAATCGTACACCAGATCTTAAGGTAGTCTGCATGGATGAGACACGGCGATTGAAAGATAGACGGTAGGTCACTGATATAGGCCAGGAACAGGAGCTGGCCTCGAACCGATCCACCACCACTGGTGGCCACTTGCCATGTTGACGTTGACTGCTCTACTCATGCTGCAAAGATTTTTCCTTTTAGAAAGTCCTTGATCCACATCATCGAGGGGTCTACAACAGCGAGAGCATTGAGCTTACCTAGTAGACGGTCGTGCGGAACTTCGTCAAAAGCTTTGCTAAGGCCCACGAAAATTACTTCCGTAGGATGTCCTTCGGCCCTGGCCATTGTCCAGCGTTCTCGTGCAATAAGCAAGTTTGCCAGGCAGGACCTATTTTTCCAAAATCCATGTTGTTGTTGGCATAATAGTCATTTATTCCGATAGGCTTTCTAAGACTCGTGGCCAGGAGGTGCTCCATAACCTTTTCCACCATCGATATTAGACTAACAAGACCATAGCTGATGGCCTGAGCCTTCGCCCCGCCTCTGGATACAGTGGAGTAACAACAGCCTTCTTCTATTCCTGGGGGAGCTATCCCGCTGCTAACCTCGCCATGAACAATCATGCGACCGGCGGAGTTAACACATAGGTCAGCTCCTTTACCAATAAGGGAAGCACACCATCAGGTCCCGGGGATTGGTTAACTTAGATGGTCCGCTCGGCTGCCGCCACTTCTTCCTCAGTGATTTCCTAGCACGACATACGGAGATCTTCCACTGACATATGTGAGGAATGGTGGTGCCTCTGTTCAGGAGTATAGACTGATAAAAATTGCCTCGCCAGTATCTTCACCTTGTGTTCATCTGTAACTCCCAGCGAGTGTCCGTCCAATAGGGCTGGGATTGTAGTAGGACCTTGCATCCCCCGTCGCAGATATGCAAACAGACTTTTGTGTGCACGAACCGAGTCCATTGCTAACGTCTGCTCGAAAATAAGTCGCCTTTCTCGCTTCAGCTGGATACACTGATTACGGATAGTGCGGTAGCGGTCATATCTTTATCCATTTGGGTGACGTAGTTTCCATGTGCCATTCCGACACTTCAAAAGACTCTTGACTATCGAGTCAAACCAACCTGAGCCTTCTGCATGCGATCTTTGTCTGAATGGTAGGGAAAAAGTTTGGCGTAAGTGAAGGATTACATCTCGAGTGACTCCCCAAGCCTTGTGTATTTTGTACGGTCCTTGCGGGTACCACATCATTGAGGACGCCGCCTCCCTGACTTGTTGGATCGGCATTCGCAAAAGATTGAGTGCACCATATGGTCTAAGAACAAACATCGCTCCTGTCTTCCAGCTGATGGTCAGCATGGCATAATCTCTGCTCCCTAGTGGAGGTAGGTACTCAGCCTGCTCGATATCGGAAAGTCTTGGAAATATCACCAAGTCTAGGATAGACGTTCGATGATCTTGGGTTCGGGTCGGCATTCTGACCTGCCGGTACAAAGAAAGCTCCAGCACTGTTGAAAGGAACTCACGGGAAAATAGATCCGCTTCTGCGTTGCACCGTAGACTCTTCCAGTCCATATTCGGCGAGCTGAAGTGACCATCGCTAGCCCAATGTTGCACGCCAGTCAGTATTTCTTTAAGATGTGACTCTGGGGACCGATAAATGATTCCGAGCAACTCGAATCCACTGGGTGTTACCTTTACGCGACACCAAAGAGACTCTCCAAAGCCCTTGGGGTCTATTTGGCGGTCCATCCGTAGCGAAGAGAAGTCGGCTTTGATGTATGTAGCCACTTCTTCCCTTCCTGAGCTGGACTCCTGTCAGCACGGAACAAAACTTTACCAAATTTTACTCGGTCACTTTATTTAGTGTTCCACCTTCAAGTGACCTGCAGTACTTGGATGCTGTTACGCTTATTTCGCCTTTGTTCACGCAAGGATTAGAAGTACTTCCCAGTATCTTGTTGGATCAGATTATGCCGTACACCCGATCACACATAACACGCAAATTACTCACGCAGTGGTGAGACTGTTGATACAAAACAAATCAGGTGGTGTTTAACGATGATTCAAGTTCATCTGATGCCAAGTGTCACTTCATAAGTGAACACATAGAGAGATGACGCAATTTTCGTGTTCGGCTTTTTGTGGCTTGATTAATATTTAAATCTGTAAGCTCTGAGCGAAGCTCTACTAACTGGTTTACGGAACTCAGCTGTACGGGTTGCAAAATACCGGTCAACTCTGTGAAATACGCAATAACTTAACTGATTTAACGAAGCCCCGTACGTGTGGTGTGTCGGCCTGGTGTGAAGTGCCGAAAAGACAGATCAGTTTTCCACAAACCGTTTTCTAATAACAGACACTGGAGATATTGCACGACAAAAATCATTTCTTCATTTAAATTGTCATGGCTCATCGAAAAAGATGAACTGCATAGCCCGAGTAATCCACAACGAAAATCAACAGTGATCAGTCTCTTCACTCACACCGGTGACACTCCATATCCGTCGAATTCCAGCTTCACTGCTAAGAAGGTCTTTGGTCACCGAAGTTCACGTAACCACCGTGGAAAAACAGAAATCCAACAGAACGAGATGGAGATCAAAGGATAGAGGACACCACTGTTTATTATTTTTACGGCCACACACGTCTTCCAAAAGGATAACCAAGTGTACCGAGATGCGCATACCGTCGTGGTAACTTACACTGTTTCTCTGTGTATATCCCATCTGAAATAAATTGGTTACAAAAGGCATTGAAAAAAGGGAAGCAGATGACGCTTCATTTGTCAGCTTCGTAACTCATCTGCAATTATTGATTTCCACTTTCCCCGATTGCCGTACCAGACACTGCCTTCGTTGTTCTTATGCACGAACCTCTTCCGCTCCATGATTCTACTCCACGAAACGTGTGACTTTCCCGCCATTCATCTATCTATGTGAGGATGAATGTGAAACGAGAATAATAAATCCAGTCATTTCGTTTTTCCTCGCGCCGGAAAAGTTAACCAGAATTTCAGCATTTTACTGGGAAAGCCACATTGTTGTTTCATGTGGACCACACTTTCCAGTGGACCTAATTATTGCTTGTGCATTTTTTGACGTTAAACCACTTTTATTCGGGGTATCCTTTGTAAGAACGTGAAGTTTCACTCAATAACCCACAGATATTCTCAATGCTTTTGAAAATTCGTGCTGGTCGTAGATCAGGTTGGTGTTGTTCAAGGCTTCCAATCGCTAGTCTTGGTATTCAGATCACCCTGACGATGTCACCTCGACTGGTGATGAAATGTTTGTGACCTAAAAGTCAGGCTCAGGGATTAGGAGCAATTAAACCCACGAAGATATTTCAACATGGAAGTGCTGGAGCTTCGATATGTACCTTCGACTGAAAAAATAACACACGCGCACGCCACAGAAACCTCGACCAAATAGAATAACGTGACGTATCCTATCTGGTTCATTCGAGTCATAAATTGCCAAACAAATCTGATGAATCTGTTAGTAGGATATTTAGTGACTACTCTTCAACCTATGACTTCATTCTAAGACCACCGGTACCACATAAACCTCTTTCCTTTGACTGTTCACCTATCCTATTGGTATGACATACCGACTATTTTTGGCACTGTTCCAAACACTGGCTTTGCAGGCAAGTCGTCTGGATGCCGAATTAACAACTCCGGCTTTCTTCAAGCTGCTATGCTTTTGCTCTTTTTCAAAACCTCAGTTAGCAATATTCCGTCTTGTTATCTAGCAACAGTCATCACATATCCAGATGTGGTAATTATTTGTCATGCTGTATCAACCGAAGAGGTAGTTATTGACCTATTTGATAATTTTCGGAACGTGGTGAGTTCTTCTGAATAGAATGATATTTCAAGGAGCCTTTCCTACTTTTCTGAATAGATCTTCATGCCATCTCGCCTAGCTGTTCCGAATGATCAGTATACTAAACGCACTGAAGTTAAATACGATTGAAGTTAAATACTGATCTTCTCATGTAGTCAGTTGTGTGCCCGAGTTTCGCTGATTTACCTTTCATGTTCAATAGCTCAGACATGTCTGCGGTAAATCTACATCTATATTTTTCTTTTTTTTACACAAACGTCTTTTTGAACATACAGCTTCTCTACCTTGCCATATTTTCCATATTATCAAAGCAAGATTTTGATTTCATTTTGACGACGTGGTATTTCCAGTAAAATGCTAAAATTCTGGTTAACGTTTCCGGCGCCATGAAAAACGAAATGATTGGATTTATTATTCTCGTTTCACATTCATCCTCACATAGATAGATGAATGGCGGGAAAGTCACACATTTCGTGGTGTAGAATCATTGGGCAGAAGACGAAATACTAAATAAAATTAGAGGTTCGTGAATAAGAACAACAGTGACAGTGTCTGGTACGGCATTCATCGTAAGCGCAATTAGGACTGCTTGGTCAAAATGTGTCAATCAAAAGTCCTTCGTGAACCAATCAGAAAGACGATATCGACGCCAACCTAAAGGTGGCAGAAGACCTAAGATCCATGTTACTGTACAACTTTCTTATTAGTTTTATCAGTTACTTCGAGTATTTTTTTTCTTTCGTAAGTATAATTGAAAGGTTTCAAAAACTGGTCCGTCAAATTCGCTTCTGAAATAGCGAAATGATATCAGTAACAATGTCCAAGTTCAGCTGGTCACTTTAAAGTGAAACTCAAAAAAGAACTGATCGGATATAATATGGAAAGGTTTTGTTTTGGCTTATATAATCTTTTATCCAAAGAATCGATAACAGTTGGGACTCAGTATAAGTCTTTTTTGACTGACCTCGTATCAATGAGACAAATCTAACAGCTATTCTCTTCCCAAAGAGACTGCCTGCCTGAGTCAAAGGCACTAAGAATAGAAGCATAAAGTGAATGAGATCAACAATCAAACTAATAACTAGAAATCATGAAGATGAATAAAGATTTCGAATGTAACTACGCCACTGACCGCGACACCTAGCCATATCACTTCGTTTCCAACCATTTGGTAGGCGGATCACGTGGACCCCAACCTAAAAATCCAACAAGTACTTCATAGCCAAGTCCACTGATCAAAGTCCTTATACTTCTCTGCCATGTCATGGGCTGACCATCTCGACCTACCTTCCAACCATTACCTGTCTCGGAAAACAGAGTACTCTGAGGATGCACGTCGGTGGTCATGCGTAAAACGTCTCAGCCACAGTGATCTGTTTATGTTCAGTACCTGATAGAGAATAACCTAAGGTTTCCAAAGCCCTATGCCTAGCTTCAGGTTTGCTAGTAAAATGTCTCTATCATATTCGGGCAATGCTACGGGAACATCAATGCTCAAATACTGAAAGTCTGCTATCCTAAAAGGTTATGTTGCTGAGCCGCATAGAAGAACGAACCTAATTGCCTTGTTGTACACTCAACCCTTGGCAGACAATTGCATATCAAACCGACGTCACAAATTGCGGGGATGGCAAAAGCCAAGCCAGCCTTTTGTATACGCCATGACGCATCATCTGATATCTATCCACTTGAAGAAATGTAACAGCCCGGGTAACAAAATTTATCCACTTCAGCTAGAGCTTCCTCTGCCAAGTGATAATACCTGCATCGGTTCTCTTGCAGAATTATTTGGAAGTTTCACTGTAGAAGTGGCTCAGCTGAACTGTCCTTCAAAGTGCTCCGCACAACAATCCGGACCACTTCAATGAGATTGGATTACTGACTTGTCGGATGCCTTCGTTAACATACTTACACCAGGCTTTCGTGGACCGGTACCTCTAATCAAACAATAAAGGTTCCGACTACTACCAGTAGACCCAGCTTTCTCCATTTCCCTACGTTTTGTAATCCAACACTGCTCACGGTCATTTTGCAGGCTCCAAGTCAGTTGGCGTCTCAGGGATTTATACACTCCCCTGAATGTGGCATTCGGAGAGACGTATCTCTGAGCATGCATCGGAGCAACTGATGTCAAAGATACTTTTCGTTTACTAGGCCTAATTGAACCGGAGTCTCGTCTGGTATTGGAAGCAGTGTACAAGGCTTCCTTGATCTGTTGCCAGCGTTCATGTGGGTCATGCACATCCGACTGAATCCAAGACCACGTAGATAGCTCGTACTGAAAAGCAGATCGTCGGTTATCGCCTAGAAACAACTGCGCAAGAGGAGTGGATTTTGTGTGGGTGCGACCACGAAGGAGGCACAAACAGAAACGAACAGGTACCATGGCATGATCTCAGTCCACAGATGGCATCTAAATGAGTGCAAATCTTCAACTGAACCACGTCAGCCGTGACCAGTGACAATATGGCCAATCTGAGTCCAACATGAAGGTGTAGGAGGATGGCATGTGAGTCCATGCCGCTTCTTATGGCAAATTTTGGTACTCACCAGAAACTATCTGTGGTCGAAGCACAGCTGGATGAGACGATTTTCGTTGTCGATACGATAGGGAGAGACAGCAAACCCTCCTCCACTGTGCTTTTGAAATCCCCCAAACAACCAACTTTTTTGTTGAAATCCCCAGCGATAAACACCACGTCTGTTAAATGCTCACTTCAAAGCAGCTGAGGTAAATCGTGGTAGAATTCGTCCTTGGTCACAGGGGAACTGTAGTTTGTGGGCGCATACACAGATACGACGAACAGGCATTGGTTCTTAGGTTTGTTACTGTTGACATGCACAGAATTGTCCATCCAAACTGTACACAAACGACTGCTGACTGGAATCCAGCCTAGCACTGTATACTCTGCTTTCATGCTTAGAGCAGTCTCAACGCCAGCCTGACCACGAGCACTAGACACCGAATCACCCGACACACGAGGAGTTAAGCGAGAGACTGAGGTTGTATCTGGATTGCGGGGAGTGATCACATAAGTAGGGTCTTGTATGTATGTTTTGGAGATACGGCATACATTTATTTCGAAAGTGCCGACAGTTTTAATGAGAGCTGTTTGTTGCCCTATGTGACTAAGTGTGCGGAAGCTGAAGGCAACCAAGTGAAGGGAACATCAAAGACTGATAGGTGCGATCGATTTATACCCAACTCTTGAACTATTGCTCACTTCAGAGTAGCAAATACCTGTGGCGTTCCGCGTTGCCCGGAAAATAAAGGAGGGGAAATTAGCAAGGCCCTTTACAGAAAAGATACTGAAGGCTTCTGGGCGAATCATACTTTGCAGCTTTCCCCACCACAGGAACCCTTATGAGAGTCTTTGACTCAAAAGTCTCACCCACAAATTAGTAGGGCCTTAACCTAGCACGGAAACATGACCGAACAAACCGTGAAGGGACTTCTCCTGGTCTGTCACATGAAGCCCATTCGTTGCACATTTTCTGTCTTGTCTTCGCTGGTGCTCTGTTATCAATCCACTTTACGGATCTAGTCATTAGCCCCATGCAACCGATACAGCAAACGGAACGCGAACGGAGCAGCATCCTTTGGACTGAGGGCTGCCCAGCTTAGGTGGGCGTTAACTGCTCAATAAAGCACGATCACTTTTGTCATCGTCGAGAGAAACTCCAGTTACTCCACTGCTACGTCCATCTATTAGTGGTTTTTAGACCGGTAAACTGTTTCTCCGTGTTTATTCGCTGGAGTGTCCTCTCCGGGGGCATAGTGATTAGAACCATATGTTTCTCACCAACTGGTTCAGAGGCTGGACTTCATCTGGTCTCTGCCGATCTATGTCAGGCATGGTTGCATCTGTGGTTTAGGAAGCGATCCTACAAAGCTCTTTGGGTGATGGAGGCATACAGTTCATCACACCAAGCCAAGGTGTAGTCTCGTCGTGATAGAAGGGAACTGCTAAAGGTTTGTGTAACAGTTAGTACATCATTTCCCAGGTACATGTACATCAGAATCCGCTATTCGGAAGAATCATTCATTCGGACTAGGGATACAGTGTGTTCCACCTCACTATCCACTACTCGTTTTCATGAAAGCTGGCCGAGACCAAGTTGGACTGAGAAACGTAAACCATCCGGTTAGCACACTGCTCTTAGTCGCACAACGCGAAGAAAGGTGACAACGGCCGCATTGGTCAGCACTAACATTCGTTCCCTCTTTGGAAAGACGTCTTTCCTAACCAGTGCCCTGAAATCTCGGACTAACACGAACACCTACGTGACCTGTATCCAAGTTCCTTGGTTAAATAAAATTATTGATGACGGGCTCGTTCCCCTTGAGAACTTCGAGTGCTTTCGTCAGGACGGAAAACAGTGTAAGAAGATGACAGGCGGTGATATGATTACTTACGTGAATTCCAAGTGGTCTGGTGAGCCTGGAGTTGTTCCAACTTTCTTTTGTAGTGTTGTTGGCTGGGTGGTTCTTAAATGTCGCCTCAAGTGCTCGTCTTTTAGAGGTACTGTGATCGGTGTCTTGTGCATATCTTGCTCTTGTTGCCAGACTGACATTAACCTGTCCTTTGACTTCTTTATACCCCTTCTGATTCCATTACTTTCTGACTGTTTATGCATTGTTGTCGGTGGTTTTATTCACCAGCCCACGTTTGCTTTACTTGACTTTGAATTTATCGACCCCTGTATTAATCCAACGAGGGGAAAGTGCTATTTCAGACAGAATTATCACGAATCAGCTCAAACATTTTCCCTTACAACTAAAAGCTCCTGTTTCAACGAGTAATAACGATCTCATTACCGTCAAACACTAAATTTACTCGCGTTCAGAATACTGTTCACTCGTCAGGGCAAAACGGATAAAGCTTACCTCTAGAAACGTGTCATCCAACAACATTGCCCTTTTCAAAGATCCATTTCAATTGTTTCTTCGTGGTTTTCTTTCTATTGCTCTCTTTGTCCGCTAGACAATTACAAAGACATTGAATGTGGTGTTCGATTTGTGTTGTTCTACGGAGAATGTATTTCCTACCAAAGGCAGAATCGTTTCTCCATTGCTGAAATCCTTGAGAGGGCGGAAAGAACTTGCCTAAAAACTGCATGACCAGGCACCTGTGAAAAAATCCCACCCCGATCAAACAGAAAATACGACGGTTGAATACGGCATTTTTCCACCACTTTTTCCCTACCACTAATGACAAACCTTACTGGTACGGAATCAAGTTCCTAGGTGGACAATGGTCCCGGTCAAAAAACTACGATACATATGCCAACAGCTGGAATGACGCGTTTAATCATCCTTCATCGGACACCCTACTATCCCACATTCTTTCTGTTCCCTCAGATATAGAGCCGTTTTCCTCAGAAGAATTTTTCAAGTTGCTTTGAACCTTGAAATCGGCTTCTGCTGTGGGTCCGGACGGCTTATTCTCAGCTGTTCTCAAGTTTGGAGTAAGTCGACCATCCGGAACTACGATTCACCTAATCCATAGACCTGTTGATGCTGGTGCTATTCCTGCCTCCTGGAACCCCGTGACAGCAGTACTTATTCTCAAACATGCTACTTCTAACATTTTGTCAAAACGTTTTCATCCCGTCAGCATCACCTAATCTTCTTCCTTTTTTATTCTTCTTCTATTTACTTCCCTTTATTATGTTATCATGGTACAGTATTTCAGGAAGACGGTCGCGGCCAGTCTGAGGGTGCCAAATGGGGAAAGTGATCGGAAGCATGATTCGAACCCGGGACCGACGGGTTGAAAGCCTCGCCATGATGATGACTGTTTGACCACGGCCGGTTAGCCGAGCGGGTTATCCCTAGACAATTGCGCTCTTCTTTTTCTGTTCCAAATGATCCCCATCAGTTCAGGTAAAACCTCAACAGATGCACTCTAGATGCAGCTGTTTCAGTTAGCCACTTCATTTCAAAGAACCTAAATAGCTCCACGAAATCTTTTAGACTTATTTTCCTCGACTATTCCTCCGCTTTTGATTCGGTTCCCCGTTCTCTATTTCTCCATAAGCTGGAGTCTTTTAGTTGTCCCACTTCTTTCCTGTCGTTGTTGAAAGAATACTTTTCTAAGGGAACTCAGCATGCTTAAATTCGTGCGAGTTTATCGAGTTCTCTAACTAACAACTCTGGTGTTCTTAAGGGCACCGTTCTTTCCCCATATACCAGCGACCTGATTACCACACCAAATGCACAACATTTTAAATACACCGATGACGTGTTGATCCATCCAACTATCTCCAACCAACCATACATTAACTCTTTTTCCGAGAATTCATGCAATGTTCAGAATTTTCGTCCCTTTCTGGACTAAATCAGAACAATTCCAAATATTTTCAGTGTACTTTCTCTCTCGTTTGTTCCTCTTGCTCCAATAAGTAGTCAATCATCAATAATGTCCCCGTCTCCAGAACTGACTCGGCCAAATACCTAGGTGTTACCATCAGCACCAATTTACAATGGTCTTCTCATATTCTTGACTGTGTTAAAAATTACGTATACGCTTTCTTCAAATTCATGGACTAAGGCGGTTTTGCGTCACACA
Source organism: Fasciola hepatica (assembly GCA_948099385.1). NCBI lineage: Eukaryota > Metazoa > Platyhelminthes > Trematoda > Plagiorchiida > Fasciolidae > Fasciola > Fasciola hepatica. Next base: position 644,893 of record CANUEZ040000077.1, read on the forward strand.
AGTTGTTATTTTTTTCCTTTTATTCATCAATGTACTTTCCCGGTCTTACTATACGGTAGCCTTTTCCGGTCTAATTAAGAAAGATTTTATCATATTACACTGCAGCTCGGCCATTATCAATCACGTTTCTTCGAATCCCATAGGCTCTCTTATCTACAAAGTTTGCGATTCGCACATTACAGCCGGTGAAAATTTCGCCAAGATGATCCTCGTGGACCTCACTCAATCCCTGTACCGTGACTTATTTGCATTCGTTTCGCGTCTCGCCCCCCGGTTCGACATTAGGACTTGCCCCCCCCCCCCCCCCCCCCCCGCCCTACAAATGTCTGTTGTAACTCTACAGCGCCTTGTTTAGCACATGTTCTGGTTAACTGCATGACAGGCATAGAAGAAATTCGCACAAACCTCGGTGGCTGAACGGATGTTATTTCTACAGTATTTATTTTTATGTTCATTTCAAAGTGTTAATGGTGACTTTTTCTCCATTTGGCTGAAATATGAGTTTGTTACCTTGCTGAAGTCTTCAGTATAATACAATACCAACCGGTTTTTTTAATGTCCATCAAAATGACCAAGCAATTTTCCAAACATCCAATAGAACAAGTGGAAACTAAAGCATAATGCCGAATGAGTTTGTTGGCCAAATTGCGTTATTTCTCATACACATACACACACACTCACACACGCGGTGATTCACCATCCAGTGTCAACACTCCACGCACCATTGGCAACTACGGAAGCAATGTACAGCTGTTTCATCCTTGTTAAGAATCATCAGCAGTGCACATCCATTGAGTCCCCATTGGGACTCGAACCGGCGGTGAACGATTGTAAGTCATACACATAACCACCAGACTATGCGGGCTGGCTCTTAACGGTTAGTTGACAATATACACTAATATGAAAGGGTGCTATACACTGTAATCTGCTTAACACATGTGATGCAAATATGGTCATTTATTGGTTGGTGCCTCTTTCTGACCCCACTACGGCCTCGAGAAGTTGCTTGTCAATTGTTCAAATTTCTGAAAAATCCATCGGAAAAATGTGAACAGTGGCCCGAAACAGCCACGGAGAAAGCGCTTTTGAAATGACTTGGACGTATTGGACGAAAATTCTTCTCCGAATTAAGTGATTTGTCGAATGGACGATCTGGGAATTCTCGTAGAATCAGAACAGGCGACAGCGCCTTGAATGGGACAAAAAATACCAAAATCCTATGCTGCTTCGCAAATTTCGTATAGTTTTATCTGTTATTTCGCGTATTCTTTCTTTTCTCTGTCAGTACACTGCAATGGTGTCGGAAACTAGTCCGTCACAGTTCGCTATTTGTCTTGCGAATAATCGGTCAGTCTGTTTATGGGTTTCAAACAACTTTGGCCACTTGAATAGAGCTTCTGTTAGAGCAGAATTAGCAATTTAGTTAAATTTTCTCTGAGGAAGAAGAATTGCTCACGGTGTCACTGACGTTTCACTGCAGAAAATTCAGTGTTACATCACACTGGATTATCACGTTCAACGTGACAGATGTTGGCTTTAGGAGTGTGATTAGTAATTCACTTTGAGTCGAAACCACTTACTGATACCACTCAATCGCTTTTTAGTACTATCTGGACCCACGAGACTCATCAGTTAGCTTGCAGGTGGGCAGCAGATTTGTTGGTGCTTAATGTCACCGTTCCCAGAAGCCTCTTCAGTTTCTCATCAAAAATCGAGGCTTAATTTTCCAGGTAATATTCAACGTCTTCCGAAAAATAGCGAACAAACAAATGATGATGGAGAGCAATCGAATTTAACTTCCGACAAAACCACACCCAAGAATAGCAGCATAGCCCTGGCCGTCCACCGCGCTTTTGTCAGGTGAGGATAGTGGTATCGAACTTTCCCCGGGTGGAAAAGTGTTAGACCTTGAATATGTGGACTACATGGTTCTTCCAAGTGAAGATCCACGTAAGTTGCAAGCTTTTCCAGACAGCTGGACTAACTGCGTAGCAATGTTCGGCATGCCTATTGCACTTTCAAAGTGCAAGTTGCTGTTGCAGGAATGGGTTGGTTCAATACCACACCTTTCAGTGTCTGAAGAGACCATAGACCAGGTAGACAAGTTCCGTTATCTGGGCAGCTGCGTTTCACCGGGCGGTCGGATATCGGATGAGGTGTGTTTGCCAACCTCAATCATCTGCGGCATCGACATGACATCTGCTTATCTATCGAAGGTCGAGCGTATGCTGCAGCAGTCGGGCCAACGCTTCTGTATGGTTCGGAGACATGGCCACTACGGGTGAAGGATATGCGGAGATTGTCGGTATTTGAACACTGATTTCTTCGTAGCATTGCTCGAATCTGGTGGGAACGCCGTGTGAGTAATGCTGAGGTTCGGCGGAGAGTCTTAGGGCCACGGATCAAATCATTAGACTAAATACTTGAGCTCACCAGGTTAATACGATTGGGATGTGTTGCGCATACCCCATGGCAAGATTCCTCGTCGCGCAATGTTTGCTGAGACGGGTGACGGCTGGAAAATGAGTAACGGTGGTCAATCCATGACAGGGCATGATAAACCTAACCAGTGGACTAAGCCACACTGGAGGATATGGCTAGGTGTCGCGATCAGTGGCGCTCTTATATTCGCAAACTTTCTTTATCGACTTGATACCAGTTTTTGCAATAATCTTATTACTCCCTTCATATTTTCGTTCTTTATCAGTGGTTCCTTTCGAAGTTGCCGCTAGGGATAGCAATCAAAGTCACCGCACCTAGTGCATGGTTAAGGGTTGTCTGAACTGAAATTATGACAAAAGATTGTTCAATATTGACATTAATGACTTGGACCATTCGATCTAACGAGTCTCGTTTCCGTCGATTTGCAGGCGATATTTGGCAGAGCACCCACAAACATGAAGATTACAGACGCGTCAGTATCTGTCTGGAAGTCCATTTCTAATCCATTCACCAGCATGGTAGCGAAAACGCTTTCTTGTTTTGCCGGAATCTGAGCCCCATCTACTCGCTGTCCGTTTTGCAAGTTTTGGCTGGTGATTATTGCTGTTCTGGAAAAACATTCTGGAGCAAAAAGATTGTTTCTTGCGCATATCGCACGTTTTTCCCCAATCTGCGACGTGCAGTCTGCCACAAAAATAACATTCCTTCTTTGACTCCAGGCGTTTCACAGTAGTTATCTTGTATACGCCACGCAATTTTGACGTACCCAAGCGTTTTTCGGTTATCTCCCCCCTCTACAAATATCAATGCATTTTTGGAGTTTCAACTTTTGCATTTTCAGCAGCGTTTTCATTACCGTGTGAGATGGACGGCTTTTGATTCGAATTCCATTGCTGACAGCGTCCGATAATCATCATATTGTGCGCACAGCCTTCAATTATCAGCCACTCACCTCATGTCGGCCATCACCAAGTAGGCGGGCGGACTGATCACAGACAACTATTAAATCGTACCTCCGAAAATGCTTTTTTCACGTCAGTTTCCACTGCCGCGAAGTTAAAAGCAAGTTCTTCAGGAGAAGCAATCAGTATATTGTTACAGCATGCAACAAGGAAATCTTAGTCAATGCTGAGCAAATTGTGGCTCATAAAGCAAAATGCACCAATCAGATTGCCTAGTTAAAGTGCGCCAACCAAAACTCCTTTATGGACCAATCGGAAACGCGACATCGATGCTTCATATCCGACACACCACTCACAAACACTTCCCACGAGGTCAGTGAACGGCTGGAATTTCACTAGTTATCTTGGATCATTGAACAAAGAGGGCCTCACCAAATAAGACTATCGAGAGCTCTCAAAATTAGTATTAGGCATTGCAAGGCGAGATGGTCAGAGAACCAACGCCCACATTTTCAACTGATTCCTGAGCTTTGTGGACCTGTGTCAAAAAATACGGTTCTATGTGAGAAATCCGTTTCTAATGGTGGAATAGTACAAAACTCCCGGTACCTGGTTCACGCAAACCACGATTCACTGAGTTTTGCAACATGTGCATCTGCGTTGGGTGAACTGATAAGGGTCCTGATTGACCCACACATTAAGGGTAGTGTAATCGACAAGACGACGGACTCCGAGGCTCTAGCACAAGAACGATTAGACCACCAACTCTCACCCCAAATTTGTTTTCATGAACGTTTCGCACCACACCTGTTCATTCATTCAACTGCAACATACAAGGACCTTCCGCTAGGGGTTGCACGTGTTCAGTCTGCAAGAGCATAACAAAAAGAAAAACTCCATGAGCCGAGGCTCAGCAGTTGCATCGACAGGTACCAACATTTACATTAGTCCAACAACAATATGGCACCTTACGGCCTAACTATTGCACAACCACGCATTGGACAGTGACCTTACACAGGCGCTGACGTAACGCACTGGCACAGACCGCTATTCCCATACTCTGTGACGTAGGCATTCGTGACTGTTTATACACTTACTGGGCTTCGGCTCTCTCTCTCTCAGCCTTTGCAGCTGGCACACTAGAAGTCTGTTATAGGCATCTCGAACAATGCACTGAAAAGGGCAGACCCCATAGCCCCGAAGACTGTCATGGAAGATCAGTGAGAATGGCCTTGAGGCCTGAAATGAAGAACCAAATAAGGTTCCAAAAGGCGAGTCATTGTTACGAGGAGGGCGACCGCGATTTGCTCCCCGTGGCACTAATGTGCCCACAGGTGGAGGGATTCGAACTTTAGGTCTCAGGGATGATAAAGATGTATACCTGCCGACCGACTCCAGTTGATTAGGTTCAATCTTTCCGAATCCCAGATTTACTTTGATAATATAAACTTCTGCCACGGAAATTTCACAGAAGGAACCGACCCCCACCCGCGCGTGACTATTATGTTGATCCGATAGTAATGGACAACCTTTCAAGAATATAACTCTAATAAGAATTTGTTCTGACTGTGACACTGAATATGTTTGCCGCAGATACCAGCGAATAAAACTGTTAGTCCAAATACCCGATCGAGTGTTCTTGAGTTGCAAAATGAACCAGACACCTATTTGAGTTTTCAAATGTGGCCGTTACCAACCATCAGACTGATCAAGTTTACATACGATATGCTCAGCAAGTAAGCCCTCTTTAAGGGACCGATAAGTGCAATTTGGATTTGATTTTTCAGATTTCAGCAGACAGTCAAAAGGCACATTTTCATCGGCAGTACAGCTTCTCTTGTCTCTGAACATCAAATCAGTATGATAATAAAACAAAAACACATCAACAAATGATGCCAAATTCTACTCGTCGATTGAATTCCACATTCAACCCAAGGAAGATTTCGGTCCAGTTGTGAGACGGACAGAACTCGAAAAACAGAAGGTTCACAGACGGACCAAAAGAGATTGGGTAACAGAAAGAAAGAAGAAGCTGGTCATTCAACATTACCCAACATCGGAATAAACGATTTCGGCTGAGGACTACTCATCATCGTCATCATCACCACCATCATTATCGGGAAGGAAGAAAAGGAGATACATAAGAAATGGAGAGAGAGAGAGAGAGAGACAGCCGAGCGGAACGAAGACAAACCAAGTTTCATTCTTCAAAATACACATGATGAGATACAGAGGTAAAATGTGTGACGATAAGGTGGAGGAGCAGGGAGAGAACAGCCAGCTAAAAGAAATAAACACAGTGTATGTGCGTAGAGAAAGACGACAAAAGTAGGGACAATAAGCACAGAAACAGAGCAGAACGAACCACAAATGAGTCCCCGAAAGGAAGACCGGAGGTGGTTTGCACGGTCATTCCCCCCCCCCCCCCCTCTCAACTGCGAAAGAACGTTGGGTTCACGATCGGGATACCTTTGCACTCGAGGTTACAGCCGAATAGAATTATGTAACTTTCGTTCATTTAATTTCTCTTTCTGTTATGATATTCATTAAAGGAAAATACTAATAACAATAAAAACAAAAATCGATGATTACGGAGACTCAGGAGACAGTATCGGGTTGAAAACAAGAAATAAATGGGATGGAAAACAAAAATATACACGTGTCAACGGTTGTCTCGGTGAAAAAGTGAGAAGGGGCTGGTGAAACGTATGTAAACGTTCACGTGTGCTTACATTTGTACCGAAGATTATTACGGTTTCATACGTGAAAGGGTTGTACTGAAGGCCTCTAATGGATGGAATAACTATCGATACCGCTGTTTACCAAACGACGATCCAACGATTGTGATCGAGTCACGTGATCGAAAGATTTCCGTCGTCGGTTGACTGAGCGTCGAAACAGGCGCTGAAGTCGTGATCCGATATGCTGACGTCGAGTAGAGGAATTATTTTTATTCTCTGATCTAGTATCGACCGAAGGTTCGATGAAACCTACAAAGCAGAAGAAGAAAATATACCGGAAGATCAGTTGAAACGGAGACAGAGAGAGAGAGGCTCATATCACTCGACAAAAAAATGAAAGAATGAAAAGGTGTGAACTGAAATAGACGAATTGAAATTCTCCTGTTTCCGGGTTGGGGGATAAGGGGCTGAATAGGCTTACCATGTGAGAGCTGAGTCACACGCCAACGACCGAATGCATTCGCAATACACGAAAAAGATTTGCGCGTGGAAATGAGGGGAGTAAACGAATTTGTTCGATGCTGCATTGATCCAAATGCTAAAAGCTGTCGTATTCGTCGGGATTCGGGCAGAAGCACGCACATACGTCGACTACACGTTGGTATCACGTGGGCCCTACAAGCTGAGGTACGAGACCAGTCCCGGGGATCTTCAAGATATTTATCAAATGGATCGTTCTGTCTAATAGCATGAATTAAATTTGCGTGCGGTCTCCGTCATACGTAACTATAGTATTTTTCGTGCAAGGTTGTTAAACTGTAGCGTAAGGCTCCCAAACTGCGTTGTGTGGCCCCAATCAATCTCTCAGCTGGTAGCTTTCGGCAGTGAATCACAAGTTGAGCCTCAGAACATCAGGAGCAGTATCAAGTGGAAAGGCAGTGATGAACTGGAAACTACGTTTTCCTGTCGTTTAGCGGCTATTGGCAATCCTTTAGTAGCTATTCAGCGACCATGGCCTAGAGTACTGTAACCAAACCTCACCGACACATCCATACCGCGCAGGAGCTTATCACGTGCGGGATTTCAGCCTCAGATACGGGACTTGCTAGGCTAGTGCAAGTCATCAACCTGAATACGCAGGGAACACAAAGAAGAACCTCCAAACAGTTTAATTAAAAGACGTCACATAAACAACCAAAGAAAAACGGATCTAAAAATCCGAATAATTTTTGGAAGATCAAGCGTAAGCAAAATTGTGTTTATCAAATACAGCACATAAAACGGGTAAAATCCAATCCATTGCGTTTGAATATATGCACCAATATGCTGGACCTATGTTCTTTGATGATTGAACGTTCCGGAACGCGGTGAATCAGATCCCTGCAAAGGGCGACCAAACTGTGTAACGGGGACTGAAATCCTACACATATTGCGGCCTCGCACGTCGTGGATGTATCAGAAAGGTTTGGTTACTGTGCACTAGGTGGTAACCCCTGCGTAACCGACAGTGAGGCTGCTAAACGATCGACAATGACTACTTAATGACAGGAAACCCTTTGGTTGTTGATTCTCCTGCCTGAGAAACAACTGTCGACGGTTATACAACTGCCCGAAGCCTGATGCAGGCACCTGTAGACCAAGTTTGTTGTATCACCTCTGCTTCTCTAAAACGACAAGCTTACGGGAGTACCACAGGATACACAGATTTCTTCTGTTACCAGAATTTTACCATAAATCGAATCACGGTACCACAAAAGCTGCATGTGCTTCCCACGTTAGGCACAATATTACATTCACGCAACTACCAAGACTTTAGATCTTTGGTTGTTTCCTTGGAGAAATAAATGGTGTAATTTGTTCTTGCAAGCGGAATTCACTCACTGATAATGACTGGTTCTTAAGCTAAAGAAAACACCGCAATACATTTTACGCGACAGATTGTCGGCACTCGGACAGTAAGGTATTCTGTATATGACTACTTATCAAGTACCAAGTAGACTACGTTCAATTTCACATTTTACAGTATTACACTCCAACTGGTATGATAAAACAGCCCGAATGAACGGCGCAAGCGTACGCATTAAGTCCCAAATACAATAATGGTGGCACTGGGCTACATGAAAACCGCACCGGGGCAGAAATTGCTTTCAGAACAGCAACGGAGACTGGTCACCAGTCACAGAAAAAGAGTACTAAACGTTACACACCTAATGGTGTGAGGTTGCCCGTGTCTCAAAGAGATAAGCATGACACCGGAGTCCTGTGAAACTCGATAACCACATTACACGCTTACACTGACAATATGTTCCGAACTCCTCACTTCCCATAGTTTGAATGACATCATTGATTGATGATTGACAAAAACGTTTTACAACGATTCACATACAAATCGGTACTTCGACCGAATTCTTTTGTTAAATTGTTGCCCATGGGTGTAGTGGAAGGGGTACATTCCATTACCTCAAGGGCCCACTGCAGTCTTGAAGCTGATCGGCAACCAGACCCTGCAACCGGAAGTGGAGAAACACACAAGGTCCGAATAGGTCACGTATGGTAAAAAGTCGGACGGTGGTGAGTTCCTGTCTAGCCCCAAAGTGACCGGCGGTGGCGCGACTCGCACCTCTGACCTCCGAAATGGTAAGCAAACGCTTTAAACCACTCGATCACAACTAATCTTTGCTGCCATTCTAAATGTGGATGACAATGGCCTGTCTGTCTTCATTTACTCCGTACAATCCGATCGGTGCAAGACAATGTGCTCGAACAGATGCAGGTGAGGGGATCGAGTTAGAGGAACCTCAGTTCGGAGTGGATCTGTTGAGTAGTCCGAATAATCCCTCAGCCACATTAGAAACAACGTTGAGGAGCAAAAAATTATTCTTAACGACTATACAGTTTTCTCTAGTAAATCAAATCGGAAGTGAGGTAAACACACTTTAACTGGGGAACCTCATCACCCTCTATACCACCAGAAAATTGACCTCCAGCCTAGCCAACGGCGAATACTCAACTGCACTATTGTTATTTATAAGAGAAAGGTTTGGATCCAGTAACAATAAGTTCTTCGTTGTCCGTAATTGGTGCTCCTCCGTTTCCGGCTTTCCGAACCAACTCGTATCCGTCCAGAGCGATGCATTGCTTTGACGACCATATGTTTAGCAAGACAAAATAACCGACAAATTTACCATTATTTTAAATAAGGGTCCCGCGTCTTTCTCTCAACTGGTTGGAAAATGCTCTCTAAGAACTCATAGAGCTTAATACAACTAGAATAAAGTACTAAGCATCGTGTGGTCAACCATACCATTGTTGAAAGAACCACTGTCTATCCAAGACAAGCCTACCCGCATATAACAGCTTAAATGTGAGTGCTCAATCACCTACACTGGCAGAAAAGAAAGGCAGTTACGTCAACGAATAGCTGAACACATTCCAGGATGGTTTCGAAATGTAATAAACAACGAATCCAACGCAACTGCATCATCAATGAAGCATCGAGTGCCCGGCGTAGTAATGCGACAAACTATTGCGTTCTTTAAAACCATGTGTTCAGTGATCTTGTCGACCATAACCATCGAACTACTAAGGTATGTAGAGGCCCTGTTGATCTACATACACACACACCACCGTGAACTGTGTAGACAACGGGGACTGTTGATCAGTTCATCATTACCGTGGTGACGTACCATGATAACTATCGTGTGCCTATCCGACAGACTTGTTTGTAGCGGTGTGAACTTGCTTTACCATCATAACAACTCATTCTTTTCTGGGTTGAGAAAAGAATCACCTTGACTAAAGCGTTCACTTTTTAGGGATGCAACGAAATGATCCATGGATATGTCACGTTATCTGTGGTTCAGACTTCTATTTTTATATTTTTTGACTTGAAAAAATACATGCTTATAGAATATTCATGTAGGACCTTGTCGTGTCCAAATCACACGCCAACTTGATTCTCAAACACGTCGTCTGATGGATTCCGCTCCCACGGTGTGCGATCATAAGTTGGTTTGCAACTATGTCAGCCGGTTGGAAAAAGAACAACGAATTTGGACTGCCGCTGATAGAGCCTTAATCGAACCGGTCGTCATTGCCAGATGCTGATTGTATTGATAGGGATTGATGATTCAACGTGCGGTTAGACAAACTCTACGAGCCGCAAACATTTGCATCATCCGCGCCAAAACAACTTGCGAAAGAGACAGACTCACCTTCGACGAAATTCGAAACGCCGTTGGTCTGCAAAATCAAATGTGAAACACGTGTCACAAAGGGGATAGAGAAGACGAGTCAGATTATTATTTTATCCGAACAGACAGACAAATTCACAAGGTTTTTATCAATTCATTCAATTCGTCTAAACTCGGTATCCACGATCGTTCAACGTGCACGATATATTGGTTGTTCGACTCCGATCTCTCTCGGCAGAGATCAAACAGAATCAAGTGTGCAGTACCGCGAGAGAGGGAGAAAATTTACACGAAACATTAGGAAAAGTCGCGGTAAAACATGGGTAAGTCTACCAAATAAAGAGTATCAACGAAGGATCTCAACGTAAGGACAAAACGGGAAGCGGAGACCAATACTATTAATCCCAACTTGGCAACGAGGTGGAAATGGAACAAGAAACAGCATACAAGTGTATACACAGGCCTACAGGGATCAAGTCCAAACGAGAAACAATAAACAAGTCGTGAAACTGCCATAAACTGTTATTGATCAGGTAAGACAAGTAATGATCAACTACCCGCAGTTCATCATTAATACAAGCAGAAAGTTTTATGAAGCAGCTCTACTATTAGAGCTGACCTCTCAATATTACCAATACTCTTTTTAATACCTCCTTCACTTCGTCTTTTATTATACAGCAATGCACAAAAGTTCAGGAAGGGGGCCGCCGACAGTGAAAGGCTGCCAAATGGGACAGTGATCCGCAGTGACGGGAATCGAACCCGAGCGTTTTTGTCCAAAGACCACGATGATCACTGTTTGACGACCACCAATTCGCGTGTATACGGTGCATCTTATGTAGGTCGCACGACAAGGCGTTTGTTTCGACGCACTAGAAACCGATACCCCAAATAGCCGAACCACAGGAAAACAGGCACAATAACCAGTTCCATTCTGAGTCGAATAATAGACAGCGATCACAAGATCGACTCAACTGACTCGTTCCTCAATCGGTCGAAATCAGTCCTGCTTCGGAACTGGGTCATGACTGAGGCTATCACTACTCACTTAATTAGTCGATTTGTGCGCTCCAGTGGAACCGGTTCACGCATTTCAACTGTAATAGCCGAACATCAAGCTATTATTGCGAGGAAATACCTAATCATTTCATACATACTGTGGACCTGGTACACAGCGATACCCATTGAGATCTGGAGCAATTGTTTCACATTCTTGTCAACTACTATTACGGTGTTTGACTTCACCTATGCGGAACACCAACCAAGAGGGCTTCTTTTCCAACATGCGTTCTAAGCTGGATTCGCTCGTACAGCAATAACTACCAGAAATATTTTTCAAGCAGATGCATGCGGTCACTAGGACGGGGAGAAGCACGTGGATACACAAACCAGACTCACTATCGGCTCGGAGTTGAACTGTTCACGGGATGATATGGGCTCTCGAGAAGTGGTATTTGAACGAAATCGAAAGAACCGCCGGTGTTTTTTCGGTGGAGTCGGTGTTATTCCGATCATCGGGGTAGTCATCACTGTCAATGGAGCACCGGGTGTCGCCGCACCCCCACGCATTGGAGGTGAGGGAGGATCATCCGGCCAAAATGATTGGTCGACTCGAGCAGCACGAAAACTGGCCGAATATTGTGGAGACATGATCGGACCGTGTATTGCGGCCGGTGATCCGGGCGGTTCACGCTGACCCGAACCTTTCTGAGCAGTCGAAGCGATCCAGCCTGGCCGTTTTTCACCGGCCCGCAACGACGGGGACTCCTTCGCATCTGGCATGTTCAAGAATAGAATGAATTTAGGCGGGAAGTGATTGTGATAGATCACAGAGTAGAACTAAACTAAAATTAAGTAACAGTTAAACGAGTATCATAAATGACCTCGGCAATGCAAATTATTTCAGTTGTTCTGTGCACTAATCAAATTTCACATAGGCGTTCTTGAAATCTAGCTGGACTGAAAGTGATAGGCAATCGAAGTGTAATGAGCGCGGGGAAAACTTCAAACAAAACATCAATCGTCAAACGGCCGGGTCTCCTGTGCCCTCGGCAGGAACAACTTGCACGTCCAGTATACTGATGTCATTTCATAGGCCTAAAATTCTAACGTACCTGTGAGCCTTGTCCCATGAATGAAACTCAGGAAAAAGTGCACATGGTTCAAAATCAAAATCGGTATCGTGAATTATCTGCCGTTACAATCGAGTACGAGTGAACTGGGAATATCCCAAGGTCACGAAAAACCACTGGAATAGGTGGTAACCCCGAGACTGAGAGCGAAGAATCCCATCAAACCCTACAGTAGGTCAATCCGGCTTTCTGATACAAATGTGACTGGTGGTGGCGGGTTTCGAACCTTGGTTCTGAGAGACATGAGAGATTCAGATCATTTGACCGACACCGGTGAATGTTATGCATAGTTTACGTAGGCATAATACAGTATGGCATGTATCGTTTACCGTGGAAAAATCGTTCGCATATTTTCTATCTCAATTGTTTGTTCCCAAGCATTTTGTTGATCCGTTTTCTCATAAAAACAATCACTGCGACTGCAATGTGCACTTTGTAAAGATGCAGCAAAATGATCCAGGGTACATCGTGCAATTCATGTAGTTCACTTCCGTTTTCGAATATCCCAACTGTATTCGTCCCAGCTTTGTTCTCCTGCTGCAGTGTTAACCTAGACCCTAAATTCGTTACGTTCTGGTGTAATATCACGCACAAACTAGTCGAGCATTGTCCGTGATTCACTCTTCAAAGCCGATTTAAATGTTAGCTTCGTGTTCATTGATTGCAAAGTCCGACATAGTCCATCTACTCACAATTTCCTATGGTGTAAACAGACACTCGTGCTGGCGATAGCATACACGTGATATGGTTGCTGATACTGCGACACCGATAATCACCTGACGCAAGAAAGTAGCAAAAATAAGATCGAATCGCTAACAGAATATCAGTGCTGTTGTGAAGCACCTCACACAGGCGCAAATATGCTTGAAGTCCCCGCTGCCACCGCTGTGTTATGTTTGCTTTTCAGCCATAGATTCTTTATCAAAAGGTGAGCCCATCTAATCAATTCACCTGGCGCACGTTCCACGATGGAAGTCTTCCGAATGTTTACAATAAATTACAAAACCGATGACTAGTTCAGGAGGAGTTCTCGACAGATCAATCCAAGATACTTTTGATGCCACTAAAACCAGAACGATCCAACGAGTGGATCTTATGAGCCATGAGTGATTCCAAATCGATGGTCCCGTCGATGGTCGAGAGGTCAATCCATTCAACCAATAATCTCGCCCTTCTGTGCCCCGGTTTTGGTTGCTACCATTTGCCATCGTCGAGTTGAGAAAAAACGAACGGAAGCAAACGGAACCAATAAACAGAAGAAAAAAACTTAAGTGGGAATTATGAAGAAAGAGCTTGAATGTAACTACACCACTGACCATGGCATCTAGTGTCTCCAACTTCCCGGTGGATGAACCCCAAACCGGAAGCCCTACACGTCCTGGTCGGCCAATTCCACTGAGTACGGTTATAATACCGAGAGATTCGCTGCAAATCAATAGTATCGATAGGAACAAGATCAAGAAACTCATTATTACCGTCCGGTCACTACCGGAACGGGAGAGAAGGCCAAAAGAGAACCAAAGTTCAGCGGTTGAATAACCACTCAAAATGCGACAAGAACGGACGCCGGAGTCCTTCATTATTATCAACCGTCTCGATCATGCAGTAGCTAGCCAAAGTGATCACCTCAGCGGATTGCGGACCTTGAAGCCGCCGGCTTTAGCCTGTTCGCCGCAGTTCAGTCGAATTCCCAATTTAGCAGATACGAATGCAGTTGTGAGACTGGCCGGACTGATATCGTTCGAACCGAGAAACCCAGTTCATTACTGAATAGGCTAGATTTCATTTGTAATCTACTTCGCGAACAAAATAACTCAATTGAAATTTTTTCGTCTCGCGTGTCTCACGAATGAACAAACGAGATGCCTAATGGATTCCTCAAGGACAAAGCGAACGAAAATACTTGCCGTGGATTCCGGAAAGTGCTTTGCCTTCGACTAGAATAAATCAAAGAACACGCAACCGAAAAGCCACCCGCTATTTTCACTGTCAGCGCACCGTGAACTACATCAACTGTTGCGTTCTACGCCACATCAAGTAACTCGGCAACTTACTCGATGTCCCGTTTCCAACCGAACGACTACGTTGCCTCCGGAAAATACTCAAGGAGCCATTCTGCTCAAACGTGCTTGCAGGTTTCGACATGAATTCGATAACTTGTTCCGCAGTCAATGGAACCGCAGATGGCTCGCTTGACTGGGGTGTGATCGCACACGAGATGGGCACGGTTGACTTCTGTGAGAAAGTTGCCTCGTTCGGAGACACTGTTTGAGAAGATGGACGGGTTGTGCTTGTCGAATTCCCACCGAACCAATCCGCTGAGCAAGGAGAAAGAGGAATAATAAAAGTCGAAAATACGTGAAAGCCGAAGCATTTCTAACGGTTTGCAATCTCGGCAGTAAGTAGTGTGTAGATGGGTGAACGAATTTTCTCGGTTTCGTGGTTATTGCCACTTGTTGGATACGCGCACGGGGTATGCCTCTGTCAGCCTATCCTCGTATTTGTACACCACGTAGGTTTCGATTCGCATTAATCTCATTTGTGCGTCGGGAGTGTTAGATGTCATTTTGTACTACCCCCATTCTCAGCGGATAACCAGTAAGATCAATTCCAGGAATTTCCGAAGCTACTGATGTAACCGCCTAGCTGAACTTGCAGAACGTAGATACTACTCAGTTGTCGGTGGCGTCCATGCACGTGTGGGTCGTCGAATCCCACTGAAATCGAAGACCTTAATCACTTAGGCCTATTTAACTATCCGAAAGCACCGAGTGCTGTTCTTTGAGACTTCAACATGAATAATCACCGGCATGTACATCGAACGATTCACTCTAGAGAAGGTTTGAACCCAAATCGCTGAGACGAAAGACTCAGCAAGCATTTATCAACAGTGTGTGGGAAAGACGATCACAACATAATGTGAATTCAATATCGTCCAAACGTGTTTAAATTGCCGTCCCAATCAGAGACAAGTCTTCCAGATAAGTCCCGCTTCCCTATTCCTCTAACTGGCAGGATTCACGGTTTATCAAGAGGCACAGTATTTTCTTCGCTTTTGCGTTTCGGCACATACTAGAGGCATTATTGACCGCTCTCACTAAACCCGCCCTGTGTCCAAAAAGGTATGACCTCCACCCTTAGCCTACCATGGCTTTAGCCACACACACACACACACACACACGCGCACACGACTTCAGGTCCCGCGAAATTGGTTTAAATAATCATTTCGTTTCATATTGTAGTTATCTTTCTCGCTGGGTTTTATACGTATGCGACCGATGAGAGTTTACGAAAGGGATTCCACTCATAGTGTTTATCTTCTGAATTGCTTATTCAAACACAATTTATCTTCGTGCCACTAGTTTATCTGAATATTTGTGCTCGCGTTCCCCCGTATGTCCTCGCTTTGTGAAATTCCGACACGATGAAGAAGAAGCGGGCAAAAAATTAAAACTGACCGATTTTATGCAATGTCAGCATTACACATTTGTCTTTACCGTATAGACCGTATATACACATAACACACCACGAGCACTTCTGGCTGTCACCATGAGCACTGACATTAACAACAAGCTACTTGTCATAGTGGGTAATTTCAACCTCAGTGGTTCATCACTTGAGACAGCCAATCAGGACCGACGCACACACGAGTTTACAGACTGGCACATGATAACAAGCAGGCGTGGACTCACTGGATGCGAAACCCAGTCTGCTCACTGTCCATCATCATCATCTGACTGGAGCTTTGCTGAAAGCGTGTACAGGGTAAAACTAATCATAAGATTGTTGTTCAATGACCACATCTTAAAGATTCGTCAGGTTATTTTTCTCCAACTTGCATGAATGGGTCCAGTGATGACAAGTATCGATTGCCACCGGAAATTAGATATGACGAAACACGATGTGTTGACATATTATGAAGTATAACTAATCGAACGGATTCTCTTCTCGTCATTCTTCTTTTTCGTTTCAGCGGCTCAATTAAGAAGATTGAATTTACAAAGATGTGTTCGTACAGAGAAATATGTCGTAAGAAGGAGTCAAACTTACTCAGAAGATCAAACATAAGCCCCTCCCCCCCCCCCCCCCCCCTCGGTGCAAGTTTGTATTCTATACTTATGTACGAATGCAGTGAAACGGGCAACACTCATAGCACCAAAGAACCACTGCAACATCAGTTAGAATCAATGATCATGACCGTGAATCGGTTAGTGAGTGGAGCACACCATGAGCTGAGAATAGATCTGATGTGGTGATGAGTTGTATGACAATGAACAGTAGTGTATCATCGGCGTTGACCCACAGTACTACGAGTACTGACTTCGTATTTCACGGTCGGCACTGGGAAAGTTGTTACATCTGGAAATTGCCGCTTATATATATATATATATATATATATATATATATATATATATATATATATATATATATATATATATATATATGGGCCAACGTCGCAAACAAAAACCGCTCGTGAACATGACCTGCGTTGGCAACGGCTGACGAAATAGTGACAACAGAACGAACACTCACGTGAACGTGAACTGCGGTGTCCGTCAGCGGATTCGTCTGTGCCAGAATAACCCATGGGGAAAGTCTCCACCTGAATTGAAAACACAAGAGGTGAATTCAAGAACGAGAATGAAGGATGTTCCACTGAACTGTGTGCAGGTTGCTCATCATTCTAATGGTAAATTATTCCATAATGACTTCTTATCGGAATGCCTGTTGTTGCGTTCTCTAGAAATAATGCTATCCCGATCCATAGCCCAATTGCTCACCACAGAAGCGTAATATTTTCTTCACCGCATATCGTAATTTCAGTAAACTCACGTCCTTTTCTTGCAGATACAAAGTGACACCTTATTCTGTTTATTGTTATGGAAACCTATGATATGAAATACATTCGATTTTTGCAGTATATGGAGATCAAAAGACTGTAGTTCAAAACAGATGTCAACATATTCCACACCATACACTCGCAGCAACCTGAGTACAACAGATAATCTGGAAACTCCGACGGGGGGAGGGGTTCTCTAATAATAAAAAAACAAGAAAAAAATCACAAAACCAATCCATTTATTTGCTAATCAAAGCATGCGGCTACTTCCATGGCCTCAACGATTTTAATTCTCGGAGTTATTTTTGTGAGATAATGATCGTGACCCAAACACGAACCACATTGATCTGGAGCCCGGGAGCACTTGATAGAACGGTCTGCAAACCATTCAAAATCTCTGACTGCTTCAAAACACCTCTGATGGTGAAGATATAACTCGCTCTAATAAAACTATTTTTGATTATACATGCCAAACCTGAACTTCCTTTACAACATGAGTTTATGTCTGACACCACGTATTTTTGTCGATTCAATGGATAATTACGTAACCAGGTTTCGGAATACTTCGAACTGAAGGTGACGTGAGATGTTGAACTCTATGGATGACACGATTGCTGAAAACTGTAGTCTGACCAATGTTTCGAATGATTCTCGAGCAATACGTAATATGGCGTCTTACGCCAACAAAATGAAATATATGTGGACTTTCATAGATTATGTCGTCTTCAATTCAACCTGGGCATCCTACTTAAATTGTTTGGTTACTACTAGGCCCTAAAATGTGCCTATTTAGGACGTATTATGCAATGAACTCAAATGAACTCAGTACGGATAGAACGAATTTCACGTGACCAATTTTTCGATGAAAGAAACCAATGAATGGCACACTTCATCCAAATCACCAAGAGAACAATGCGTAGAGAAGTAACTTATACTACTTAAGTAACAGTGTTCGAGACAGTATTCATTCGTGTGAAATCAGGTACCTTCAACAAGGCGCGTGATTACCAATCGTACTCCCGAAAAAACTACTCCATTTTAACTACCTTTCTAGCCCGAAGTGCGAGCTCAATAAATAAGCCTGAAAAATCCTTAAAATAAAAAAATCCCGGTGGATTTTATGGCTAAACCGGAGGTCCGAGTCACGGAGGATGTCACAACGGTGCTGCATCTCATGAATGTGAAAAGCGGTTCCTGACTTTACTATGACTGCTCAATATTCCAGTCTCTTGAGGTGGCTCATAAAACAAAGTGCAGGCAAAGTGAAGCACACATTTTGTGGGCATGGGATTGCCCGATCCTTTAATCACCAAAAGGTAGGCCGTTTTTGAAATCACGAAACCCTCACTCAGCAATCCTTTTCTACATGGGAAAAACAAAAGTGCACCGAAGGTTTTTCGTGTTGCTTAGGACGACTTCACAAGCGTGTGAGAGAAGAGACAGATAGGTTGGAAAGTACTTCAAAGAAAGTGGAACGGAACAAGTCGTTGTCTGAAATGAGATCGAAGACAACTAGTGCAAGCTTATGAGAATGAGACACAAGAGAGCTTTGAAACCCCGGTAGAGCTGCTTAGCATTTCAACTCTCCATACAGCAGCGATGTTTATGTCTACTGGGAACACGACCTCATCGTCCCAACATGAAGACGCACATAACGACTGAATTATTATTTTTCTCCAAATTCCTTGAGAGTAATTTCAGTTTGTCTTTTGCTTATTTGAACTTGTAATTCCTCACGCCTGCGCACATTTGCGACAGTCAAGTTTTTTCTCCTCATTTGTCAATTTTCGCACACAAACATTTCTGAGTCCAATGTATACTGCACGGTTATGGTAAAATATGATGGTGCAGGAGACACGGCAACTTTGATGGTAGATAGTGATGCACAGTCAACCGGCTCGTAACCACGCCAGACTTGTTAGGACCGCGGGTGGTTCTCCACCCCAAGTCTCAGTTCAGTTCAGTTCATACAACCATTAACCCTGCACTTCTGTGCTCTGGTTTCAGTTGCTACCTTCCAACATCGCCCAGTAAAGGGCAAAAAGAATAGAAGCATAGTGGTAAATATTCAAAAAGTCAAAGTATCTAGCGGAAATCAAGAGGACAATGAAAGATTCCGAATGCAACTACGCCACTGGTCACCACATCCACCCATATCATTAATTTTCTCCAACCTTACGCCAAAACTCAGCATTGCTACCTCATGCCCGCGAAAAGTGTGCTGGAACACGGATTGTACCCTTTTGTTGAATATCATGTCTATTCGTGTAATCAAAAAAGGTGGCCAAAAACATTCATTCCTTTACGCGATATGAGAAGTTTCCAGTGGCATTGCAATCTGTTTGTACAACACCTTACTCTTTCTGATCCGACAAAACTGAAGCTAGATTGTGTATAACACATTAGTGAACTGCACGATTGATTGGTCCATCATGAAAAATAATGCCCATATCACTACTGTCATTATTAGTATTATTATTAATAGTACTAGCAACATTACCACCACTATTACTACTTCCAACACCGGGTGCAAAGTCATAACCAGACGGAATAGCTACAAAGTAGATGAGACTACACAAAGCACCTGAAGTTGTATCCAGTCCCGAATTTAGTAATGTATAAAAACTGTTTATTCGCACCCACCCACTCACACTTGGTGTGAGTGCCTCAGTTTCAGAAAAAGTTGTCGGCTTATTTTGATCTACGATCAAACGATCCGATAGCACGGACGGATTTCGTACCAGCAGCATTCCTCACATGAGTGTGTTGTTTCTCCATCTAAAAATACGTGAGCCAGGTCACATCTGTGCCAGGGCGACAGGAAGGAATTTTCCAGCAGATTGCCAAAGAACAATCTAGTGGATGTGCAGACTGGCGGGTATGCGCAACTACACACAAGCACGCATACCGAGAGTTGGTACTATCACGTGAAACGCTGTTGCCACATATACGGTGCGGCCAACCGAGTTTTCATTCGTAGCGGATCACGGATGCCAAAATGTCGTGTCCGATTCACATCTGACAAATGTGAAGACCACGGGACCGACGGATATCGATCACTGCGATGATGCACTGAAGCAATTTTTTTTATATATATTTCACGACTTTAAAAAGCACTGTGCATAATTTTGCCTAGAAGCATTCCAGACCGGGTGTTAGTGTACTAAAAGAATTCCATTCTGCACTGTTTCGGTTCGTTCTACTAACTCTAGTGAGAGGTCTTTTCTGCCTGCGTATCAACTCGTTTCATTAGCTTAGAACAGTGTTTACATCAGAAAGAATTACAGTCACCAATCTTTGCAACACAGGTTAATTGGTTCAAACTTGCATTGGGTAACCTTTTTGATTGGTTGATTGATGATACGACCAGCCACTACCCGACGGAAATTCTTTTTAGTCTTATCGATCTGCCGTCCCGTCGACTGCTGATGCGTTGACTTCAAACCCTGACCTGGATTTTGGACATGGGTTGACGTGCTGTCTGATAGCGTGACTAGGTCGCCCATTGAACAGTGCGTCAGACCATAACCGCGCATGCACCTCATTGCACAATTCATAAGAACAATAATAAAGAATGTACCGGTAAAAACAGAAAAGCAAAAAGCAAAAAAGAACATAGAGTGAGTACTGTATTGTTCGTGATCTTGTAGCATGAAGGGACGCCGTATGCGGTGGGACCTTATACCTTACTTTTATGCGACTATCTCCTACTGAAGGATGAGTCGGCTCCATGAATATCTCGTATCATGGCTGACCATGCGCGGCGGTTGAAAGCTAGTTCGGTGCAGATCGCGATCCAGTTTTTCTTCCATTGGCGGGCACCGTAGACTGACCGTAAGCCTAGGCGCTTTACATCCTTCTCGACAGTGTTCATCCAAGTTTTGAGCTGGCTACCACGGCGACAGCGCCATCCAGAGCAGGGTTCGGGACGGAGTGTTTGTCTAGTTAGTTCCGTCTCGGGACGCCGTAGGATATGACCCAGCCACCGTAGTCGATGACCCCGGAGGAAGTCGGAGAGTTTGTCCATTTCGCAACACCGTTTCCTAACTTCGTCGTTGGATACTCTGTCGCGCCGATTTGTCTTCGAAATAGGTCACAGGCACCAGTGATCAAAAACCTCCAACTTTCTGGTACCCTCAGCTCTTAACGGCGAGGTTTCGCAGCCGTAGCTGAGTACGGGGCGTACAGCGGCACGATGGATACGCACCTTCGTCCGAAGGCTGATTTTACTGCGGGTACACAACGCTCGTTGTAGCTGGAGAAATGCTGTTCTGGCGTTGTTTATCCGGAGTATTACCTCATCCTTCACCTGACCGTTAGGAAGCAGTGTACAGCCTAGATACTTGAATGATGGAACACAATTGGTCAGTTGGTCATTGATGGACAGCTGCTGAGCTATTGGCTCTGGGCAAGTTGACATACTTTCGGTTTTCGCAGTGTTTATTTCTAACCCGATGGAATTTGAGAAGGAGTCGATTCGGTCGAGGACTGTTTGGAGCGTGACAGGAGACTCCGCTAGCACAACAATGTAATCCGCGAACTCTAGGTCCGAGACGTAAATCTCCTGACTCAGTTGGATATAGGAATAGTCAGTCAGTGCCTGTTTCACTGTCCAGTCGATTGCGTAGTTGCACAGCAGCGGTGAAAAAGGGCAGCTCTGCCGAACGCCCATAGTGAGTGTGAACTCAGATGACTCTTCACCATACATACGGACCCACGAACTAGTAGACGAATAGTATTCTCTCAGAAGCCTTGCGAGTTTAGAGGGCATTCCATCGGATTCCATTATCGCCCAGAGACACTCCCGGCTAACTGAATCAAAGGCGATCCGAAATTCGATAAAGCGGGCTATTGTTGGCTGCTGGAGCTTGTTGCGATGCTCCAGTGTTCGACGTAGTGTGAAAATTTGGTCCACGGAGCCTCTACCATGGCGGAAACCCCTTTGGTTCAGTCGTGTGCGGCGATCTCTCGCAACTGAAAAGTGGTTGAGTAGTAGCATGCAGAAAATCTTCGCAGCCACGTTAATCAGGCTGATCCGCTCATAGTTCTCGCACTCTGATTTGTCCCCTTTCCTTGGGAAGGGCAGCAGAACGGACGTGCTCCAAATCAGTTGGAAAGACTTTGTCTCGTCATATGGAGCCAAAGAGGGTGTGTAGTCTGTTGATCAATGACGACAGGCAGCACTTGTAGATTTCAGGTGGAATGCCATCTTCTCCAGCAGCTTTTTTGTTCTTCAGCTGGGACCTTATGTGGTTTACCAGATCAGGTCTCACGGTATAGCTACCGGTTTTACCCAGTAGTGTGATGGACCTTTAGGGCTATGGAGTATATCCTTGCCATCACACTCACACTTAGGCATGTAAAAAAGTTGATTTGGCAAGCGACTGACTACAACTTTACGACTTGTATTTGTCGATAACTTGCGAGTGTAAACCTGCACAGTGGAAGGGGCATGCTTACTGAACAGTCACGTGGGCCACTGCATGATTAGAGAGAACCAAAAACCGTGACCGTAGGAAGTGGAATGAGGAACCGTGAGGTCCTAATCGCTGGGAGGTCAAGCTGTGTAACACCAGAGTGCTATTCGTGACTATCTAAGTTGAACAATGGTGATGACGGAGTTCGAACAGGGTACCACGCGGAACTGCTAGTCAAAAGCTTATACAACTTGATCACAGACTCAGTGCCCGGGTTTTTTGCGAGGGGTCAAACAGCACTTTGACCAAGAAACTCCAACGTTGCGGTAGAGTTCACTTCCAAGCTTGGGGAATGAAAATGGTCTTGCCTCCTACGACTTAAACTACTGGCCAGGGACGTCATCTGGCACTTGGTCACGGATAGTCAAAACATGATAAGCGGTAATACCGACACAAATGACTGAGGTAATCAAAGAACAAACGCGTTCTGTGTGCACGTTTCTATAAAGCAATGGAAGGAGTAGTATACCCCGTAGCCTCAAGGCCCCACTGAGCTCTCAGGGATAACCGGCAACCAGACCCTGAGAATTGGAGTAATAGAGAATCACACAAGGTCTCAGTAGATCACGTGTGGTAACGAGCCGAGCACTGATACATCCCTCAATCGATATCAGACCACATTTTCTGTCCATCCTGTGTGTTGAGAGTGTTCGTCTGTTTCACATTTTCGAACAGTCTCGCTGTATCAGTTAACCATGCCGAGTTCACGGTACCATCGTGACCTGATGGGCCATGCCTGACCTCATTCACGTTTCCGGTTTCGGTGGCTAATAATACTCAGATCGCTACTTGTTGACCCACTGACCGGTGAGTTGTGTGCGTGCACAGTATTAAAGGTTTGGTGTTCTAAAACGCGAATACATGTGATCGACGGAGTTCTTACGACCCGTTGCAATCGTATGATATCTGATACAGGCATTCAAAAAGACAAATAGTTGATGCAGTTGCGCTGGAACTTTGAACGAACAAACCTTTATTACAGGGTGATAACCAAGTTTTTCGGGATCAAGGAAACCGGACGCGGTACGACTTGTCCAATCGGTCCGTAGTTTGTTCATGCGTGATGATGAACAGGCAGGACGAGAAATGAACGTCAATGTTGGTTTGAAGCGTGGTAATTGGGTTACCATTGACAAAGCCACATATTTTTCGAATACAAATTGCCAAGCTATAGATCCTTCATTGGAGTCAATATTTTGGACATACAAAATATCAAATGACCGTAGGAGGCTTTGCCATCATCCGGTGGCTCATTACCACGCCTGATCCACTGAAATCTTTTACGGTTCACTGATCCACGGATCCTAGGGATCGAAATGTGCTGTTTCTCAAGAACAATCTTGGTACACGATCTCCTCTTTGCAAAGGCTATCACGTTTGCCTCCTGAATGCAAACAGGAACGCGACAGTATATCGTATGCAAATTAAAAACATAATAACACGTATTCAGAGCACAACTGGAGCAGACTCGTACGTGTGTGTGTGTGTGTGTGCACGCGTGAGTCCAACTGGATTGCGTCCCTGCCGGGCTGATTTGACTGATATGGTGGGGTGTCAGCTAATGTGGTTGTGTTTGGTCGGATGGTTTCCACCCCGTGTCGTTCGTGGATCACCCAAGCACTGCGTTGGATTTGAATCCAAAATTTGTGGTTTTTACGGAGGCAAATCGGTTGGACGGCCCGGTGTGATACTCTTTCACACTGAACTATAGGTTTCCCAATTAATTTGTAGCTTCTGCCGATCGTTTAGTAGTCAGTTTCGGTCATTTGGTGACCATAGTCTAGAGTACAGTAACCAAACGTTCCCCACATACACGTACTGCGCGAAGGCAGATCATGTGAGATTTTCGGCTCAGAGACGCGGCTTGGTAACATTGTGCAGGAATCTGATTCACTGCGTTTCGGAAGGTTAAACCGACAGAGAACATAAGTTCGGGATGTTGGTATACTTTTACAAACGAACAATAGATCGGATTTCGCCCGATTTATGTGCTATATTTTTTTCCAGAGTCAATTATCTCAGGCTATGTACATTCCTACTCTTGTTGCTGTGTAGCGAGATAGGTGAGAAGAGCAATCAGGCGCCTGTCTGATCCAGTTCAACAACACTATCCTACACAGTTAATCAGAGGGATAAATAAAAAACGGTAACCAGCGCAATACTAACGCAGAATCGGCCGTTTAGCGTCGTCTATGGTGTGCCGGTAAATCGCTCCAGAGTAATCCGACGACGAATCTTATCTACGGACGGGGCGATCACCATCGGGTTATACAGACCAATCCTGTTCTCACAAACACAGCGCGTCAAGAAACTACAGCTCCCGGGGCCAAAGATCAACGTGATTGTGGGACAAAAACTCAAGACTCGTGAACCTGGTGGTTAATGTGTCCACACCAATACAAGGGAAACACGTGATATCCAGTTTTGTGGATTTAACGTTAATACTCGGGATCATATATGTGGGCGACTTTGCGTGTGATGTGCCGGTCTAAAGAGTACCCGAAAAAAAAGATCTGTGTTCGCCACGTTGGGTTTTCTAAATTTTACTTCTACTGAACCATCCAAAAATTATCCAAGTTTTTTAACCTGTTTTCTTTTGATGAGTGGTGCGATATCTTTATCAAATAATCCGGAGATTTTTCTTTGTAGTCCCTGTGTACTCAAGTCAGTGACTCGCAAAAGCCTGCCAAGACCCGCTAACAAGGTCCAAAATCTCACCCGTGATGCGTCCTTGCGCGGCATAGGTATTGGAGAGGTTTCGGTACTGCACCCTAGGCTGTGATGCCTAAATAACAGGCAGTGGCTACTAAACAATCGTTCGAGGCCACTAAATGACAGGAAAACCTGAAGTGTCTTTGTCTCAAGGTGGTTTGTGAGACACCCTGACTGTGACGGACAGTTTACCATACTAGTGAAGTGCGTTGTCACAGCCATGGATATAATTCACAGTTGAATTTATTCATGCTTTATCATATTCTAACCTACGATTATGCCCGGTAGCAGTAGTGGGGGTACACACCGTAAACATACTACCATGTGTGAGCGTGAGACTCAGGGTGAAGAACGCCTGAGGCCTTAATAAGTCGGTCGAAATAACAGGTCGGACGGCAATCGAGTATTGTCTATCATCGAAGGAGTATGGTAGTTGCGGGAATCAGATCTTGTAATTCCAAGTTAACAGTCAATTACTGAGACCCCTTGACCAGCATCCATCACCTGAATAAGAAATGAACAAAACCAAGATACGTGACTGGAAGTCATCAAAGTGGTGATAACACTGACCCGTAAATCGGCACAAAAGAACAAAAAAAAGGACGGTATTATTTGTTGTCGTCAACTAGAGAGGGTGGCATATGAATAAAGTCATCACACGCACGTCCGCACGCCCGCACACGCACACGCGCGTACACACACACACACACACACACACACACACACACACACACACACACACACACCTTACCAAACCTGAATGAATCTTTCCGCTTGATTCTAAATATTGCGAAACCGTGGGCAACGCAGGTGGCAAACCTGAGTAGAAACAGCACGAGTTCATAGCATGAATAATAACAGCCCAATTCAGCTTACTCTTAGAGTGAGCATGAATTTCACACTCGGTTGACAAGTCGGTCCGGGAGACCGTCGCGGATGAGCTATACCATCCGGGAATGCGGTACCTTGGGTGTCAGATGTCCCGAAGTGGCAATCGACCAAAACCACGTGTTGATTGTGTGCGTGGCACTCACCACTTGGGGCTAGTGGAAGTACTGCATGCCCGCTTAGATGCGACGCCGCACCTGATGTTGGTGTTCATGGAGGTTGTGTGATTGTGCACAAGTGGTCGGTGATAAACGAAGATGAGGAGGAGTAAGGAGACAAGTGTGCAATTATTTTCTGATAGAAATGGTCATGCAAAAAGAATCGGATTCATGAACAGATTCCTGCAACGGAAACAGTTGTGACGGATGGACAACCGTGCCTCGTCGAGACAGAAATAGAGAGAGTGAGAAAAAAGTGCAATCTTCGAAAAAGCGACCTGGAGAACACTGAGTTTGTCAATCGAAACATACTACAACAATCGTGGTGAACGCCCAATCGATACGAAGTCACATTCAGCTGGACTAATGTGTGCGAGTCTGAAGTACACAAAAAACGCCTAGAAGCAAAATAAAATGGGCCATTTCAGTGGTATGTCCTTATCCATCATACACTATTTTGGATGAGCGCGAAGGCTATTTGTGTTTGAGCATCGAAAAGTTCGCAATATTAATCACACTTGGTGGGAACGTTGCATCGGCGATGCTGAGGTAAGGCGTTGTGAACTGTGAGAATTTACCGCAGTACAATCACATACCATTTTCCGAATCTGATTCCGTATAAAGTAGCACGTCTAGTAGATCCGAGTTCAGTTCTTTTGTGGATCTGTATCCAAGCGACACAGATTGTGGATATGGCGAAAAAGAGATAGGGAAGAGAAATGAGACGGGAAAACTAATCAAATCTGCTTTTGATCGT
Organism: Fasciola hepatica; assembly: GCA_948099385.1. Classification (NCBI taxonomy): domain Eukaryota; kingdom Metazoa; phylum Platyhelminthes; class Trematoda; order Plagiorchiida; family Fasciolidae; genus Fasciola; species Fasciola hepatica. Next base: position 672,075 of record CANUEZ040000077.1, read on the forward strand.
GCGAAAACCGAAAAAAACTGTGTTCAATGGTGAAACTCGATGATAAAGAGAATCCAGGCATCGCACACGAAGACCCAGCAACAATGCAAGTGCCACTTTAAAACTGAAACTAACAAGCACTTTCGTGTATTTACTTCAACCAAAGTGCTTGCAAATTATTTTCCGTTCACGCAACAGACGAAACATGGAAATTTCCCGTGAGGGAGATACGGCATGACCGTTGATCTAAACAAACATTGCTGCTGGTGGAACTGCGAGCAGATGAAAACGAACCTTCAAACTGTCCCTGTTCCGTTTTAACTTACGCTGAGTTGAATAAATTTCAAGCATATTTTGTTAATTTTAATCATATTAATATCAGAGTGATTGTGCACCTGCAAAGTACTGACCTTCGGGAGCATGGAGCCCACTTAGTTTGACTTGACTGGCACAGTTACACTTCTGCCAAGTATCGCGCGTTATCAGTTTTTTATTGATTGATTGATTAATTGACTGACTGATTGATTCAAATTTCGTCTGACCTAGCTAAAAAGGCTACTACTTTTAAGTCATCGAGACAGGGGGGGGGGGGCGAATGATGGGTCCGAACATCAATTGGCATAATCGTGATCACCACAAATGGAAACTTTTTTTCTGGTACCCTAAACACGGCCAAATCTGTGGTACACGAGAAATGCACACATTGAAAAATTCCAACCACGGCATCGTTCCTGTGTTTATAGATGAGCTTTAACCACGTCGATTCGCTTCGATTGTACCGATATCGGTGATCAGCTTCACAAGCGCAACTATTGTACCGCCAAACTCAATAGAATGGTTTAAACTTTTTCACATGATTATTTCTCCAACTTTTCGGTATTCCCACTATACTCGGGCAATGTTATCGAGACATCGGAGCTTCAACACTGACACTCTTCGCCTACCTTCTACCCTCAACGGTCATGTTTCCGAACCGTATAAAACGGACCTAACCGCCGCACCGTACACTCTACCGTTAACAGATAATCGGATGTCACGTGGACGCCACAAATGACAGAGGTTGGCAAAAGTCAATCGCGCCCTTTGTGTATGCGATGACACTTCATCCGTTATCTGTGCATCTGGTTAGATGTGACTGCGCAGGTAACGAAATGAATCCAGTTCAGCTAGAATTTCCCCTGCCAACACAAGGTTTGGCGTTGAGCCTACCCAGTCCTGCAGCAGCATTTTACACTTTGAAGGTACGAAACGCATCCCAAACATTGCTACACTGTTGTTCAGGCCATTTAAGACAGCTTGCAACTTACTTGGATCTTCACTCAGAAGAACAATGTTGTCCGCGTATTCCAAGTCAGACAGATTACTGCCTAAGCAAAGATCGACGCCGCTATTTTCACACGAAGATAGGGCTATCTCAAGAATCACTTCAACTGCAAAACTAAATAGGAAGGGTGGAAGAGGGTAACCCTGAGGAACACCACTTTCCGTGGTGAGCTCGGATGAAAGATTGTCGTGAGCACGAACTCGGTTTCGGCTATCTGCGTACAATCATTGGGGAAAGAGAAATAAACTTCGCTGGTACACCCTTCAGTGTGAGGCAGCGCCAGAGAACTCGGCGGTAAAGTGAGTCGAACGCCGCTTTCAGGTCAAGAAAGAAACAGATTGTGGGCCTACAGAAGATGTGTCGATGCTCCAAGGTTTGCCGAAGAGTAAAGATGTGGTCAATACAACCCCGACCGCGTCTGAAACCGGCTCGATTATCAAGAGTACACTTTTCACGGATGCTGGATAGTCGATAGAGAATAAGACCGGTGAGCAGTTTAGACGCGATACTCACAAAGCTGATTTCTCTGTCGTTTTCAGAACAAGACCTGACCCCTTTCTTGTAAACCCTTTCCTTGGGAATCTGCTCGCTATCCCAAATAATACGGAGGGTTTCTATTAACTCCGAAACCAAATCTTCGCCTCCATCCTTGAGAAAAGATGGAGACAACCCATCCCGTCCAGCGGCTTAGTACCTTTTCAAGTAACCTTTCTACCGCATAATCTTTATCTCTGATATCCACTTGCATCGTTTCTGTGGCAGGTATATTCGGAAGGTCCGCCGTTGAGGTGGGCCAACTGGATTGTTCCCTGAAGTGCTCCGCCCAACGATCCAGACGACGTCCCTGAGAGTGAATCAGTGAGCACTGTTTACGGCTGAGACTTGATGGATACGCACTGCTGATGATGATGATTCTTAACAAGCCCGGCTGTGTGTAGCGAATGTTTCCACGGTACATAATTGTGGATCCGGCGTTCATTCAGCATGATGAATTCTTTCATAAACGTTCAGTTCAGTTCAAGTTGTTCCCAATGATGCATCGGGTGCGGTGGCTTTGGTCGCTATCTCTCAGCATCAACCTCAATCGGAAATATGGAGGAAAAAAGAGCATGGAAAGAGTGAGAAGAGAACTACAAATGGTATCGAGTCAACAAAGTAAGTTTGTAAATATAAGAGCTCCACTGATCGCGACTCCATGGCCATATCCTTCAACGTGTATAACCACTGAATGGTGGGATCTCGTGTACCCCACCCAGGAAGCCAAACACGTCCAACGTGGTCAACTACCCTGGTTCGGCCTTTTGTACCTGTCTTCCACGTCATAGACTAGCCACTCTCACTCATCATCCAACTATTACCCGCATAAGCGAACATTGCGCGACACGTCCTAACCACCTGAGCCTAGCGGCTTTTAGTGTTTCATCGGACGATTTGGTTCGTACACCTAATAACCTGCGCCTAATTTCATTAGTTTTGATATGGTAATCCCACTAGATTCGAGTAATGCTACGACGACATCGGCTTTCGAATGCCGACAATCTTTGTAAATCCTTTATCGGCGGTGGGCATCTTTCTGGGCGATAAAGAATCACTGGCCGTTAATGGATAAACGGATTTCGATCAGATCTTCCCCCTGCGACAGCCGCTAGAGCATCGTTATATCGCCCGGATGCCAGTAATCACCGCCTCAACTCTGTCGATAGGACTGAACTATGGAAGTGATTGTTGAGAAATGGAGTGCCTGAGAAGTGTGTCTTTCTTCAAATAATTGTATCGCCACATCTCAGGTCGGGTAAGGGTCCACTGCCAGCTTTCATCCCCTTTTGTAATCTTCAGTAGAATACGACAAGGTTGCCCTAAATTATGAATTCTCATCAACTTTACCATAAAGTATGTTGTAAGAAATGCCTTGTCTGATTTAAACGGTGGAGTTGGACTCCTTCCAGGGAACCGAATTTTCGACTCAGAATATGCCGATGATATTACCTTGTTGAGTGACGATGTACGGTCAGCTCAACACGCTCTGAACCGCTCAGTGGTTGGAGTATCCAGATAAGCTATGCTCTCTGTGCCTTCCAAATGCAAAGTACTTTTCCAAGGCTGGCAGAGCCTGCGCCTGCACTCATTTTTAGTAATGATCAGCTGGAGTTAGTTCGAAATTTTAAGTACCTCGGGTACTTGATTATAGCTTCAGGCTTTGTTGGGGAAGAGATCACGTCACAAATAGCGAGAGCCAGAGCAGTTCTTTTTTAAGAGACGGGTGTATAACGAGGCGGTTCGTAGTGTTTTACTTTAAGCTTGCGAGACCTGGCCAGTTCGCGTTGAAGATGCTCGGTGGTTCTTTTATATATATATATATATATATATATATATATATATATATATATATATATATATATATATATATATATATATATTCATTAGGATGAATGGATACTCCTCATTGAAGAATCCACAAATGATTCACAACTGTGATTTCTCTTAGTTATTCGTGTCCGGATCACTGCTAACCCAACGAACAACGAGGCTGTATGCGCAAGCGCTCGTATTCATAGTTAGTAATATGTGAACGTGTGGTTCTCGCAATTCGTGATGTGATCTCCTCCCCAACACCAACACCAGCTGTGATCAAGCTCTCGAGGTACTTAAAGCTATTCACTGCCTCTAACTGATCACTACTTAAGGTGAATGCAGGCACAAGCTCCTGTCAGTCCTGAAGTACGTTGTACTTTGAAGGGGCAAAGCACATACTATGTAGAGACACCTCAACCACCAAGCGGTTCAATGCGTGTTGAGCTGCTTGTGCACTGTCACTCAGCAAGACGATATCATCGGCGTATTCTAAGTCAAAAACTCTCTTCCCTGAGAAGAACTACGGGTGGTATCCCTCTGACTGTGGTGATTAATCTACACCACTCCCGATGGCTCGTACATGTTTTACGAACGCCTGCCCATCGTCTATCTTTCTGTGCTCTATTCGCGTATGCTGGGTAAGGCTGGAAGAAGCAGTGAGGCGATCAGGCCATGACTTGGCGTACCGACATAAAGACGCCAGCATCAGCATTCACTTCGGTTGGTGACTCCCGCCTTCCTGAATGGGGTCCGAGGAGTGAGGATTGTCATCGGTTAAAGATGCTGAGGGACATGGCTCAGAAAAGAAGTCAGTGGCGTGAGCGTTGTACGGCCCGTCTATTGCACATTCGCTTTTTGAAAACACAACAAAAACACCCACAAAAAACATCAAAACGTGTACGGTGAACACACAAAAAAGATTCGGCTTTCTTTTATATATTAGCCGTTCTCTCATATGCCGTTTTAGGTTATCCTTTCCATTTTTGTTGTGTTTCTGATAACGTCGTTTCGTTGGCACCTAGCCTGATTTAAAGCCGGTGATATGTACATATGTCGTGGTGACGCCACAGATGACCGAAGTTGGGAAATGTCAAGCGAGCCTTTTGTGTATGCGAAGATACTTCATCCAATATCCGACATCCAGGCGAAATGCAGCTGCCTGGATAAAAGAATTTGTCTACTTGGTCTATAATCACCTTAGATATCAAAAGACACCTTGTCGTCTCTCTAGCTCTTTGTTTAAGTACGCCCCGCATACCAACCCCACCGAAAAAATGTGATCCATGGATTCGAAAGTGGTGTGAGGAGGCCTACACCGGAAGAACGGGGAGACAAAAACGTAGTCGTTTGGTGAAACGCATTCCAGATTGACCTATGTTCAACGCAGGAAGCTGTCAGAACCTCAAGACATACAAAACACCTGCATTGCCGATAGCAAGGTATGGTGTTAGCAACAAGCTAAAACGACAACCGCGACAGGTCATTTCGGATACTCTACACCAAACTGTCAATGATCACGGAGACAATAGCAATCAACATGTGGAAAAATAACATGACAAAGAAAAAGATCTACATATATCAACTTGGCTCTGCCTTGGGGCTGGATCTTGAACTGTGTTTTGTTGTCCGTGCCCTCGTAATAATTTAATAGAATCATACATACTCATCATGATGTGTAGGCACCAGTTGAGATGCAACAAAGTTGTATGAGCCATTAGACCTCTTCCTGTTCAAACTGATTATGTTCATGTGACAGACAGATTATTCATATCAAGTCAAGTACAATTTTTATGAGGAGATCCTAATCACTAAGCTCGGTGTTTAGATCGCAACACCGGTGTGCAGGCCACTTGGACTAGCGGTGGATGAAATGATTGCCACTTGACCGCAAAGATTATCAAAAGCTATCAACCTGAGTCAGAAATAACACCCATATTCAGAAACCATTCAGAAGTTAAGTATATGAGTATTTCGTGCACACGAGAGTTACTATTCAGTAGATACACAACCACTCTCGTATGAAAATAATTAAGGGAAACAATAAGCACATGAAAAAAATAATCCAGTGAACAAAAGGTGCAGAGGATGAGAATGAGTAGGGAATCAGTCATGAAAAGGCGCCGTACGATGTTATTCGTACTGTTACGAACGAGCAAATCCCCATAACGGGTTCGAGTGGATGATGTTAGATTGCTCTGACTGTGGTTTGGGTTCAAGGGATGTGACTGGTCGACCAATATTCAGAGAGAACATTCAACACGTCTTATGACACTGCAATACTGGTGAAACTGGGTGAATCGACTGATTGTGAAGAGATCACGTAGTACGTTCCAAGTCCTAATTAGAGCACATGCAAAGCGAGAAACGAGGAACCGAACCGATAAGCTAAATGGAGCTCGGTCACGCTCTGTGATAATAAGGAATGAGTAAGGTTAGTTGTTAGAGTTGTTAGGGGATTGAGAAAATTCACATCAGTTCAGTTAAATTAACCACGAACCTCGCACTTCTATGTTCTGGTTTTCGTTGCTACCTCGCAGCATCATTTAATGGGAAGTACTGTCAACAACAATGTCCGACTGATATCCCCTCATCTACGAATCTGTGAGTTTGCGCCCGAGTACAACAAAGGTATATTTAATCGGCCCACTGCAATATCTTAAAGAACCAGTGGTGTTATGACCTTGAGAATTGGAATACAGTCGTATCAGGTTCTAACAGGTCAGACTTAGTAGTGATGCTAGACAAAGCGGAATACTGTCAACAACGGAACAATTTATGGTTTCGCAGCAAATGGAAAAACAACCATTTCTAGCAGCACGTTTCACGATAATTGTAAGAAGATCAGATAGATAACCCGTGATTCTGATGAGCAGGCCTCTAAGTGCCTCAGTATGCTCCGGGGGTGGGTATCTCAGGCTCCGAGATGGCTACTCACCCTGAACACCTCTCAAAATGCTCCCAAATGACCGTGGATCCGTTGTAAGTTCTGCTGAGAAAATCCTACTCTCTGCCTTCTCGCGGTGGAGGTGTTTTCACAAAAGTGAGAGGACGAAAGCAAATGCCCGGCGCTTTCCATCGGGTTGACTGGCTGATAATCAGTCTAGGAGAGACGGTTAAACCCTGATTCCAAAACAACCACAGGAACTGAGTAATCAGTCATCAGTCCCCAGTGAGTTACGGACCCACACTTCGTCCTGCTGTCTTGCGGATTAAACTTTGGATAGCTAAAGGCTCCGGTTGTGGACCCCTAAGAAAACCAGCTGATCTGGCCTGGGCAACCTGGCGTTATTGCACCCACAAACAAATCATGGAACTTGACTCCATGCACCCCTTCTTCTCCAATTGTGCTACTTTGTTTGGCACAGTCTGAAATCAGGCGGGCGTGAATATATATCTGACGAGTATGTTGTTTGCAAATGAATATATGATAGTTTATACGGATTCGTTATCAATCATGTGCAAACTCCACTTCGAATTACCTCTGAAAGCCAGGTATACGGAGGATAAGATCAAACACTGATGCCAGTGGCAAACTTACACACAAACATCAAAGTTCCACACAACCACATATGTGGCGGAACTTGTGTCCAACGGTTGTATTACATTGGGATAGATGGATTTGCCTGAATGTGGAATCTCTGTCGGCCACGATCGGGACTGAAGGTAAGCTGCGGGGGTTACGGCCAATATGGCCGTTTGATCCGTTTGGATGCTGGGGTCCGAGCCCGGCCCCAGCGACGCGTTCGAGCGGAGCTGACATCGCCAAGCGCAAGGACGTAACAGTGCCAACCAATCCGGTTCTGACGGTTCTAACAGTATAGCCGAAAGCAGGCGAATTTGCACTGAACCCGTGGTGACTTGATCTGACCGGATATGGCAGCGACACCCGGGTGGATGAGTCAGTCCACTGCCAAGAAGATAGGAAGACTGAACACAAGAATAGGATTAGGGAGTACAAATGGACAAATGCGTTTAGTGAATCTTATAAGCGCAATTTCCCAGTGTGACAACTAAATCACATTCTGCTAGAAAAGATGCTGTGTTCAGACAGGAGAGTGTGATGACGGCTTAGAGGAAAGAGAGCTTGGATTGTTTCATCCAAGTATGCTCATGGGTCTTCGTTTGACACTTCTCCGATCCTTAATAATCAGACTGCTGCACCCGAAAGTTGTCAGAAAATGAGTACCTTTATGAATCTGCTAAACCCGACGACTGTTTCGCAGCCACAGAAACAAGCTTCGTGACTTAAGCAGCAGCAATCGCATATAGCAGTACGCAATCGAATGTTGCGTAATCATGAGGAGAAACCGCGCCTGAAATTTGCGGACCTCTTTTATCTGTAACATCAATATAACAATCATTGCGATTACGAAGCAGCATGTGTAACTGTATCAGTTGGATTAGCACGCGCGGTTATGAAAATATCAGCTGGGAGACACATGAAGACCAAAGTTGCATTATTGATACCTTTTGGAATCTGGTTGGGTAACTGAATTAGCAATTCCTACGCTAAGCTCGAAGTAATGGGTACATGAGTTCACTCATTCGGTCAGGTATTCATTCTTAACAGACTAAATTGATTCGGTGATGAACCGTGCGCGTAGCTGGACGGGATTCTACCGATGTGTTCTCTCGGCCGAGATGTTCTGTTCAACTGTATTACGTTTAGTAATAGTCGAGAAAACCAGAACAACTTGGTGTGGATACACTGGTTGACTAAACTAAACTCATAAACACAGAAGAGGCAATAATTGCTAAAGCAAGTAGTCAAGCCTTGGCGAACAAACAGACGTCAGATGGACACAATCTTCCCTGTCCCAAGCCGCGACTGAGTGCAGTTGATGAGTTATGCCAATATTAACAGAGGACTAATACAATATCAGAACTAACCCGCAACCATTGCCCTGAACACTGAAACGAAAAACCTCTTATGATCTCCAAACGGTTTGACAAGCGTGATCAAGTGTGAAGACCATTACTAACTTATTTCCCATCACGACGAGACTGCACCTTGGCGTGGTGATGGACTGCGTGCCTCCATCACCCAAACAGCTTTTTACAGGGTCGCTTCCTGAACCACAGATGCAATCATGTCTGACAGATAGATGAGGAGAGACCAGATGAAGTCCAGTCTCTGAACCAGTTAGTGAGAAACATATGGTTCTAATCACTATGCCCCCGGAGAGGACACTCCAGCGAATAAACACGGAGAGAAACAGTTTACGGGTCTAAAAACCGCTAATAGATGGACGCAGGAGTGGAGTAACTGGAGTTTCTCTCGACGATGACAAAAGTGATCGTGCTTCATTGAGCAGTTACCGCCCGCCTGAGCTAGGCAGCCCCCAGTCCAAAGGATGCTGCCCCGTTCACGTTCCGCTTGCTCTATTGGTTGCACGGGGCTAGGGACTGAATCCGTAAAGTGGATTGATAACAGAGCACCAGCGAAGACAAGACAGAAAGTGTGCAACGAATGGGCTTCATGTGACAGACCAGGAGAAGTCCCCTCACGGGCTCTTCGGTCACATTCCCGTGCTGGATTATCACTCCACTGCATTTTGGGTCAGACTTTCGAGTCAAAGACTCTTACAAAGGTTCCCGTGGTGTGGGCAGCCGCAGTGTATGATTCGCCCAGAGACCTCCATCATCCTTCCAGTAAAGGGCCTTACTAGTTTTTTCTCGTTTAATTCAAGATCGATGCAAAACGCTAAGGGTAACTGCTACTCTGAAGAAACAAACAGTTCAGGAGTAGGATATAAACCGAACGCATTTTATAAGCCTATATATTCGTTTCGCTTGGCTGCCTTCAGCGTCCGCACACTAAGTCACATAGGGCAACAAGCTGTTCTCACTAGAACTCTCGGCAATTTCGAAATAAATGTATGCCGTATCTCCAAAACATACATACAAGACCCTACTTATGTGATCACTCCTCGCAATCCAGATACAAACTCAGTCTCTCGCTTAACTCCTCGTGTGTCGGGTGATTCGGTGTCTAGTGCTCGTGGTCAGGCTGGCGTTGAGACTGCTCTAAGCATGAAAGCAGAGTATGCAGTGCTAGGCTGGATTCCAGTCAACAGTCGTTTGTGTACAGTTTGGATGGACAATTCTGTGCATGTCAACAGTAACAAACCTAAGAACCAATGCTTGTTCGTCGTGTCTGTATATGCGCCCACAAACTACAGTTCCCCTGTGACCAAAGACGAATTCTACCACGATTTACCTCAGCTGCTTCGAAGTGAGCATTTAACGGACGTGGTGTTTATCGCTGGGGATTTCAACAAAAAAGTTGGTTGTTTGGGGGATTTCAAAAGCACACTGGTGGAGGGTTTGCTGTCTTTCCCTATCGTATCGACAACGAAGATCGTTCCACCCAGCTGTGCTTCGACCACAGATAGTTTCTGGTGAGTACCAAAATTTGCCATAAGAAGCGGCATGGACTCACATGCCATCCTCCTACACCTTCATGTTGGACTGGTCACGGCTGACGTGGTTCAGTGGAAGATTTGCTCTCATTTAGATGTCATCTGTGGACTGAGATCATGCCATGGTACCTGTTCGTTTCTGTTTGTGCCTCCTTCGTCGTTGCACCCACACAAAATCCACTCCTCTTGCGCAGTTGTTTCTAGGCGATAACCGACGATCTGCTTTTCAGTACGAGCTATGTACGTGGTCATGGATGCAGTCGGATGTGCATGACCCACAAGAACGCTGGAAACAGATCAAGGAAGCCTTGTACACTGCTTCCAATACCAGACGAGACTCTGGTTCAAGTAGGACTCGTAAACGAAAAGTATCTTTGACATCAGTTGCTTCGATGCATGCTCAGAGATACGTCTGTCCGAATGCCACATTCAGGGGAGTGCATAAATCCCTGAGACGCCAACTGACTTGGAGCCTGCAAAATGACCGTGAGCAGTGTTGGATTACATAACGTAGGGAAATGGAGAAAGTCGGGTCTAATGGCAATAGTCGCAACCTTAACCGTTTGATTAGAGGTATCGGTCCAAGGAAGCCAGGTGTGAGTTAATAAAGAAATCCAACGATTCACTGGTACACTCTCATGGAAGTTGTCTGGATCGCTGAGCGGAGCACTTAAAGGGACATTTCAATTGACCAACTTCTACAGTGGACTTTCTTCATATGCCCGCAGGAGAACCAATGCGGGAATATATCACTCCTCTATCAGAAATGGAGGTTATCATGGAGATTGGTTACTTGGAAAGGTACAAAGTCGGTGCATCGGATGGATTTTCTTCCTTTTTATCAAGTAGGGAGGCGAGGCTTAGGTATCGGAGTTAAAAGAAAACTCTACTAGGTAATCTAGGATGACGAGCGAGTTCTCACGAAATGGTGTGAATCGATGATTGTGCACATTTACACGAAAGGTGACAGGCCCTCGTGAAAAACCACAGGGAAATTAGCTAGGTAAGCATCGCATCCAAACCGCTCATTGGGATTGATCTGCACCGATTATCCAGCACCCGTGAAAGGTGTATGTGTGAGAATCAAACCGGTTTCAGACACGATCGTGGCTGTATTAACACCTTTACACTTCGAAAAATCTTACAGCACAGGTAAATGCTCCGAAGGCCCACAATCTCCGTCTTCGTTGATCCGAATGTGGCGTTCGACTCAATCGACCGCCGAGTTCTGTGACGCTGCCTCTCACTCAAGGGTGTACCAGAGAAGTTTATTTCTCTTTTCTAATGCTTGTGTGCGAACAGTCGAAACCGAGTTCGTGCTTACGGCAATCCTTCACCCGAATTAACCACGGAAAGCGGTGTTTGTCATGGTTGCCCCCTTTCTCTCTTCCTCCTCAATTTTTTGAATAAATTAGTTCTTGAAGTAGCCCTATCCTCGTGTGAGAATAGTGGCATTGATCTCTTCCCAGCCAGTGAAATGATTGGCGATATTGTTCTTCTGAATGAAGATCCAGGTGAGTTGCAGGCTTTCTTAGATAGCCTCAACAACAATGTAGCGGTGTTTCGGAGATCAACGGTTGCACGAATTGAACTGAACTTTCAAGTACTTATCGATAATGGGTGACGTAGAAGAGATTAGAGGCGACATATGAATGCATTACTAGCGAGGGAAAAAAGAAATCTACAGTAGGTTCTGATAACCTCCAACGAAACACGATATTTTGCATAAAGGCTACTCAGTATTGTTACCATTTTGCGTTTTCTCGCTAATACAAGGAAGAAGAATTCTCTGATTCCGAACGATCTCGCTTAATAGTTTAGAACAGGGTATATTCATTCGTGGACTCTTCAACGAAGAGTACCCGTTCACACTCCAGACGATTCAAATTAGATCCTAGAGACAATATAACAACGGAGTGCACGAGTATGAAAATGAGTGGACAGATGAGTACCGGGTACGCACACCTGATGAGCGGCAACAACCGCGGAACCGATCTTGTGCTACCGGGGAAATTTCGTCCACACATTTACATACTACTTGCTGTGAACAACTGAAAACGTGGCTTGTTCGCCACTTTGTTCATTCTTAATGTGTTCTGCGGGGTTTCTCAGACATTTTAAACAAGCCAACGATCCAGCCGCATTCCATGAATTTAACAGTTATGTAAAGTTCCGTCCAAAATTGGCCCTGACAAAGGCTCATGTTCAGTTTCTTCTTGGGTGCATATCCAATGCAGAATATCCCAAACAATATCACACTGTTCTGAAGAGTAATTGGATTGACATTAATATTATGTCTTTACGTTGTCAAGCCCTTAATGAGAGAGATACCGCATTAAGTGCAGGAAATGGAACGTAATTTCCTGAAATCATCTCGAGTACTTGATGAGCTGACCTCGGAAAGAAAAGGAAATGTTCACTGCCTATGTTCAATCAATTGTTGACAAACAAGACGAACAGATGTGTGTTAAACTTCAAAAGAGTATCAACTTGAGCAAACCGATTGGTGAGTTCTCTACAGATCCGAAGAAATTCGTCCATAATTTGTCATCTATAAGTTTGGATAAGACATGGCTTGAGATGTCATCCCTAAGACCAAAGTTCTGCGGTACATTTATCTTACACCGGTTTCAGAACAAGCATGATGCCGACAATAACAACAACAGGAAAAAATTACAAAATCGAGGGGCGGAGGATTAGGAGTCAGCATAGAGATTGCAACAAGTAAAAGTAATTTTCTCAAATATTTTCACCGTACACGTTGTGTAGATATTTTGTCTGTTTTTCAATTGTTTATGTGGAACGGGAAGTCGACAGACAGGCCATACGGCATTCGCACCACTGGATTCGGTTTCGAGTCATATCTCCCAGTGTCTCTAACCAACGACAACTCTCATCATCATCATCGTACAGTGTTAAACAGCAGGGCAAGCCCCACTGACCACTGCCTTTCTCACCATGTTGCACGACAACTCTCATCTCTTGGGCCCCAATCAAAAAGGCGGAAAGCACCAACCAAAGTCAAAGCCGAAGCTAACTTCATCATGCCCCTGCGCCAATTCAGCCTGACCGCCGCGCCGTTTCTTCCAGTCTTGTCCAGCACGTGTAAAAACAGCAAGAAAGGGTAAACGATGGACAGGCACATGCAAAACGTGCCCGAGTCATCGGAGGCGGTATACGGCGATTGTCCCTGCTAGAGGGCGATTATCAGCACCAAACACACGACAACAAACCTCGAAATCGCTCCCTCGATGTTCCCACCAGACACGAACAATGCTTCGGACACACCGGTGGTCGAATACAGCTGTTCAACCAACAAGACTAAACAACTGGGTATTGGGGTTGAGTTTGAGAGCCTGTTTAATCAGCTATCAGGTCTCGTTCCGTCCTCGTCGCAGGAGTTAGAGAATCTGAAATCCATGTTTGTGAACTCATGTTACCAATATCGCGAAAATGAACCATTGGCAAAAGGATTATTAACGTCGGAGTACCTAAAGCGCCCGAAAGAATTCCATGCCTATAGAGAAATAATGTTGTCAAGACTAGATAAAAGTGCGGGGATCGTATTTCTCAATGAATAGGATTACACAGAGGAGATAAGGGTGATAATGGATAACACCTCTAGGTTTACGAAGGCCCCATCTGAGAAAGATAAGACGTATCAGAGATAAAAATCAGTTTCAAGAAGAGTATAAGATCCTTGAAGAAGAAAGGAATAATCGACGCGGTCGTCTTTGAAAGTATACGACCAACTGGGACAACCATTCCCAGATTATATGGCCTACCGAAGGTACACAAACAAGGCGTCCCATTGAGGCCGATTTTGGACATGTGTAACTCGCCATATCACGACGCGGTAGCAAAGTGGTTGGCCAGCTTATTGAAACCAGTAAGAGTAGCAATTTCTGGACACAGTTCACAAGACACTTCATTTTGTATGAACTGTGAGGAACCTGGATCTCGAAAGAAAGCAAATATCACTTGATGCCATCTCACTGTTCGCAAATGCCCCAATCGGAGAAACACTCATTGATCTGTGCGAATACATTCAGGGTAACGAAATCGACTTGGGCATCCCGTCGGATGAACTGAAACAGTTGCTATGTGTCTTCACGCATTGTATCTAATCTCAGTTCAATGGTGAAATTTATTTTATATATATATATATATATATATATATATATATATATATATATATATGGCCCTCGGCTGGCCCACAACTCGAACACAAGGAACAAACTTCAATGGTGCCAGCCCACCCGCTAGCTAGTGAAAAGCCAGACACAGGTTGGCAAAAGCCTAACGCGCTTTTTATAGACGCGACGACATTTCGTCTGATATCCCACCACCCGGTGGGATGTAACTGCCTAGGCACCTAAACGAACCTACTTCAGCTGAGGCTTCCCTTATCAGCACAAGGTTTTAAGTAAGACCGACCCAATTCTGCAACATTATTTTATACTCTGAATGTGCAAAACGCGTCCCAAACACTGCTACGTTGTTTTTAGACTAACTGGAAAGATGTCAGAAAATATCCATCGTAGCATTTAGGAAGTTCCATTAGTTTATTCTCAAGACGCTTACAGGAAGCATGGGAAACACTGGACAATTAGTATGCAGACAGACACGGAATAAATAAATGAACACCAATCATGAATAAGGTACCGTCACAATTAACTTGTCCTTGACGTGTTATTGGCTTACAAGCTTACGCCCCCTTTGCAAGTGGCAGGACGACAGAGCCATTCAGCCCTGGTCAATGCCTGGACAAGGGAAGTTGGAGTGCCTGGACCATACTTTAAAAAGATTCTTCTCATTCCCTTTTTTATTCATCGTACAACAATACACAACAATTGAGGAAGGAGCTGCAGCCAATAAAAATCTGTCAAATGGGAGAGTAACCGGCGGTGGTGAGAATCGAACTCGGGCCGTTAACGTCCAAAATACACGATGATAACCGTTCGACCCCTACCCTGAGCACAAAGGTCAAGGGTCAAATTCTTCATTTCCATGGCCTCGGTTATCATAAGAATGCGCAAATGAACACCCTTACACTTGTTTAGCGCCCAGATTCACCTGGTGTCCGGTGTCAACCAGGTGCGTTAGGACTGCGCAGTCTGTCCTTGACTCAACCGGCGTGGCTGATGTTCGTCAATCAGAGTGGATAACAATCGACCTACCTACCTACCTACCTACCTACCTACATGAAATGCATTACAAACACATCTGAAAAATCATACAATCACTGATGGGGTCGGCATCGACAGTTTATCCTTGTACTGGATCTAAAGCGAAGGAAAACCTTGCAACACCCAATTCACCGTGGCGGCATTGAACGTGTTTTGAATTTCCCAACCAAGTTATCGGTTTTTGATCTTACTTACTGATTTACCTTTAAACGGCAAGCCTACAAAAACACATTTCTCACGATTTCCACAGGGATTTGCGGCACTCTTTAGATGAAATTTCTTTTGACAAACCGATATGGGTAACTACTGTCACGTAAGATATTCCTCATGAGCAACACAATACGTACTCTTGAGTTTCCTCAGAACTAACTTTTCTCGTTCTGAAGAACAAATATCTTATTCAAGCATGACTTCTGTTGGATAATACTGAGACTGTTGGAATTAGGATACTGTTGGCTCCACGTTTGTTTTCAGTAAATATTTTGCTAGATCCGGTTATCTTCCATTCTCGCAAAAGTCACATTTAGGAACAGCAGTTGATTGCTCACTTCCAGTTCAATGATAAGGCGTGCCATTTCGTGTGCCTTGTTAAATCATTTTACCTGGAATCTCGGTCACATATGGCGTCAACCACACCGATGTCGTCCACATATCGACGGTAATGTTCGAAGCTGGCAGCTGTAGACCTCAAATAAGTTGTTGCTAATTTAGCAAGGAATGCCTCGGCAAGGAGTGGACAACGGTGATCCTATAGTCACACCGCCTTGTTGTCTGTATAAAGTTCCGTGAAATAGGAAGAACTGAACGTTAAATATTTTATCACAGTAAGAGTTCCCACAAGCCTTCCAGCGATAAACCGATGCTCGGGTTATTTTCTTCTGTGCGATTCACCACGAAGTCGGCGGTTTCTATTAATGGCACATTTACGAACAAAGACTCGACGTCAAACGAGAACATTATTTTATATTCAAAAACACTCTTCTTACTTCCTTTATTTATTATACAACAACGTACAACAACTCGGGAAGGGGACCGCGGCCAAAAAACGGCTGCGTATTGCTGTTCTGTGCCCCCTTAATCAGATGTGTCCTTGAGACTATTTATAGCCATGTTTTCTAATTGGTTCAAGTAGCTCAGATAACCAGCAAGCAACACTGAGATAAGATAAATTTGCCATTGATACTATGAGGCGAATCGGTTTGTGAAAAAAATGCGGCTTAACTAGGTCTCCACTCGGAAGAACAATATCGTCCGCCTATTTGAGATCAGACAAATTCAATGAGAGTTAGCACTAAAGAACTGTGCGGTCGATTGAGTCGACGGAAGATGCGCCCGTTGTTGAACAAAAAAAAATGTGGTCTACACAACTCCGACCGTGTCCAAAACTGGTTTGATTCTCACACGTACACCTTTCACGGGTGCTGGATAATCGGTGCAGATCAATCCCAGTGAGCAGTTTGGATGCGATGCTTACCTAGCTAATTTCCCTGTGGTTTTTCACGAGGGCCTGTCACCTTTCGTGTAAATGTGCACAATCATTGATTCACACCATTTCGTGAGAACTCGCTCGTCATCCTAGATTACCTAGTAGAGTTTTCTTTTAACTCCGATACCTAAGCTTCGCCTCCCTACTTGATAAAAAAGGAAGACAATCCATCCTGTTCAGCACGTTATCAGATAGCTTACCTCCCGGACAACATCCATTTCTGAGTGAATCAGTGAGTTGTCAGGCTCCCGGATCAACTCACCTACACCTGACTCCCCCGGACCGGTACTGCTCACCAAACGGTAAAAGTTGCGACTAGTACCAACAGTCGCGACCTTGTTCACTTCCCTTCATGCTGCAATTTACCACTGCGCTCGGCCATCGATCAAACTCTTAGTCGGTTGACACCACAGAACTTTTCGAACCTCATTGAATGTGACATCCGAAGGCGAGGATCTGTGAGCACCTAACAGAGCAACTGATGTCGAGGACATCCATCGTTTGTGAGGCCTACTTGAACCTACTTGAACTTGTCTGGCATTGGAAGCAGTGTACAAGGTTTCCTTGATCTGTTGTCAGTGTTCATTTGGGTTCTGGGCATTTGACCTCATCGATTACCCTGTAGAAAGCTGTCCAGAAAGCAGATCGTTGGTTATCGTTTAGAACCAACTGTGCGGCACGGGTTTCAATGTTTTGCGACCGCAGACAGGATGTAAACAAAGGCGAACAAGTATCACGGCGTGAAGTGAATCTACAGCAGTGGACCAAAACGAACGAAAATCTTCAACTGATCCACGACAGTAGTGACCAATGACAATATGGTCAATCTGTGTCAAAAGTCGTGAAAGCGTAGTTAGACACCGAGTCCATGCCACCTTTTATGGCAGATGTTCGTTCTCACCAGAAACGGTTTAAGGTCAGAAAACAACTGGAAGAGACGATCACCGTTGTCATCTCAATCATCTGGGACAGTAAATGAGCCTCCTATGTGCCTTTCAGAATTAACAAAACATCGAACTTAGGCGTTAAGATCGACAGAAATGACCACAGCGCCCGTTGAACGCACGCTTCGAAGCGATTGAGACAAATCTCGATGGAATTCATCTTTGATCTTAGAAGAACTACAGTTAGTGGGCGCATACAGACACGACGAACAAGCATCGACGCTTTAGTCTGTTTATGTTGGCACATACAGAACGGCCTAACCGGACCGAAAACAAACGACTGCTGACTGGGACTTAGTCCAGTAGTGTACGCTCAGCTCTCGTGTCAAAGCGATCCCGATGCCGGTCTGACTACGAGCACTAGAAACCGAATCACCAGATGCTGGAAGACGGGAACAAGAAACTAAAGTTGTACCTGGAGTGCGATATACAATCACAGAAGTGAGATCGTGTATGCGCGTTTCGGAAACACGGCATACATCTACTTATAAACATTCAAGTTCTAGTTAGGGCAGCTTATGGCCCTGAGGATCGATGTCAAAAACAGTTTTCGACAGAGATTATAATTATCTGACATTTCGGTTACTGCGGGCAACCTTTTTCAAGGCAGGTTTTACATTCAAATGGTTCTAAGGTAGTCGTCCCAAGGTAACGGATGCTCTAATGTGTTTTTGCGTGCAAGTATATTGTTTACGTATGCGGTGATTGGAGGGATTGGGCGTCAGTTTCACCCATTCCTATTTCATCATTTGACCGTAAAACCTGTCCTGGAAAAGGTTATCCACGACAACCGGAACATCGGCTAATTATAATAACTACTGACATTAGGGTATTTAAAGAACCACATCGATTCTTCGATACACTCCGAATCTCATTTGGTCCCGATATATTCAAATGAGGATCAAGTTCAACCGATTGCCGAGTACCAGCTCCGTAAAATCGGATAAAATTAGTTGGATATACGGGGGAACCGCGGTCTTACGATAGTCCTTCAACAATGAAAACTGTCATTTTAAAATCCCTAATACATCTTCCGAGGACAGTGAGAGAAAAAACAGACCTGATGGCCTAAACACTTGAGAGAATAGCACGGCACAATTGGGCTGAATAAGTTAAAAGCACACATAAATAGGAAGTTGCCATTCAATGGCAATATAACAACGAAGGGCGTTTTGACCCGGCAGAAAGTAGTCCCCGTGGTAATAAATGAGCTCACCTTAGAAGAAAAACAGTCCGTTTCTATACCAACAATATTAGAAAAGCAGTTACCTTTGAAGTTCGTCAAAGATGCATGGAACACAAGGACATAAACGAAGAGCGCTGGGGGCTTTGATAGTGGGAAGAACCATTATTGATCTAGGAAGCTGCTGCAGTGTATTTACTCACTTAATAAATTGCAGCTTCATACCTAAACTAAGGTATTTACGGTGAAAAACAAGACACTTTTTAGGATAGCGCCTTGTGCTATGTTTCACAAGAGATTTGTAAATATATTAATGAAAAACGATTTGTCTGTTTCTTATTCACTTTTAGACTTGTGAAACTACGTGCAACTTTAAGGTTTAGTTCAGACAATTATTCTCTAATAACCCAGATTTAAACGTATTCATGAACTTTTTCTTTTCTAAGGAAAGAAGTCATACATACTGGCCATTGGTAACAAAAATGGAGAATTTAGTAGATCATGGGATAGAAAATGGTTTCAAAACCAACAAGGTGGACTCTATGCCGAAGAGACTGTAAAAAAATCCTGAAAAATAAAGACAGATCCAATGATTATTATTGTGTATGAACGTTGTGTTTCTATTATTCTTTGGATTACTTCAGTATAAATAAATTTTGTTTCATTTCCCTCACAGGCTTACATTTCGTCATGGTTGAGGCTAACTGATGGTAGAAAAAATAGGGTTTCGTCTGAACTTTAGGCATTTTTGGTCACCGCGTAAAACCAGATCATAAGGGTTGTTGCCCTAAGAGATCACCACCACTCGTTAGTTATGGTACATACAAAACTGTTTATCAGACACTTGTGTGCGTCAGTTCCGACAACATCTGTCAATATGTGAGTAACGGGAAATTCGCATTTGACTGAATTGTTCGACAGCATACGACGGATTTTGGATACTAACCAGAAAATTTGAAAAACAATGTCATCTATGAGAAATGAGCCGAAATAAAATCTTGTTTTAATATCTACAGCTATATGGTGTAGTAGGACTAATCCGCAGGTAGACGGCGTGATTGGTAAGCCTAATATCAGTAATCCTGTGCTTGTACTACTTTGGCACGGCATTCCGAACACAGGTGTGAACAAAAGGTGGAAACCCGATAAGGGTTTGAAACATAGAAAACCTGACTTGCTTAAATCGGAAAATTTGTGATACCAAAGCGGTAAGGTTCCGTGGAGTATGGCGACTTTTCGTAATCTCATTCGGGAATTCAGGCATCGCCTTCATGGTCATTCGTTCTCGATACGGAACTTCTTCACTCATTCCAACAAAGCTGGAACTGTGTTTGGACAATTTTGTTCCATCGAGATTTGAAAGTCCCAGATCCACCCTCTGCTAAATGGTTCAGTTCCATTGTCGATCGGTTTACTGGGGCATGGCGACTACTTTTAGAAGTAGCTTGTCAGAACCACATGTGAAAGCTGAGCAGCAGAGCAATATCAAAGACTGGAGTGACGGCTGATAAGGAGGATATGACGGAACAACGATCACAGCTGCTGCCTCTAACATCTGTCACTCCATACACCCAGATCGACAAGTTGGTAAATTACATTTCACACAACTGTACACCAGCTGGCTTGGAGGATAGAACATCCTCAAAGCAGGTTTTCGGTTAAGTTTTTCAAGATAGTGCCAGAGGAATACGGCTAGTCGAGCGATTGAAGTATTTCGTTGGTCGTCAACAAATCAACGTAGACCACTTTAACAATACGCATGATAGCAGTTTTTCCCGGTTAGAATGATTCTTTCTGCATTTCTATGTTACTTCGCAAAGATGGGTGTCCCCATTGTCCAGTTAGTCACTAATTATTATGAGACCACATATTTGTACTGAGATAAATTTAGTCATTTGTTCGAATTTTACACTCTGAAAGCAGAAAACACGTTTCAAATACCACTACACTGATAGTCAATGACAAGGAAGATTTTCACATCGTTTGTTTCTGTATCATCAAACTTGGGGACGTCGGATACTCACCGTGAATATGATTTTTTGAATTCCCTATTCTGTGGATGAAAGAGTCATAAAGCCTATCGAGATAAGAATGACTGAGCAACACGAAACATTCGTAACTACAACAAGAACAAAGACTAATTACCAAAAACATTGATCTATTTACCGATTGACTCGAATCTGATCGCCAATTGGACATGGACTTCACGGTTCGATCAGCGGTCAATTTTTGCACAGGAGTCACACAGAACGGACTGAGGATCAGGCGAGGGATCGCGGACTGAATTGCTTCATATAAAGTATCCTTGATCCAGCGCACATCTGTCGGGCATAGCTGGATGGATGGATGAAGGCATACGCGGAGGAGAAATACGAGCGGATAGAATACAGTATAAAACGCGGTCGTCAACATAAAGAATGGATACATAGTATCGCGTGTGCTCAAAAATGTCCAAAATGAATTTTCTCAGCCCTGGAACAGGCCTCTATTGGACTGCGTAGATGAGAAAAGGGATAAGGAGCAAAACGAGAACAAATCAAGTGATTTCACTGATGGAAGATATGTATTGAAAAGATGAGTCAGCCAATAAGGGAATAATAAATATTCTCGGCGCAGCAAATAGCTAGATCACCATTAGAAAATTGGAGATGTCAGGAAGGTAAAAAAATACCGAAAAATCCATTGAAAGCATCAAAAGGTCAACGATTGAGCCTCTCTGTAGAAGTGAATCTTCGGACTGGCTGATTAGTTGAATTGTAGCACCGGCTAGATAATCTAATGATTCTGACCAGATGAGAAATGATAAGGTTACGTAAACGCGCTGGAAGCTATAAAACGTCGATCTTTGTCGTTACCTTTTGGTCACCAAATTGATTTAGTCAATATTAACTTGTGCGTCGCATACGCTTGTATTTGTTTTTCTCAATTAGAAATCACAGACTCTATAGCAGTTGATCAATAAAAGAATGAAGTTTACCTAATCAGTACCTTTGTACAACGACAGAACAGTCGGAAATGAGTTAACTGGAATTTACCAGACTATCACACTTGCGGTCCATTTTTGGCAGTATAAAGAGAAACAAATTTATCTGAACAAGCTCACATCGCAGGGTTTGAATGGAGTTCAGTGTGAAACAGCTGTGCCGTTTTCTCGATCCACATCAGTTATGGTTGGAGCTAGTCACACTTTCTCAATCATGCATTATTCAGGATAACGACCTTGCTATTACCCAACATTACTGGATAGAACCGGAATTTGACTGCATCTGGTAAATTCAATCCCAGGAGGGAGAGAGAGAGAGAGGTTTCACACATGACTTCTCGTGTGTGATCGACCAGCAACCTCATCGCCCCTAAATGTACATGTCTTGGTAGTCATCTTTCATCATAAGCTAATCAGCAAGGGATAATCCTAACATAAAAATCGAAGGAATACTAGGGAAGAAAGTGAGTAAAACCATACAAAAACGTCGCAATGCAAGTATAACAGCGGCGCGCAGTTCTGGTTATTCTGAGCGATGGCTGATTTAGCGTCAAGAGTAAACAATTATGCCAGCGGGTGCGCCCTCAGGTCGAAGACATGGAAGCATGTACGGTGTGTTGATTTGTTGGTTGTGATCAGGCGATACAAGTTTCTAGCACCTCGGAGATAATAAATTCGAACCCCGCCACGTTCGGTTACGCTGGTGATAGGTCGTAATCAGCTGCGGCCCATATTGTAACTAAGCCTAACCTATTATGTAATTCTCCCTTCCAAGACTTACAGTCTTGGTTATTAGTTGTTCCGAATAGCTTAGAGGGCCTTTGAGGCTGTGGAGTACACCCCTTTCAGTGCACTGGTTTGCAGGTAAGAAATGAAAGAAGAATCTAGATACAAGTCCATCAGCAGTTTGCCGTTGACACGCGCCTTCTTTTGTACAACCGGAGTCTGTGGGCCTCAACACGCCGTGGTGAACGTGGCTCACACTGAACGAGATCATCGCCTCCTGTTGTGTTGTATTCGGTAATCTTTTTCTTCGTCAAGAACAAGCCTGATGCTGTACAGGTTTCGCCCGGTTTTTCAACGATTACAGATGCATCGTCGGCCAAAAAGCCCCGCTGAAGTTTCTTCGATCATATTCCGTCTTTGAACTGGGTTAGTGAATAGTAGAACAGTCCCCAACGCCCAAAATGATCCGCATGTACACGCTTCGAAAAATAACCTTCTCACAGAGCTTTTATGTTATTCGTGGTCCGGGCCTGTCTAGAACCGTAGATAATTATTAGACCAAGTAAATGCATTCCGGAGTCGCTCTGACACTAATGTCTTTTATGCTTCCGTACACAACTGAGTGTGAATGCTGCACGATGAGCTATTTCATACACGATTTAAATTCCCCAACGAACCAAACTACCTAGTCGCAAGGCAGTGGTTGTATGTGAGTAGACCCATGATGTAAAAAATCGAATTACCTGAGGCGTCAACTCCAATCAAACACTCGGAGTGGAGGAACGGTACTCTACCCGTCGAGCGTTGAGGTTTCAATGGACCATCGGCAAGGTAGCCGTCGGCGCCGGGCTTTTTGTTGCATCTGACTAGTTGGTGCCGTTTGTATTTCATACTTAAATATGAGTGCAGTAGAAGAGTATACTACTACCCAAAAGAATCACTGCACGAACAGGGAGAACCGGCAATCACGGCTCTGAAGCTTGGAGTAGAGAACCAAACACATTAGGTCAACGGTAACTAGCGCATGGTGGTAATCCGTGTTACAGCATAGTGCTGTCTATCATTTGACACTGTCAAATAAAACCCCGATGCTAAGGTTATTGGTCATTCTGCAGAATACACTGCATTCGTGTAACTATGGGTTCAGATAATCAAACGTGCTATTAGATCTCGGACGTGCCGCGTTCTCAATTGATGGGCTATTAACATCCCACTGGCTTCGTTAGTTAGGGCATGTGCTATGTATACCTCCACATCGAACTCCTCGTCGAGCTTTTCTCGCAGAGCCTGAAGTTGGATGGAGACACCAGCGTGGGAGTCAAGCTACGACGTGGCACTAGTCAGTCAAATCGTTGAAGCTGAGGATTCTTTTTGTCGGTCTCTCACACTTGCCTGCTTGCCTTGGCATGAAATGCGAAGTTGTCTGGGTGAAATTGGACGACCTATTCAAGGGCAATGATGCCGCACCTGGTATTGAAAAGGGTAAAGCATAGTCCAACTGTGCTAACAGCATCAAAAAGATTCACATAGTGCACGAAATACCACTAAACCCACTCTGTTTTACCGCAACTACTTTTGATACAAATCACTTAGCGTAACTGAATATGGCATGTCAGCGTGTCAACTCACCACTATTCCAAATATGCATATGGATTTGAAGCATGAAACAAGTAAATCGATTTATCCTGAAAAATGCGCCTGAGAGGGTGTGAAATGCTATTAAACCCATCGCTGGACCATTGGCAAAAACAACCAGCCGGTTATGAAAATAGGGACCTTTGTTGAGAATGACTGAAACACAAAGTCCAGGCACGCCTCCGATCATATCCCAGATGGTCTCAAGTTTTATGCTATCCCACTCATCGCGGATGGCGGACTTTAACTCGTACAAAGTGCCGAAGACTTTTCCATCCGTATAGACTCGCCTCGTTGACAGACCCCGGATATTCACGATTGTACTCAAGTGTGCGCCGTGAGCGGGCCAGTCCTTGGTCTTGATGTTCTGGCATAGCGGCCATATTCTGGTGAGGTTGGCTATACGTATGGAGGCGGTGTCATTTTGGTATTCTATGGTCCTTAGTCAGCTTTCTGGAATAACCGAGGGAAAAATTCATTCATTGTTCTGATTTATGAGTTAGTTGGTAGTCTGCTTCCCTTTCTAGACTACTAGCTGAGATTCTCCATCTCCAAAAGCCAAAACTCAGACCGACAGAATCACCACTAAAGGCTCGACGACTGAGGTTCAAATTACCTTCCTTGAAGTCATTCTCGTAGTATATGGTTTCATCAGGACCGTCAAAATCAAACTTCTTATCGTTAAAAATCACATTATTCCATTCAGCGCTCCAAGTGATGTGAATCCCGACACATTCATCTTGATCTTCAAAATGGCGGTCAGCCCATCGAAGGCAAGGATTTCATCTTTCTATGTCTCAGGTGTGGTGATGAGTGTAGGGATGCTATAGACGCCGAGCGCCTTTGTTCGACTGTAAGGACTTCTGCAGCCTCGATGCCCTAGTCAGTTGGTTCGAAGTACCGCGCAAGAGTCTTCTTGTAGCCTGCTCGGCGATTCTTCTTTAAATTCAACATTTTCTTACACAACATAATGATTAAGATGTTTCAAAAAGTTACGAATAACCACTAGAAACCTGGATTTTTTTCTTAGAAATCTGGCGCATGCTTATTCCTGAGTCCTTGTATGCGACTATTCTTTCTCGTTCCAGCTCAGAGAGCCTTGGACCTCGCGCCATCCCTGTTTTCATAAATGAGAGGTCGCTGCTTCTAATCAGAGTCAACTTTGTTCACGAATTACGCATGGCGTGAACAATGTTCAATAACACATTCCTGCGTATCAAAAATGAACCATTAACAATCAAGGTCGTTGCGTTTGCAATCCTTTTCTGTATTTTTGTCATTTTTCCTGGGGTGAGTTTAATAACATTTCGCACCCTGCCCAGCGCATTTTTCGGGATAAATTAATTCACCTGTTTCATTCTTCAAATTTGTATGCACTTCTGGTATAGTAGTGAAATGATGCACTAGCATGTCAAATTCAGTCTAAATGGTTTGGATCAAAAGTTATCGCAGAAAAACAGGGTGGGCATTTCGTGTACCGTATGCAAACAGTGATGAACATGAAGTTTACCGATTTTCTATCGAGCACATCGGGAAGTAAACGAACTTCGGCACGTGCAAACCACATACGCACGCAAAGCCGGGACGGTTTTCCTATTTCACATACTCATAAAAAGGATCCGTCCCAACAACATCGGCGAAGACGGTTAACCTCGACTTTGAGAACTGGGTTAGAAAATCACCAAATGTCACAGCAGGTCAGGTGATGAACCCTGTGCCGTTTAGCACCAAAAGGACTATCAGCGTGTAGGCCCACCCGAACGATAAATTGATTGCTGACAAGTATCACGTGACCGGTTGCGTGACTTCGTTTACACTGATAAATTGGGTGATGAACAACTGTTATTGTTGAACATACCTGATTAGCCTACATATGTATTCTGCCCTTATTGCACTGGTCATACGAGATCATTCTATCAAAACCAGCACATAAGGTTCAACGTAAACGCTCTGGTCGTAAAAATGAGAAACAGTAAAAATTCACCAGTCCCGGTGACTGTCAATCATAAGTGGTACTGTGAAGACAATTAACTGAAAGCCATAAAAAGCTCCAGTACGGCACTAGAAAACAACAAAAACATAAAAGGCAAGCAAATTGATTGAACCACATGTCTCACCACGTGATCAGATAATGACGATGATGATAATGAAACGAAAGGACTGGGAACAAATATTCACGTTGTGGTAATTTCCGACACCAGGAAGCAAGCGTTGCCAACGGACACACGTCCCAGTCCAAGCATGATGATGCTTACCTTGGCTTCCACTTTGAGACCGGGTGTAAGCAATTCCAAATTGTTGACAATCAATGGTGAGATTAATTTCCAACTGAGCAACACATAACCCCCTTCCAAGGCAGCGCAGATCAATTGCACCTGCGTCAGAATACATTTGAACAGAACAGATAGGAGGAAAAAAAGGATTTAGAAATAGAACATTTCCAATAAGACGTAGATAACAATAAATTCAACAAATAGTGGTGAATCCCATTTCTCAGAACCCAATGCCTTTTCGAGATAAACGACTACAAATTAGTCCAAATAACTCGACAATTTGAGTAGTAGTAGATTTGGAATGGAAAATTCAAGGAGGCATTATCCAGTTAATTCATTCCTCACAGATGGACGCTATGGCATACAGTGATAGTGTGAACTAATCCATTTGTAAGCGCATCCATGTGCGTCTTCCTCTTTCTCTCCGTCTATCACTGACTGCAACAATCAGATTTGATTACCAATCACAAGTGAACAATGAATGAAAATACTGGGAACGCAATGCAACATTTATTCCCGCTCAAATCCCCGGTACTCCTCTGCCCACTCGTCCTCATACGTGTACAAAGACCGCTCATCATGCCAGAGCAGAGGGATACAGTATGGATTACAAGAACACAGAAATCCTCCAACTCGGACTGAACACATACACTGAGCGCTCATATGCCGTAGCTTTGGGAATTTGCACCCTGCATGAGTCTATCGAAGTGGTGGGGCAAAGAGTCCCCGAATTCGGACCACAGTGACATCACTAACGAGTAAGCAACCCAAAGGTCGCATCGTCAGTTAACCTTGTAATCAGTGTCCCTGATAATGGGAGCAGGTGTGACTGAAAACCAATCGGTCTCATTGAAGAACGATTTGACACACACACGCACACACACACACACACACATTGACGCTTATTCAGATCCGTTGATATGTAACTGATTCCCCAGTTACTTGATTGAAAATTACCTCAAGAAAGGTTAGTCACGGTAACCGAAACGTCGACTAATTACTTTTACCTTCTCCATTCTACTGTACAACAAAGTGGAAAATTTCTAGAAGAGGGCTGAGGCCGATCGAAGGCTGTCGAGTGCGAAAGTGACGGTAGCGGCAAGATTCGAGCTCATTAGGTATCACATCCCAACTGCTCGCCGGAATTATTCTCCCCCGATTATCCAACACTCGTGAAATGTGTACACGCGAGAATCAAGCCAGTTTCAGACCCGGTCGGGGTTGTGTTGACCGTATAGTTTACGTTCGAAAGATCTTAGTACACAAGTACATTCTTCGTAGGTCCAAAGTTTCTGTCTCCCATGATCTGGTAGCGATCTTCGACTAGGTTGATAACGGTTCGCTGATGTTTCGCCTCACTGAAGGTTGCATGTGAGAAATTTATCTATTTTTCAATCATTGTAAATTGTGATTTCAAATACGAGAATCCGTTTCGTCTCTCAGTAAACAACCAAGTTCAACGTTTTTTTAGTTAGTCTAACCAAAAATGTAGCAACGTCTGGAGTGCGTTTGCATCATCAGTGTAAAGTACTGCTGCAGGTCTCCGTTGGCGCGGCACCAAATCTTACCATAGTAGAGGAAGCCTTAGCTGCAGTTTCGTTACTCGGGCAGGTGGTTGGATATCGGATAGTGTCATCTCGCACACAATCAGAGGAGTTTGGCTTTTAATAGTTCAGTTCATCCAACCAATGAATTCACAGTTCTGTGCTTTGGTTTTTGTTAATGCTTCACAGCATCGCCCATTTGGAGGCGGAACGAATAGAAGCATAGAAAGAAAAAAGAACCAAAAAAGAAGTAGGCGGAAATCATGAAGACAAAAAGAGAAGGAATGCAACTACACCACCACAATTACCCATATCACTCAATGTCTCCAGACATCTGGTAGGCGGGTCTCGCGGACCCCAACTCGGAAGTCTAACACTTCCTACTTGGACAAGTCCACTGGTGAAGGTCTTATTGCCCTTTCTCATGTCGTGGATTGATCATCTCGACCTACCTTCCAACCGCTACCTACCTCGGAGAACAGCGTATGCCAAGTGAGTCTATTGGTGAATATGTGTAACACGTCCCAGTCACCTTAACCTGTTTAAATTTAGTACTTGCTCCAGTGAATGACCACTGGTTTCCAACACCCTACGCCTAACCTAAGTATCGTTGATACGTCGTCCTTACCAAATTCGAGCAATACCATGGAAACATCGATGCTCAAACACTGACAGTCTTTGCTCGTTTTCTATCCTTAACGGCTATGTTTCTGAGCAGTATAGAAGAACAGATCTAACCGCCGCAGTGTACACTCGACCTTTGATAGACAATCGAGTATCACGCTGACGCCACAGACGACTGAGGTTGGCAAAAGCCAAACGCGCCTTCTGTATACGCGACGACACTTCATCCGTTCTGACTTTATGGTGGGATGTAACTGCCCGGGTAACAGAACGTATCTACTTTAGCTAGGGCCTCCTCCGAGACGAGGTTTCGTGTAGCGCCAACATAGTCCTGCAGCAGGATTTTACACTTTGAATGTGCAAAACGTATCCCAAGCACTGCTACACTCTTGTGCAGTCATCCTTTTTATTCGTCCAGGATGGACTGCAAACTGCAGCACCTAGGTCGTTCTACCTAAATAAATCAGAAACGTGACTGTTATGAGTAGAAAACATGGAGTCTATGGGTATTTGGACTTTTATGAGTTAGAAACGTAGCATCAACGTGGTGGGGACAATGCATCGGAAGTGCTGAGGTTGGGAAAAGGGTGTTGGGGACCAGACATCAGCATCCGAAGCAAGCGCATACTCGGGACGTGTTACAGTAGTTGGAATATGTATTACAAGTACCCAGTGATAGAACCACTCGATATGCACTTCCCTCCAAGGCAGGTGGTGGTCAGTAACTATCCGCAGGACTTGCGATCAAACGAAATCGAACAAAGATCGATTTTGAAGAGATGTAATTGTGTTCTCAAAATGTTGTTCATAGCTCACTCGCAATAATGCAACGAGTCATAAAACGAGTTCCCCTGGTCTACCAACTGACCGCCATCGATCATCGTTTTGTATTTCAAAATTCGTGTGAACGACTTAGTGAAATGAGAATCGCAGACAACGACAAAAAAGAAGCTTATACTCCCGTTAGGGGGTGAGTGTGTGAACGTATAGTGCTGACTGATTGTGAACTTCTTCCTTTTTGTAGTCAGATCCAAACACAATGAGATATGGGGGTTAAAAGTACACAGAACGTTTAGTCTGTTCCATGTGTTAGCCGGAACATGGATACCAGTCAATTAGACATGGGCAGGTTTGTGCATGTTAAAGAATGAACTGTGGTGCAACCAATAAGTGGAGTGAAAACAGTTATGGAAAACACTCCACGGCCAGACTGCAAAACTTTATCGGGAAATACGTTTAACGGTAATACTTGGATTTGAAAAGGATCAGAACCTATCACTGAACAAACACATGGCAAACAGCAGTTCCTGGATAGTTATTTTTTGTACTTCTTCCATTTGTTCCGAATAGCTAACAATTCATCCACACTTACACACACACACACACACACACACACACACACACACACACACACACACACACGACAAACCGGCTTAAAATCAAGTTACACCAGTGATCCGTGCAAATCACGCACTCTCGTAACTGACAAGCGAAAAACAGCTGGAAATATCCTAATGGGTGCAAACGTTCTGATGCAGAGTGGATCTGTTTGGAGAGCTGTAAGTTGGACTGGAATAAATAAAAGGCAACATCGTTAGATTTTTACCCGGCATGCGTTATTCTGAAGGCGCAAAACGTGTGTCGTCCGCCGTGGGTCGTCTGTCGACGGATTCTGTCCCGGCACGGTCAGTTCTGTTTGCAGGGAGACACAAGGACTGGAGAACGTGCACCGAAAATGCTAACAGAACCACGAGGGAATGAGAAAGAGAGAGAGAAAAAAAGACAATGCACAGGGAGGACAAGATCGTTAATCTTCGTCCAGGAATCGGGTAACGTAGATAAGCAACTGTGATGTAAGTCAAGAAGCGAAAAAAATGAGTAGTTAGCACTTCATCTTATTTTATTTTATTATTTTATTATCTTACTTGTCACATATTTATTATTTTATTGTTATTTCAGAAAGGAGATCAAACAATAACTAACCACCGCAAGTTACGGTTATTGCGGTTATGTAATTATGATTACCAATATACTGCACACTACAAAAATACTGGAGCAAAAGAGGAGGTGGAGCGTGCTCGAACTAAGAAACAATGAGTAACCTAATTTTCGATACAACTTGGTAACGTGCAGCAGGGATGAATTTCCTGAGAAATCATAAGTGAATGCTATTTCGCCCAACAGAGCCTTCGGGTATTCGGCTTCAAGCAGTAAGTCCTACATTTTTTGTTTCTAGTTACTGCCTTTGAATTGCAGATATTGATGGCTTCATGAGCCAGGCAACTAGCTAAATTCTTTTCTAACGAATAGGGAAAGAGATAGGAAACAACTGCACACTATCTTACTCAAAATGTACATGCGAAACACGCTCCTCACTCGATGTACTGATCTTCCATACGAGACGGCTTTTTTTTCTACCCAAACGGTTGACGCCGTTGGCAGATAAGCTTCGGTAAACGTCTGCATCAATTCCTGAATTCCTCTTGTTCGATAACAAATGATCAACGTACTATGTATGTGTTTTGAGTACACGTCTTAACATGAGATAGTGTTGTACAGCTGCAGAAGATAAGGAGTTTAGTTGAGAACACTTCTGATTAAACAGTGCTGTTGATCCGTAGCATTACTCCCTTTGAGAAAGAAACTGCGTATTTCAAGTGAAAATCAGAATCAGGGGCTATTAAAGGAGAAGTCAGGTAGCTAATTAAAATGGTTTATTTCAGGTTATCTTTCGCAACAAATTTCCACTTTGATAGTGGGTCGATATCGACCGAGTGATGAAAATCACTGACTTTGAAGCCCACCACTGCGGATCAAGTTTGGAGATAGGCAGCACCGGGATGCTACCACGTCTGCCTCACGTTCAGATCTCGAGTTCGAGGTTGTTGGTTCTGTCAGTGATGTCTGCCTTCTCTCTCGTACGCCAATGCAGAGGAAACAATGGAGGCATTAATCAGCTAAGCGGCTGATAAGATTCGAACATTAGATCGGCATGGACAAATGAAGCAGAAGCCTTAGAATAACCGTATGTCTTTGTCCGTTGATAACCAGTCCAGAACAGATTCTAGACGGATCCTAACAAGTCAATAGAGACACTAGTGCAACAGTGCCGGACAACTTCTCAAAGTGATACAAAGAAGAGAGAAGCCAATGATGATATGTGGGTGATATAGCAGGGATAACTTGTTCTCCTTCAGATACAGAGTAATGAAGCTCCTACGGCACAAAAAGGAAATAGGTGGGGTGACGCTCACCGGTACTAACACAAACAAATATTAGCCAAGTCTCTTTCGATCAGCCGATAAACAATGGGATTCCAAAAATACGGAAATAGTAATGCAACGAGTGAATCGGGATTATCCAGAGCTCGAGAAAGGACGCGTGCAGGCGTTAAAAATAAGCGACAATAATCAAAAAAGGTGAGTAACATACGAGCTCCTTCGTTGAACCACTGGCCGATGTCTCGATAGCTGACAAACGCGGAGGCATTGATTCGGATAAAACCGACTGCAGCTCCAACTGAAAACCAAATTAGATGTACAGATTTGTGTGAATTCAAGAGATTCAGAAAATATAATCTAGTCTGTATTAGATAAACAGAATCATACATTTCAGTGACAGAAAATGCTCGTGGTTGATAAGTCATACCAACAGGATTGCGGCAGCCTGTTTCCCCCTTAGGCCCTAAACAAGTGAAGGGTTAAAATACCAGCTCGATACATCAAAGAGCAAGAATCATTGACAGTTCAATTTACTTACTCATTCACTTTGCAATTTAGTACACTGATTTTGGTTGCTATCTCATGGTACTGCCCAGTCAGTAGCAAAATGAACCCATGCATTAACAATAAACAAACAACCAGGACATTAGTGGAAATGATGTGGACGAAAAACAGTCCGAATGCAACTATGACGCTGACTGCGGCATCTAGCTATATCGCTGACCATCCAGTGAGCGGATCTCATGGGCCCTGGTCTGCAAGTCTATCACGTCCTACCCGGCTGATTCCATTGGTCACGGTGCTCACATCCTTTCAATAAGTCATAAACTGACCGTGTCGATTCATTATCTAACCGCTGCCTACGTCGGAGAACAAGGTAAACCAAAGAAGTGTATCTGCGGGCATTCGTAAGGCATGCCAAACAAACCATTCGGCTTAGGTGCTTGTTCCAGAGAATGAGTGACCTCTGGACCCCAACCCCGTATGCCTCCAAATTCGGCCTTTCCGGCACATTGTTCCCACCATACTGGAGCAACGTTGAGAAGTCATCGATGCTCAAACACCGGTAGACACGGTGTTTTCCAGTCATACCGACCACTTTTCTGATCTGTTTAGGTGGACTGGTCTACCTGCTGCGATTTACATTCGATCTTTGGTGAGCAAACGGATATCACCACCACAAGTGGCTGAAGTTGGCAAAAGTCAAGACAAAACTACATCCGATACCTGACCAATTCAAGTGATGATTATAGGCTATAAAGTTTATTGATTAACTGGTACGCGTGTTAAGCACAAGATTTTGACAGATCTGAGCACACGTGTGGTTGGCACACAAATTCCATGGATCCTAAACAGCGACAGGTAAAATTCGTGAGGATTTTTTCATTAATCAAAAAGTTTTTCATGATATTCACAAAATCTTGCATCAAATCATGAGAAAACAACATGCAATGTGGAATCTTGAGCAAGGAAAGCACGCACACGTACCCACGTAGTATCTGGGGTCTGGAACAAGCCAACATCAACTCATGGGTTGCCTTGGAAAAGGATGTTGTTATTGCAACCGCCAGACGGCAAAACATCTACTGCTCTGAATTTGATCGCCCACTATGAAAACAGCCTAGTCGGTCTGCAGTATAATGAACGGTTTATGCCAGCTATATCGTTTACTTTTTTATCGAAAATTATTAACGGTGGAATTATTTCACTTGTCTCGTGATGCGAACTTATCACAAATTCAATGCACGTGTGACATTCAATTACATAAAACAATTGTCAAAGGTTAGCAGCTAGCAAAGCAAAAATAATGAGCACATCAGATATAACCGGGATAGGACGAAGAGTCCATCACACGGTGATTATTTTGAAGTTATTTCGTCGGGTAATCCTCAGAACAACATATGTTCCTAAGTTTGGATTTTTGATGTAAGAAGCATGGTATTGTTTCTAGATGACGAGACAAAATTTCCCCGCAAGCACACGATCGATTTCGCGGTTGTCACCGCTCATCAGGTATGCGTACTCGGTGCGCATGACTGGACAGGAGAGTACCGAGTACGCATACCTGATGAGCGGCAACAACTGCGAAACCGGTCGTGCTTCCAGGAACAATTTTGTCCTGTCATTCAGACGCGATATCATACTACTTATACCAAGTAATCGGGACAAATTAGATAGACGTTTCGATCCGTTATTAGCACTCCCGCCAAAAAAACTAACACCATAAGGCTTTGTTGAGATCCGGAACGTTTTTGTTTGCAAATGCTACTGGCGGTCTCGATGGGTCATGAACCCTATGTTAATTCACTCTCCTTCTGTGATTACGTTGTATCCACATAACATCTTTGCGTTTCAGCCAATGTACGCCTTTTGCTTCGTAGAGCAGAGTGTTGAATTCTAAATCGGAGTTCCGAAGTCTTCTGCATTAGTTATGGATTTGACACTGACATCAACGCTCCCGATGCATTCAAACAGTGGACACGCTTTATTACTTTTGCATTATTATTTCTTGCTAAAGGATAAGTCGGTCCCATGGATATCGCGGATTATCGCCGACCATGCGCGATGGTTGCATGCGAGCTCAGCGCAAACTTTAACCCAGTTTTCCTTTCAGTATCGCAGACCGTGGCTGTATGCAATCCTAGGTGCTCCATGTCTTTCTCGAGGATGCTCAACCAGGTGTCCATATGACTTTCAATGTGACATCACCATCCTTTATGTGACGCAGGGTGGGGTGTTCGCCGGGATAGTTCCGCGTCGAGTTAACGGAGGATATGGCCGATCTACTGCAGGCTACGGCGTTTTAGAGGGACAGAGAGTTAGCCAATGTCGCAGTATCTCCTTATTTCGTCGTTTGACAGCATTTTCTGTAGTTAGTACGAAGAATTTGGCGCAAACAGCAATGGTTGAAAACATCCAGCCTCCGGATACCCTCAGCTCGCAGTGGCCAGGTTTCACACCCGTTTGTGAGCACGGGCCGAACAGCGGCACAGAAGACGCGAATCTTCGTTTGAAGGCTGATATCACTCCGTGACCATGGCGCATGTCGGAGCTGAGAAGCGTTTTTGGTGCACCGTCAATCATTGGCAGTACTTCATAATCGCCCAGCCATCCGGGAGCAGAGGTGACCCCGGATATCTGAAGGATGGTACAAACTCGACTACATGATCATTGATGGACGACTGCTGAGATTACAGCCCAGAGCAAATCGAAAAAGTCTTCGTTTTCGTAGAATAGTCTTCAATGTTAACAGTCTTTGCGAAGCAATCCAATAGGTCGAGAACTGACTGAAGTGTGACGCGAGAATTATCGAGCATGATAATATATTCCGCAAACTCCAGGTTCAAGATGTGCACCGACTGTCTCAATTGCACACCAGGATATTCGGCTAACACTCTAGGCATTGTCCATTCGACTGCATGGTTGAACAACACCGGTGAGAGAGGGCAGCCTTGTCTTACTCCGAGATGGATTGCGAACGCAGATTCTTCACCATACATTCGAACACGTGCGCCAGTGGAGCATAGTAAGCCCTCAAGATCCTTGACAGTTTGGCAGGAATACCGTCGGATTCTAGTACACCTCACAGGCGTTCAGTGTTAACCGAATCAAAGGTAGCATGGAAGGCGATGAAGCAGGCTACTGTTGGTTTCTGGGACATGTAGCGGTGTTCCAGCGTTCGAAACAATCCGAAGATCTGATGTACGTAGTCCCTGCCACGACGGAAGTCTCCTTTGTTCGAATCTTCGACGCGTTTGCGATGCGAGTACAATCCGAAGAAGCCAACAAACTTAGCGTGCTCGTAAGTTTTCTCTCCAAACGTTCAGGAACACGTTTCCAAGTGTCAGGATTTGACAGCGCCATTTGTACTCCCCAGTCTCTACACGTCCACCCCAAAAATTAGACTATCTCCTTACTATATACAAACAAGAGACTGATCATCAAAACGTCCCCAATGGACCGCAATTTTTCTATATCTACTGAATAATCTCGCGACGATCCTATGTGCGATGCATTTATTATCGGTCTTCAATTCAACTCTATTTCAACAATACTTCTGGAATAGCATATCTCAAATTTTCAAACGGCCTAAGATATGCCTAGATGGCTAGAGGTTGCTTAGAAAAAACCACAGTCCTACGAAACTGAGAACGCATCATGTTCTTCTGCTACCATGGTGAGCTCTGCCCCTGTGATATAGCGAACCATCGATCGAGACCGAACTGTGTCCTCTATAAACAAAGATAATTATGATTTTTGTAATTATTCTAAACATACTCGTGCAAATTGCCCTGTCGAAGATGCCATTTGTAAGACCTGTGAAAAAACAGGTCACTCCAATAGTACATGTAGGTCAAGACCGACTAACGTATCCGTCGCCTCTGCTATCAGTCCACTACTGCCCTGTATTTTGACGATCGCTGCAACCCCATGCGGTCACTCGTCTTTGTGAATCGTGTCGAACTATAAGCACGCGTAGACACTGATGGTTCTGACAGCAACATTTCGCAATCTGTTGTAGACTCCCTACGCCGGGATGCTTGACTCCCGAATAACTATTCCATCTATATCTCAGTTATGTGCTATAACAAAATATTGCATGGTAAACATCTTTAATCAGAACGTTTCCGTAATGAATAAGCTCTATACCGGTGTTCTACTTGGCTATGACTTTTTCGAGTGCCTGATAGGGTGGGAACACCATTAAGCGGCAAATGCGGTACGTCTTATTTTGAGGACTGGATGTCCCTAAGGTAAAGTCTCCTCTCGTAACTAATAACGTAACCAACGAAATAATTGTGGACTAAAATCGAACCATCAACTGCATGCAGCTGGGTGCCTATCCGCTACCTCGAATTGGCAAAATGGTCGAAGGTATATACTGTTATACAATTGTTGTGTTCGTAGCTACCAGTAGAACACGCAATGTTGGTACTGCATTTATTCGCCCGAATGTAAACATAAGACCCGGCCGTAGCCGGCAAGTAAGCCACAAGCAAGTAAGCAAAAGAGCCAAACTACATATGCTGTCACGCGCAAGAGTAAGGCCAATCAGTACATAGCAAAATCGATGAGTCAATACTGCTCGCGATGAAGCATGACTAAAGGTCAATACCAAGCACGTGTTTGTCCATGCACGAAAGGAATATTGACTGGTTGTCCGCGTTGCATGCGTGACTTGAACCAAACACAACAAAAATATAAGGTATTCTAGATTTAAATTATATGTACTATCAGCTTTCTAACGATGGGCATTAGAATCTATATACTGCTTTCGACGCATGTGGGATTCCATCAATTTCGGTGTATCGTTCAGGGTTACCAACGGTGTTGAATGTTATCAAAGCACCAATGACCATATTCTGAAAGCCGAAGATGTCGTAGATATGTTTGTTCAAATGACCGTATGCGGCATGACAACAGGAGACCACGACTGAAACCTTGAGCGTATCCCGAAATCCACTCCAAAATTTCATTCTTATTGCATGATGGCTCACGGATGTTGTGGAAGGGATGTGTACCTCAAAAACAGAGGCCCTCTGCACCTTTGGGGATAACCGGCAAACTGACCCTGCATGGAGAACCATATAACGTACATATAGGTCAGGCCTGGTGACGAGCTGAAGCTTATCTCCTTTCCCTGACTGTCTCACGGCCAAATGAGAAGCTGGAATTACATCCAAGACATATCCACATACAGAATCACCCGTTCATTGTCCCCTAAAACAGGCAGTGGTTGTGGGGTGGGTAGAGGTGGTCAGTCTAAGACATCGCAAAAAGGTATGAAAAGCTTACTCAGTGGAGGAATACGACGTGTTAAGCTTCCGGGTTGGGATTTAAAAGTTTCCCTCACCGGATGGTTGCGGACGCTAGATTCCGCCATCAATTTCGTACTTGCATTCAAGCTCTTTCTTCGTCCACATGATTTCTGATCATAGAATTCTTTTCTATTTGTTTGCTAGTTATGCTTCTACTAGTTTCACTCTATACAGCACGTTGTTGCGGGGCAGCAGCCGAAACCAGAGCACAAAAATGAGATAAATGGTAAAAGGAAGTGAACTGAACTGAAAGCCCAATACATTGAAAACCTTCCCTTGTAACATAATACACGTGCTGTTGTAATCAACTGACAAGTTTAATACTGCACCATGAGAAGTGGTCTACTTCATCTTTAAGGTTAGTGCGCTCATCACGTGATGCTGCCTCTGAGGACGTGGTACTGCCTAATTAAATCAATCTCATGTGCACCGTCATGTAACCTAATGCCAGAATAACTGGGCTGCGAGCTAGCTCATCAACTGTTCCCTCGCTAAAGACATATTAGCATAAAAAACTGGGAATCTCAAGACTTAGATTCACTTCTTTGCAGGAGGCCACATTAGGCAGGGCACTCACTTACTTTAACTTGTCTTTGTATGAGTTTAGTAGTTTAGTAGTAGTAGTTTATTTTTTTAGACTTCACGACTACAATGAGTCAGACTGTGTTAACAGAAAGTCAGTAATCGTATCCCTGAGAGCTGAAGCACACTACACAGGGACGAAACAGATCAAGTGTGATAACGAGCCAAGCGACAGCAAAATTGTTTACAACGAAAGTTAACTGGCAGTATGGAAACCTGAACCATATGCCTCAGACTTGATATTCCGCCATCTGTACCACCCGTCTTTGCTGGCAAGTGTGAATGAATGGTAAGAACAAATACCAGAACAGATCTAACTGGAAGTCCACTGAATAGTGCTTACACGGTACCCTTTGGAACGGGGTGCGATGTGCCCACTGACCCGGGTTGACTGTGTTGTCGCTTTGGTCAACTCCTCATTGATGGCTGCAACCCAAGCAGGTACAAGGCTGAACATGGTACTCAGGTTTAGGTACAACCAAGTAATTAAAAAATTGGGCCATGCATCGGGGAGACGCAAAGCAGGCACACGCCTGAACTGCTTTTTGGCGCTTTCCGCATTCAATCCCAAATGTACTGGTGGCCCAGAATCGCGGTTGCTGCTTGTACCGTGGCTGAGTGCATCTGCAATCCACAGAGAGGGTACATTCAATGAACGGTAACCCTGGAATTTAAGAAAATAATGGTGGGGGGATAGAAAAATAAGTTCTTTTTATAAAACGGGAAGTCAAAATTTTTCATCCAATTTTTACCCATACACTCGTTGTGGGGGTGGAACTGCGTGAACACAAACGTTTTTTGCACTATCGGTAAGGACTGGCATCCGTTAAAATTAAATTTCGAACAGAGAACCAGCCACATAAGTTCATCATAGATCAGGTGTGACAACGGAGTACTAACCGGTGGTGATCAAGTGCTTTAGAGCGTTTGATTTCCACCTCAGAGGTCAGAAGTTCGAATACCCGCCACCACCGGTTACCTTCGTGGTAAACAGTAACTCACTATTATCCGGCCCGTTAGCACACCTGACCTCTTGGGACCTTACGTGGTTTTCTGTCATTTCAAGTCTTAAGGTCTGGTCGCCGATTATTCCTGATCGTGCAGTGAGCCTTTGTGGCTACGGGGTATACCCCGTCCATTGCGTTCATGCATAAGCATGTAACAAAAAACTACCGCCAATTCTCGCCCAGCTGTCCCGCGAGATTCGTCATCAACTTTAGAGGGAAACAACCGGCGGTAATGAGACGGTATACATTCCTGCCATTCCATGGTGGTGGTCGAGTGGTTTAGAGCGTCTGGTTACCACCTCATGGGGTGGCAATCACCGACGACCACTTTGGTGGTAGACAGTAATCCACTGTCGTCTGGCTCGTTACCACACCTGACCTACTGGGACCTTATGTGATTCCAAGTCTCAGGGTTTGACTGCCGGTTATCCGTAATAGTGCCGTAGGCCTTTGCGGTTATGAGGAACACCCCTTCCACTGCACCTATGAGCAAATGTGGTAAAATTTGCAGCGGCACACGTTTCAAACATCCACTTAACTCTGATACAAATGATCAGAAAAGTCAGCCTGTTTACCTACAACACCTAATGTGATTCCGACTGAGGAAAAGACGCCGTAATTAAAGTTGATATTTGTTGTGCTTTTCAGCTGGTCGGCAGATCCCAGCTGAGTTGATCGAATGGGATCGCCCTCAATGAAAACCGACGACCTTTGTTTCCAGAAAGGCTATATACAGAGAAACTATCCACGAATAATCCAACTTCTTTATTCTAGATTCATTACGGGAAGCTGAGCCGAAACTATAAACGTATGGGACAAGACAAGCGATGTGTGTGTATAACGATACAACTCTTTGAGGACCGACACACTCTTCAAGGACATCATTCCTTAACAAGCGGTGCCACAGTGCAGACTTGTCGATAGAGTCGAAGGCCGTACGTATGTCTAGAAATACAACAATCTTCGGCCTTTGAAAGGCGTTACAGTGCTCTAACAGCTGTCGGAGGATGGAGATTTGATCGATGCATCCTCGACCGATAAGAAACCCAGCCTGTCGCTCGCGAGTTTGCTCGTCACAAGTGTTGTACAACCTGTGAAGAATGACAGACATTAGTGGCTTAGACGCCATCGGGATTAGGCCTCTACCCCTATGGTTGGCGCAGTCACTGCGCTAGTTCTTGAAGATGGGGACGACGATCGATTCCTCCCAGAAAGGGGGAACTTTCTCGGAGTGCCAGACCTTGGAGAACAAAGCTTGAAGTTCTCTAACAAGCTCCACTCCACCATCGTTAAGTAGGGCTAGGGAAAGGCTATCAGAGTCCGGTGCGCTGACGTTGTAGGGATTGGATTTCCTTGCGGATCTCTACCTTAGAAGGTGGATCTGTCAAAACAGACCGCAGGACGCGTGCCGGAATAGCTATGAGAGAGACTGACACTGGAAGCCAGCTAACTTATGCTTTAAAATGCTCCGCCCAGCATACAAGACGTCGCTGAAAACGGTGGATAAGCGAACCGTCAGCTCCACAGATCGCTTGGCTCACACCCAACGGCTTCCTACCGGTGACTCCTGATGAAATGAAACAGGTTGCGGGATTTTCCCACACCGGAAGCATATTTTATCTCCGATGCTTTTTGAGACCATCAGATTTCGCGATCCCTATGAAGACTTGCACTGGGTTTACATTTCGTCGTGAGCCGTGCTGCATTATGCTCACTACGAGCCGGGATGGACTGGCGTACATAGAGAAGGCGTAGAGACTCAGCAGAAATCTAGGGTGTCATGACACGAGTCCAATTATAACTCACTTTCCCAGCAAAGTGCAAGGAAATTCCTAAAAGACGACCAGTACTGGTTGACGTTATCTGGTGGCACTGACCCCAGCTTTTCAGCTGCAACGTTTCGGGAAGTTGAGAGCCAAGACGGGTCAGGCAGTATATCGCAGTCTAACCGCTGCTGCATCGTACGTTAGGCACGCCTACCGAAGCAAATGGACAGCTTAGTGCAAACTAACGCAAGGTCGGAGTCGAGTGGACGACCGGTAGTCTTGTATGCAGTCCCGCCATTTTTATCTAATTGCGATGTCGTCTATCAGGGTCCACTGCTGAACCGAAAAGGGCGTACGCCACTTGGCGTACCGTCTGAAGTACGTACTGGCGAGAAACAGGCGGTTTTCTGAACACGTAGTCAACAGCCGTTCTCCGTTTTCCGAAAGACAGGAATTGAGGCCAAAAGGGCCTCTCAAATGCGGCTCGTTCGAAGACAGCTGACCGACTCTAGCATTATTGTATCCAGCTGAAATCACAATATCACCCCGTTTTGCTTTACGTAGGAGGCCGTGTAACTTTTGGTAGAAGACATACCTCATTGCATCTAGGCAGCAACCTGTAACGGTATGAGCCCGGACGACAAACAAATTGTCTATCGGGACGGCGTTTGCTCACTTTGTACGAACCTCTAAATCTCATCGTGCACAATCAACTGTCCCCTGGGACCCAGTCAAGTAGCGCAGCCTCAGCCCTCTCACTGAGCTACTCGTACGCCAGCAAGACCGGCAGCCGCAGTCTATATACATATACGTATATATATATATATATATATATATATATATATATATATATATATATATATATATATATATATATATATATATATATATATATATATATATATATATATATATATATATATATATATATATATATATATATATATATATATATATATATATATATATATTCAGCAACGTCCTAGTAGCTAGTACACTTCTGCAAAAAGCCAGTAGCCTGCAGTCGCTCGTCATAGCTGGTCCCGCGTAGTTCAACAATCAGAATGCACTTTCAAGTGTTACGAATTCACCAGCCGCTTCATCATCCTCCAACTGCAGATGGATGTAGAAAACATTCAGTAGCCTGAAGCCATTTTGTAAGCTTGGACAGCGACCGGCGGATAGCTCATAGCAGATCCCAGGTGGAAATAGCATGGCAGCATGCCTGCGAGGTGGCCATTGTTACACTCAGATTACTTTCACGACCTGCCCAGCCTATTCATTCTTAATAATAGAGGCAGTGGCAATCCTCCCATATAAACCTCGTCACAAAACACTCGTTGGCATAAACTCCAGATCAGGTAGAACGCCATAGCTCCAACGATGATTGGTCAAGTTTCCTCTTGAATGTTTTATCGTTCGCCTCTTTCATCACATCAACAGATGAAGAATTCCAGAGGCTTGTAGCCCTCCTGGACAAGCGATAGATCAACGGCAAGCAGTAGAGTGCATCGTCATCAATGTTAGTGAATGCTCGCGCAGACGACACGGCCCACGGAGTAGCCGCTTGAAGCTCAGGTCACAAACCACCCCGAATGATACGACGGATGAAGACATTGCGAAGCATCCGCCGATGGGCTTCTGAAAGCAAACCAGTGTCTTTAAGACGTGCTTCACAGCTGATCCCGCGTAGTCCAGAGATGAAACGAGTAGCGGACCTCTGCAGTCTCCCCAACTTGGTTGATTTAGCAGCTGTACAGGGATATGCAACCGTTCCACCATATTCAAGTCGAGAACGCACGTGGGAAGTATATAGCATGCGGAAGGTAGTTTCCCGAACGATCTTCGAACTGGATCGAGGACACTCCAAGCCGAAGCATACACTCTGTCCGTGCGACCTTTGGTTTTCAGGGAGGAAGACACCAAAGCCTTTGGATCGCGCTCATAATATGTTTTTCGTAGCAGGGTTCCAGACAAGTTGTAACTCGTCAGCAGCTGAGAACGATCTACTCACAAGCAAACATACTTCGCAAGATCTAGTGGCAGCATCCACACAGAGGACTAGCGCATGAGTGCATCAAGATCTTCCTGCAGAATTTGGCTATCAGGATCAGAACGAAGTACGCACCACATGGTCAGGTCATCCGCATACAATAGACACGAGGATGTGGAAACTGTTGGATCGTTTGTGTAAGTGAGAAATAGCATCAGTCCAAGAACAGACCCCTTCGGGGACACCACCGGGTGCCGGGTACCAACTGGAGATAGTTTTTAAAACTCTGACCGCAAGTCGCCGTCCCCATAGGAAATTCTCGGCCCATCTTAGTAAAGGATCAAATATTCCCAATAATCTGAGCTTCCGAAAGAGGCGGTTCTGTGGAACTTTATCAAAAGCTTTGCTAAAATCCACGAAGATAAAGTCCGCCGAACCCGAATCTTCGGAACGTCCGGGATCCGTGAAGTTCGTAGATCCAGAATTGATGACTGCTTGCCTTGGAAGCGAGTAGGCTGGGACACGTGTTGGCATAGCGAAAGACCACATACCGTAGAAAA
Source organism: Fasciola hepatica (assembly GCA_948099385.1). Classification (NCBI taxonomy): domain Eukaryota; kingdom Metazoa; phylum Platyhelminthes; class Trematoda; order Plagiorchiida; family Fasciolidae; genus Fasciola; species Fasciola hepatica. The sequence goes on from CANUEZ040000077.1 coordinate 715,687, forward strand.
CAGAATTCGCGAGAAAATGTTGGCTGCCGCAGTAAAGCAGGTCGCTGTCTAATCGATATGAGACAAATTGAAGTCACCGAGGACTAGACAATGACCGTTGGATGCCCCAGTGCCGAAAGGAATCCAGGATAATTAACGTCTCTGCACCGGGTATTCTGTAAAACAACCCCCAAAACAACTGATCCACCCTACACCGAAGGGATCGACTAAATACTTGGGGTCCGAATAACGGTTGATGAGATATGCAGATATTCCGTCTTTGATGTAAATTATTACACCACTACCACCTCTGAACCGAGTTCAGTCTGACCGAATGATATGGTATCCCTGTGGAGAAACTTCGATGCGTATAACCTTATCATTCAACCAAGTCTCGGTAAGCGTTATAACCGCAGGTCTTTGGTTAGAGCACGCACTTCCTTCTTTTCGTTTGTTTAACAGCCCCCGGACATTATTCAAAACCACCCCTACCAGCTGTCGATTCAAAGCACACTCCAGATCAAATGATACATATTATGGTTAATTCATCGTTTTATTTCCATGACCACGTCTTCGGTTATCTCTGAAGGGTTCATTGGACCCCGCTTACGTACAAACCGTTTTTTAGTACTTATACGCAAGTGTAAAATGAAGAGGTGGGAGCTAGCTGGTTGAAAAGGATACAGACCAATAAAAACGAACTGAACATTGTAAAACCTACAGCAGACACAGCGGGAAGCCACTTACCCAGTTAATTATGATGTTCTTCCACCGCCGACCAAAAACAATGAGATTCTTGAAACACAACACACAAAATAGACCGATGAACAAGGCAAGTATTGATTTCAGCTCCGGAATCCAACGGCCCCAACTGCCTCTTGGAGGATCTTCCATCTCTCGAAAGAAAATGCTACAAAGTGCGTAAGCAGCGAATTGCTATTTATTCAATCGGTTTTTCCAGATCGAAAATTAACTTATCGAGATAGGGACCATATGGGCTTATTTTGGAGTAACCATTTCCTCCCAACTAAAATACGGGTTGCCGCGGCTGAACCAAGTTTCTGAAAATAGAGGACAATTATCTTAAACATACACGAATATATAGAAACAGTGGCTAGCGTATTGCCCTAGGCGAGATACACGATATCACAACCAGCACACTTGAATAAGCAATGCGAGGTGCATGATGAGAACACTGAGACAGACCTTCGAGACGAAACCAAAAAATCTTAATTAAGACCACGCATGTGACCCCGGTGTAACGCAGCATGCCAGGTCACGGGACTTATGGCGTGAGGCAGCAAAACGTCCACTTTCTTCAGTTCAGTTCAGTTCAGTCTGCACAGGACAGGTAATGGCCACGGCCAATCGAGCGTCCAGAATTCCTTCGATGGTATGCACACCAGTTATGCACCCACCACTGCCGAGTGTATTTCGTCGAATCCCCGCTAAAAATGAGAGGGAAACGGAAAACCTCGTCGCACATCAACTGCGAGAGACCTTATGCATCGTGAGCGTTCACTGAGACAGTATGCAATGAGGGAAAAAGTCTGCTAAAACATACTCCAGAAGGACCACAGTGCTACCCATCATCCATCTAGTTGATATTCTTAAGGCTAACTACGAGGAAGTATCTCGTATCACTTGCGATCAAGGGCACCTTTGAAGGATTGGACTGTCTGCAGATCTACCATTTCACCAGACAGACCGTTCCAACTGTTCACAACCCTGTTGCTGAAGAAGTTCGATCTAGCCATCAACCTAGATCGGGCTTTTATCAACTTCTTTTCGTGTCCCCTTGTTCTGGAGTCTACGGCCAATTGGAATAGACTATCTGGTTTACGGCCCCAAAAGACCTTCATTACCTTGAACGTTTCTATGAGATCTCCTCGACTTCTCCTCCTTTCCAACGAGAAGAGATTCAGGTCACAGAGTCTCTGCTCGTAAGTCTTACCCCTCTGCCCTTCAACCATCCGCGTGGCGAGACGTTGGACTTTCTGTAGGCAGGCGGCGTCCTTTTTGTAGAAGGGTGACCAAGCCTGCACACTACCTTCTAAGTGAAGTCGTGCTATAGCCATGTAAATAGGTACGAATACCTCTGGCTTCCGGCAAGACAAAGCTGATCGCAGCCTAAAGAGCTCCCCACGAGCCTTATGCGCAGCCGCGTTGCACTGCTCCGACCATTTGAAGTCACTTTTCATGATGATCCCCAGATCTTTAACCCTACTCCCAGCCTAAGGAATTCCCGCCGTGCTGCTACTTCCAGGTATCCAATACAATTTGGTATCTTTAGTAGACGAGGAGAAGGAGAAATAACAGGCTCGCCCTCGGGGGCAGCAACCTCACACTAATATAGGTTCAGTTCAGTGCAGTTCAGTTGTCTTGAAGTCTTGAAGTACTACACGGGTTCGAGGCTTTGAGCCCAATTGTCCCGGTTCTTTAGGAAATCTTTGATCTTCTGTCGGATTCACCGAGCTGAAACGAGAGTAAAAAAGAAGCGGGGGGGGGGCGGGGTGGCAGCGAAAACAAGATACATATAACCTCATTCAGTGTCACACTGTGGACAGTGCCTTGAGCTGAGTGGGGGTGCGGCATTCATGAACATATATGCGATAAAAGACAACTATCTTGTGTTTTTTTGTTTTTTGACAAAGGGAATTATTGGGAGAGACCCAGGTAGAGGTCTAGATTTTTCTTGAAGATAGTTTTGTTCTGCGAGGGAACAATATCTTTCGGACGTGCATTCCACATAGTATTAACCCTATAGCTAAAAAAGTTAATCCTTAGTGAAGTGCGTGGCCTCGGTTTGAAAACTTTTCTGCTGTGACCACGAGGAGAGGAGGCTGGACAGACGGAGAAGAAGCAATCGCTTTGACCTGTTTCCAAAAGGTGTACCATCAAAAACAGATCACCTCTTACGCGTCTTACGTCAAGGGGATAGAGGTTGAGGAGTGAGAGGCGGACGGGATAAGGTAGATGGGATAAACCCCTTACTGCCTTGGTGGAGGCCCGCTGAACCCTTTCTAGGATCTCACGGTCTCGGACAAGACCAGAGTGCACTATCTGACTACCGTACTCCAGCAGAGGTCGGATATAAGTGCCGAAAATTATGGGGAAATCATCCTTAAATATGCGCGGGAAGGACCTTCGAATCACGTTTAGGACTCGAAAGGCAGACTTGCTCGCAAGTTGGTGATGATGAGAGAAGGATAAGTTACAATCTAACCAGAAACCGAGCACCTTGTGTCGGTCAACCCTTTCAGTGTGGCTGCTCCATTAATGGAAAACGTGTGACCAGTCTCTCTGCCGAAAGACATGCTCACGCATTTGTCATCATTAACTGGGAGGTTCCAATCCTCGGACCAGCGTTTTGTTTCATAAACTGCAATTTGCAGGTCTTCAACGCTTGAACTCCAGAGGGTTACATCATCTGCATACATGGCAATGTTCGCAGGAAGGGCTGTCGGTAGATCGTTTATATAGATCAGGAAAAGAAGAGGACCTAAGACCGACCCATGGGGAATCCAGTTGTTACTGGAGAGGGTTGAGACAAAACATTCCCAACTTTGACCACAAAGGTGCGGTCGGTAAGGAAGCTACGTTCAGTTCAGTTCAGTTCAGTTTGCACAGGACAGGTAATGGCCACAGCCAATCGAGCGTCCAGAATTCCTTCGATGGTATGCACACCAGTTATGCACCCACCACTGCCGAGTGTATTTCGTCGAATCCCCGCTAAAAATGAGAGGGAAACGGAAAACCTCATCGCACATCAACTGTGAGAGACATTATGCATCGTGAGCTTTCGTTGAGACAGTATGCAAGGAGCGAAATAGTCGATTAAAACATACTCCAGAAGGACCACAGTGCTACCCATCATCCATCTAGTTGATATTCTTAAGGCTAACTACGAGGAAGTATCTCGTACCACTTGCGATCAAGGGCACCTTTGAAGGATTGGACTGTCTGCGGATCTACCATTCCACCAGACAGACCGTTCCAACTGTTCACAACCCTGCTGTTGAAGAAGTGCGATCTAGACATCAACCTAGATCGGGCTTTTGCCAGCTACTTTTCATGCCCCCTTGTTCTGGAACCTACGGCCACTTGGAATAGACTATCTGGTTTACGGCCCCAAAAGACCTTCATTACCTTGAGCTATTCGATGAGATCCCCTCGACTTCCCCTCCTTTCCAACAAGAAAAGATTCAAGTCACAGAGTTTCCGCTCGTAAGTCTTAACCCTCTGCCCTTCAACCATTCGCGAAGTGAGACGCTGGACTTTCTGTAGGCAGGCGGCGTCCTTTTTGTAGAAGGGTGACCAAGCCTGCACACTACCTTCTAAGTGAAGTCGTGCTATAGCCATGTGAATAGGTACGAATACCTCTGGCTTCCGGCAAGACAAAGCTGATCGCAGCCTAAAGAGCTCCCCACGAGCCTTATGCGCAGCCGCGTTGCACTGCTCCGACCATTTGAAGTCACTGTTCATGATGACCCAAAGTTCTTTAACCTTATAGACTGCCTCTGTGGTGAACAGCCCTTGATCATGAGCTAAAGTCAGGCTCTCTGTTGTCCTTGACAACAAATGGCTTTTTCAGCGATCACAGGTAAATCCCATTTGTACGCCCAGTTCAGGACGGTACCTATTTCACCTGCCCAAGTCCACTCTATCCTCAGATCCAACAATCTTCACATCATCCACGAAAATCAAGCTGGGCGATTGAAGAGCGGATGCCAGATAATTAATAAATAACAAGAATAGGACCAGGCCTAGGTCGGATCCCTGAGGTACACCACTAGTGACATTCACCAAACTGGAGCACCTGTCCCCCACTTTGACGTAAAACGTCCTGTGAGGGAGGAAGTCCTCCAGCCACCTAAATACTGGCCCACCTATGCCGAACGTCTCCATCTTGCATAGCAAAGGACGATGAATAACGGAGTCGAACGCCTTGCTAAAGTCGAGGTAGCATACCTCAACTTCCTTACCTTCGTCCAGCCGTCGAGTTGCTTCATCTAAGAAGCACAGGAGATTGGTCAGACAAGATCTCTTTTTCAGGAATCCATGCTGCGCCGGACTTAACATGGAGTGCTCCAGTAAGTGCTGGCAGATGTGGCTGTAACAGCCGGTCGCGGAAAATCCCCCTTTTTCCCTCGCGATTCAGTGTTTTTCCCAACATCACTCATTTCCATACACTATTGACTTGTCTTTACGAACTGGTTGTTTTTCTGGACCAATTGTTGTTTGTTCGCGCCCAGAGCGCTACTTTGGCACATCCTTGCTCAGGACCTGCGTGACGCACGTGCTGTCTGCTCACACGCTGCTATTCGGTTTCTCGTTGTTGAGTCTTGGCGATCGTATTATTGAGGTTTGTATATTGTTTATGTCATTGTTTATTTTATTAATTTAGTATCGTAGAATTATCACGGATAATCGCCTTCTGATTTCGGGATCCGTTGCGAATTTGGCTACGCATTGCTCAAACGTTCGTAACAGTGGCCACGGATGATCTTCTCAAGGACTTTACATAGGATGCTAGTTAGGCTTATCGGCCTGTAGTTATGCACGGCCGACCTAGGTCCACTCTCATGTATTGCCACGACTGCCGCGAATTTCCAGTCCCGAGGCAGCTTACCCTGGTCCCACGTGGACTTGTACAGCCTGCATACCGGCGGAGCTATGATGTCCGCCAACGGCTTGATGACAGCTGGATAAATGCCATCTGGGCCAGCTGACTTGAGGCTGTTCACTTCCTGCAGGTACTTACGCATGCTCTTCTCTTAGAGGTTTGGCTCATTTAACTGGGGAGCAGGACGCACCAGAGCCAGATCTGCTCGTACCCCACTATCCATTCTATGTACACTACCAAAGTATTCCCCCAGGGCGTCTGCTTTGCCCTGGTCATCAGTGACAATGCAGTGGTCTCTAGTGGATAACGGTCATACGACATTTCTTGTTGAGCCTTTTGATTGCACATTGCCGTAGAATTTTTTCAGCAGTTTTGTTACACACTGGGCCAGTTCACGCTTGTAAGTTTCCAGAAGGCTAGCAGTCTCGTTTCTCAGCTTTGTATAGCGGTTCCAGGCTAGCTGACTACCGGAAGCTTTGTACTGGTTCCAGCTGCTGTTTCTACGTCTGATGGCTTTGGCTATTGCAGCTTTCCACCATATGGATTTGCCTTTCCCACTCCTTCGTTTTGAAGGTGTGAACTAATCATGTAGGGTAATCAGAGGTCCTTTTATGACCTGCCAGGGCTCCTCGACAGTAGCCCCCTCTATCGTGTCCCAAGTCAAACAGGTCGCACCACTGCGAAGCCCATCTATGTCAATACTACCGAAATGTCTGACCAGCCTTGAGGGTACCTTGGGTTGCCGCATGCATAGGACGATCTTGACGCACACTTGATCACTCTTGTCCAGCGGTGCACAATAATGCAGTCCAGGCACGTTGTTGGGGAAGTTCGTTATAGCTAGATCCAGCAGAGATGGGTAGTATCCAGTCCTATATCTGGCATTTTCCCTAATATGCTGGTGCAACGCATTGGCGTGCAGCCATTCTAAGTAGGTTTGCTTCTCCTATACCGGCAAACAAACCTTAGCCGTCCAACGAACGTGCGGAAAATTGAAGTTACTCACTATGAGGGTCTTTTGTGCGTCCTTAACTAGTTCAGTCAAAGTCCGCAGCAAACAAACTTCCCCTTCGTGGTCAGCGCTTGGTGCCCTCTAAACACAGACAACGTTGACCCTTCTGCTTCGAAGGATGATTGTTCCGGCGCATAATAATAATAACAATAATAACATTAATACTAATAATAATATATTTCTCGACCATGATCGAGAAGCACGCAAAAGCGCATGATCTAGGTGTACAACCTTACTCAAAACGATGAACTAAACACGAATTTCAAGAAAGGGTGTCAAAAACGTCAGAAACAAAACAATATAGCTAGAAATAATTTGAATGGATCGAAATGATAATGGTTTGCGCGGCAAATACGGTTTGGTTTCGAATTCGAGTCGGATGGTGGTGGCCCGTAGAAATACAGAATATCTCGTGAAAATATAGCGCTAAGTTTGCGATATACACCAAAATGATGCAAGCCGCGCATAACGGAGGCGTGTAGGGGTTCTATGAACGGAATAAGTTCTGAACACGGAGAAATGAAAGAAATGTATGGGAGTACTCTCGTGTACTTTGATGAATATGAAGAGAACTGCTCTCTGTAAAGTCGATGTTGGCCCGGAATGACGGATATTCCCTGAATAAGTGGAGAATCGATTTCAAGCCGGATACAGATCGAAAGAAAAATGAAATCCTGCACCTGAAACCTGAGTGGAAGACATCCGCGTAGGCTTGCACCTTATCGTTATATTGCGCTGACAAAAATATATTGACTTGTTGATTCTCGGGAATATTCGTCGTCTTTATTGGGAAACACTGATGAGGGGGATAAGTGAACTCGCGTTCGGATGGCGTATCGGAAGGAAATGAGTAACTAATTCCTGTGTTACGTATTCTGGCTCTGTTATTGGATTGTTTCACATGAGACCAAGGTGATGTGCAGCGTCCCGTGGGTTTGGTTCATCAGGCAGGGTAAGGGACGTGTCAATCAATCAGTAGCAGGTTGCATGTGAACTGTTATTTGTGGAGACTCCAACAGTGACGTCAGTAGTAGAGTTGTTGCGTTAGAAGACGTCTATCAATCTACTGGTAAGCAGTTGGGGTGTTTTAGGTCGTGTGGCCCGATTGCAATCCCGTTTGGTATGAAAGATTCAACTTAGGTCCCTGTCGGTACGGTTCAAAGTGTGGACCTTGGTCATCCAAAGTGCAGCCCGAGAGAGTGGGCGACGACAAACCTGAAATAAATGATGTTAACCGTCTGGACGTGGTTCCGGCTGTGAGTTAGGATAATAAATGGCGACAATTAATAATAAACTGGTTGGGTTTATGTGAAATGCCAGTAGCACATTCCATATTTTGATCTGGGTTTTAATTCAACAGTTTAGGTAACGTTGGGTAGGTCAGCACTACTACAGGCTAGCAAGATAGTGTAAACCGGGTGGGCTGCTGCGTCTGAATTTCAAGGGATAAATGGTTTGCACGCAGTCGGAAGTTCTGAAGAACAATTAAGTAAGGTTGCAGAAAGAACCACTAGTGCATCGGTGGTGACGCATTGGAGAAAATTGTTATCATGCAGAGAAACGTGGACGTAAGTTCGTCTGTGCTCCTACTCGGTAGTGCTGGCCTACTGAGATTAAACTTAAATGTGAGCAGGGAAACCTCATGACGTAGTGGTTGCATGAATATCATATTTTTATAAAAGTGAGGAAAGATAGTTAGTAGGGAATGGAAAATATGAATGGTTCTCAGTGTTCATTTTTTGTAGACTTAAGTGAGGCAGGTGTTGGTCATCTGTCGCCCCCCCCCCTATTATCCATGTCAGTGGGCTTAAAGCCCAGGCTGCAGTGGTGATTGAAGTTGGCAGGAGGCCGTAATTACTGTTAGGAAGGGTTGTAAACCCAAGCGTGGCCTGGATGCTAGGACATCGAGAAGGCCGCCTTCTGAGATAGATGACGGAAGACGGAGGGGTGTGGATGGAAAAGGCGACCGGTTTTCACTATGCTCATTCCTCTTTTTTCCTTTTCCGGGCTTTGCCGCGGTTGCTGTTATTCGTCAGGCACCTCTGCGCGCTATCGGGGTCAATGGGTTAAATGTCGGGGCTATGGAATCGATTGTATTTGACGTCGACATGCATGATAGGTGCTCCTAGGGAGGGTATGGAGTAGTTGAAACTTAGAGCGGGGGTGGATAAGCGTATGTGATGGGTCCAGTGCGCTGTCACTCCAGTCAATCTCGTGCGTGAAAACCAAGAGCTTGTCGAGCGAACAAGGGCGATGTGGGGTTTTACCTTTCGCAGGATCAGGTCTGAGCTGATGGGAGACATACCCATGGACGAAGGTTGCCCAATTCCTTCACAGCCCGGTATCAGTAGTATTTGGATATCGAATCGATCCCACACGGTCTTTTTTGTTTACGCTATTCTTTTTCTTTTTTTCCCAACAGAGGGGTGGTTGAGCCCATATAGGAACTTTCCATTGCCCCTCCGCCCGATCGTAATTTTATGCGTAACTGTCTTTTTTCGCAACTGTTGGGGGTGGTCTGTTTTCCCCACGTTCGGACGACGCTATGGTGTGGGTGCCGTTGACATCGGGGGTTTCGCTAGCACGGGGTGGGAAAATGCAGAGTGAGACTTTGTAAACGCACGGAGTAGGACAACGAATGTTGTAAAGCACAAGCTGGCATACGTGTATCAGTCTCATACAACGCCAGACCATGCCTAAGACCATCAGGGACCATTCCGGGCTGGCTGGCGTAGATGAGTTTAGCTCTGCTGATGGGAAATAGTGTGGTGCATAAGAGGGAATATGATAGTAATTGGTGGATAGTAGATACATAGATGAGACGAGAAGACGAACCACCAAGTAGGTACTAGCAGTGGGCTTCTGGGATAAGAGATTCTGGAATGAGATGATTAAGAAAGGCGAAGTGAGGCCGGACATGAAACCCAGGCGGGTGGTGGTAGCTAAAATGAACGGCAAAGGAGTGAAAAGAAGAAGTTAAGTGGTGGACGGCGAAACTCAGTGTCCTAGGGTCCAAAGCCACATACCTATTTGCTGCAGAGACATCAAAGGCTAAGAACCTTAGAGTGGTTGGCAATGGAACACGAACATTGTCTAGAATTAGGAGAACCGGCGAGCATTAAACTAGGTATAGTGCCAAAGTCAGCAAACCATAGCTACCGTAACATAGATTGTATGCAATGTAACACAAAAGAAAGTAGTTGCCCTGGCGTTTGTCATCGGGCGAGAAATGAAAGTTCTAGTGCAGTAATCCTAGTAATGAAGCCCGTTTTCGTAGGCCACCTCTTCGGTGACGGTCTGGCCTGCTAGAAGTATCACATTGGGAACTGCCAAGAAGTGATCCAGCGAGCCCCTGAACTGGGAAACTGAGAGACTCTCGCGGATGTTTAGCGGGAGTTTATTTTGTAACTTTGAGTATTTTATGAGGAAAAAGTTGGATCTTAACGCTAATTTGACCTGAGAATAGAGAGCTGCATTGACTGATGGCGTAGGGCATAGTTCGTGGAGGGAGTGAGATGAACGGGCTGAGTACATGAGAAGGCTATACGGTGGTGCAGCTTAAACAGGAAGCATAAACTGAGCTTCATTCGATGCAGCCGTAGAGGGTCAAGACTGAGTAGGATGCATCGATCCTTGTAACACAAACTGGAGGAAAAGCCCACAAATTGTTTGGTGAACTGGCGTTGCACGGACTCCAGGGAAATGCGGCCAGATTTCGTCATGTTGATGAATATAACGGGACAGTATTCAAGGAGAGACCTGGCGTGAGACTTGTAAGTGAGCAGTTTACTGTCATTTAGCCGAAAAGTTCTGGAGATGAGACCAGTAGTTTTCTCGTCTTTGCAGTCTGGAGTAGAACATACTCATAAAACCTAAAGCTACAAGAATAATGAAGACCAAGGTCTCGAACTAAAGGGCTGTACGAAATGGGTAAACCATGGATAAGCAGGGTTCCGGGGGCCACTTGACATCTGAATGTTGTGTAGCAGCTCTTCGAGGTCGAGACGTCCATACTCCATGAATTGCACCAGTCCCCGAGTCTCTTTAGGTCACTAAAAACTTCATCCAGCATAATGTTGAGGTTCTGACGAGGAAACTCATAGACAATCTTAACGTCACCAGCAAAAAGGAATGGGGTACTATGGTGCAAGATGGGAAATATATCATTTATGTAGATGAGAAAAAGTAAAGGACCGAGTAAACTGCATTGTATGACCCCACTAGTGACTGGAGCAGGCTGTGAGAAACACCCATCAATGGAAACCACTTGTGAGCTGTTCGATAGATATGATGTTAACCACGATAAAACGGAACCGGAAGAGCCATGAAATTTGAGTTTGGTTAGTAAAAAAGCGTGAGGGACGTCGTCAAAAGCTTTTGTCATATCAAGGTATATAATGATCATAGATTTACTGCTGTCGGCGGCCGCTTTTATGAAGTTAAAAAGGTCGTGCTGGCAAGTGGTGCATGAACGTGTCTTTAGGAAGCCATGCTTCCCACTATGGATGATGTTATGGGACAGTAGGAAGTCAGACATCCACTGTTTAATGAGGCTTTCCATCGGCCTAGAAACAACTGGAGTGTGGTTGATGGGGCCGTAGTTTGAGGGGTCATGTATTGGTCCCTTCTTATGGACTGGGTTGATGACCGCAGTCTTCCACCGCGAGGGAAATATACCAGACTTGCTGGGTAGATTGTAGACCATCAATAGTAGGGTGGCGACACCAGTTCCTCCAAGAAGTAGAATTGTCGGGGGAACACCGTCATGGCCGGGGTGTGGGGACTTCCGGACACGGGTAAGCTGATTGGTCACCTCTTTTAGACTAAATTCTAAATCAGGCAGTAAGTGCTCGGCGACAGGGCCTACGCATGGGGGTAAAGTAAGGGGGTCCGTAGTCATGGATGCAGAAAATTAAGAGTTAAGCGCCTCGGCTATCGCTACAGGTGGAGCAATGTGATCGTTGTTTGCTAGAATTAGAGAGCGGATACTTGCTGGTTTGCTCTGATTTCTGTTCTTCGTTGGGCGTGCCAACTTTGAGAAAGCGTCATGGCATTGCAAGGCAGATACTTCTTGTTTTTTTGAGCATATCATCAGTCTTATTTCCGATTGCTACCGAGAGACGTTGTAGCTGCAAGAATGACGATAAATCATTGTTAGTGTGATACACCTGGAGCTTGAGATATTTGTTTTGCATTCTGCTCAAAACTGAACTACGCGCCCGGCTTGATACGATACGAGTTGTAGTGATTGCAGACAGCAAGTGTGATAGGTTAGAATATGGTAAATCAGTAGCCAGCTGAGGGCCGCCTTACAGGAAGAAGTCGTCCCAGTCTGACGATCAAAGCGTGCAGATAAGATTGTCCCAGTTGACTGTTGAAGAGAAATAATTGGGTGGGTAGGATTTATCAAAAGCCTGCTTAACCACGAAGAAGCAGGGCACCATTCTGTGGTCACTTCCTGGGAAGAGGTCGAGCACACTGGCGGAAACATCGGATAAACCAATAGTGATCAACAGATCAAGGATGTCGTTACCTCTGATTGGGACTGTTACGTGTTGGATCCAGTGCCCTACGCGGGTGCATGACATGAAATCTATAAGTTTTTTGGAGCGAACAGAGTATTCCAACAGAAGCTCGGTGCACTGAAGTCCCCCGCAATGAGTTTGGAAGAACAGGGCAGCAATGAGGGACAGTTGAATGCGTCAATAATCCCGGTAAGATCCATAGCGTTGGAATCAGGTGGCGGATAGATGCAACCGATATGGAGATAGGAGTTAGGTAAGGGAATCTTTAACTACAGAGAATCCTGAATGGCATCCGGAGTTGTGTGAGAGTGGCCGGCAGAGTGTTTTTGGCATAAATTAAACAGCTTCCCCCAAGACGGTGCTTGTTCCTTCGGAACATCTGGTAGCCAATTAGAATAACTCGATCTGACGGGACGGAATCCGTTAGCCAAGTTTCAGTTACGATGATAATATCAAAGTCGGAGGTGTGAGCGATGCCGCGGAGGGCTTTAGTTTTGTTCACTAATGAATGGGCATTTACGAGTATGACCGAAATAGATGATACAGGCCTCGGTAGTGGTGGATATGGTAGAGGGTTCGGTAGTGGTGATAAAGGTGATAATTCCAGTGAAGAAAAGGGCAAGGAAGGGGGGAGGACCTCAATTATTCCACGGACTTGACGAGTTGAAGCATGGAGGGGGATAGTGTAAGGGAAGAGGGATGGGGAGGTGCTATTTAGGAGAGTAGTTTGAGTGCGGGGAATATTCTGGGAGGGGGCTGGCAGGAAAACTCGACCACAGATGGATGGTGGTACTAGACCAAGAGGCGTGGATGGGCCTCGTGAGAGTGGGAAGTTAGGTGAGGCACGGAGATGGTTTCCAGGGAGTGGCTGGGTAACGGTTGAGGTACAGAGTAGTTGGTGTTGCGGATAGTGATGTAACGGAGGGGTGATTAGGGTGTGATAAGGTGGGTAAAAGTAGGGTGGAAATGATAAGGCAGTTAGCCGGGATGGAAAGGTAGGATTCACGGCCACACAAGAGGCCGGCAAGGTTTCGCTCGACTGGGCCATTTCCTTATAGTTTGCATGTGCATTATGTTGATGGGTCTTGTTCTTTTGGCGACGAAGTGTTAACCTCTGAGGGTCAATCTGCACTGGCGGGCTGATCAGCGGTGGTGGCCTGGGTGGCAACCAGATACATTCTGGTGGCGAACGGGTGAGTGCAGCGGGTGGTCTTAGGGGCCCGGTTGAGTTTTCAAAAATATCGGAGGCAACAAGATGCATGAGTGTAGACGGGGGTGGGTTGGTGGTACAGTGATTTTTAGGCATGGTTGGATAACCCAACATGGAGCTAGTAGAAGGAATGGGGTCATCTAGACTTGATGAGAACATGAGCTCGCGGGTGGATGAGTAGGAGGAACCTTCACCAGTTTTGTGGATGCTGAGGAGCTTGTTCCAGTCTAGAGATTAGCTTGGGCCATTCTGAATATTGGGGCATTTGCCAGGTGGCTCATTGGTGAGGAATTTGGGGTACTGTCTAAATCTACGGTTGCATTGTGATCTGCAGTAGATGGCAACATCGGGTGATGGCCAGTGATAAGTGCACCGGAGCTTCGGGGTGGATTGTTGGTCGCACTTACGCAGGGGTTATTGTTCTGGGCGTGACTCTTGTCCATCTCTTTTTGCAGTGGGATCTTTTCAGGAGATATCTTGGCACACTTGAAGCCGGTTTTGGCTACAACTAAAGATGGCCAGCAGATAAAGATCTTGGCGACAACTTCATTTGTAAACTGGAACAGCAGTGGACAGGTGGTGCGCAGGGAAGTTTTGCGCAGTCTAACGCAGTGGCACTGCTGTGAGCCAAGGTAGCAAGCACTTAAGATTGTTTTTGGCAGCTGAGCGAGGAATTCGGTCTGGAATGTTAAACCCGATCTCATTGTTCGTCTCCTTTATTCGCCTGAAGATTTCCGAGGCTATTGTGTCCACAAATTTCGTGAGGGACGTCGTCAAAAGCTTTTGTCATATCAAGGTATATAATGATCATAGATTTACTGCTGTCGGCGGCCGCTTTTATGAAGTTAAAAAGGTCGTGCTGGCAAGTGGTGCATGAACGTGTCTTTAGGAAGCCATGCTTCCCACTATGGATGATGTTATGGGACAGTAGGAAGTCAGACATCCACTGTTTAATGAGGCTTTCCATCGGCCTAGAAACAACTGGAGTGTGGTTGATGGGGCCGTAGTTTGAGGGGTCATGTATTGGTCCCTTCTTATGGACTGGGTTGATGACCGCAGTCTTCCACCGCGAGGGAAATATACCAGACTTGCTGGGTAGATTGTAGACCATCAATAGTAGGGTGGCGACACCAGTTCCTCCAAGAAGTAGAATTGTCGGGGGAACACCGTCATGGCCGGGGTGTGGGGACTTCCGGACACGGGTAAGCTGATTGGTCACCTCTTTTAGACTAAATTCTAAATCAGGCAGTAAGTGCTCGGCGACAGGGCCTACGCATGGGGGTAAAGTAAGGGGGTCCGTAGTCATGGATGCAGAAAATTAAGAGTTAAGCGCCTCGGCTATCGCTACAGGTGGAGCAATGTGATCGTTGTTTGCTAGAATTAGAGAGCGGATACTTGCTGGTTTGCTCTGATTTCTGTTCTTCGTTGGGCGTGCCAACTTTGAGAAAGCGTCATGGCATTGCAAGGCAGATACTTCTTGTTTTTTTTGAGCATATCATTTGACGTCGATTTAGGTATATCCAGTTCAACGTCGCCTCACCAGCCAGCGCCTAAGAAACCAAGAAGCATAGAGTTTACCCCTGGCAAGCTGTCCTCTCTTGGGCTGACTAACTCGATTGCACCATTACCTATCACCGAAATATCGGCCACGATCGATGACGATGCGAACCGCCTAACTGGCTTAACAGCCATACCCAGAAATCCTCAACCCATCAGCGGAGTCAACCCAACTTCTTCTTTGCCATCTCTCCACTCGGCTTCAATAGCCACTGGGCAATCTACGGTGCCTAGGCCATCCCCCAAACCAGCGAAAACATCATTACTAGGTGGACTGCACGTTGTTGACACTACGGTCAATCCTAACTCACTCATCAAGCCACACTCCAAACGGCTAAGGACCCCAAGCGAGGCAACACGGAGTGCAACAATGGACAAGAAAACGTCATTCAAGACCTATCTCCCCAATCCAAACCACCAACCACTAGTTGCACCGTACATTCCACCCAGTATCGCGTTCTCTTCACCTGGTTATCATCCTCATCAGGCTGGTACAACTAACCTCCGGGCCTCTTCAACAACGCCACCATTCATACCAAACGATTACTTTAGTGTTCTACATAACTTCTATCGTAGCCTAAGTAATATTTTCTCACATGAATCTCTTTCCTTTTATCGTTCACATATATCACCCACCCTGAATCCCTTTTCTACCGCAGGCCACTTACAACAGTACCCACGGCCTCCCAGTCTCTACGCCAACCAACACCCGTATATCTCACTTCCATTTCACATTCCCCCTCCAGGTTACAGCCCATCAAATTACTGATGTCAAGAGGGCACCTGTGTTACCGCCCGTATTAAGGCAGGTGCCAAGATACCTGAGGCTGCTACACGTCCTTTTTCTTTCCCACTTAACAGCTACTTAACCCTCCCTCCTCATATTTCTACGCCCCAGCCACCAGTATCTACCAATAGTAAAGCACTCGATAGTGATCTTTCGCGGTGTTGTTCCGTGCTTAGTAGACTTACCAACCCCCGACATCCTTCCAATCTAACGAATCTCATCAGTACTAGCCACACCCAGCTTAGCTTAACAACCAAGCTGACTGCCACGCCAGGTGTTTCTACTCAGCTTATTTTACCATCCACATTACCGACTACTCCATCTCAAGGAATAATGATTGCGTCATCCGATCCGCCTTCAGAAAATGCAATTTCGGAATCCTATAAAGATCTTAACGTTAACCTTGACTCCACTAAACAGTTCTCATTGTTTATGCTGAATGCACGCTCAATGGTGAATAAGATGCGAATGCTGCGTATATTACTGCTCACGTCTGATTACGACCTTATTTTAATTACCGAAACCTGGTTGACGGACAACACTCCAAACGAGGATATCGCTATCACCGGATACCAAGCTTTCAGGAAAAATAGACTCACTCAGAGAGGGGGAGGCTGTCTTATATATGTAAGACAAAACATGCGAGCGAAAATATTTCAGCACCCCATACTCGATAACTTGCCGGATTCAGTTTGGCTACAGGTCACTACAGGATGTTCTGACTTCATTGTTAGTTGCATCTACCGCCCCCCGAATATTAGTCAAAACGACTTTCTGCCTATCATAGAGGCGTTAAACGTTGTTGCGGACATACCCGGCCCAAAACTGGTGGCCGGCGACTTTAACGCACCAGGCATACGTTGGTCCACTTTGAAAGCTCCACATCACTTAATACACTTCTTGACCAGCATTCGTTTAGGAGGATGGACTCAACATGTGATGTGCCCAACTAGAGGCAGTAGCATCCTTGATCTCATTTTTACGGTAGGATTATCTCGCGTGCACACATCTATCGTGAACAGCATCCCAGGTTGTGACCACTTGCCGGTAAAATGTGAGTTTTCAGTGCCAGCACGAACCGTTCACAAACCAACCGTTAAAAGACCGTTCCACCAAGCTAGCTGGAATCAATTACCCTCACTCATTCGCTCGCAGAACTGGGATACTTTCTTTTTATCTGATGACTTGCATACCGTGGTGGATCATCTTTACTCCACACTAAATGCATGTCTTGACGTAATCACCCCAACCCAAGGTATACCTGGACGAGATAAACCAAACAGTTTTTGTCGATTAAAGCAGAAGCTTTCTATGCTACAACGCAAATTCCTTAGGTCGAGAGACTTTTCGTTGTTCTTGCAAATGAACCGTTTATCTAATTCTATGAAATTGATTGAAATGTCCCGCAGTAAAAAACAGGAATTAAGGGCGCTGAGTCACCCCAAGAGGTCCGAAGCTTTATCTAAGCTGATGAAGCTGAGAAACAGCCAGTGCAGTTCTCCTATCTCATCCATTATATATAACAACAATTATATAACGAACTTCCAAGAGATCTCCGAGGCATTCAGTGCCTATTTTGCTTCGTCTCTAACGACCGATGACTCCCCATGCCTATATCACGTTGAGCCGCTGACATCTGCACAGTTCTCAGCGGTTACATTTCACCCGAACGACTTAACAGTACAGCTAACTAAAATTAGGAGGTCATACCACCCCGGGCCAGATGCCGTACCACCGGCTACTTTTAGTCTAGGTGGCACTGATATCCCATTCTTGCTATCAAAGGTTTTTAATTTATCTATGAGCAGTAGCGTTTTCCCCTCCCATTGGAAAACATCAGTTATTATCCCAATTCTTAAGAAAGGTTCACGCCAGGACCTAACCAACTATCGACCAGTGAACCACACCCCTATAGTTTCCCGAATTATGGAAAGACTGATAAAAAATAAGCTGACAACTCATTTACTAAGCAATAACCTCATTAACACTGGACAGCACGGTTTTCTTCAAAAAAGATCCTGTGCCACCTGTATGTGTGACTTCCTTAACCTAATAACTACGGCCACTAACAGTGGTAAATCAGTGATTGTAATCCTCCTTAACATGACTAAAGCTTTCGATTGAGTATCCCACAATAGGCTCATGGCGAAGATGAAAACCTACGGAATTGTTGACCCGATCCTGAGTTGGTTTTCATCTTATCTAGCATCCCGAAAGCAGGTGGTGGACGTTGATGGCAGTTTATCATCACCTCGACCAGTTACTAGTGGAGTTATTCAGGGTAGTGTACTAGGTCCCTTACCTTTTCTTATATATGTTAATGACATTTTCAACGTCATCACACACGGGGCTGCGTTCCTTTTTGCAGATGACATAAAAATTATGTACTCCTTTGAACCTGACGCCTTAGCTTCTACCATTGCTAGCATAACGAGCGATTTACTATCGCTAGACTCATGGAGCAACCAATGGTTGATGAAATTCTCCGCTGTCAAAAGTTGTATCCTTATGTATAAGTGTCAGGTTCCCGCGGGAATGTTTAAAATTAATGATCAGTTCATCCCCAACAGTCCGGAAGTAAGGGACTTGGGATTACAATATTCTTGTACATTTAATTTCTCCGAACATTCGGCCGTGCAGGTTTCTAAAGCTAGACGGCTAATTGGTCTGATTAATAGAACCTTCAGTCTTACAGAGAGCAAGCTAAGCATTTTTAAAACTCATGTCAGACCACTTCTGGAATATTGCACTGTCGTCTTTTCTAACATGCGGCAGATTGACAGATTTGCAATTGAGAATGTACAACGTAGATTTACCAAACAACTACTAGGATATTCCTCGCCTTTAAATTATATGGAAAGGTGTGAAATATTGCACCTAGAGCCCCTATGGCTGCGCCGTCTACGAATGAACCTGTCTTTCTTTTGCAATATTGTAAAACGTACATCTTGCAATTCAGCCCCCCAGGTCAAAACTCCCTCCAACTATTCTTTACGACATAGGGACTCTATGGTCTTGATTCCAGTATCCAGGACTGCGATGCGGTCAAACTTCTTTATTGTTAAATATTCTTCCCTCTGGAACAAACTCCCACCTCAACTTAGGTCAATGTCTTCGGCCTCTTTATTATTCAAAAAAGAAATAAATAAACATCTAACTGTCCAAAAACTGATCCGTATGCATGATCCCTACATGTCTATTACCCGAGCCTACGAACTGGGCCTGAGATACTAACCAAAAGCTTAACAACTTTGTTCAGTAGACAGTTATTACCAACGGATGGTAAGGAGCATTCTGTATTATAGTTAGCAAATAAAAGCAGTCCAACCTATACTCCATGACTGTCAACAGCACACTCCACGTGTTTGTCTAGCCACTTCCTATTTTCAACGCTTCTGACCACGACCCCCTACTGGCCACCGTTACTCCGGTGATTCTTTTTTCATGCTGTCAGATTTTACCATAGTCGGTTAGGTTCTTCTTTTTTTTATCAGCTGCCGCCAGGTATAAGAGCATTTATAATGCTAGAAAATACATAACAGCATATATAATATGGTCCTCAAGGTACCAGTCTCATCCACGCTTCAACTAATTACTCATTGAGACCCTATTTCAACACAAGATTCCAGGCCTCGTTCTGATGAACGAATCGCCACAATCGATGTGGTCTTCCATAAACCATTCGTCGAACCACACATAAGTATTTGCCCCCAGTGTCGCCTATTCTCGCTTCCTTGCTTTTTTGGTAACTGTCACCAAGCCTCACAAGAATTAGTCGCTAGTACCGGTCTTCTCCGCTTTCCGTATGTTGTTTAATCCAAAAAACAAGACCTCAACGTCACGACCACCCATTTCTGTTACTGGCATGATATTGGTGTTCTGTCTTTCTCCCCTAACCCACAGCTGGTAGAATTGCCAGACTGCAGCCCTCTCCGTTTTGTTTTCAGAACCTGCACCCTAAGGACGATTGTCGCCGTCCACTTCCCAGGAATAACTTGGACCCTCTCTTGCTGGACAGGACAAACGAGATTTACACAACTTCATTTTCGCCCGTCTCACGATCGCTTTCCCCAAGATTCCCGCCATCGGACTTCTTGAACCTGGACTACTCGATCTCACTGCATTCATACAACTCATTTTAATCCCATATGTCATTATGCCCGTTCCGTGTTAGAACCCGCTAATACTGTTCAAACACTGGCACCTTTATTGTCACTGTTCATTGCTTCATCGGTCACCAAAAAAAACGTCCGGCGCTGACATATCTTTCAGTAGTCCTCCAGTGGGCAGCGAAGTAAGTAGTAACTACCTGCACTCTTCATCGGTCCATCCGATCGCATCCGCAATGCTGTTGCATCGAGTGTTCGGGCTCTGTAGATCACTGCGTTCCCTCCACGATTGAACGTCTTCGGTACATTTCCCATGCTGCATCGCCGCTCCGTTCCCATCATTTGTTACACCTGTCAAATTGGTCATTAGAAATGTGACACTCACCGTCTACTTGCTATACCATCACCGTTATCGAGACCTTTGATTTTCCAGATGTTGCATTCGTGATATATTACCGGAACGGACCCCGTATGCAGCCTCTAAATCACACCACTATCTGCACCGGCCGATACATTTTATTTCTATATTCGTTGATCCACGGCCGCTTCCCGCGATATACCTGTGCAGTTTTATTGATCTGTCATTTTTGCATGGTACATACCACACAGCATTCATCTATTGACGTACACTTATCTGTGGATTACTTTACCTTTCCTCTCGCAGAACTGAACACCTGTATAATGGATGTAACCACACGGTCAATATTGATTAGTCTTCCACTTCCACTTTGACATTTCATACCAACCCTACATAAAGTTAACAACTTGCCGCACGCTCACCTGTTTTACTCCGGCCGTTCCCTGCCACCATCACTCTGGTAGTACCCCTCCCAAGAGATACGCAATTGTTTGCAACATATATGATTCCTCCAGTATACAGCCACCACTTTATATACTACCATCTTTGCAGACTGAAATATTTCCATGTTAATACTTCTTGACATGCCTGTAGTAAAGTGAATAATTCACCGAACGCTTCGACGAGATTTCTATCCATATGCCTCTCATATTCTGTAGCGCACCAAAAACATTTCCTTTCAATATGTTCGAATTTCCACTAGTGGTATTTATTTCATATACCACTTATGCATGTACTCCAGACCAACTGACATCATTCGACCTTGACCTTCAAATTTGCCGGGCATTACTACAGTTTTAGTTCACTGTAACACTCTCTCTGATACTCTGCATGCACTTGTTGTACCCTTTTGTGAATCGTCATTCCGGCATCACTATAATCATCTGATCATGCATTCTAGCATGCTTCGGGCGCATCCGAAATATACAATTATTATTATTATTAGTTACAAAAGTCAGCAAACCATAGCTACCGTAACATAGATTGTATGCAATGTAACACAAAAGAAAGTAGTTGCCCTGGCGTTTGTCATCGGGCGAGAAATGAAAGTTCTAGTGCAGTAATCCTAGTAATGAAGCCCGTTTTCGTAGGCCACCTCTTCGGTGACGGTCTGGCCTGCTAGAAGTATCACATTGGGAACTGCCAAGAAGTGATCCAGCGAGCCCCTGAACTGGGAAACTGAGAGACTCTCGCGGATGTTTAGCGGGAGTTTATTTTGTAACTTTGAGTATTTTATGAGGAAAAAGTTGGATCTTAACGCTAATTTGACCTGAGAATAGAGAGCTGCATTGACTGATGGCGTAGGGCATAGTTCGTGGAGGGAGTGAGATGAACGGGCTGAGTACATGAGAAGGCTATACGGTGGTGCAGCTTAAACAGGAAGCATAAACTGAGCTTCATTCGATGCAGCCGTAGAGGGTCAAGACTGAGTAGGATGCATCGATCCTTGTAACACAAACTGGAGGAAAAGCCCACAAATTGTTTGGTGAACTGGCGTTGCACGGACTCCAGGGAAATGCGGCCAGATTTCGTCATGTTGATGAATATAACGGGACAGTATTCAAGGAGAGACCTGGCGTGAGACTTGTAAGTGAGCAGTTTACTGTCATTTAGCCGAAAAGTTCTGGAGATGAGACCAGTAGTTTTCTCGTCTTTGCAGTCTGGAGTAGAACATACTCATAAAACCTAAAGCTACAAGAATAATGAAGACCAAGGTCTCGAACTAAAGGGCTGTACGAAATGGGTAAACCATGGATAAGCAGGGTTCCGGGGGCCACTTGACATCTGAATGTTGTGTAGCAGCTCTTCGAGGTCGAGACGTCCATACTCCATGAATTGCACCAGTCCCCGAGTCTCTTTAGGTCACTAAAAACTTCATCCAGCATAATGTTGAGGTTCTGACGAGGAAACTCATAGACAATCTTAACGTCACCAGCAAAAAGGAATGGGGTACTATGGTGCAAGATGGGAAATATATCATTTATGTAGATGAGAAAAAGTAAAGGACCGAGTAAACTGCATTGTATGACCCCACTAGTGACTGGAGCAGGCTGTGAGAAACACCCATCAATGGAAACCACTTGTGAGCTGTTCGATAGATATGATGTTAACCACGATAAAACGGAACCGGAAGAGCCATGAAATTTGAGTTTGGTTAGTAAAAAAGCGTGAGGGACGTCGTCAAAAGCTTTTGTCATATCAAGGTATATAATGATCATAGATTTACTGCTGTCGGCGGCCGCTTTTATGAAGTTAAAAAGGTCGTGCTGGCAAGTGGTGCATGAACGTGTCTTTAGGAAGCCATGCTTCCCACTATGGATGATGTTATGGGACAGTAGGAAGTCAGACATCCACTGTTTAATGAGGCTTTCCATCGGCCTAGAAACAACTGGAGTGTGGTTGATGGGGCCGTAGTTTGAGGGGTCATGTATTGGTCCCTTCTTATGGACTGGGTTGATGACCGCAGTCTTCCACCGCGAGGGAAATATACCAGACTTGCTGGGTAGATTGTAGACCATCAATAGTAGGGTGGCGACACCAGTTCCTCCAAGAAGTAGAATTGTCGGGGGAACACCGTCATGGCCGGGGTGTGGGGACTTCCGGACACGGGTAAGCTGATTGGTCACCTCTTTTAGACTAAATTCTAAATCAGGCAGTAAGTGCTCGGCGACAGGGCCTACGCATGGGGGTAAAGTAAGGGGGTCCGTAGTCATGGATGCAGAAAATTAAGAGTTAAGCGCCTCGGCTATCGCTACAGGTGGAGCAATGTGATCGTTGTTTGCTAGAATTAGAGAGCGGATACTTGCTGGTTTGCTCTGATTTCTGTTCTTCGTTGGGCGTGCCAACTTTGAGAAAGCGTCATGGCATTGCAAGGCAGATACTTCTTGTTTTTTTGAGCATATCATCAGTCTTATTTCCGATTGCTACCGAGAGACGTTGTAGCTGCAAGAATGACGATAAATCATTGTTAGTGTGATACACCTGGAGCTTGAGATATTTGTTTTGCATTCTGCTCAAAACTGAACTACGCGCCCGGCTTGATACGATACGAGTTGTAGTGATTGCAGACAGCAAGTGTGATAGGTTAGAATATGGTAAATCAGTAGCCAGCTGAGGGCCGCCTTACAGGAAGAAGTCGTCCCAGTCTGACGATCAAAGCGTGCAGATAAGATTGTCCCAGTTGACTGTTGAAGAGAAATAATTGGGTGGGTAGGATTTATCAAAAGCCTGCTTAACCACGAAGAAGCAGGGCACCATTCTGTGGTCACTTCCTGGGAAGAGGTCGAGCACACTGGCGGAAACATCGGATAAACCAATAGTGATCAACAGATCAAGGATGTCGTTACCTCTGATTGGGACTGTTACGTGTTGGATCCAGTGCCCTACGCGGGTGCATGACATGAAATCTATAAGTTTTTTGGAGCGAACAGAGTATTCCAACAGAAGCTCGGTGCACTGAAGTCCCCCGCAATGAGTTTGGAAGAACAGGGCAGCAATGAGGGACAGTTGAATGCGTCAATAATCCCGGTAAGATCCATAGCGTTGGAATCAGGTGGCGGATAGATGCAACCGATATGGAGATAGGAGTTAGGTAAGGGAATCTTTAACTACAGAGAATCCTGAATGGCATCCGGAGTTGTGTGAGAGTGGCCGGCAGAGTGTTTTTGGCATAAATTAAACAGCTTCCCCCAAGACGGTGCTTGTTCCTTCGGAACATCTGGTAGCCAATTAGAATAACTCGATCTGACGGGACGGAATCCGTTAGCCAAGTTTCAGTTACGATGATAATATCAAAGTCGGAGGTGTGAGCGATGCCGCGGAGGGCTTTAGTTTTGTTCACTAATGAATGGGCATTTACGAGTATGACCGAAATAGATGATACAGGCCTCGGTAGTGGTGGATATGGTAGAGGGTTCGGTAGTGGTGATAAAGGTGATAATTCCAGTGAAGAAAAGGGCAAGGAAGGGGGGAGGACCTCAATTATTCCACGGACTTGACGAGTTGAAGCATGGAGGGGGATAGTGTAAGGGAAGAGGGATGGGGAGGTGCTATTTAGGAGAGTAGTTTGAGTGCGGGGAATATTCTGGGAGGGGGCTGGCAGGAAAACTCGACCACAGATGGATGGTGGTACTAGACCAAGAGGCGTGGATGGGCCTCGTGAGAGTGGGAAGTTAGGTGAGGCACGGAGATGGTTTCCAGGGAGTGGCTGGGTAACGGTTGAGGTACAGAGTAGTTGGTGTTGCGGATAGTGATGTAACGGAGGGGTGATTAGGGTGTGATAAGGTGGGTAAAAGTAGGGTGGAAATGATAAGGCAGTTAGCCGGGATGGAAAGGTAGGATTCACGGCCACACAAGAGGCCGGCAAGGTTTCGCTCGACTGGGCCATTTCCTTATAGTTTGCATGTGCATTATGTTGATGGGTCTTGTTCTTTTGGCGACGAAGTGTTAACCTCTGAGGGTCAATCTGCACTGGCGGGCTGATCAGCGGTGGTGGCCTGGGTGGCAACCAGATACATTCTGGTGGCGAACGGGTGAGTGCAGCGGGTGGTCTTAGGGGCCCGGTTGAGTTTTCAAAAATATCGGAGGCAACAAGATGCATGAGTGTAGACGGGGGTGGGTTGGTGGTACAGTGATTTTTAGGCATGGTTGGATAACCCAACATGGAGCTAGTAGAAGGAATGGGGTCATCTAGACTTGATGAGAACATGAGCTCGCGGGTGGATGAGTAGGAGGAACCTTCACCAGTTTTGTGGATGCTGAGGAGCTTGTTCCAGTCTAGAGATTAGCTTGGGCCATTCTGAATATTGGGGCATTTGCCAGGTGGCTCATTGGTGAGGAATTTGGGGTACTGTCTAAATCTACGGTTGCATTGTGATCTGCAGTAGATGGCAACATCGGGTGATGGCCAGTGATAAGTGCACCGGAGCTTCGGGGTGGATTGTTGGTCGCACTTACGCAGGGGTTATTGTTCTGGGCGTGACTCTTGTCCATCTCTTTTTGCAGTGGGATCTTTTCAGGAGATATCTTGGCACACTTGAAGCCGGTTTTGGCTACAACTAAAGATGGCCAGCAGATAAAGATCTTGGCGACAACTTCATTTGTAAACTGGAACAGCAGTGGACAGGTGGTGCGCAGGGAAGTTTTGCGCAGTCTAACGCAGTGGCACTGCTGTGAGCCAAGGTAGCAAGCACTTAAGATTGTTTTTGGCAGCTGAGCGAGGAATTCGGTCTGGAATGTTAAACCCGATCTCATTGTTCGTCTCCTTTATTCGCCTGAAGATTTCCGAGGCTATTGTGTCCACAAATTTCGTGACCAGCAGTAGACTGGTTGGGGTATGGTGTGCGGCTGGATCGAGCAAGAACGCTACAGGCGTCAGTTGACCGATATTCAGATCAGCGGAGTCAATTTGAGAGGAAAGACCGCTTAGAATTTTGCTCTTTCTCGTAGTTTGCCTATTGGCATGTCCAAGTATATCTACCAGAGAGACTGAACAGTTATCCGGTAAGTTTTGGAGTTTAGCTGTCTTGCGGCGGCGGTTGCTGACTGTGTTTTTGGGTCGGCTGGTTGGAGTAGTAGACATATCTATGGTGGTTAGAATATGGATGGCTCATCGGATAAGATGTGGCAATATGCGGGGGTGAGAGAGCTATACGGAAGCAGGGGATTAAGTGAAGAGCATTGCCAATATATGTAAGTCTTCGGGGGACAGTGCTCGTCACGGGAAGTCAGCATCTGCGGAACTAATTGTGTATCAGTCGTTAAGCTAAAAATAGCAAACGGCTTCTGCGGATGTTGCTATCTCAAAGTTTACTGATGTATTACGCAAGCCAAGATGGCTTCAGTCACTTTTCGAAGATGATTCACTTAGTGGTATCTTGGAATCTGCTAGTGTTGTTTGACTGAGACTGATGTTTCGCTTAGCTCCTACCCTAAGAGTAGCTTGAAGATCACTTTCGCACGTATCTTTTACCACCGGGTAGTCCCAGGGAATAGTGCTCAGAAAAAGTTGGTTGATTTTTTCTGGGTCGGACAAGTGCCCTTAGAGCTATAGTTTTAGGGATTATCCTAGATGGCTTAATAAAAACTGTGCCGATAACAGCGTGAAAGCTAGACAGCGTAACGCAGTAACTGGATACTTCGGATGCACATCTTGGTGTGAGGCTCAAAGTGTTTCGCACCTGACCTAATGAAGATGGCTACTCCTCCGCCAAGGTGATCATGTTCTCTATCCTGTCTATAGGCTGCAAAACAGTTACTTATTAGGCCTGGCACATGGTCTTCTTCAGAAAGCCACTTTCCCGTGACGGCAACTATTGACGCTTTCTGCTCGTCAGCGGTTTTGGCGAGTTTCACCCCTTTGTTTCTTATGCTATACGCGTTAGCGTATAACACTACCGCGTTTGATCCGCCGCTTAGGTGTCTCTTATTATTCACTCCTGTCTGTTTCTCAGGCGCAACGCTTGAGATGATGGCAAGTTTTTGCCTCAGTTGTCCCCACTGGTGTGCATGACGCCAGCTGACGATCCGGAACTTCCGACGACTCCCGATCCATTTCTATGGAAGTTGCCGCAATATCCAGACCGGCAGGGGTCGCGCTGCCACCCACCCTCGGACAGCACTGCCAATCTTCGTCTTCCAGCCCGCCTTCAATTACAACTTCGGCGCCTCAACTCACCGCTGTCCCCACGTGAGGCATATCCCGATTCCTCGAATAAAGTGAGGGTGTTAATATGAAGTGATGATGAGTAGGGTGATATGAAGACCGATATGGAGATAGACGCATTTATGAAACACTTAAGTGGTCAGAAGCAGTACAAGATAATTATTCGGGAGGGCAGAAAGGACGGATCATAAGAATAAGAAGAAAGCTTGCTGGGACGGTTAGTACCAGTGTGGGACTACCTCTGCCCAGCACGCCTCCGGCTTGTGCTTAATGGCAACTGCCTAGGTTGCTATCCCTATGTGGGGAGTCAACTTATTCCACCCGTTTGTAACACAGTGATAGAAGAAACATGCCTTTATGCTCTTGCTTGCTCCTGGTTTGCCAAATTTATGCTCGTGCCCCGTGAGTGCAACATTGTAACAACGAGTCAGTAGTGGTCCACCGGTCGTAGTGATTCCCTTATATAACAAATAGAACTCTATCAGATCTCCACTTGTCTACCACGATCCAGGGAGAATAGATTTGGGGCTTCCAGTCTTTCCCGGTACGACTTCCCTTGCACCCGATTTATCATCCGAATAAACTTCAACTGAACGTCTTCTAAAGCCATTTTGTCCTTCACTAGGCCCGGTGCCCATGCTTGAACAAAAGTCTCAAAGTGAAGCCTTACGGTCAACTTGTATATGGGTAGAATTACTCCGACCTCTCTAGACACCAGCGTTCGTTCCAAGTTGAAAAGTGCCCCGTTTGCCCTAACCGGTGCTGGCGTGCACTGCTTGGTGGGTTTGAAACTCTCGTGCTCAGGCCCATCTTAGCCTCTTACCACAGCAGCGGACTTAGTCGTGGCTGGGGAGGATAGCCCTATGTAAAGAACGTTTGAGCAATGCGTAGCCAAATTCGCAACGGATCCCGAAGTCAAAAGACGATTATCCGTGATATTCTACGATACTAGATTATTAAAATAAACAATGACATACACAATATACAAACCTCAATAATACGATCACAAGGACTCAACAACGAGAAACCGAATAGCAGCGTGTGAGCAGACAGCACGTGCGTCACGCAGGTCCTGAACAAGGATGTGCCAAAGTAGCGCTCTGGGCGCGAACAAACAACAATTGGTCCAGAAAAACGACCAGTTCGTAAAGACAAGTCAATAGTGTATGGAAATGAGTGATGTTGGGAAAAAACACTGAATCGCGAGGGAAAAAGGGGGATTTTCCACGACCGGCTGTTACACCGCCCACCAAAATCCTCCCGGATCCTTAGCAGAGTCAAAGGTTCAGTATAAAGGTACTGATTCTTCCTACCTGCCTAGGCCCTGCTGTCAGTGCGCGCTTCTAATGCTCGTCGTCAGCGTTCTACTATTGGTCGCACCTAATCCATTGGATACATAGACGTGAGGCTAGTCTACATCTTCCACAAGACCAAATGACCGATGGCGAGCGTGAAGGGTCACATAGACGTTGTCCTCGTAAGGGGCCGTCCGGTCCTGGATGTACGTGCTTGAGTGTGTGTGTGAGTGCGTGTGTGTGTGTGCGTGTGTGTGTGTGCCGGGGGTACAATGAAATCACAGGTATGACTACACATCAAAGGAAGACTTTCTGCAATGTCAACAAAAGACCGCGTGGCAAGAAAACGAGTAAAATGTAGCATGTGTGTGTGACCTGAGCTCCGCTACTTCCACATATGCAAGGGGCATTCGATAGCGTCAGCAAAAAGCAAAACAACGAACACTGTCACATGTTTGATGAGTTTACGGGATGTAGAGTACGTCGTGCATGCGTGTACGTATCGGGATGTATAATGGAATCGCACTCATCACCACATATCGGAAAGAACCTTCTGTAATGTCAACGAAAAGACCGCGAGCACCTTAACGTGTTTGACGGAGACCGTGTGGTATATATGGTTTTCCTTTATCCACCTCGATTATTGGTGTGAAAAAGGTTTACTGGACTTCAGGGTTATCAGCTCCTCCGTCTTCGCTCTCGAGTAGGTTAATACTGCGTATGTCACGAATTAGCACTCCGTTAGCTGTCTTCACCTTCACCGTTCTTATCATTTCGTCAGTGCCTTTGATGGTTTCCGTAACTACTCCCAAAGACCAAGTGCTGAAATGTGCGCGTTTGTCGGCGATCATAACCACGTCCCCAACTTTGAATGGTCTTGTTTTGGCCAGCCACTTCTGTCGAGTCTGCAAATCCGGTAGGTACTCCCGCAGCCATCGCCTCCAGAAGACCTTGGCCAGATAGTTCGCTTGCTTCCACCCGTGGAGGTAGCTCCCACGAAGGTTTACCGGCCCTTGGAAACCCTCGTTCGACCTTAGCGTCAATAAGTCGTTTGGAGTGAGCGCCAGGTGGGTGGGGTCGCCGTTCAATACTGGAACCAGGGGGCGGTTGTTCAGGATTCGCTCCACCTCAGTCATGACGGTGTTCAGCGTCTCGTCGTCGGGCGGCTGCTGCTCCATGATTGACAGCAATATCCGTCTGGCGGACCGGATCATGCGTTCCCATACGCCGCCTCGGTGGCTGGCCTGTGGGGGGTTGACATGCCATCGTATGCCGTAGGCCACGGTTCGATCCTGCAGTTCGTCCCTGTTTATGTTCTTGTGCCAACGCTGCAATTCCCGGTGAGCGCCCACAAAGTTCGACCCATTATCTGAGTATATATCGGCCGGTACGCCTCTTCGGTGGATAAATCTTTGCAAGGCCCGTAGAAACGAATCGGTCGTCATCGAATGTGCGACTTCTAGGTGTACCGCACGTGATTTCATGCACGTCATGATACATCCGTATCGCTTTTCTAATCTTTTCCCGCACTTGATCTACAAGGGCCCGAAATAGTCCAACCCGGTGTCACTGAACGGCCACCAGCCCGTAGTCACCCTGCATTCTGGTAGTGGGGCCATGAGTTGTTTGCCTGCTGTGGCATTGCGTCTCCTGCATTGCACACACCGTCGGATTACGCGTTTTACAGTCTCTCGTCCTCTCAACAACCAAAGACGCTTTCGGATGACGCTCGTCACGTGACTTTCCCCGGCATGTCCCTCCACGGCGTGGACGTGTTGAATCATTAGCTCTACTACGGGTTGTCTCGCAGGCAGCAGTATAGGATACTTTGTGTCGAAGTTCAGGTGGGCGTTGGTCAGCCTACCATCCACCCGCAGCCGTCCGTCGATGAGTTTGGGGTTTAAACGCTTCAGCTCGCCTCTTGGAGATGGCATGTCTTTATTGGTCGGCCCCACTTCTTCCGCCCTCTTGAGTTCTCGGGCGAAAGCCTCGCGTTGAATCATTCTGAAAGTATCGTACTCTGCCGCTTGTAGCTCATCGGGACCTATCGGGCCGACCCGTATCCGACCTGAGGGCCGTAGCCCTTTCATGACTAGTAAATTTCTCTTGAACCTGGTTAACCAAACTAGCGAACGAAGCGTCTTCATCCAGGAAGAAAACCTGACCAGTCGCGATAGAATGGATGACGCTTCGACGACGTTGGTTGCTATCACTACGTCTTTGATCTCCAGTTCCACTTCCGTAGGGGGTTTTAATGCGAACACGGGCCAGTCCTGTTTGGGCAATTGCAGGAAGTTCGGCCCTCTCGTCCACGTGTCCAGTTGCCTGAAGTTGTTCGCACCTCGGGAGCACAGGTCGGCCGGATTATCGCCAGACCTGACATGACTCCACTGGTGCGTGGCTGATTCATCGTGGATAATCGTGAGCCGGTTAGCAACGAAAGTACTAAACCGGCTCTGGACGTTGTTGATATAGTAAAAAACTATCGTTGAATCCGTCCAGAAGCTCACCGACCAAATGTAGAGATCGAAACATCTCTTCACAGCTTGCACCACCCTGACTGCCAACACGGCTGCGCTGAGTTCGAGGCGTGGGATTGAGACCGACTTCAGTGGAGCAACGCGGGCTTTGGCGAACAGGATCCTCGTGGTATATTGTCCATCTCCTGCGCACCATCGTCCGTACGCCACAGCTCCATAACCGACTTCGGATGCATCGGAAAAGGCATGTAGTTCTCCAGTCCGTGTCGTATGGCCAGGAGTCAAACTTCGTGGGATCCTTATGTCCCCTAATTTCTTCAAGGTGTTCAAAAATTCTTCCCAGTCCAGCCGGTCCCCTCGATCCAGTGACTGGTCCCAATCAACTTTCTTACGGCACAGCCGCTGCAGCAAGATCTTTCCGGGTAGCAGCCATGGTGAGACGAAACCGAGCGGGTCGAACAAACTTGAGACGGCAGATAGTATGCCACGACGGGTTATTGGCAGCTCGGGAACGTTCAGTTCGAAAACAAAATCGTCCGTTTCCGCGTCCCATTGTATCCCTGAGGTGCGCTCGATAGGAAGTGGGGAGCCGTCCAAATCTCTTACCCTTTCGACCTTTTCGTGATACGGGATGACCTTCAGCACTTCTGAAGCGTTCGACATCCATTTAGTTAGATGGAAGCCGCCCTCTTCCAGCAATCTCGTCAGACCCCTGAACTGCTCTAGAGCTGATTCTACATCATCGAATGACCCAAGGTAGTCGTCGACGTAGAAGTTCCTGCTGACGCTTTCTACCACCGTCCGATGTACTAGATTGCCATGTTTGTTCGCTGATTCTCGGAGGGCGTAGTTGGCTCAAAATGGTGACGATATGGCTCCGAAGGGGTGGACGGTCATCCTATAATTCACCACTGCGTTGTCCCGGTCGCTCCCTTCCCACCACAGGAAACGCAAAGCATCTCGTTCCCCTACCGGAATCTTCACCTGATGGAACATTTCCCTAATGTCGGCAGACAAAGCCACTTTACCCACTCTGAAACGGCACAAAACATCGATCAGTGGTGTGGTCCAGTCAGGCCCCT
Organism: Fasciola hepatica; assembly: GCA_948099385.1. Lineage (NCBI taxonomy): Eukaryota > Metazoa > Platyhelminthes > Trematoda > Plagiorchiida > Fasciolidae > Fasciola > Fasciola hepatica. The sequence goes on from CANUEZ040000077.1 coordinate 747,371, forward strand.
GTAGTAGGTGATCGTTTAACGACTTGCCCTGGAACTTGGCCGCACAGTCGAAAACCACGCGCAGTTTATTGGGTTTCTTGGGGTTGATAACCGGATGGTGAGGCAGATACCAGATACCCCTTTTGCTGTCGGTGTTAACAGTCACCTTTTCAACGTAACCGAGGGCCTCGTTTCGCTTCATCAAATCCGCGTATCGTTCCCACAGATTCTGGTCTCGAATGAAGCGTTCTTTTAGTCGTAGTAATCGTTGGAGAACATAATTTCTGCTGTCCGTCCACGGGTCGACCGGTGTGCGCCATGGGAGGGGAACCTCGAAATGTTTTTGAGGCCTCTAGTGCCTTGCCGCACCGTTTGTAGAGCGAAGTGACCCTCTTGAGACAACGTCGGTCTTTCGTCTCCAATGTCATGAAACTCCTTTTCATACAGCCGTTGCAGATGATACTCTATGCGGTCCGTTTCGGCGGATAAGTAATTCACGGAACCGCGTACCCCTACTGGACCGTGTAACATCCATCCCAGGGCCGTGCGTACGGCATAAGGTGCCTGGCGGTCGCCCACTCTCTGGTCAAGCACCCAATGCGCCTCTGGCACGTCGCAGCCGATGAGGAGATCCACTTCATCATCTTCCCAGTCTACAACGGTCACATCCTGCAGGTGGGGCCACCGAGTCAAGATTGCGTTCACCGACCTTGGTGCTCGCATGGGGAGATCCGCTAACGTGAATGCCTCCGTTGGTTCAATTTCCTCGTTAGTGTCTAGAGAGATGAGTTGCAGCCTTAATCTACCGGCAGTCATTACCTGTGTTCCGCCCACCGTGCTCACTGCTAACGACGTCGCACCTTTAGCAAGTTGGTGTTTGTCGGCAAACCGCTTTTTCAATAAAGTGGTGTCGGATCCACTATCAACGAAAGCCAACGCCTTGACTATCCCAGTCGGAGTCACTACTCCCACGGCCACTACGCCTAAACGTACCGGTTTACTGGCAGATTGTGAAGTTGAACAGATCACGCTGGGCTTGGCACTCGCCTCGGATATGGTTACTCTCGCCTGATGCAGCAGCCGATGGTGTCTGCCCGTGCAGCCCTCGTAACCACATTGATTCCTTGTCCTACAGGCTGCTGCCCGGTGCGTGGTGTTGAGACAGATAAAACATGCTCCTGCCATCCTCGCCATTCCCCACCGTTCGTCTATTGTGGCGTTGCCGAACTTGGGGCATTCTGGTAGGCCATGGCTAGTACCACAGGATCTGCAATTTGGTTTCGCCGTAGCATCTCGTGAAATGACGTGTGTAGTGGTCCAAGGCTGGTACTTTGGATGTTCCCGTACAGGGGTTTGGACTTGGCTAGTACCGGGCTTGTTTGCTCGGTTGCTGTCCCGGATGAGTCGGCCGAATCTGCTGTCAGCTATCTTCGTTTGCCTGTCCAAGTATTCGATCAGGTCTTCGAAGTTGGCTTCTCTGTCGCTTCGGCTTATCCGTTCTGCTTCTTCCGCCCACCGACCCTGTAGTTCGGGAGAGAGGTGACGGACTATGCCTTCCAAAGTGTGCATGGCGTCTAGGTCAGCCCTGTAACCTAAATGATCGAGGGCTATTGAGCAGTTCTGCATCTTAATCACCAGGTCGGCCATTGTGTGGACGTCGCCCTTGGTTCTCTTTGCCTCTACCATCATGCCCTCTGTGAGGTTACGGGCTACTTTGAAAGGTTGGCCAAACAAGTCCCTTAGAATCTTCCTTGCCCTTGTGTAGCCTTGTTCTGGGTCGAACATGGTGCACCCGTCGATAGCTTCTCTTGCTTGGCCTCGGCAGTAGTGAGTAAGGTAGAGAAGCCTTTGCCCAGGGTCGGTTACCTTATTTTCAACGAACGTCTCGAACTGTTTGACAAACTTGCAGTATTGCTCAGCTCGCCCGTCGAAAACCGTTAGCTCCACTCTAGGCAGATCGATCGATGGTAGTTTGTAGTCGGCGACCTGCGTGGGGTTCCCTACCTTATTGCACCCTAATCTATCGGAAGTGTCGAATTCACTGGTCTCATGCTCTCGCTGTTTCTGTGTACACTTCTCTGCTTCCTGCGCCTGCAGTCTAGCCGATAGTAACTGTTGCTCTAGTTTTAGTATTCTCAGCTTATATAATCCGACATCCTTACGATCAATATTGTTCTCAATAACACATGAACTAGCACTGAGAGGACCAAGCGATCTAGCATTAACTAAAGAATCATATGTACCCAGAACCTCCTCAGAGACTTGCCGTATTACTTCCTGTCCGGATTCGACTGCTTTTGATCCTTTTCTTGGCATTTTGCGTGAATTTTCCTCGTTCCAAATAGATCTATTGAGTATTGTAACGAACGTTTGAGCAATGCGTAGCCAAATTCGCAACGGATCCCGAAACCAGAAGGCGATTATCCGTGATATTCTACGATACTAGATTATTAAAATAAACAATGACATACACAATATACAAACCTCAATAATACGATCACAAGGACTCAACAACGAGAAACCGAATAGCAGCGTGTGAGCAGACAGCACGTGCGTCACGCAGGTCCTGAACAAGGATGTGCCAAAGTAGCGCTCTGGGCGCGAACAAACAACAATTGGTCCAGAAAAACGACCAGTTCGTAAAGACAAGTCAATAGTGTATGGAAATGAGTGATGTTGGGAAAAACACTGAATCGCGAGGGAAAAAGGGGGATTTTCCACGACCGGCTGTTACACCCTACGTGCCTGTCTCCGTTGCTTTCCCTGCGTGCAAGCGAGTGTCTGCTTTTGGTTGCATTCAGTGTCAGCTACCACTTTTCAGCCCGCGCACTAATCCTGTCTATGTCAGTCTATAGTTGCCTTGAGTTTGGTTCGCTCACTATTTTTATGTCATCTGCGAACAGGAACCCCGGGCAGCTTAGTGCGGTTACCAGATCATTCACGTACGCCAGGAATAACTCTGGTCCCAACACGGAACCTTCCGGCACACTACTACATGCCTGAGCCAGAGTAGACCTGGTGTCCTCGACCTGTAGTAAGAAGGCTGTGTTACCTAGGTAACCCTCGATACACCTCACAATCTGTGGGGCCTTTCCAAGTGCGTTCAGTACGCACAGCAAGAAGCGGTGGTTTACTGAATCCAAGGCTTTTCGGAAGTCTAAGTAGCATATCTAGACTCACTCCCCTTGGTCTAATCTTCAAGTCACCTCGTCGAAGAACGATAGCAGGTCAGTGAGGCAGGACCTTCCTTTAACAAACCCGTATTGCTCATGAGCAACGAGTTCTCAGATGTTCCGTTGGTAGCACTCTGACCCATCCCCCTAGTACTCTGAGGGTTATTGGTCGTAAGCCTACGGGAGGGTAGTTAGTGGCCAACTCCCGTTTGCCTCCTTTGCGAACGGGGACAACTTGCACCAGTCTCTAATCGTCTGGGAGCTCCCCAATGTCTAGAGATACGTTGAAAAGCAGTGCTAGCGGTTCAGCCAGTAACTAGCTAGGGCTTTTAGGATGGCGGGATCCACACCTTCCGGCCCCGCAGCCTTATTTCTGTTCAGACTGCTCAGAGCCAGTTCAACGTTACTACTACTAACGGCTACTCAATCCGTGGTGGTTGTCTGCTGGGTTACGGTTGTTTCATGCTGTCTCCCGGAGTCTCGCCTATGCACACGTTCAAAGAAGTTCTTTGGAGCCTGCGCCTTCTCGTAAGTGCTCGTTGATTGCACCCCGTTTTCGTTGACTATGTACCCCATGGCAAATCTTGCTGTAGCGTCGGATTGGACGTTGTTATAGTAAGCCTTAGGACATGCCTTTACTCTACGCACTGGGGCCGCATCATATCTTGCCTGACTGTCTTGCTGCACCCTAATGGCACGCTCACTGGCTCGCGTATATAGCACCAATCTCTAGTGTCCACCTGTTGACCGATAACCACTCCACGCTTTGCGCTGCGCCAGTTGCACCCTGGCTCATGGGCTCTTCCACCACTGTGGTTTGCACAGTCGTTTGACGCGAGCCAGTGGGGCGAACTCGTCGGTCAACCTGAAGGGATGATCGCTTATGGCGGACCACCCCTCTTCCACTGTCTCATAATGAACGCCTCAGTCAAATCTACGGGCTGCTCCCTGATCTCCGTGAAGTCCAGACTCCTGAAGTTCCCCAGCATCCTATTTGGAACCCCGGGGGAGCCCCTTGGATCAGGAATCTGAAGACCACGTGGTCGCTCCTCCCCAGCGGAGCCGTGAACACTGGTCCACTTACTTCCTCCGGGTGTCTGGTGAACACCGATCAAATACACTTGGAGTTTGCCCTTCCCTGAACCTGGTCGGCTGGTTGACGTCCTGGACGAGTGATATGCGGCCCACCAGATTAATTAGTTTTCTACTACAGTGGTTGTCAGTTAAAGGAGACAGGCTGCAAAGGAGTCCAGGATACCTCGTTCCATGCATTGGCATCCACGTTACAAAAGACATTTTTCATTCGTGTGAGCTATCTTTCCGGAATTGCTATTGTTTGTTTTAGTGCTCCAAATCTTTGTCTCAAACCGGGCTCCCACAGTTGCTTCGAGCGTGAGTCGCTCAGCTTGAACCTCGTTGTGACTGTATTTGGAAACCTCATCTTCTGTATCTAACCTTTTGCTGTAACTCAGCTATAGTAGTTGGTTTGTTGTTCAATGGGGAGCGTAAGAGCCCAAGAGGAACACTATTGGGGTTTGATTATTGTAAAATTAATTGATTTGTTGTATATAGTACTGTAGCTATTTGGAATCGACTTTGTTTTGAGTTGCGTCGGAATTATTTGCTACGCGTCGCTCGAACGTTCCGGTGGCTAAACTTTACGGTACTCGATATCCTTGGCAACCGCTGAGACATGAAATTACGCGGAAAATCCGCAAACTTCCCGAATCAAAGGACAATAACACGCAGGTGACCCAAAGCCGTTTGCCCGTAGGTGTTGGTCATGCTTCTTGCTCAGGATCCAGTATATCAGGTTGTTATAGTGTTAGCTCGTTTCTCCATAAAGCTAGAACGGATTCGTTGTTAGCCGAGTTGAAGGAGAAGCAAGTTGCAGAACAGTTAGCGTTAGATAAGCAACATAAGATGCTCGAGGTGGGGAATGATACGGAAATGGCGAAATTGCGTGTGAGGCCGATGGACCGGGTGGAACGAGAGCGCACTCTTATGGCAGAAAAGACAAATAAATGGAGGCACAGTGGGACAGAAACTCTAGAAGGTGCACCGGTGGATGCTTGGCTAGAATAAGGTAGGAGTTGGGTTATAGCGAGGGGATGTATAAACGCTAGATGGATCTAACTGTGGCGAGAATCAGGAGACATTAGCTGAGTAAGTCATGTAGAATGTTATTGAAGGGAATTGGAGCAGTAAATAACCAATATCATCTATAACTCTAAAGCAAAATGAGTGCTAGCGGCTGCAAGATGGTGTGCCACAGTTGTTTACACAACAGGTCACGGTCTCAGGTAATTAAGTGGTATGTACTAGGGTGGACGAAGTTACGAGTCTAAACAGTGATACAAGCAAAAAAAGAAAACGAGGCAACCTGAATTTCACGTCGGGGTATTGTTAGCTGAGTTGAAGAGGAAACAGGTTGCAGAACAGTTGGCGTTAGATAAGCAACATAAGCTGCTCGAGGTGGGGAATGAGACGGAAGAGGTGAAACTGCGTTTGGCACTCGCTGAGGAAGAAGAAAACCTAGTCAGCAGAGATGAAGTCAGGGGTGGAGTATTGGTCAGTGAACATCCTTCTCGCTACCTAAGCGATTGCCACGCGCAGCACAATGCACCACGAACAACAAGATTGATTCCAGTGGCGGAACCTGCAGTGGATTATCGTTTGGACTTACCCAGAGCGGAACTGGAGTCATTTGTGGGCTGCCTGCCAACGTATTGGAGGTTTGTGAAAACAGTTTGAATATTACGTCGAAGGTGGGGTTCAAGACGATGGCCAGCGCCTACTTTATTTGATGCATTACTGCAAGGGACAAGCAAGGGATGCGATTGCCGAATGTGTTATGTTGCCTCCAACACTGGCATACAATAGGGCTAGGTAAATCTTAAAGAATCTGCATGGACAAAATCATGTAGTGGCTCATTCACTGATTGACGGCTTACTGCAAGGTTTGAGGCCTCTGGTGGAAGATTCGGATGCCCTGACCAGGTTGTCGTTGAAAATGCTCAACTGTGAATTTGCCCTCACACAGATGAATTGCGTGTCAGCCCTCAACTCACTGCAGACCATAATAATAATAACAATAATAATATTGGTTTGTTTCGGAGACGCCCGAATTATGGCATGTGCATGATCTTTTTGATAGAGGTGATGGAATGGACAGATATAATTCATGAACACATGGAAGCTTGCACGAAAATATAGGATAAAAGGGCTCAGGAGGGGAAATAAAGGGGGATGGAAATAGGATAAATGCATGCTCACCATAGAGATGGTGTGGAGTTTAAATGAACTCAACGGCGGATTTGAATGGACGCCCGGTGAGTTTGAGAGTCAAGTTCAGGTGGGCAGTATGACTAAGGTAGGGTCCAATCAGTCCAAAAGAAAATTTTGAGCAACCGCCGTTTCTAAGGCGGTTACTGTGTTCGTCGTGGGCGGCTGATTTAAATAGTCAATCCGACGACGTGAAACTTACCCACATGGTGTTATCATTCATCGAAAAAGGAAATATATGATAGTTTATTTTTACGTTGGTACTCTGGTAACAGGTGACCAATGTCTAATGCACTGACAAGCCCTGAAACACCGAGTTATGGACAGCTCTAATTTATGCCCTTAGAATGAGTAAAATATTCTACTCTTTGTCTTTATGTGAAGATATTCATTGAGAAAAATCTATAACATGTCAATAACTCCAAATTCGCTCAGTTGCTCAAAATACCGATATAGTATTGGCAATCTTTTCGACCTCTACCACTGAATTACCACCAAATGAGTCCCATCATTTCGCTGCGCAATGGAAACATATCCTTTGTCCACAACTCGCACACTGGACTTATTAAACATCCTCAACCTAGACTATCGACGGCTTTTTACGCATACGCCACCATCGACCACCCAGATCACCGCACGGCACGTGTCAACCGACTGACGAAGCTGCGGCTCACAAACGTCTGCATATGACCGATGGGCCAATCAAAACTCACAAAAACAAACTAATTGGCAAGACTAAACAAAAACGGAGGAAAGGAGTAAAACCGGCCAGCATCTTACAATGAGAAAGTTATCAATTCCTATGGAAACGGCATTATACCGTGACGTTCATCATTTCCCCATTCATGTCACAACAGCTGAGTGATGCTTTACACCAGCACCTCTGGAGTGACTGGACGGTACAGTATGACTGGTCCGGGTAAATACATCTGAAGGCCGACTGATAAACAAGAGAAAGGCTAGAAATCGGTGTAAGGAACTGCAGCAGCGAGGGACGACGGAGGAGATAGTGAGGTGCATTGCAGTGGATTAGATATCAATGAAGCATTGGTACTCTACAGTGGATTGTTGGCGGACATGGCACAAAACTCATCGTAAAACAGGCAGCGAGAAATACAAGAGGTAAACGATTGATCAGATGACAAAAACGATTCAGAAGGATTGGATACGGTAGGTGAGAGGCACAGATATAGAATTGATGGATGCACATGATGACGGTCGGTGGGATGATAGCAACAGAAATGGCCGGCGAGGAACTGCAAGATGCAGAGCGCGTGCACATATACATATATGCGCAAGTTTATATATATATGTGTTACGAACGTGTGAGCAATGCGTAGCCAAATTCGCAACGGATCCCGAAATCAGAAGGCGATTATCCGTGATAATTCTACGATACTAGATTATTACAATAAACAATGACATAAACAATATACAAACCTCAATAATACGATCACAAAGACTCAACAACGAGAAACCGAATAGCAGCGTGTGAGCAGACAGCACGTGCGTCACGCAGGTCCTGAGCAAGGATGTGCCAAAATAGCGCTCTGGGCGCGAACAAACAACAATTGGTCCAGAAAAACAACCAGTTCGTAAAGACAAGTCAATAGTGTATGGAAATGAGTGATGTTGGGAAAAACACTGAATCGCGAGGGAAAAAGGGGGATTTTCCACGACCGGCTGTTACACCGCCCACCAAAATCTTCCTGGATCCTTAGCAAAATCAAAGGTTCGGTATAAAGGTACTGATTCTTCCTACCTGCCTAGGCCCTGCTGTCAGTGCGCGCGTCTAATGCTCGTCGTCGACGTTCTACTACTGGTCGCACCTAACCCATTGGCTACATAGACGTGAGGCTAGTCTACATCTTCCACAGGACCAAATGACCGATGGCGGGCGTGAATGGTCACATAGACGTTGTCCTCGTAAGGGGCCGTCCGGTCCTGGATGTACGCGCTTGAGTGTGTGTGTGTGTGTGCGTGCGTGTGTGTGCGTGCGTGTGTGTGTGTGCCGGGGTTACAATGAAATCACAGTTATGACTACACATCAAAGGAGGACTTTCAGCAATGTCAACAAAAGACCGCGTGGCAAGAAAACGAGTAAATGTAGCATGCATGTGTGACCTGAGCTCCGCTACTTCCACATGTGCAAGGGGCATTCGGTAGCGTCAACAAAAGGCGAACAAAGAACACTGTCACATGTATGATGGGTTTACGGGATGTAGAGTGCGTCGTGCATGCGCGTATGTATCGGGATGTATAATGGGATCGCACTCATCACCACATATCGGAAAGAACCTTCTGTAATGTCAACGAAGGGACCGCGAGCACCTTAACGTGTTTGACGGAGATTGTGTGGTATATATGGTGTTTCTTTATCCACCTCGATTACTGGTGTGAAAAAGGTTTACTAGGCCACAGGGTTATCAGCTCCTCCGTCTTCGCTCTCGAGTAGGTTAATACTGCGTATGTCACGAATTAGCACTCCGTTAGCTGTCTTCACCTTCACCGTTCTTATCATTTCGTCAGTGCCTTTGATGGTTTCCGTAACTACTCCCAAAGACCAAGTGCTGAAATGTGCGCGTTTGTCGGCGATCATAACCACGTCCCCAACTTTGAATGGTCTTGTTTTGGCCAGCCACTTCTGTCGAGTCTGCAAATCCGGTAGGTACTCCCGCAGCCATCGCCTCCAGAAGACCTTGGCCAGATAGTTCGCTTGCTTCCACCCGTGGAGGTAGCTCCCACGAAGGTTTACCGGCCCTTGGAAACCCTCGTTCGACCTTAGCGTCAATAAGTCGTTTGGGGTGAGCGCCAGGTGGGTGGGGTCGCCGTTCAATACTGGAACCAGGGGGCGGTTGTTCAGGATTCGCTCCACCTCAGTCATGGCGGTGTTCAGCGTCTCGTCGTCGGGCGGCTGCTGCTCCATGATTGACAGCAATATCCGTCTGGCGGACCGGATCATGCGTTCCCATATGCCGCCTCGGTGACTGGCCTGTGGGGGGTTGAAATGCCAGCGTATGCCGTAGGCCACGGTTCGATCCTGCAGTTCGTCCCTGTTTATGTTCTTGTGCCAACGCTGCAATTCCCGTTGAGCGCCCACAAAGTTCGATCCATTATCTGAGTATATGTCGGCCGGTACGCCTCTTCGGTGGATAAATCTTTGCAAGGCCCGTAGAAACGAATCGGTCGTCATCGAATGTGCGACTTCTAGGTGCACCGCACGTGATTTCATGCACGTCATGATACATCCGTATCGCTTTTCTAATCTTTTCCCGCACTTGATCCACAAGGGCCCGAAATAGTCCAACCCGGTGTCACTGAACGGCCACCAGCCCGTAGTCACCCTGCATTCTGGTAGTGGGGCCATGAGTTGTTTGCCTGCTGTGGCATTGCGTCTCCTGCATTGCACACACCGTCGGATCACGCGTTTTACAGTCTCTCGTCCTCTCAACAACCAAAGACGCTTTCGGATGACGCTCGTCACGTGACTTTCCTCGGCATGTCCCTCTACGGCGTGGACGTGTTGAATCATTAGCTCTACTACGGGTTGTCTCGCAGGCAGCAGTATAGGATACTTTGTGTCGAAGTTCAGGTGGGCGTTGGTCAGCCTACCATCCACCCGCAGCCGTCCGTCGATGAGTTTGGGGTTTAAACGCTTCAGCTCGCCTCTTGGAGATGGCATGTCTTCATTGGTCAGCCCCACTTCTTCCGCCCTCTTGAGTTCTCGGGCGAAAGCCTCGCGTTTTATCATTCTGAAAATATCGTACTCTGCCGCTTGTAGCTCATCGGGACCTATCGGGCCGACCCGTATCCGACCTGAGGGCCGTAGCCCTTTCATGACTAGTAAACTTATCTTGAACCTGGTTAACCAAACTAGCGAACGAAGCGTCTTCATCCAGGAAGAAAACCTGACCAGTCGCGATAGAATGGATGACGCTTCGACGACGTTGGTTGCTATCACTACGCCTTTGATCTTCAGTTCCAATTCCGTAGGGGGTTTTAATTCGAACACGGGCCAGTCCTGTTTGGGCAATTGCAGGAAGTTCGGCCCTCTCGTCCACGTGTCCAGTTGCCTGAAGTTGTTCGCACCTCGGGAGCACAGGTCGGCCGGATTATCGCCAGACCTGACATGACTCCACTGGTGCGTGGCCGATTCATCGTGGATAATCGTGAGCCGGTTAGCAACGAAAGTACCAAACCGGCTCCGTACGTTGTTAATGTAGTAAAGTACTATCGTTGAATCCGTCTAGAAGCTCACCGACCAAATGTAGAGATCGAAACATCTCTTCACAGCTTGCACCACCCTGACTGCCAACACGGCTGCGCTGAGTTCGAGGCGTGGGATTGAGACCGACTTCAGTGGAGCAACGCGGGCTTTGGCGAACAGGATCCTCGTGGTATATTGTCCATCTCCTGCGCACCATCGTCCGTACACCACAGCTCCATAACCGACTTCGGATGCATCGGAAAAGGCATGTAGTTCTCCAGTCCGTGTCGTATGGCCAGGGGTCAAACATCGTGGTATTCTTATGTCCCCTAATTTCTTCAAGGTGTTCAAAAATTCCTCCCAGTCCAGCCGGTCCCCTCGGTCCAGTGACTGGTCCCAATCAACTTTCTTACGGCACAGCCGCTGCAGCAAGATCTTTCCGGGTAGCAGCCATGGTGAGACGAAACCGAGCGGATCGAACAAACTTGAGACGGCAGATAGTATGCCACGACGGGAACGTTTAGTTCGAAAACAAAATCGTCCGTTTCCACGTCCCATTGTATCCCTAAGGTGCGCTCGATAGGAAGTAGAGAGCCGTCTAAATCTCTTACCCTTTCGGCCTTTTCGTGATACGGGATGACCTTCAGCACTTCTGAAGCGTTCGACATCCATTTAGTTAGATGGAAGCCGCCCTCTTCCAGCAATCTCGTCAGACCCCTGAACTGCTCTAGAGCTGATTCTACATCATCGAATGACCCAAGGTAGTCGTCGACGTAGAAGTTCCTGCTGACGCTTTCTACCACCGTCCAATGTACTAGATTGCCATGTTTGTTCGCTGATTCTCGGAGGGCGTAGTTGGCTCAAAATGGTGACGATATGGCTCCGAAGAGGTGGACGGTCATCCTATAATTCACCACTGCGTTGTCCCGGTCGCTCCCTTCCCACCACAGGAAACGCAAAGCATCTCGTTCCCCTACCGGAATCTTCACCTGATGGAACATTTCCCTAATGTCGGCAGACAAAGCCACTTTACCCACTCTGAAACGGCACAAAACATCGATCAGTGGTGTGGTCCAGTCAGGCCCCTGTAGTAGGTGATCGTTTAACGACTTGCCCTGGAACTTGGCCGCACAGTCGAAAACCACCCGCAGTTTATTGGGTTTCTTGGAGTTGATAACCGGATGGTGAGGCAGATACCAGATACCCCTTTTGCTGTCGGTGTTAACAGTCACCTTTTCAACGTAACCGAGGTCCTCGTTTCGCTTCATCAAATCCGCGTATCGTTCCCACAGATTCTGGTCTCGAATGAAGCGTTCTTTTAGTCGTAGTAATCGCTGGAGAACATAATTTCTGCTGTCCGTCCACGGGTCGACCGGTGTGCGCCATGGGAGGGGAACCTCGAAATGTTTTTTGAGGCCTCTAGAGCCTTGCCGCACCGTTTGTAGAGCGAAGTGATCCTCTTGAGACAACGTCGGTCTTTCGTCCCCAATGTCATGAAACTCCTTTTCATAAAGCCGTTGCAGATGATACTCTATGCGGTCCGTTTCGGCGGATAAGTAATTCACGGAACCGCGTACCCCTACTGGACCGTATAACATCCATCCCAGAGCCGTGCGTACGGCATAAGGTGCCTGGCGGTCGCCCACTCTTTGGTCAAGCACCCAATGCGCCTCTGGCACGTCGCATCCGATGAGGAGATCCACCTCATCATCTTCCCAGTCTACGACGGTTACATGCTGCAGGTGGGGCCATCGAGTCAAGATTGCTTTCACCGACCTTGGTGCTCGCATGGGAAGATCCGCTAACGTGAATGCCTCCGTTGGTTCAATTTCCTCGTTAGTGTCTAGAGAGATGAGTTGCAGCCTTAATCTACCGGCAGTCATTACCTGTGTTCCGCCCACCGTGCTCACTGCTAACGACGTCGCACCTTTAGCAAGTTGGTGTTTGTCGGCAAACCGCTTTTTCAATAAAGTGGTGTCGGATCCACTATCAACGAAAGCCAACGCCTTGACTATCCCAGTCGGAGTCACTACTCCCACGGCCACTACGCCTAAACGTACCGGTTTACTGGCAGATTGTGAAGTTGAACAGATCACGCTGGGCTTGGCACTCGCCTCGGATATGGTTATTCTCGCCTGATGCAGCAGCCGATGGTGTCTGCCCGTGCAGCCCTCGTAACCACATCGATTCCTTGTCCTACAGGCTGCTGCCCGGTGCGTGGTGTTGAGACAGATAAAACATGCTCCTGCCATCCTCGCCATTCCCCACCGTTCGTCTATTGTGGCGTTGCCGAACTTGGGGCATTCTGGTAGGCCATGGCTAGTACCACAGGATCTGCAATTTGGTTTCGCCGTAGCATCTCGTGAAATGTCATGTGTGTTGGTCCAAGGCTGGTACTTTGGATGTTCCCGTACAGGGGTTTGGACTTGGCTAGTACCGGGCTTGTTTGCTCGGTTGCTGTCCCGGATGAGTCGGCCGAATCTGCTGTCAGCTATCTTCGTTTGCCTGTCTAAGTATTCAGTCAGGTCTTCGAAGTTGGCTTCTCTGTCGCCTCGGCTTATCCGTTCAGCTTCTTCCGCCCACCGACCCTGTAGTTCGGGAGAGAGGTGACGGACTATGCCTTCCAAAGTGTGCATGGCGTCTAGGTCAGCTCTGTAACCTAAAGGGTCGAGGGCTATTGAGCAGTTCTGCATCTTGATCACCAGGTCGGCCATTGTGTGGACGTCGCCCTTGGTTCTCTTTGCCTCTGCCATCACGCCCTCTATTAGGTTACGGGCTACTTTGAAAGGTTGGCCAAACAAGTCCCTCAGAATCTTCCTTGCCCTAGTGTAGCCTTGTTCTGGATCGAGCATGGTGCACCCGTCGATAGCTTCTCGCGCTCGGCCTCGGCAGTAGTGAGTAAGGTAGAGAAGCCTTTGCCCAGGGTCGGTTACCTTATTTTCAACGAACGTCTCGAACTGTTTGACAAACTTGCAATATTGCTCAGCTCGCCCGTCGAAAACCGTTAGCTCCACTCTAGGCAGATCGATCGATGGTAGTTTGTAGTCGGCGACCTGCGTGGGAATCCCTACCTTATTGCACTCTAACCTATCGGAAGTGTCGAAGTCACTGGTCCTATACTCTCGCTGTTTCTGTGTACACTTCTCTGCTTCATGCGCCTGTAGTCTAGCCGATAGTAACTGTTGCTCTAGTTTTAGTATTATCAGCTTATATAATCCGACATCCTTACGATCAATATTGCTTTCAATAACACATGAGCTAGCACTGACAGGACTAGGCGATCTAGCATTAACTAAAGAATCATAAGTACCCAAAACCTCCCCAGAGACTTGCCGTATTACTTCCTGTCCGGGTTCGACTGCCTTTGATCCTTTCCTTGGCATTTTGCGTGAATTTTCCTCGTTCCAAATAGATCTATTGAGTATTGTAACGAACGTTTGAGCAATGCGTAGCCAAATTCGCAACGGATCCCGAAATCAGAAGGCGATTATCCGTGATAATTCTACGATACTAGATTATTAAAATAAACAATGACATAAACAATATACAAACCTCAATAATACGATCACAAAGACTCAACAACGAGAAACCGAATAGCAGCGTGTGAGCAGACAGCACGTGCGTCACGCAGGTCCTGAACAAGGATGTGCCAAAGTAGCGCTCTGGGCGCGAACAAACAACAATTGGTCCAGAAAAACAACCAGTTCGTAAAGACAAGTCAATAGTGTATGGAAATGAGTGATGTTGGGAAAAAACACTGAATCGCGAGGGAAAAAGGGGGATTTTCCACGACCGGCTGCTACAATATGTACATTACATATATATATTTATATATAGAGATATAAGAGGAGCGGGAGCAATAACAACGGGGCCTTAGAAGGAAATTATCAGTCATTGGGAAGAGTAGGTAAGGTTAGATCAAATGGTTGAAGAACTGACTTTGGAACATCGGTGGATTATCTTCATGACAGGTGCACGTGGCAGCCAAAGGAGAGAAAAATCGAATGCGGAAGCACAGAAGTGATGAACACCGTGAGGAGCAGTTCATGGAAAGGTGAAGATGCAAGATAAGAACGAGGAGAACAGATAAGAATGGGTCCAATTATTTGATCAATGCAGGTGCAACATGTGGTGACGGATCGAAGGAATCGGGTAGTGACAGATCAAACGATTTAGAACTGTAAAAGAACATTATGGCGTAACATTGTCTTTACAATCGATGGAACGTGGAAAAGCGGACCACTATGGAAGGCACAGAAAAATGCCTGTAGCGAGCAACAAACGGATTAAGGGATGAAAGCAATGACCGAGGAGACACAAGTAAGAAATGACCAATCGGAGCATTTTACTGCAGATGAAACACGAAGAAGGCGGAGAAGGAAGTGTTGGCTCAGTCTGCGCCAGGCCATGGTGAGGTTTCCGTAGATTTTGCTAACTTTTCATATTAGTTATTCTAGGAATATTTTACCAGCAACCTATATTAAACGTTTCACCATTGTCATATTTGAGTAATCCACCACTTATCCGAAATACTAGTCTCTCATAACACGTGTGAGCGACCAAGAGTTAGCTATAAAATAAACAGCAGTAGCTATACTTACCCGCCCTTGGGTTGTCTATCCGTTAGTCACCATCATAGATCATATCGCCCACCACCAATATTCTGTAAAAAGAGATGGCCAGGTCAAGGAGCAAACGGTCTCAACCGATGATATCTCACTCTATAGCAAATCAGAAACCCAAACGACCTGAACACAAAGATACCCCCAATATGATAGAAATATTTGAGGAAGCCAGTAGGAGGGCCAGTGCCATTGAAAGTAACTTGACAAGTATGTCTACCCAGATTGCATCGGTTGATAATATACATTATCAAAACTAGCACCTCTAACCCACCTTCTTGAGCCCTCGGCACTCCCTGGTCCCCAGAACCTAATCGCAGCCAGTCAGTTTCTTGACTCAGTGGCATCAGAAATCCTGCGACGGCTGCAGAATGCAAAAGATGCAGTTGTCTTCAACATCCCTGATCGGCTAGACATCACAGTTGTTAAATCTACTATCCTTTAAGCCACAGGCATGGCCCACATTTCATGTCACTGCAGAAGACTAAGAAAAAGGTCACAGAAGCACTCTTGTCCCCTTCTGTTCCAATTTCCTGACGAAACGGTCGCTCGAGAATTCATCACTAAACAGCGTATAGTCGCCACTGCTTCGCAGTTTAAATCAATCAAGATACAAGCTGATAGAACTCCACTACAAAGAGAAGTGATAAGATGTGCCGCTATAAATTCTAATCACATGGGCATTAAGGTCCAGAAGTCACCCCCTTCTCCAAGCACAGCACCAATGATCAACAAAACCCCTCACTCTTCTACCCCTAGAAGATCCACAGGGTGAGCTGATCTAGACGATTCTTCCCCCACCTCCCCACGGCTACCCCAGACAAAACGACAACACTAATCGACAACACCTACGAGCTCATCCCAGGCGGGTCCTCACATTACGCCTCCAGCTCTGGTCGACCGTTCCACGGGACTTTAAGTTCCCAATGAAATAAAACCTGCAGCACTAATATCTGTCCCCATAGGCCCCCGTTTAAAAACTGAGGAAAGGTTCATGCGTGCCACTCGTATGCCACGTATGTCGCTGACAATAAAAACCGTCTAGAAGAGAGGGTCAACGAGAGGTTAGTTCCCAAGGCTAAGTCTCTGTAACAGCCGGTCGTGGAAAATCCCCCTTTTTCCCTCGCGATTCAGTGTTTTTCCCAACATCACTCATTTCCATACACTATTGACTTGTCTTTACGAACTGGTCGTTTTTCTGGACCAATTGTTGTTTGTTCGCGCCCAGAGCGCTACTTTGGCACATCCTTGTTCAGGACCTGCGTGACGCACGTGCTGTCTGCTCACACGCTGCTATTCGGTTTCTCGTTGTTGAGTCCTTGTGATCGTATTATTGAGGTTTGTATATTGTGTATGTCATTGTTTATTGTAATATTCTAGTATCGTAGAATATCACGGATAATCGTCTTTTGATTTCGGGATCCGTTGCGAATTTGGCTACGCATTGCTCAAACGTTCGTTACAATACTCAATAGATCAATTTGGAACGAGGAAAAATCACGCAAAATGCCAAGAAAAGGATCAAAGGCAGTCGAACCCGGACAGGAAGTAATACGGCAAGTCTCTGAGGAGGTTCTGGGTACATATGATTCTTTAGTTAATGCTAGATCGCTTGGTCCTCTCAGTGCTAGTTCATGTGTTATTGAGAACAATATTGATCGTAAGGATGTCGGATTATATAAGCTGAGAATACTAAAACTAGAGCAACAGTTACTATCGGCTAGACTGCAGGCGCAGGAAGCAGAGAAGTGTACACAGAAACAGCGAGAGCATGAGACCAGTGAATTCGACACTTCCGATAGATTAGGGTGCAATAAGGTAGGGAACCCCACGCAGGTCGCCGACTACAAACTACCATCGATCGATCTGCCTAGAGTGGAGCTAACGGTTTTCGACGGGCGAGCTGAGCAATACTGCAAGTTTGTCAAGCAGTTCGAGACGTTCGTTGAAAATAAGGTAACCGACCCTGGGCAAAGGCTTCTCTACCTTACTCACTACTGCCGAGGCCAAGCAAGAGAAGCTATCGACGGGTGCACCATGTTCGACCCAGAACAAGGCTACACTAGGGCAAGGAAGATTCTAAGGGACTTGTTTGGCCAACCTTTCAGAGTAGCCCGTAACCTCACAGAGGGCATGATGGTAGAGGCAAAGAGAACCAAGGGCGACGTCCACACAATGGCCGACCTGGTGATCAAGATGCAGAACTGCTCAATAGCCCTCGACCCTTTAGGTTACAGAGCTGACCTAGACGCCATGCACACTTTGGAAGGCATAGTCCGTCACCTCTCTCCCGAACTACAGGGTCGGTGGGCGGAAGAAGCTGAACGGATAAGCCGAGGCGACAGAGAAGCCAACTTCGAAGACCTGATCGAATACTTGGACAGGCAAACGAAGATAGCTGACAGCAGATTCGGCCGACTCATCCGGGACAGCAACCGAGCAAACAAGCCCGGTACTAGCCAAGTCCAAACCCCTGTACGGGAACATCCAAAGTACCAGCCTTGGACCAACACACATGTCATTTCACGAGATGCTACGGCGAAACCAAATTGCAGATCCTGTGGTACTAGCCATGGCCTACCAGAATGCCCCAAGTTCGGCAACGCCACAATAGACGAACGGTGGGGAATGGCGAGGATGGCAGGAGCATGTTTTATCTGTCTCAACACCACGCACCGGGCAGCAGCCTGTAGGACAAGGAATCAATGTGGTTACGAGGGCTGCACGGGCAGACACCATCGGCTGCTGCATCAGGCGAGAGTAACCATATCCGAGGCGAGTGCCAAGCCCAGCGTGATTTGTTCAACTTCACAATCTGCCAGTAAACCGGTACGTTTAGGCATAGTGGCCGTTGTAAATCAAATCTCGCAAATCGAGCAACGCGTAGCCAATTCAATCGAATCCCAAAACCAGAACAACATTGATTCGTAGCTTCTACGATACTCAAGTATGCGGCCAAATATGCTTCACAGTAAAACCCAAAGGTCCAAAGCCCCGTGGCTCAAGCACGACAGTCAGAAACGGTTCAAGGCCAAATTCAAATGTCTCACATGGATAAACAAACGTGAAAATGTATGGTGTATGAGCAAGCTTTCCAAGATAATGTTGAATATAGTCAAATTCACAAAGCACGTTGAACATTTATAAGGATTTTCAGTATTCGTTCTTTACACCGCCGGCCAAAATCCTTCCGCGAAAATGGTTGTCTAAGGTTCAGGAAGGGGTCGTGATTCTCACCCTATCTACCTTTAACTTATTGTTAGTGCCTGTGGTTACTAACCTCCTGTGTTATCTGAACGTGAAACAGGTTTTCGCCGTAGTCATCATCGCACAATCCATAAGGAATCAAATCCAAATCCCGCTGCACAACTTGAGATTGACATATTCATCAGGAGACCGGCGCATATAGTCAGACGCATGATGAAGATGAAGGCTTCGCAGAGTGAAGTGTTTCGCCGCACGAAATAAGTCTAAGCATCACAAGCAGTAACCCATTGCAGCAACTGGTTAGACTAATTTTGTTTGCAAGCATGAGCGCAGAAGTTGAACGCAGGTGCAACGCCTAACTAGATATCGCGTAAAATTGACAGGTCACGAACCAGTGGAATTACATAAAATTAAAGCACCAAATCTTCCGAAAGAAATGAAAACCGGTTTCTGATTATGAATAAATTTCGAAAACAAGTGTACGGCGGACAGTACCGAAATACACATGAACACGGAGATTGGTCGAATACTGGCATCTATCAGAGTATTTCAAAGTTTTTCTGTGCACAAAATATGTGACAATCAATATTGTATAAAATGTAAATAAATGTTCTCCTTTAAAGATAATAATAGTTTCACAATGTGCTCACAGCTAGTATGCCTCACCTGAACTGTTCAAGTGAAATACTGGTGAATTTCTCCTCTTCGCCTATGTGCACGCTAGATAGAAACTGGAACTAAGTACATTTGCAACCTTTCAGAAAAAATGGGTCCAGTTGATTAGTTGTAGAGCATGAAATGCAATAAAGTGCTGAGTAACTCGGAGCGAGGCGATCTGCGAGCTACTTTGTCTTTCGTATGTGGTTTCCAGCTCGAATCATCAACATTTTCCTCGCTGTTTCCTGCTACGAGTGGATTAACTCTCTGATGTCTCGAACACGTTCTTCGTTTCTTCCGTTTCCCGTAATGTAACACAACTGTAGGATCTGTCCAATAGGCAAGGCTCAGTTCGGCGGTGGTGCAGTTCTATTTTAGCATTCGTGCTACCTTAAAACCCAATACCAGTGCAGTCGTTTTAAGCTCGTTCAGGGATACTGACTTCAGCTCAGCAAATTTTGTTTTGGCAAAGGGTACTTTGTTTCGCCGCCGGCCATGCAGTTCCACCCAGGTACCTTACACTGTCACTGGGTCGGCAAATTTCAAGCTGCTTTGGGTGACCTGCTGGTGTCCTTTTTTGAGATATTTCGAAAGCCTCCGGGCAACTTCTCCTTTTCTCGATAGGTGACTTGACGGTGGTCTCTTGGGTATAGCAACTTCATGTTGCCCACTGTGAAGTCCCGTCTTTGAATTCGCCATCAAAAGCACCGACTGATCCTTTGAGTGAACTTCGCTTTCCTGAGATGGACCGTTGGATTCAATATCGAAAGGCTGATTGTGTTCTACAGAGGCACTTCTCTCAGCAACATTTGAGCAATTTATTGATGCCGATTGTTGAAGTTTGCTCGTCAGGGGTCCGAGAAGTGTCCAGCCTAGTATCGTTCGCGTAGCGAATGGTTCTTTTCGATTGCTTATGCTCTGTTCAAGCACCCAGTGAGCCTCTGGTACATTGCATCCAATTAGTATGTCGACGTGGGGGCTAGACACTTCCTCGAACTCTATGTCCCTGAGATGAGACCATCTCTTGGCGATCGATCTAACAGAGTCGACTGGTCTCATTGGCAAGCTGTCTATTGCAAAAGCTTCCGGAATTTCTACGGTCCCCTCATCAGATAAAGACGTTAACTGCAGGGTCAGCCTCTTAGAATTGCTAACATGACCCCCTGCAATCGTGCTGATAGTGAGCGAGGTAGGCTCGCCTACTAGTTCACAGCTTTCTACAAGCTCGCGAGTAATCAGCGAGGTATCCGACCCCGTGTCCAAAAATGCATTGACCCTCCTCAGTCCTTTAGGTGTCACGATACCGACAGGTACGATGCCTAATCTTGCCGGTTTGAAATCATCATGTCCCGTTGAACAGACAATTTTGGGTTCATCCGGCTGAATAGGTCTATTGTTGAGAAGGCCATGCAGTAACGAGTGATGATTACCCGAGCATCCGTCTTGGTTGCATTTCACTCTTAAGCTGCATTCAGAGGCTCGATGAGAGTTGTTCAGCCACATAAAGCATGAGCCAATCCTTTTTACTGCGCACCACCGATCGGGTACACTCATCCCATGAAAGGTCGGACAATCTGGTAACCGATGCAGGGAGTTGCATAGCTTACATTCAGCTGACCTCTCGGGTTCTTGACTTATCATGTGCATGTTAGCCAAAGACTGGGTTTGGTTACAGTCCTTCTCCACAATTTGAGATGTTGGTTCCCTTCGCGCCAGTCTGCAACTTTCGCGTACGATTTGTCCAAATCGACTGTTGACGATACGGGATTGACGACCTATGAACTCCGTCAAATCGTTGAACGTAGATTCCCGCTGAAGCATATTTATTTTTTCAGCTTCCTCTGCCCATCGGCTCTGTAAATCAATAGATAGACATCGGACAATGCATTCCTGTGTGTGCAATGCATTCAAATCAGACTGGTATCCTGAGTGCTCCAGTGCTATACTGCAATTCTGCATTTTTATCACCAAGCTCGACAGTGATTCAGCCTTACCCTCAGTCTTTTTCGCCTCCAATAAAACACTATCAATTAGGCTTCTAGCCACCTTGAATGGTTGTCCAAACAAATCTTTCAGGATTCTGCGCGCCCTGATGTACCCCATCGGTGGATCAAGCATCGCGCAGCCTTCGATAGCACTTTTGGCTCTCCCACGACAGTAATGTAATAAATACAAAAACCTTTGACCAGGATCTGCAACTTTGCACTCAACAAAATTTTCGAATTGTTTCATGAATATACAGTATTGCTCGGGGTGCCCGTCGAAGTGGGACAGCTTCACTCTCGGCAGGTCAAGAGCCAAAACCTCGGTAGACTCAGGCTGTCTCAAGGGTTTATATTCGTCGATCACAGTGCCTTTTCGACGTTGACATTGTGAACTACGTGGACTCTTTGCTGACTCTCTGAGACCAGTTCCTCGTGTAAGGGGCTCTGCTTCCTTTCTGGCTAACCGCAGCTCGTTTTCTAATTCTATTACTCTCATTCTACAAGTATTAATATCGCCAAACGCATCGCGGTCAGAGATATATGACCTGGCACTGACAGAGCTAGTAAACTTAGCATTATCTAGAGAATCAATAACACCCGAACCATCCCCAGAGACTTGCCGAGTTATTTCCTGTTGTCTCAAAAGGTCCTTGCTTCCTCGTCTGGGCATTTCCAATGGGTTTTCTTGCCCAGGTTCCACTTGAGTACTGTAAATCAAATCCCGCAAATCGAGCAACGCGTAGCCAATTCAAACGAATCCCAAAACCAGAACAACATTGATTCGTAGCTTC
Organism: Fasciola hepatica; assembly: GCA_948099385.1. NCBI lineage: Eukaryota > Metazoa > Platyhelminthes > Trematoda > Plagiorchiida > Fasciolidae > Fasciola > Fasciola hepatica. The sequence continues at coordinate 769,277 of CANUEZ040000077.1, forward strand.
TACGATACTCAAGTATGCGGCCAAATATGCTTCACAGTAAAACCCAAAGGTCCAAAGCCCGTGGCTCAAGCACGACAGTCAGAAACGGTTCAAGGCCAAATTCAAATGTCTCACATGGATAAACAAACGTGAAAATGTATGGTGTATGAGCAAGCTTTCCAAGATAATGTTGAATATAGTCAAATTCACAAAGCACGTTGAACATTTATAAGGATTTTCAGTATTCGTTCTTTACAGCCGTGGGAGTAGTGACTCCGACTGGGATAGTCAAGGCGTTGGCTTTCGTTGATAGTGGATCCGACACCACTTTAATGAAAAAGCGGTTTGCCGACAAACACCAACTGGCTGAAGGTGCGACGTCGTTAGCAGTGAGCACGGTGGGCGGAACACAGGTAATGACTGCCGGTAGATTAAGGCTGCAACTCATCTCTTTAGACACTAACGAGGAAATTGAACCAACGGAGGCATTCACGTTAGCGGATCTCCCCATGCGAGCACCAAGGTCGGTGAACGCAATCTTGACTCGGTGGCCCCACCTGCAGGATGTAACCGTTGTAGACTGGGAAGATGATGAAGTGGATCTCCTCATCGGCTGCGACGTGCCAGAGGCGCATTGGGTGCTTGACCAGAGAGTGGGCGACCGCCAGGCACCTTATGCCGTACGCACGGCCCTGGGATGGATGTTACACGGTCCAGTAGGGGTACGCGGTTCCGTGAATTACTTATCCGCCGAAACGGACCGCATAGAGTATCATCTGCAACGGCTTTATGAAAAGGAGTTTCATGACATTGGGGACGAAAGACCGACGTTGTCTCAAGAGGATCACTTCGCTCTACAAACGGTGCGGCAAGGCTCTAGAGGCCTCAAAAAACATTTCGAGGTTCCCCTCCCATGGCGCACACCGGTCGACCCGTGGACGGACAGCAGAAATTATGTTCTCCAGCGATTACTACGACTAAAAGAACGCTTCATTCGAGACCAGAATCTGTGGGAACGATACGCGGATTTGATGAAGCGAAACGAGGCCCTCGGTTACGTTGAAAAGGTGACTGTTAACACCGACAGCAAAAGGGGTATCTGGTATCTGCCTCACCATCCGGTTATCAACCCCAAGAAACCCAATAAACTGCGGGTGGTTTTCGACTGTGCGGCCAAGTTCCAGGGCAAGTCGTTAAACGATCACCTACTACAGGGGCCTGACTGGACCACACCACTGATCGATGTTTTGTGCCGTTTCAGAGCGGGTAAAGTGGCTTTGTCTGCCGACATTAGGGAAATGTTCCATCAGGTGAAGATTCCGGTAGGGGAACGAGATGCTTTGCGTTTCCTGTGGTGGGAAGGGAGCGACCGGGACAACGCAGTGGTGAATTATAGGATGACCGTCCACCTCTTCGGAGCCATATCGTCACCATTTTGAGCCAACTACGCCCTCCGAGAATCAGCGAACAAACATGGCAATCTAGTACATTGGACGGTGGTAGAAAGCGTCAGCAGGAACTTCTACGTCGACGACTACCTTGGGTCATTCGATGATGTAGAATCAGCTCTAGAGCAGTTCAGGGGTCTGACGAGACTGCTGGAAGAGGGCGGCTTCCATCTAACTAAATGGATGTCGAACGCTTCAGAAGTGCTGAAGGTCATCCCGTATCACGAAAAGGCCGAAAGGGTAAGAGATTTAGACGGCTCTCTACTTCCTATCGAGCGCACCTTAGGGATACAATGGGACGTGGAAACGGACGATTTTGTTTTCGAACTAAACGTTCCCGTCGTGGCATACTATCTGCCGTCTCAAGTTTGTTCGATCCGCTCGGTTTCGTCTCACCATGGCTGCTACCCGGAAAGATCTTGCTGCAGCGGCTGTGCCGTAAGAAAGTTGATTGGGACCAGTCACTGGATCGAGGGGACCGGCTGGACTGGGAAGAATTTTTGAACACCTTGAAGAAATTAGGGGACACAAGGATCCCACGAAGTTTGACTCCTGGCCATACGACACGGACTGGAGAACTACATGCCTTTTCCGATGCATCCGAAGTCGGTTATGGAGCTGTGGTGTACGGACGATGGTGCGCAGGAGATGGACAATATACCACGAGGATCCTGTTCGCCAAAGCCCGCGTTGCTCCACTGAAGTCGGTCTCAATCCCACGCCTTGAACTCAGCGCAGCCGTGTTGGCAGTCAGGGTGGTGCAAGCTGTGAAGAGATGTTTCGATCTCTACATTTGGTCGGTGAGCTTCTAGACGGATTCAACGATAGTTTTTTACTATATCAACAACGTCCAGAGCCGGTTTAGTACTTTCGTTGCTAACCGGCTCACGATTATCCACGATGAATCAGCCACGCACCAGTGGAGTCATGTCAGGTCTGGCGATAATCCGGCCGACCTGTGCTCCCGAGGTGCGAACAACTTCAGGCAACTGGACACGTGGACGAGAGGGCCAAACTTCCTGCAATTGTTCAAACAGGACTGGCCCGTGTTCGCATTAAAACCCCCTACGGAAGTGGAACTGGAGATCAAAGACGTAGTGATAGCAACCAACGTCGTCGAAGCGTCATCCATTCTATCGCGACTGGTCAGGTTTTCTTCCTGGATGAAGACGCTTCGTTCGCTAGTTTGGTTAACCAGGTTCAAGAGAAATTTACTAGTCATGAAAGGGCTACGGCCCTCAGGTCGGATACGGGTCGGCCCGATAGGTCCCGATGAGCTACAAGCGGCAGAGTACGATATTTTCAGAATGATTCAACGCGAGGCTTTCGCCCGAGAACTCAAGAGGGCGGAAGAAGTGGGGCCGACCAATAAAGACATGCCCTCTCCAAGAGGCGAGCTGAAGCGTTTAAACCCCAAACTCATCGACGGACGGCTGCGAGTGGATGGTAGGCTGACCAACGCCCACCTGAACTTCGACACAAAGTATCCTATACTGCTGCCTGCGAGACAACCTGTAGTAGAGCTAATGATTCAACACGTCGACTCCGTGGAGGGACATGCCGGGGAAAGTCACGTGACGAGCGTCATCCGAAAGCGCCTTTGGTTGTTGAGAGGACGAGAGACTGTAAAACGCGTAATCCGACGGTGTGTGCAATGCAGGAGACGCAATGCCACAGCAGGCAAACAACTCATGGCCCCACTACCAGAATGCAGGGTGACTACGGGCTGGTGGCCGTTCAGTGACACCGGGTTGGACTATTTCGGGCCCTTGTAGATCAAGTGCGGGAAAAGATTAGAAAAGCGATACGGATGTATCATGACGTGCATGAAATCACGTGCGGTACACCTAGAAGTCGCACATTCGATGACGACCGATTCGTTTCTACGGGCCTTGCAAAGATTTATCAACCGAAGAGGCGTACCGGCCGATATATACTCAGATAATGGGTCGAACTTTGTGGGCGCTCACCGGGAATTGCAGCGTTGGCACAAGAACATAAACAGGGACGAACTGCAGGATCGAACCGTGGCCTACGGCATACGATGGCATGTCAACCCCCCACAGGCCAGCCACCGAGGCGGCGTATGGGAACGCATGATCCGGTCCGCCAGACGGATATTGCTGTCAATCATGGAGCAGCAGCCGCCCGACGACGAGACGCTGAACACCGTCATGACTGAGGTGGAGCGAATCCTGAACAACCGCCCCCTGGTTCCAGTATTGAACGGCGACCCCACCCACCTGGCGCTCACTCCAAACGACTTATTGACGCTAAGGTCGAACGAGGGTTTCCAAGGGCCGGTAAACCTTCGTGGGAGCTACCTCCACGGGTGGAAGCAAGCGAACTATCTGGCCAAGGTCTTCTGGAGGCGATGGCTGCGGGAGTACCTACCGGATTTGCAGACTCGACAGAAGTGGCTGGCCAAAACAAGACCATTCAAAGTTGGGGACGTGGTTATGATCGCCGACAAACGCGCACATTTCAGCACTTGGTCTTTGGGAGTAGTTACGGAAACCATCAAAGGCACTGACGAAATGATAAGAACGGTGAAGGTGAAGACAGCTAACGGAGTGCTAATTCGTGACATACGCAGTATTAACCTACTCGAGAGCGAAGACGGAGGAGCTGATAACCCTGAGGTCCAGTAAACCTTTTTCACACCAGTAATCGAGGTGGATAAAGGAAAACCATATATACCACACGGTCTCCGTCAAACACGTTAAGGTGCTCGCGGTCTTTTCGTTGACATTACAGAAGGTTCTTTCCGATATGTGGTGATGAGTGCGATTCCATTGTACATCCCGATACGTACACGCATGCACGACGTACTCTACATCCCGTAAACTCATCAAACATGTGACAGTGTTCGTTGTTTTGCTTTTTGTTGACGCTACCGAATGCCCCTTGCATATGTGGAAGTAGCGGAGCTCAGGTCACACACACATGCTACATTTTACTCGTTTTTTTGCCACGCGGTCTTTTGTTGACATTGCAGAAAGTCTTCCTTTGATGTGTAGTCATACCTGTGATTTCATTGTACCCCCGGCACACACACACACGCACTCACACACACACTCAAGCACGTACATCCAGGACCGGACGGCCCCTTACGAGGACAACGTCTATGTGACCCTTCACGCTCGCCATCGGTCATTTGGTCTTGTGGAAGATGTAGACTAGCCTCACGTCTATGTATCCAATGGATTAGGTGCGACCAATAGTAGAACGCTGACGACGAGCATTAGACGCGCGCACTGACAGCAGGGCCTAGGCAGGTAGGAAGAATCAGTACCTTTATACTGAACCTTTGACTCTGCTAAGGATCCGGGAGGATTTTGGTGGGCGGTGTAACAGCCGGTCGTGGAAAATCCCCCTTTTTCCCTCGCGATTCAGTGTTTTTCCCAACATCACTCATTTCTATACACTATTGACTTGTCTTTACGAACTGGTCGTTTTTCTGGACCAATTGTTGTTTGTTCGCGCCCAGAGCGCTACTTTGGCACATCCTTGTTCAGGACCTGCGTGACGCACGTGCTGTCTGCTCACACGCTGCTATTCGGTTTCTCGTTGTTGAGTCCTTGTGATCGTATTATTGAGGTTTGTATATTGTGTATGTCATTGTTTATTGTAATAATCTAGTATCGTAGAATTATCACGGATAATCGCCTTCTGATTTCGGGATCCGTTGCGAATTTGGCTACGCATTGCTCAAACGTTCGTTACAGTCTCCGTGCAGGCAAACCGTACGAGGATGCATGAACAATGACAATGATCGTTCGTTCTCTAGACCAAATTCGGCACTGACCGACTTCCTTCATTTGGGATGCCCTCGCATCCCTCAGCATACGAAACAAAATAGCACTTCCAAGGTGATGATACAACAACAATGGGACCATACCCGTAATAAAAATAGATGGTATGATGAGCGAACTGCGTTCATACCTAACTCCGGACTAATGGAACCTTTCCATCAGCCTAATCTCCCATTATTTCCATCCTTCCTACCTCCCCCTCCGTTAAACTATCCGAGCGCATTGCATATCCTCCCAACCACCAACGGATACCCCATATCCAGCTGAAGTGCCTATTTTTTCCATATGTACTGTGGGCTAAACATGGTCCCATAACTTAGCTATGCCTCATGTGAACCGTTTCAATCGGCCGTATAGTAGTGTATTAGTAATAATAATAATAATGGTTTATTTCGGATAACCGAGGCATGCTGTAACGCAAGATCAAACGGTACAATTAGACAAAGAGTCCGAATTCCAAGAGGATGATTCAGGTATATGCACCCGATATTGTACAAAATAAAGTATTGAAGTTACTCTTTAAAGCGGCGCTCGGCAAATTGAACTCAAGGTAGGGTGGCCAGCCCGGCCCAGTCAGGTTTGAGCTGGTCGGAGGTAGTAGACTCTTCCTGAAATAATACAAAAAGAGGGGCTATGCAACGAGAGAATCAAACAGAATTGACGAAAGTTTTGTTCACCTTGAAAAAAAGAAGTTTCCAAGTGAGACATGAACCAGCTATAGCGCTCCGAGGAGTAAGGAACGGCTTTGGATTGAAATCAGACGATAAAAGGAATGAATTTTCAGGTAGAGAACAATCAAAATGCTTCGAAGATTTTCCTTGTAAATTTCACCGACCAAATATCGGCTGAGTCCGTTTAATCGTTGCTCATATTGTTCCCCTTCATAAAGGCGGAATGTGACGCCCCAAAACGGAATTGGGAATTGGGCGACCAATCAATTTGTGATGCGTAGCCATGACAGTCGCAGATATACGGTTTGCACAGATAAGTATTTAAATGACAGGTAAGTGTTTACTTTCGATTATCGTTGTCTAAGGGCTGAACATGAAGACCAGAGAGATGCAAGAATCAAAATTGTCTGAGAGGATTTACCAAGATAGAATACCGAATATGAAAAAGCACCAAACAACCGATGAATACAGTTGCGAAGTTGGTCGGTGAAGTAGTTAACAGGCGAAATGCTATCTGCTGCTATTATTTGTAAGAAATAGATCCTGTGATGGCGAAAGATCAAAAAGCTGCGATACAGATGTCAATATATGGGAAAGGCATGAATCTTTGCAAGGTGAGGATATTGTGATGCTACAGCCATATAGGCGAACAGAAGGACTGATAGAGAGAGCGAACTATCACAATATAGCCGACTGATGGGATGCTCCGTGAAATATGCTGTTTGGACGTTGTGGGACGGAAGTGTATGGCAACATTAAATGTGACTTTTTGCAAGTATATCGGTAAATGTGATAAAAAGGGCTAGTTTTGTCTCGGGGATTGGTTAAGTTTGCAAATGCGACAAGCGGGTGTTTTGGCCCGAATCATCGGGAAAAGGAATCATGAACGGTAAGCTGAGTACGGAAACGGCCTCCTAACCCCGCGATCTTTATGTGCTAGGGAAGGTAGGGTTTTTCGGGCGTAAGAAGCGGTATGTTAAGGTGGCGAAGATGGAGACAAGTACGATGAAAAGGCTAACTGGAATATACTACCTTCTCTGATTCGCAGCCAAAATTGGGAAACTTGCTTTTTAGGTGCAGATTCCCAGCTGGTGGCAGATCAAATCTGTTCTGTCTTCGAACGATGCCTCAACCGAGTAGCTCTGTCAAAAGGATCGTCAATCCGCCCCAAAGATAATAAATTGCCTCGTCTCAACTTGAAGTTAAGTAGACTCCAACGCGTTTATCTTAAAACAGGGGACTTTTCACCGTTTATACGGTTAAATCTTTTGGCTGAAACGATAAAACTGTACTCCGAGAATGAGATAATACAACAGGAACACAGGGCCCTATGTGATCCCAAGAAAGTCCGGATTATTGCAAAACTGATGAAGTCGAGGAACCCCGAAACAACTTCATCTACCTCTTCTATCTTTTGCAATAACACGTGCCTCGACAAACCACTGGACATAGCAGAAGAGCTTAACACTGTTTATGTTTCCTCCCTAACCAGTGACAGAGCACCTTTTTTCTGCAATGCACCAGTGCCACCATATGAGCCACTTTCTTCTATAACATTCCTGCCCTCCAAAATCGAGCCTTTAATTTCAAATATCAAAATGTCTTTCCACTCCGGTTCGGACTCGTTACCATCGGCCATCTTTAAATTGGGTGGCTCAGATATCCCAATTCTTCTATTGAATTTATTCAGTCTGTCTATGCTCTTTAGTTGGTATCCGATACACTGGAAAACGTCGGTTATTATCCCAATTCATAAGAAGGGAACACGGGAGGACCGGGCCAACTACCGGCCTGTGAATCATACCCCAGTAGTATCGAGGATTATGGAAAGATTAATGGAAGTTAAACTAACAAATCACCTCCTCAAAAACCAGCTTATAAGTGAAGGTCAGCATGGGTTCCTAAAACATCGATCTTGCGCAACTTGTACGGCCGACTTTCTGAACCTTATTACGATGGCTGCCAATGATGGTAAGGCAGTGATCTCAGTCTTTTTAGACATGTCTAAGGCCTTCGAATGGGTGTCTCATATTCGTTTGTTGTCAAAGGCTGAGACATTCGGCATTGTTGACCCACTATATACCTGGCTAGAATCGTACTTGTCGTCGCGCAGTCAAGTGGTAGACGTTGATGGCACAGTTTCCACACCCAGCCCTGTAACCAGCGGTGTGATCCAAGGTAGTGTACTGGGCCCATTGTTGTTTCTCGTGTACGTAAATGACATACTTGCCGTGGTTCGCCACGGAACTCCGTTTTTATTTGCTGATGATATAAAGTTGTTGTACACCTTCGACCATAATTCATTGGGTAACACTACAGCAAAAATATCGGAGGACTTACGGATGCTCAATTCGTGGTGTACCGATTGGGTAATGAAGTTCTCGGCGGACAAAAGCTGCATTCTTACATACAAGTGTCATGTCCCTCCAGAAACGTTTAGTATAGGTGGTCATCTGATCCCCAACAAATCATTAGTATGCAACCTGAACATATACTACTCCTGTTCGTTCAACTTCTCGGAGCAAACAGACATTCAAATTGCTAGGTCCCGCAGGTTGATAGGACTTGCTCACAAAACATTCCGTTTGCGAGAAAGTAATCTCAGTGTCTATACAACACACGTTAGACCATTGCTAGAGTATAGTTCAACAGTTGGCTCCAACATTTCGGGTGAATGAGTTTTTTTTGTTGCTACAATCGGTGCTGCTGGGTGGGGCTGACCGTACGCAGGGCACCCAACCTGAAAGCCTTTTTTGGTGACAAGAGGTGCTATCCGCCATCCTAGCTGTGCCTTCACATCGTTGCAGGCGTCCTGCACGCCCGATGTGCGCCGGCCAAGACGGTGGGTCTGACCGCGCCCCGCACCGGCGGGCTTCGCTTGAGTGATGCCGGTGTTGTCACATAGAGATCGAATAGTCCAGAAGCTTGCGACCAGGTTTCAAGGGGTCCTGGAGAGCAGGGCCAATGCGGTAGTGACAAAATGATGGGCAGGTATCGAATTTTCAGCGGTAAATGTGGGCCAGGTATTATGCCGAGCCATCGAAAGGGAAGGCACACATCAGTGGTTGTCTGGAAAGATAAAAATGAAAAAACGCAGTCTGGGGCGATCCCAGCTGGGGATCAACGGTCAGTGGTAAAGAGAAGCCTCTAGTATCTAGAAATTGGAACTACTTGGTGGATGGCTCGACTTGGAAAAACACAAGGTTGTACACGAAAGATTAATAAAACTTGAGTGGTATATACGGCGACTTTTGTGGTACGTAGGTCTCGTGGCCCCTGACTCAGACCAGCGTGTCAGTAGCCCAAACCATCTTTGTACGCTCGCTCCTCCGAAATGTATGGATCATTGTTTAATACGAGTGTCAGGACGTCAAGCCGATTGTTTAGTTCCACTTTAGGTCTCGGCAAATGGCCTATGGCACGGACATTTGGTGGAATTTTATTCCACATTTTTGAATATTTACCAATAAACGAATTGGACCGTAGGCTGGTTCTCGAGGACGGCACAGTGACCGAATGACTGCTGTGTCGTAACAAATACCTTAGGCTTAATGGGTCTCGTACCACAGGAGGGGCTTTGCAGGATCTATATCTTAATAATGAGTTGAAAAAGGACAAGTCGTTCTTTATCCGTCAGAGCCAAAGGGGTTCGAGGTGTAGCAGGTCACAGCGCTGTTTATAGTTGAGACTAGACGAATAGCTAACTAATTGTTTGGTAAGGGTGCGCTGAACATTTTCGATGGCGATCCTATCAGTCTGGCGCATGTTGGAGCCAACTGTTGAACTATACTCTAGCAATGGTCTAACGTGTGTTGTATAGACACTGAGATTACTTTCTCGCAAACGGAATGTTTTGTGAGCAAGTCCTATCAACCTGCGGGACCTAGCAATTTGAATGTCTGTTTGCTCCGAGAAGTTGAACGAACAGGAGTAGTATATGTTCAGGTTGCATACTAATGATTTGTTGGGGATCAGATGACCACCTATACTAAACGTTTCTGGAGGGACATGACACTTGTATGTAAGAATGCAGCTTTTGTCCGCCGAGAACTTCATTACCCAATCGGTACACCACGAATTGAGCATCCGTAAGTCCTCCGATATTTTTGCTGTAGTGTTACCCAATGAATTATGGTCGAAGGTGTACAACAACTTTATATCATCAGCAAATAAAAACGGAGTTCCGTGGCGAACCACGGCAAGTATGTCATTTACGTACACGAGAAACAACAATGGGCCCAGTACACTACCTTGGATCACACCGCTGGTTACAGGGCTGGGTGTGGAAACTGTGCCATCAACGTCTACCACTTGACTGCGCGACGACAAGTACGATTCTAGCCAGGTATATAGTGGGTCAACAATGCCGAATGTCTCAGCCTTTGACAACAAACGAATATGAGACACCCATTCGAAGGCCTTAGACATGTCTAAAAAGACTGAGATCACTGCCTTACCATCATTGGCAGCCATCGTAATAAGGTTCAGAAAGTCGGCCGTACAAGTTGCGCAAGATCGATGTTTTAGGAACCCATGCTGACCTTCACTTATAAGGTGGTTTTTGAGGAGGTGATTTGTTAGTTTAACTTCCATTAATCTTTCCATAATCCTCGATACTACTGGGGTATGATTCACAGGCCGGTAGTTGGCCCGGTCCTCCCGTGTTCCCTTCTTATGAATTGGGATAATAACCGACGTTTTCCAGTGTATCGGATACCAACTAAAGAGCATAGACAGACTGAATAAATTCAATAGAAGAATTGGGATATCTGAGCCACCCAATTTAAAGATGGCCGATGGTAACGAGTCCGAACCGGAGTGGAAAGACATTTTGATATTTGAAATTAAAGGCTCGATTTTGGAGGGCAGGAATGTTATAGAAGAAAGTGGCTCATATGGTGGCACTGGTGCATTGCAGAAAAAAGGTGCTCTGTCACTGGTTAGGGAGGAAGCATAAACAGTGTTAAGCTCTTCTGCTATGTCCAGTGGTTTGTCGAGGCACGTGTTATTGCAAAAGATAGAAGAGGTAGATGAAGTTTTTTCGGGGTTCCTCGACTTCATCAGTTTTGCAATAATCCGGACTTTCTTGGGATCACATAGGGCCCTGTGTTCCTGTTGTATTATCTCATTCTCGGAGTACAGTTTTATCGTTTCAGCCAAAAGATTTAACCGTATAAACGGTGAAAAGTCCCCTGTTTTAAGATAAACGCGTTGGAGTCTACTTAACTTCAAGTTGAGACGAGGCAATTTATTATCTTTGGGGCGGATTGACGATCCTTTTGACAGAGCTACTCGGTTGAGGCATCGTTCGAAGACAGAACAGATTTGATCTGCCACCAGCTGGGAATCTGCACCTAAAAAGCAAGTTTCCCAATTTTGGCTGCGAATCAGAGAAGGTAGTATATTCCAGTTAGCCTTTTCATCGTACTTGTCTCCATCTTCGCCACCTTAACATACCGCTTCTTACGCCCGAAAAACCCTACCTTCCCTAGCACATAAAGATCGCGGGGTTAGGAGGCCGTTTCCGTACTCAGCTTACCGTTCATGATTCCTTTTCCCGATGATTCGGGCCAAAACACCCGCTTGTCGCATTTGCAAACTTAACCAATCCCCGAGACAAAACTAGCCCTTTTTATCACATTTACCGATATACTTGCAAAAAGTCACATTTAATGTTGCCATACACTTCCGTCCCACAACGTCCAAACAGCATATTTCACGGAGCATCCCATCAGTCGGCTATATTGTGATAGTTCGCTCTCTCTATCAGTCCTTCTGTTCGCCTATATGGCTGTAGCATCACAATATCCTCACCTTGCAAAGATTCATGCCTTTCCCATATATTGACATCTGTATCGCAGCTTTTTGATCTTTCGCCATCACAGGATCTATTTCTTACAAATAATAGCAGCAGATAGCATTTCGCCTGTTAACTACTTCACCGACCAACTTCGCAACTGTATTCATCGGTTGTTTGGTGCTTTTTCATATTCGGTATTCTATCTTGGTAAATCCTCTCAGACAATTTTGATTCTTGCATCTCTCTGGTCTTCATGTTCAGCCCTTAGACAACGATAATCGAAAGTAAACACTTACCTGTCATTTAAATACTTATCTGTGCAAACCGTATATCTGCGACTGTCATGGCTACGCATCACAAATTGATTGGTCGCCCAATTCCCAATTCCGTTTTGGGGCGTCACATTCCGCCTTTATGAAGGGGAACAATATGAGCAACGATTAAACGGACTCAGCCGATATTTGGTCGGTGAAATTTACAAGGAAAATCTTCGAAGCATTTTGATTGTTCTCTACCTGAAAATTCATTCCTTTTATCGTCTGATTTCAATCCAAAGCCGTTCCTTACTCCTCGGAGCGCTATAGCTGGTTCATGTCTCACTTGGAAACTTCTTTTTTTCAAGGTGAACAAAACTTTCGTCAATTCTGTTTGATTCTCTCGTTGCATAGCCCCTCTTTTTGTATTATTTCAGGAAGAGTCTACTACCTCCGACCAGCTCAAACCTGACTGGGCCGGGCTGGCCACCCTACCTTGAGTTCAATTTGCCGAGCGCCGCTTTAAAGAGTAACTTCAATACTTTATTTTGTACAATATCGGGTGCATATACCTGAATCATCCTCTTGGAATTCGGACTCTTTGTCTAATTGTACCGTTTGATCTTGCGTTACAGCATGCCTCGGTTATCCGAAATAAACCATTATTATTATTATTACTAATACACTACTATACGGCCGATTGAAACGGTTCACATGAGGCATAGCTAAGTTATGGGACCATGTTTAGCCCACAGTACATATGGAAAAAATAGGCACTTCAGCTGGATATGGGGTATCCGTTGGTGGTTGGGAGGATATGCAATGCGCTCGGATAGTTTAACGGAGGGGGAGGTAGGAAGGATGGAAATAATGGGAGATTAGGCTGATGGAAAGGTTCCATTAGTCCGGAGTTAGGTATGAACGCAGTTCGCTCATCATACCATCTATTTTTATTACGGGTATGGTCCCATTGTTGTTGTATCATCACCTTGGAAGTGCTATTTTGTTTCGTATGCTGAGGGATGCGAGGGCATCCCAAATGAAGGAAGTCGGTCAGTGCCGAATTTGGTCTAGAGAACGAACGATCATTGTCATTGTTCATGCATCCTCGTACGGTTTGCCTGCACGGAGACTGTAACGAACGTTTGAGCAATGCGTAGCCAAATTCGCAACGGATCCCGAAATCAGAAGGCGATTATCCGTGATAATTCTACGATACTAGATTATTACAATAAACAATGACATACACAATATACAAACCTCAATAATACGATCACAAGGACTCAACAACGAGAAACCGAATAGCAGCGTGTGAGCAGACAGCACGTGCGTCACGCAGGTCCTGAACAAGGATGTGCCAAAGTAGCGCTCTGGGCGCGAACAAACAACAATTGGTCCAGAAAAACGACCAGTTCGTAAAGACAAGTCAATAGTGTATAGAAATGAGTGATGTTGGGAAAAACACTGAATCGCGAGGGAAAAAGGGGGATTTTCCACGACCGGCTGTTACACCGCCCACCAAAATCCTCCCGGATCCTTAGCAGAGTCAAAGGTTCAGTATAAAGGTACTGATTCTTCCTACCTGCCTAGGCCCTGCTGTCAGTGCGCGCGTCTAATGCTCGTCGTCAGCGTTCTACTATTGGTCGCACCTAATCCATTGGATACATAGACGTGAGGCTAGTCTACATCTTCCACAAGACCAAATGACCGATGGCGAGCGTGAAGGGTCACATAGACGTTGTCCTCGTAAGGGGCCGTCCGGTCCTGGATGTACGTGCTTGAGTGTGTGTGTGAGTGCGTGTGTGTGTGTGCCGGGGGTACAATGAAATCACAGGTATGACTACACATCAAAGGAAGACTTTCTGCAATGTCAACAAAAGACCGCGTGGCAAGAAAACGAGTAAAATGTAGCATGTGTGTGTGACCTGAGCTCCGCTACTTCCACATATGCAAGGGGCATTCGGTAGCGTCAACAAAAAGCAAAACAACGAACACTGTCACATGTTTGATGAGTTTACGGGATGTAGAGTACGTCGTGCATGCGTGTACGTATCGGGATGTACAATGGAATCGCACTCATCACCACATATCGGAAAGAACCTTCTGTAATGTCAACGAAAAGACCGCGAGCACCTTAACGTGTTTGACGGAGACCGTGTGGTATATATGGTTTTCCTTTATCCACCTCGATTACTGGTGTGAAAAAGGTTTACTGGGCCTCAGGGTTATCAGCTCCTCCGTCTTCGCTCTCGAGTAGGTTAATACTGCGTATGTCACGAATTAGCACTCCGTTAGCTGTCTTCACCTTCACCGTTCTTATCATTTCGTCAGTGCCTTTGATGGTTTCCGTAACTACTCCCAAAGACCAAGTGCTGAAATGTGCGCGTTTGTCGGCGATCATAACCACGTCCCCAACTTTGAATGGTCTTGTTTTGGCCAGCCACTTCTGTCGAGTCTGCAAATCCGGTAGGTACTCCCGCTGCCATCGCCTCCAGAAGACCTTGGCCAGATAGTTCGCTTGCTTCCACCCGTGGAGGTAGCTCCCACGAAGGTTTACCGGCCCTTGGAAACCCTCGTTCGACCTTAGCGTCAATAAGTCGTTTGGAGTGAGCGCCAGGTGGGTGGGGTCGCCGTTCAATACTGGAACCAGGGGGCGGTTGTTCAGGATTCGCTCCACCTCAGTCATGACGGTGTTCAGCGTCTCGTCGTCGGGCGGCTGCTGCTCCATGATTGACAGCAATATCCGTCTGGCGGACCGGATCATGCGTTCCCATACGCCGCCTCGGTGGCTGGCCTGTGGGGGGTTGACATGCCATCGTATGCCGTAGGCCACGGTTCGATCCTGCAGTTCGTCCCTGTTTATGTTCTTGTGCCAACGCTGCAATTCCCGGTGAGCGCCCACAAAGTTCGACCCATTATCTGAGTATATATCGGCCGGTACGCCTCTTCGGTTGATAAATCTTTGCAAGGCCCGTAGAAACGAATCGGTCGTCATCGAATGTGCGACTTCTAGGTGTACCGCACGTGATTTCATGCACGTCATGATACATCCGTATCGCTTTTCTAATCTTTTCCCGCACTTGATCTACAAGGGCCCGAAATAGTCCAACCCGGTGTCACTGAACGGCCACCAGCCCGTAGTCACCCTGCATTCTGGTAGTGGGGCCATGAGTTGTTTGCCTGTTGTGGCATTGCGTCTCCTGCATTGCACACACCGTCGGATTACGCGTTTTACAGTCTCTCGTCCTCTCAACAACCAAAGACGCTTTCGGATGACGCTCGTCACGTGACTTTCCCCGGCATGTCCCTCCACGGAGTCGACGTGTTGAATCATTAGCTCTACTACAGGTTATCTCGCAGGCAGCAGTATAGGATACTTTGTGTCGAAGTTCAGGTGGGCGTTGGTCAGCCTACCATCCACTCGCAGCCGTCCGTCGATGAGTTTGGGGTTTAAACGCTTCAGCTCGCCTCTTGGAGAGGGCATGTCTTTATTGGTCGGCCCCACTTCTTCCGCCCTCTTGAGTTCTCGGGCGAAAGCCTCGCGTTGAATCATTCTGAAAATATCGTACTCTGCCGCTTGTAGCTCATCGGGGCCTATCGGGCCGACCCGTATCCGACCTGAGGGCCGTAGCCCTTTCATGACTAGTAAATTTCTCTTGAACCTGGTTAACCAAACTAGCGAACGAAGCGTCTTCATCCAGGAAGAAAACCTGACCAGTCGCGATAGAATGGATGACGCTTCGACGACGTTGGTTGCTATCACTACGTCTTTGATCTCCAGTTCCACTTCCGTAGGGGGTTTTAATGCGAACACGGGCCAGTCCTGTTTGGGCAATTGCAGGAAGTTTGGCCCTCTCGTCCACGTGTCCAGTTGCCTGAAGTTGTTCGCACCTCGGGAGCACAGGTCGGCCGGATTATCGCCAGACCTGACATGACTCCACTGGTGCGTGGCTGATTCATCGTGGATAATCGTGAGCCGGTTAGCAACGAAAGTACTAAACCGGCTCTGGACGTTGTTGATATAGTAAAAAACTATCGTTGAATACTTCCAGAAGCTCACCGACCAAATGTAGAGATCGAAACATCTCTTCACAGCTTGCACCACCCTGACTGCCAACACGGCTGCGCTGAGTTCAAGGCGTGGGATTGAGACCGACTTCAGTGGAGCAACGCGGGCTTTGGCGAACAGGATCCTCGTGGTATATTGTCCATCTCCTGCGCACCATCGTCCGTACACCACAGCTCCATAACCGACTTCGGATGCATCGGAAAAGGCATGTAGTTCTCCAGTCCGTGTCGTATGGCCAGGAGTCAAACTTCGTGGGATCCTTGTGTCCCCTAATTTCTTCAAGGTGTTCAAAAATTCTTCCCAGTCCAGCCGGTCCCCTCGATCCAGTGACTGGTCCCAATCAACTTTCTTACGGCACAGCCGCTGCAGCAAGATCTTTCCGGGTAGCAGCCATGGTGAGACGAAACCGAGCGGATCGAACAAACTTGAGACGGCAGATAGTATGCCACGACGGGTTATTGGCAGCTCGGGAACGTTTAGTTCGAAAACAAAATCGTCCGTTTCCACGTCCCATTGTATCCCTAAGGTGCGCTCGATAGGAAGTAGAGAGCCGTCTAAATCTCTTACCCTTTCGGCCTTTTCGTGATACGGGATGACCTTCAGCACTTCTGAAGCGTTCGACATCCATTTAGTTAGATGGAAGCCGCCCTCTTCCAGCAGTCTCGTCAGACCCCTGAACTGCTCTAGAGCTGATTCTACATCATCGAATGACCCAAGGTAGTCGTCGACGTAGAAGTTCCTGCTGACGCTTTCTACCACCGTCCAATGTACTAGATTGCCATGTTTGTTCGCTGATTCTCGGAGGGCGTAGTTGGCTCAAAATGGTGACGATATGGCTCCGAAGAGGTGGACGGTCATCCTATAATTCACCACTGCGTTGTCCCGGTCGCTCCCTTCCCACCACAGGAAACGCAAAGCATCTCGTTCCCCTACCGGAATCTTCACCTGATGGAACATTTCCCTAATGTCGGCAGACAAAGCCACTTTACCCGCTCTGAAACGGCACAAAACATCGATCAGTGGTGTGGTCCAGTCAGGCCCCTGTAGTAGGCAATCGTTTAACGACTTGCCCTGGAACTTGGCCGCACAGTCGAAAACCACCCGCAGTTTATTGGGTTTCTTGGGGTTGATAACCGGATGGTGAGGCAGATACCAGATACCCCTTTTGCTGTCGGTGTTAACAGTCACCTTTTCAACGTAACCGAGGGCCTCGTTTCGCTTCATCAAATCCGCGTATCGTTCCCACAGATTCTGGTCTCGAATGAAGCGTTCTTTTAGTCGTAGTAATCGCTGGAGAACATAATTTCTGCTGTCAGTCCACGGGTCGACCGATGTGCGCCATGGGCGGGGAACCTCGAACTGTTTTTTGAGGCCTCTAGTGCCTTGCCGCGCCGTTTGTAGAGCGAAGTGACCCTCTTGAGACAACGTCGGTCTTTCGTCTCCAATGTCATGAAACTCCTTTTCATACAGCCGTTGCAGATGATACTCTATGCGGTCCGTTTCGGCGGATAAGTAATTCACGGAACCGCGTACCCCTACTGGACCGTGTAACATCCATCCCAGAGCCGTGCGTACGGCTTTTGCAAGTATATCGGTAAATGTGATAAAAAGGGCTAGTTTTGTCTCGGGGATTGGTTAAGTTTGCAAATGCGACAAGCGGGTGTTTTGGCCCGAATCATCGGGAAAAGGAATCATGAACGGTAAGCTGAGTACGGAAACGGCCTCTTAACCCCGCGATCTTTATGTGCTAGGGAAGGTAGGGTTTTTCGGGCGTAAGAAGCGGTATGTTAAGGTGGCGAAGATGGAGACAAGTACGATGAAAAGTAGGCGATAACTGGGGGAGATAGTTCCATAATAATAATAATAATAATAATAATAATAATAATAATAATAATAATGGTTTATTTCGGAAGCGATAGGATTGGATCAAAGTGTGCAGGATTGACTTGGAAGATTTCAAACGAAGTTTTCCATGACGGGATAACATAATGGGTCAACAGATAGAGAAGACTGAAGAAGCACAAATGTGATGCCGGCTGTGAAGAGCAGATAATAAACGAGGGAAGATGAAGGATAGGATCGGAGAGATTGGGTAAGAATCGGTCCAATTATTTGATCAATGCAGGTGCAACATGTGGCGACGGATCAGAGGAATCGGGTAGTGACAGATCAAACGATTTAGAACTGTAAAAGAACATTATGGCGTAACATTGTCTTTACAATCGATGGAACGTAAAAAAGCGGACCACCATGGAAGTCACAGAAAAATGCCTGTAGCGAGCAACAAACGGATTAAGGGATGAAAGCAATGACCGAGGAGACACAAGTAAGAAATGACCAATCGGAGCATTTTACTGCAGATGAAAACGAAGAAGGCGGAGAAGGAAGTAGGACGCCCCAATATAGGTGAACCAGTAACAGAACAAAAAGGCCAAAAAATGAATGCGCATCGGAGTTGGGGCAATGGACCTGGAGAGCAATATGCCGGCAGAAAATTGAACAGGTGGATACTAATCGGCACACTGTCTAATGGAAAGAACCACAGAGGAATCGCGAAGCCAAGAAAAGAGAATACGGTGGTGGTGATTGGATAATAAATGCGACTGCAAAAGAAGCGAAGTTTGGAGCGGCAAGTTTTAATATGCGGATTGGTCATGGGTGCGGGTGTGAGTGGTGCATAATGGCATTGGGCATGAGGAGGGAGAAAAAGGAGGGATTTAACAGAACGACAGATATAAGAATGCTATCAATGGGCATTCCGAGCAGAGGGTAACACCAAGTGCATAGATGATAGAAGCCAGCAATGACGGCAGGTGGGAAAAGATTTATTGGCGAGCGTCGACAGAGAAGTGTGGTTGGGACGATAGTGACTCAAAGCAGTGAAAGTTGATGTAGAGAGAAGCAATAGGAGGAAGGACAAAACGGGAAGGTGTGCATACCGTGGTAGGGCGACAAAAATGAGAAGTGGAAACAGATGATAAGAGCTATAGGTGAACAAGCTGTGGCGGAAAAATGATGAGGAGCATGCAATTTTCAACCGACAGCATTGGATTCGGTAGTTCAAGAAAAGTTAGGGCGTTCCATCCGCAACCGGTGCTAGTGGGTGGGACTGGCCGTGCGCTGGGCACCCAACCTGAAAAACACTTCGTGAAGTGAACGCAGGGGGTGTGATCCACCAGTCTAGTTGCGCTCGCACATCGTTGCAGACGGCCTGCACGCCCGATGTGCGCCGGCCATAGCGGTGGGTCTGACCGCGCCCAGCACTGCTGGGAGTGGCACGAGTGTTCATTGATAATTGTACAGAGGACAAAACGACCGTGATAGGGGTGCGTGATCCAGGAACAATTGACCAAGCCGTGAGACCATGGACAGGAGACCCGACGAAAACAGCGAGTGGCAGGCGACCGTGTAGCAATATTATCCAGGTGCATCTGCCAGGGAGATAGTAGGTACAGTGCCCGAAGTGGTTGGCCTTCATTGAGGATCACCGGAAAGGGAAAAGGGATAGAGAAGCTCAGTCTGGGTGTGCCCCAGCTGAGAAGCAACGGATACTGAGGAGAAAAAATGGATATGATGGATAAGAGATGAACGTAGGTGAGCAATAGGGTTATCCTATGAAGGCTGGAGATAAGTTCGCTATGGATCAATGAAGACAATGGCCTTGGTTTGCGGCACTAGAGAGAGGGGGAGTGCCGGGCCTGGGGTGCACCTAGTGGTCTGTGGCACAGTGGTAGCAGAATTACAGTGTTAGGCCCCTTTCAAAGGCCAGGTCGGCGGAGACGAGCTCATTGGTGAGCAATATAGCATTGGGAACCGTTAAGTATGACACAAGTGCGCGCCTAAAAGCAAACATTGAGAAGGCACTGCGTAAGCTAAGGGGAGCTTATTCCAGATTTTGGAATAGGCTGACAGAAAGAATCTGGACTTCAGACTGAGATTAGAATGAGGGACGGGGAGAGAGAATGCATCATGTCGGACGGGGTAGGAGCAGGGAGCAGTGAATGAGATGGGATAAGAGGCGTGGGCCTGGTTATGGATTAGCTTAAAGAGGAAAATCAGGTTGAGCCTCATGCGACGAATCCATAGAGGCTCAATTTGTAGGAGCTCACAGCGCTGGCGGTATGTTAGGGCTAGGGATACGCCCAACAGCCTTTTGGTGAAGGTACGCTGAACGTTCTCAAGAGATACAATAGAGGAGCGCGGCCAGAGGCTGGAGGTGATGGGGCAACATTGTAGGAGCGGTCTCACGTGTGAGAGATACATGGAGAGGCGACTGGCCGGTATTAGGAAACACCGATTGATCAGGCCTAGGGTTCGCTTGGCCTTAGCGATTTGGAATGATGCCTGTTCTGAGAAGTTAAAGGAACAAGAGTAGCGCACGCCAAGATCGGTAACCATGGGGTGTATGGGGATGGGCAGGCCGTCCAGACAAATTTGGCCGGGTGGTACAGTGCACTTGTATGGTAGGAGGAAGCTTTTCTCCGCGGAGAATTTCATGAACCACGAGACGCACCAAATTTGGAGAACGAGTGAGTCATGCGATATGTTGCACAGAGTCACGGGTAGGTCACTAGGGAGGAAGGGGTACACCATTTTTATATCGTCGACAAAGAGGAAAGGACTGCCGTGTCGAATAGAAGAGAAAATGTCATTGATATAAATAAGGAGTAGTAAGGGGCCAAGGACACTGCCTTGGATGACGCCGCTAGTAATTGGTTTGGCGGAAGATAAGTGGCCGTCAACGAGCAGACTACTGGGGTGTGATTAATGGGCCGATAGTTATCTGGGTAGTGCAGTGCACCCTTCTTGAAGCGCGGAATCATAACAGAGGATTTCCATTGAGGTGGGACGAAACTGTGAAGCTTGGGGATGGTGTATACATTAAGTAACAATATAGGGAGGTCAGGACCTCCAAAACGGAGGAGGGCCGGTGGGAGATCATCTGGTCCCAGTTTCGGCGAAGGTTTATTAGAGAAAACTGATTTTTCAATTTCTAGATGGGTGAAGGGAATCGATGAAAGAGAGGCAGAGGTGCAGGGATGGATTGTAAGAGGGAGAATACCAGGACGGTTTACAAGGGAGGAAGAGAAAAGCTCATTGAAGGCCCCAGAAATAGATGCTGGAATATTAGCGGTAGATGAGCCACAGATAGGGAATTTGGGCGAGGCATGATTGGAGTGATTGTACCTTTTGCCAAGCAGGTTGGATAGGTAGCCAATTTTGTTTGGGTGTGCTAGGACGATGGCCTCTTGCTTTCTCAGATGCGAATCGGCCATGCGTTGCATCTTCAGTTGTAGCTGGTTTATGCGCAGGAGAATTGTAAAGTCGTGTGATCTAGCGAAGGTAAGTTGCAGCTTAGACAGCTTACGCTCTAAAAGTGACAGGCGTGAGGTGCTGGATTTGCGGCGTGGATCGGCACACGTGTTGGCGGTATTTAGGCAGTGTGGGAGGTTGGAGTAGAGAGAGTTCATAACAGTGAGGGGATCGGAAGAAAGAAGGAATGTGTCCCAGTTAAGGGAGCGAATTACCATTGGCATTAGGAGTCAGTTACAGGAAAGGTAGGAAGTCGAAACAGGAGGAGAGGACTGCATCGGATGAGAACAGCTGGAGCAGCCGAACTTGCACCTGACAATACGGTGGTCACTGCCCGGGAAATGGTCAGTAATCTGGGTGGTCATTTCAGAAACGTCAATGGAGAATACTAGGTGCAAGATGTTGTCCCCCCTAGTAGGGCGGGAGATTTGTTGGGTCCATCCACCACGACGGACCCAGGAAAGGAAGGTGGAGAGAGCGGGAGGGCTAGTATGGGAGGACCAGCAAATTGAAGGAAGGTTAAAGTCACCCGCAATAATTTTTGCGCTGCAGGATAGTCAAGCAAAGCATTAAAGACATCCTCGGCAGAGTCAATTTTTGCAGACTCCAGACCCGAGGGAAAGTAGACGCGGCCAAGGAGGAGGTTCTGGCCGGAGGCGTGAATAGATGGCCATAACGAATCCTTAATAAGAAGAGAGGGGTGGTCAGTAGCACTAGTGTGGATGGTGCATTTGACAAAGACTAAACAGCCCCCTCCACGCCTGGACTGGCGGGTGTTCGAGAAGCATTGATACCCAGCTATGCGAACAAGGTCAAGCGAGGCATCAACTGACAGACAGGATTCAGCTACAAGTATAATGTCAGAGTTTGAGGTAAATGCCAGAGATAGCAGGTGCGATATTTTCCTAATTATTGGTCGAGCGTTAATAAGAACTAGTAGGAATGAGTTCAGTGTCGGTGTGGGCAAAGCACGGATGCCAGGTGCAAGACTATTGGGATCGCTGTGGCGATATGAGTTGGGTCTCAGTGGGGATAGAGCGTCAGTAGAAGAAGGAGGGCAGGCTGTGTTAAGTGGGGGACGGAAAGCAGGAGAAGCGTTAGCATTAGGCGCAGCCGATCGCTGTGGGTGATCAATACGGTGGGTGTGCAGCATACCGCTGATGTGGGCCGGGGGGGGGGTGTCACGCGGTACAGAAGGAGGGGGCAAGATATGGTAAAGTGAGAGGTTGAGAATATCTGTCGGAGCGGGGTGGACAGGAGGGAGTGCATGGTGTAAGGCGCTAAGTGACATGACATCGAGTGGGGAACGATCAGTGATATGAGTATGTGAAAGTTTATCAATATGGTTCATAGGGCGACTAGCAATATAGCCACGAGTGAGGAGGGCACAGGTCAGGAAAAAAACGAGATCCTGACTGCAGGTAACCTACCCGTTGAGCAGAGTCAGTATAAGGCCGGTAGGTCGGTATGGGGGTGAGGGTTGTGGGAGAGTAACTGGGAAGTATTGTGGGGTAGGGGGCGGGAAAGGAGTGGCGAAATTTGGAAAGGTTTGGGGGCTCATGAGGGGCAAGGGAGCCGGTAAGTGGGGAGGTGGGGCGAGGAGGCGGGATACAGGTACGAACCTGGGTTACCTGCTAGGGTAAGCACGTGGTACTTCGGGGTTAGATGAGGGTTGGTGGAGGGGAGCAGAGGGGGACAGCGGAAGCATGCTGGGGCTATAGTATGGAGGGTTGGTGTCTGGGGAGCAGGGAGGTATATGGGGTAGCAACGAAGATAGAGGATTGGTGTGACTCATTCTATCAGAGAGAGGAAAAGACAACGGAAGAGGATGAGAAGCAATGGAAGGGTGAGTGGCACTGGCAAGGCCCTGAAGGTCACTGCTGCTTAAAGAGACGATGGTGTTAGACGAATCTGGGTGGTGGTCCAACTGGTTTTCACCTGGAGGGTCCGAGAGTATGCTATAAGCAGGTGCCGACTGAGAGTAAGGGGTAATGGATGGGGTGATTAGTTTAACAAGCGAGGACCCGGTAGGAGTACCAGGTAGGCTCACGGGAGGATTGGAGCGACACTTATGAGGATAACAACGAACTGTCGCGGCTGAGCTAGCAGTTGGTGGGCAGTTGGCAGAGTCGTCAGAGCGAGAGCGGTGGTTGACAACACTTGTCAACAGCTCGGAGGACGGATTGGAAGTAGTACGGCGAGGGCTGATAGTTGTACCATGGTTTTGTCCCGGCTCTGAGGCTACGATGGGGGAGCGCGGCTATAATACTGAAGTGGAGTGCCGCTTGGGGCTTGTGGTCGGGGGACGAGAGCTACTGATAGTAGAGGCTACTGAGGGAGATGGTAGAAAAGGGCATTTGTGTGGAAGCGGAACCAGGGGTGGGGAGTTAGGCATACCTAGGTTAACAGTTTGCAGGCAGGCAGGGCGAGGCGCTGGGCTCTCCTTTGACTTCTTGACGGAGATGCACTGGGTAACCTTCATGTCGGTTACAGTGGGGTCAGCCTGCATGGGCAAGGCGGAGGTACTTCTCAGCGAGCGAAGTATTTTCAGTTGAAGGGGGATTTATCAGGGATTATCTCGACGCTCTTATACGGCGAAATGGCAGCAATTGTCGACTTGTTGCTAATGAACTCTCTAGCTGTTAGGTCGCCCATGAATTGGAATAGCAGGGGGCAACTATGTCGCATCTACAGTGAGCCATATTGCACGAACTTAGTATGTTGTGTTTCGCCAAGGAAAGTGATAAGCGGTCTGGAACATTAAAAACCACTGCGTTCTTGGAGTTGGTTTTGCGGTGGTATACTTCAGTAGACACAGAGTCGAGGAGGTGTCCCACCGAAGCCAAGTTCTCGGGCGATGTAGCGGCTACAGGATCAAGGAGAGTAGCCAGGGGTGAAACCCTTGAAAGGATTTCATCAATCAGCTTGACCTTGTTTCTAAGTTCGACGAAACTCTGCTTAAGGCCATTAGGACCATTAAAAGCCTCACCGTCGACGCTAACGAGGGCGACAGAGCATAGCCTAGATTTTGGGAAAGGTTGGGTGTGTTTGGATTTGACGGCTTTATCGATACTGATTTTCTGAGCTATAGTTGGAAACCGGGATCGTATGATAAGCAGGAACATATGACGGAGGTAAAGAGGTAGCAGGGGTTCGGTCAACTAGACAGAAACAAGCCAGGAGTGTGCCTGGGTGCTACGTGCAAAGGTCTGGATGAGACCTATGCAAAAATGTGGTACGGGAATTGAGCTATATGACCCACTATACATATAATTGGGATTAGGAGACTTGAGACGATGAGGAATAGTGAGATAGAAGAAATTTTGCTGTTTGGTGTGCACAGGTGCAACCCCACAGGATACTGTAGGTACCTAACTGTAGCTTGGATCAAAACAGCAGGTTATGCGGGAAGGTGTATTGTAGATGTGAGGCCGATGGACCGGGTGGAACGAGAGCGCACTCTTATGGCAGAAAAGACAAATAAATGGAGGCACAGTGGGACAGAAACTCTAGAAGGTGCACCGGTGGATGCTTGGCTAGAATAAGGCAGGAGTTGGGTTATAGCGAGGGGATGTATAAACGCTAGATGGATCTAACTGTGGCGAGAATCAGGAGACATTAGCCGAGTAAGTCATGTAGAATGTTATTGAAGGGAATTGGAGCAGTAAATAACCAATATCATCTATAACTCTAAAGCAAAATGAGTGCTAGCGGCTGCAAGATGGTGTGCCACAGTTGTTTACACAACAGGTCACGGTCTCAGGTAATTAAGTGGTATGTACTAGGGTGGACGAAGTTACGAGTCTAAACAGTGATACAAGCCAAAAAAGAAAACGAGGCAACCTGAATTTCACGTCGGGGTATTGTTAGCTGAGTTGAAGAGGAAACAGGTTGCAGAACAGTTGGCGTTAGATAACCAACATAAGCCGCTCGAGGTGGGGAATGAGACGGAAATGGCGAAACTGCGTTTGGCACTCGCTGAGGAAGAAGAAAACCTAGTCAGCAGAGATGAAGTCAGGGGTGGAGTAGTGGTCAGTGAATATCCTTCTCGCTACCTAAGCGATTGCCACGCGCAGCACGATGCACCACGAACAACAAGATTGATTCCAGTGGCGGAACCTGCAGTGGATTATCGTTTGGACTTACCCAGAGCGGAACAGGAGTCATTTGTGGGCTGCCTGCCAACGTATTGGAGGTTTGTGAAAACAGTTTGAATATTACGTCGAAGGTGGGGTTCAAGACGATGGCCAGTGCCTACTTTATTTGATGCATTACTGCAAGGGACAAGCAAGGGATGCGATTGCCGAATGTGTTATGTTGCCTCCAACACCGGCATACAATAGGGCTAGGTAAATCTTAAAGGATCTGTATGGACAAGATCATGTAGTGGCTCGTTCACTGATTGACGGCTTACTGCAAGGTTTGAGGCCTCTGGTGGAAGATTTGGATGCCCTGACCAAGTTGTCGTTGAAAATGCTCAACTGTGAATTTGCCCTCACACAGATGAGTTGCGTGTCAGCCCTCAACTCACTGAAGACCATGGAACGGATTACTGGAGTACTTGCAAAGCGGTTCCAGGATTTGTGGTCTAGGACCGTTGATGATACCTTGAGAAGAGGAGATGAACTCAGGTTCCAAGGTCTGCGGCACTTGGTTTCCCCTGAGGAACGGATAGCTCGAAGTAGGTTTGGAAAACTGGCTGCCGATAGAAAGGCTCAAGGTCAGTCGCGGTCTTCCAGCTGGAGGAATTGTGCACAAAATTCGCATCCAGAAGCGACACTGTCCACGCCAAAACAGGTTAGTACTTTGTTGGTCGCAGCTAATAGGTGCTCGGTATGTGATGGAACACACGCACTTGAGGAAAGTCAGCGATTCCTGTCTGGTGATATATCGGGTAGTTGTGCGCTGGTTAAATAAATCAAGGCTTGTTTTTTCGCGTCTCAAGCGTGGACATCTGTCTAGCAACTGTCCTGTTTCCAAACCATCTCCAACATCAGGTTGTCAGAAACGGCACCACACTTTGCTTCATGTAGCACAGAAGCAGTGTACCGATCGAGTCACGTAGGATACAACACAAGGGCTTTAGCTGGATAAGCTGGGTATGGAAAACGCAAAAAGGTTTGGACAGTGGACCGATAATTGTGCCGCTACCCTCAGACCAGAATGTCGTGTTAGTTCGGGTGTGCCACCAGTACGAGTAGACTGACCGGGGGCTCTGGGGAGACCTACGCTCTACTGGACAGCGGGTCCGATTTGACCTTAATGCAAAAAGACCTTATGGAGCTGGTGGGCCTGAAGGCATCCCCGACATCACTTTCGATTTCGACCGTAAATGGGACTCCCACTTGGAATTCAGGAATGACGGAGCTACGACTGAACTCATTGTCAGAGAATGTTTTCGTGAATACAGAGAGAGCCTTCTGTGTTGATAGGCTACCAATACAAGCGGTCCTGTACTGCATAGATGCGGATGTTCTATCCTGGCCTCTTCTGCATTGCGACCAAAGGCAGAAACTGAAAGATTCGAGAGTGCGAATCCTAATATTTGCCAACGTCCCAGAAGCAAATTTGGCATGAGAGCTAAGATGCGGTAAAAGAAAACAACCCTATGCCGTGCGGGCGATTTTAGGATGGATTGTTCTTGGTCCGATAAAGCAGGAACCACGCTTTGTGAGGACAGTAAACCACATTGAGGGAGGATTTGATCCCTTGGCAGAACGGATCGATCGGATATACAGCGCCGATCTCTGCGATGGGTGTGCATCGAAAAACTCTCTTGTATTAAAGGATAAACAGAATGTTGATATGGATTCCAGTGCCATAACCTGGTTGACCGGACACTATGAAGTTGCACCTTTACGAAGGAACCTGTAGTGAGAATTCCAAATAATTATATTGTGGCCAAAGTGAGGTTAAACAGCTTGAGGAGAATGTTTGCTCGCGACCCAAAATTCTTTGATAAATACTCCACAATAATAGAGGGTTATGTGAGCAAGGGCCACGCCCAGTTATTGCCCGATACACAGTTAAAAATGGGTTTTGAGCCAAAGTGGTACTTAATACATCACGCAGTTAAAAACCCTAAAAGCCTATCAAGTTGGGGGTGGTGTTTGACTGCGCGGCTGCTTTCCGAGGACGCTCCTTGAATGATTAATTGCTACAGGGGTCGAACACGACAGCAAGCTTAGTTGGAGTGCTGCTTCCTTTTCGAAAGGAATCTGTCGCATTGGCTGTGGATATTTAAGAAATGTTTACGCAGGTTGGAGTGCCGGCGAGAGACAAAGGAACAATGAGGTTTCTTTGGTGGGAAAATGGTAAACTAGGTGGTAATCTTGTTGAATAACAAATGAATGTCCAACCAATTTGCGGCACTTTTCCCCCATTTGGTGCAAATTTGGCGTTACTTCGCACGGCAGATGATTGGGGGGGGGACAGGGTGAAGATTACTTCTCCAGGAACGTGTATGATAACTTCTATATAGACGACTGTCTTGTGTCCTTGCCCACGCCGGAGAATGCAAAGGCCTTTGCTATCCAAATGCGTGAATTACCATCACGAGGCAGATTCCGGATTCATAACTGGGTGTGTAATCGTGGGGAGGTGCTGGATTGTTTACCGAAGTCTGAGCTGGCCCATCCCACTTGGGAAATAGATGACTGCGTGCCAGCACCGGATAGAACTTTGGGATTGGAATGGAAAGCAATAGAAGACACTTTCCAGTTTCATTCACAATGCGCGAAAGACCTCAAACAAGGCGTGGCTTGTTGTCTATAGTATCTTCAGTGCTCGACCCAATGTGGTTGATTTTACCGTTCATTCAGCCAGGCAAGGCGTTATTGCAATCACTGTGTTGCTTGAAGCTTGGTTGGGATGACCCGATCGGAGAAAAACCCCTACGATGCTGGAATGAGTGGTTAAGAAGTATGGAACAACTTTCCGCATTCAAAATTCAGCGTTCTGTTATTAGAGGTGACTCACTGAACGAAGGTGCACAGCTTCATGTATTTTGTGACGCTTCTTAAGTTGGCTATGGAGCGGTGGCGTATTTTACAATGGTTTCAAGAGACATAGCCCCTCTTATGCCCTACTTTGCTCCAAACCAAGGGTAGCTCCTTTGAAGACCGTACCGATCTTTTGATTGGAGTTAGCCGCAGCAAAACTGGCCGTTAGAGTCTCTCGGATTCTTTTAAAAGAAACTGAAATCAAATTTGATAAGATTTACCACTGGACGGACTCTGCTATGGTTTTGCGCTACATGAACAACACCGAAGCGAGATTTAGTACGTGCGTTGCGAACCGTTTGGCTGAACTCTATCAGTGGTCGGAACCCTGGCAGTGGCATGATGTCAGATCGGAGGCTAACCCAGCTTTGCCTTAGTCCATTTACAAATGGACCAATATTGAAGCCTATCTACCTCGCCGTTCTCTACAGTACTCATTTTTGTCATTCTGATTTTTTGTACGAATCCTCATCTGTTTTCCAATCCATATATATATAACCTTCTTTTCTGTCTTCCACTCTATAGCGACAGGATGGGTACCAGCTCGACACTACTTGATATCCTCTCGCTTACGTTGCCCATTTTCCACACCAGGTCCCACCACATATACTTCCAAAACAACCTCCGCGATTCTGAACCGGGAAATCCTGTCTCATTTATCTCACTTAGCGTGGCTCACTAACTGTACTCAACATCCAGTTACGACGTTACCAATTCTGCCCCCACTCTATCTCCAGCTAAGTTTCTTCCATAATCTCATGCAGAACTTAGTCTTTTCTTCTGCTGAATGACTATTCTAGGTGAAATATTAACCTCCCTATTGAATGTTTTAGCTCCCACCTATGCCTTTCATGTTTTAGTCTCACGTTCCATGGCCTCAATTTGTCTTAGGGATCCCCTGCATTCATGAGCCCGCGCTCCACTTTCTTTCTTCTTTCCGTTAACCGGTTACCTTCAGCTGGGCTATACCCAGACTTCGCTTCTCTATCTCCTTTCCCTTTCCAGTGATCCTCAGTGCCGGTCAACCACCTCGGACAATACACTAACCACCTTTCTGGCTGGTGCACCTTGATGATAATGCCGTATGGCCGTCTGTCAATCGCTGTTCCCGTTGGCTCTGTTGTCTAAGTTCCCACAACCTGTCCAGTTGGTCCTGGACTAGATACCCTTATCATGGTTGCCCAGCCCTCTGTACAACCATCAATGAAAGCTCACACCAATTCCAACGGTGCGTGCCGCGGTCAGACCCCCACCCGCTTTAGCAGGAGCACATCGGGCGTGCAGAACGTCTGCAACTATGTGCGAGCGCAATCAGGCTGGTGGATCACACCTCCTGTGTTCACTTCAAAAGTGTTTTCCAGGTTGGGTGTCCAGAGCACGGCCAGCCACCCACTGGCACCGGTTGCGGATAGCATTCTCCAACTCTCCCCACCCTACCGCATTTAGCGCTGTCCGTGGCGGACCTCATGCTCCTACCATTCTTTCTCCACATTTCGTTCATTTATAGTTCTTGTCAGCACTCTTATCACTTCCCTTCCGTATCGTTCTACCTCTGTACGCACACCCATCTATTCTGTTTCTGTTCCTGTGGTGTTTCACAATGACAACCCTCACAGCATGATGTCACTGTCACTTTATCCATTTTACTCTGCCCAGGCCACGAAATATCTCCTTTTCCACGCACTTCGCCCCTGTCGGCTCCTAATCAGTATTCACTTGGTTCCTCCATATAATTATAACTCCTACTGATCGCATACCTCACTAGCCAACATACTTCGACATCCTTTATTGTCTATATTATACCTCCTTCCATTACGCACCGGACAAATCCGTAACCATTGCCAATCACCATACAAGAACTCGCCTTTCCAACCTTTGCTTTCTTTACGACCAAATTTATTACCTTTTTACCACCTCCATATTTTTCACTTCTGAGTCCGTAGTTCTTCCGCGGGTCTTCCTCTTAGGCAGTGGACCAATCAGCAACTTCTGGTCCAAACCATTGGTGCAATGGCCTATAAGCAGGCAACTATTCAGTTCCAATCTCCCGACTCCGACGCACAGCCATTCTTCGTGCACTTTTGTTCCATCACAGGCCTTTCCGTCCGGATTCTTTTCTTCTTCCCGCTCTTCATCCTGTGTCATCTGTAGTGAAAAGATCTGATTCATCATCTCATACCTGGTTTCCTTTGGTCAGCACTCTCGTCTGCTTCGTACACTGCTCGTCACAGGAATCTTCATTGTGCCTTTCAGGCTGCTCTGCTTTTCCGTCTTCCTCTCAGTGCAATGTCATCGTAATGCCATCATTCTCACCTACAGTTTCAAACCATGCGACTTTCCATTACCTGATCTTTCCGATCCTCAGCTTTTTTTTATTTCTTCTCCATGTTATTCGCTGTTACAACTGATGCGTCTTCTCACCACAGTTCTTCTAACCCCAAAGTTATCCTTCCCCAGTGATCTTTCGCACTTCTCTGACCACCCCGTACCTCCATTCGCCCTGCGTTCTCTAGACATTTTCGCCGCCATCTTCTTCTTGCATAATGTACGTCCATTTATTACCACCTCACCCGTGTTCGACCGTCATCACATGCCACACTTGCAACACTCAGACTACTAGATTCACTCTTACCTATCTTCGTCGATCCTTTCTTTCATATTCCCTCGTTTATCAACTTCTGCTTACAGCCATCACTTCTGGGCTCCCAAAGTTAGTTCTCTTTTGCTATTGATCCCCCAAGTTCACCCGTCATAAACAAATTCATCTGGGCTTATCCAAGGTAATTCTGCACCATTTGACCCAACCTCACCTGTCTCGTTTAACCACTGCTACCTCCGGGCCCCGTGTCCTCACTACTATTTGCTCCTGCCCTGATATATATATATATATACCAATATATATTTATATTTGTACCCACATATTTTCTCTGCCTGCTCCAGTTCCTCGCCTTCCAGTTCTTTTGCCACAATGCCATCGCTGCTCATGATATGCGTCCATTTTGTCCATAACTGTGCCTCACGCTAACCGTGTGTCGATCCTTCCGCTACACTGATGCCATCTGACTCACCCTTTACGTCTTGCATTCCAGCTCCCTATTTTCAAATTGACCCCGTCCATTTATTGCAATAACGCATAGTTCATGGCTACCTATTCCCCAGCCATACAACTCAATTTTTCGTTCTCTTCTTCGCTTCTTTCCTCCTTTTTTCTTCATCCTTTCTCGTAATGATAGTTTTTCATGCGGATTTTCAGTCCTCCTCCCGTAAGACCCCCAGGCTCTTTTCTGCCTTACTTTGGCTCAGCCAGCTGCTCCATCTGAACTTGACCCGCACATTCACTAGGCCCATATTTCAATCCATTCCCGTGTTCACTTAAACTCCCTACATTCTCCTTCGTGCGCATACATTTATCTCCCTCTCACGTCCCCCCTATTTCTTCCTACCCTCCATTGTGTTACGTATTTCTAAATTTTTCATGAATTTTGTCTGTCAGTTTTGTCGCTTGTAAAATTTTGACCATGCTTAGGGCATGCTTCGGGCGTATCCGAAAAAACTATTATTATCACGGAATGTTTCACACCCTGAAGCTGATTGGAGTAGTTCGTTCGCCCTCCAACACAAATAATTCCATTCAGCAAAACTGGATCGAGTTTTAATAGAGTTCTTTCCATCGGAAGTTTGTTAGCGCGCAGGTTGGTATTCCTGTCTCGCAAACATTTTAACTCTTCAACACAGACCCTAGCTTGTACAATCAGAATAACACTTTTCTACGCTTGAGCAATATTGGGCAACTACATCGGTCCAGTTTTCAGTCCTAGGTCCGTGCGGCCGCCTCTCGGGACTGCAATGTACATTTCAGAAAGGGGTTAAGCACGCTACTGACTTCAGTAAATGAAACCAACTAGAGTACCTAGCTAGAAGTGCGTCCGTCCAAGTATTCTGCAACATTGTGGGAACCGCACTCGAAAGCCGCTTCAGCTCCATATTCGGTGGTGCTGCAGCAACCGTAGGACTGGTGGTCCTAACGTTTCATCGTTCATCAAGCAGTTAAGACCCTCGAACCAGCAGCTAATATCACTCGGTGATGTTGTGCCTTCAATGCCAAGTCTGCAGGGTTAGCCTCCGATCTGACATCATGCCACTGCCAGGGTTCCGACCACTGATAGAGTTCAGCCAAACGGTTCGCAACGCACGTACTAAATCTCGCTTCGGTGTTGTTCATGTAGCGCAAAACCATAGCAGAGTCCGTCCAGTGGTAAATCTTATCAAATTTGATTTCAGTTTCTTTTAAAAGAATCCGAGAGACTCTAACGGCCAGTTTTGCTGCGGCTAACTCCAATCAAAAGATCGGTACGGTCTTCAAAGGAGCTACCCTTGGTTTGGAGCAAAGTAGGGCATAAGAGGGGCTATGTCTCTTGAAACCATTGTAAAATACGCCACCGCTCCATAGCCAACTTAAGAAGCGTCACAAAATACATGAAGCTGTGCACCTTCGTTCAGTGAGTCACCTCTAATAACAGAACGCTGAATTTTGAATGCGGAAAGTTGTTCCATACTTCTTAACCACTCATTCCAGCATCGTAGGGGTTTTTCTCCGATCTGGTCATCCCAACCAAGCCTCTTACCCATTTCGTTTCCGCAGGAGACCCCGGACATTCGACACCATGATCTCAGAACGCCTAGTGTTCTCCGAGTGCCGCATGCCAGCCACTACTGATGGTTCGATGGTGGGTGTGGTTGGCAAAATGCGGACAGCAGCCACTTATTGATATTGATTATAATAATAGAGGTTTATTTCTGAGGCGACCGGAGCATACCAGGTGCGTGATCAAATGTTTGCAAGCCATGGAAAAGAAAGACTAAATTCGTGGAAATGTAAAATTTTGCATGACAAAAGTAGGATAGGAAGGCTCAGGAGGGGGAATAAATGAGGGTAAAGGTATGATAATGGTACGCTCACGAGGGAAAATGCAGGGAGTTTAAATGAACCCAAGACCGGATTCGCTTTGACTCCTGGTGAGTTTGATGGCCGAGGCCAAATGGGAAGGTGGAGGCATCTGAAAGCCGGCTGATATACATGAGAGGGGGCTGGAAATTGGTATGAGAAACTGGGGTAGCGGGAGATGATGGAGAAGAAAGTGAAAAGCACGGCAATGAATTAGATAGCAATGAAGCATTGGTACTCTGCAATAGGTGGTCGGCGGAAGGGGGGGCGAAGAATGCACGAAGCAAAGGGTGGATTAGATGACAAAAATGGTTTAGGAGAATTGGGTATGATAGATCTGAGACACAGATATAGAAGGGATGGAAGAATATCATTAACGTCGGTGGGATGATAGCAACAGAAACGGCCGGTGGGGAGGTGCGGGGTCCAGAGCTAAAGCACATATACGTATATACACATATATACATACATATATGTACGTATATACACGAATATATAAGAGAAGCAGAAGCAATAAAAAAAGAATTCTAGAAGAAAACACCGGTCACTGGAAGGGGCAAGTAAGGGTAGACCGAATTGTTGTAGAATTAATTTAGGAATATCCCGATGAATTTTCCTTATGACAGGTGAACATGGCGGGTCAACAGAGGGAGAGAGAGAAGAAAGAACTTGGAAGCGTAAAAAAGATGGCGATCGTGAGAAGCAGTTCATGAAAAGGTGAAGTTGAAGGAAAGTATCGAAGATAACGGGTAAGAATGGATCCAATAATCTGCTTGATATAGGTGAGGAATGTGGGGACGGTCAAGAATGAGAGAAACTTTAATAGATGGATGTATTTGGCCGGAAGATGATGGAGATAGAAGTGGCTGGGCAGCGCAGGGTAAATAAAGATACAAAGTGGGGAAAGGCACCTGTGAGGTGAGACTGTCTGTGGCGCTTAGATGCAGCAGCTGTGACTACGAACAGTGCGGAGGGAGACAAGCAAATGAGTACCAGAGGAATCGGGTAATGGCAGATCAAACGGACCAACACTGTGGGTGATGTCCATGAAGTAGCAATGATTTCACATGAGGTAAAACGTGAAAAAACAGAACAGCCCGAAAGGCACAAAGGAAATGCCTGTGACAGTCAATATACGAAACAACAGATGGGAGTACGTACAGGATAGGCAGGCGAGTTATAACCAGTCAGATCGTTTTACTATAGGAGAAACACGAAAAAGGCCGACGAAAAGGAAGCCCGGGACAGGTAAACCGGCAAATGAACACTAGGCACGAGAAATCAATAAGCATCGGAGCTGGGGAAAAGGAACAGGAGAGCTGCTGGCCAGCGGGGAATTGTAAAAGTGGATGAAGCTGGCGGATGCTAATCGGGGTACTGCTGTGAAGGAAAGATCCACAGAGGAATCGCGGAGCCGGACGAGGAAAATATAGTTTTGGTGAATGAATAATAAATGTGGTTGTAAGAGATGCAAAATTGGAAAAGGCCAGTTCTAATGTGGGAATTGGTCATGGGTGGGGGTGGGACTGGTGCTTAATGGCATAAGCACGAGAAGGGAGAATGAGAGGATTTGACAGAAAGGTAGGCAGTGAGGCATAAGAATGCAGTCAATGAGCTTGATGAGAAAAAGGTGTTACCAAGCGAATAGAAGCTACGACCCGGCAACGATGACGTTGGTGGAAAGAGGAATACTGGCGGTCGTCGGCAGAGTAAGGTGGGCAGGATGCTAGTGACGTGCAACGAGATGTGACACAACGAGAGTCGATAGGAGCAAGGGTAAAATGGTTAGGCTGGCATGACGTGGAAGAACGACAAAAATGTAAGTGATAAGAGTAATGACGAGAGTGGTGGATGGGCATACCGTGCACGGTACAACTACGGATTGAGCACGCAAAGTACATGTGTGGAAATCCTCCCCAGCCGTTGTCACATACTTGCATTGTTCAGACCATGCTCCTTATCTTATTGACCCTCGAACAAGTACAGCACGCATCAACCACTACACTGGAACATTTGTTTATGTTTTGCCCACGTGCCGTGGCATATTTTAGATTTGAACCCGGACTGCCGTGACGGTGGTACCTGACAGTGACCTCTGCTGAATCCCGGTGACCTTACGGATGAGGCTTGTACATAATTTTTATGCGTATTATTTGGTAATTCAGTACCGTAGAATCAACGAGCCAATCTTGTTCTGACTTTGGGATTCGTTAACTGGGCTACGCGTTACTCACGATCGGAATAATTGTTACAGATCATACCATCTGCAACTGGCAGCTTTAAAGCCTGCGATCGGCAACCGTTGCCAGTAAGTGGGGCTGGCCTGGCGCTGGACACCCAACCAGAAAATCACTTCAAAGCAAACACAGGTGTGAACCACCAGCCGAATTGCGCTTGCACATCGTCGAAGACGGCCTGCACACCCGATTTGCGCAGGCCAAAGTGGTGGATCTGACCGCGCCCAGCACCTTTGGGATTGTCACTAGTATTGATCGATGGATATGCTTGGGGGGCCCAGTTCGACTTTGAAAGTTTAAGATCCGCTGTCAGATGGCTAGGTTGCGAGAAGTCTCAGAAGGCGGAGCCAGAGGTTAGTAAACGACCACACATCAGCGTTATCCCGGCGCGTGTACCAAAGCTGAGGGTGAAAAACGCACAAGAATAGCACCGGAAAAAGAAAAACGGGTAAAAGAGGCAGCCAGTTTGTACCCCTGCTTTGGACTAACTGTTATTTGGGGGCTTGTAGAAACCAATGAAGCACGAATCATAAGGGCGACTTAGACTACGGGAGAAGAGGGGAGCAAGGTGTATGAAACTAATGGCATTTCAATTCTATCTGCTAGATACTAGAATGGTCACAGCTAGTCAAGCTTTGAGGATTCAGCCAAGTAGATGAAACTGTCTGTCGTTGTTTTTGTCTTCAATTGGATGGAGCGGGGTCTGCGAAAGAGTTGGTCTTAGGAGCCGAGGCCCTCTCGTATCCTATTGCGTCAGCTATACACATATTAGACAACTGAAGTGCACGGGTGACTCTGAGGTATGAAGTGAGTGATGATAGAATTTGGGACTTCGTTTGTGAAGCTGGAAGGGTGATGGGCAACTTAATCCAGAACTTGAAGTAGGCAAAAAAGAAAAAACTATGACCCTATGGCCGATCCAGCCATACTAAAACGGACAGTAAAAGGCCTGTGCCGAAGTGAGTAAGGGGTTTATCAGGAGAAGCTTACTGGGTTAGAGGAATAGGATCGGTTATGGAGCACTTTATACGAGAAGACCAAGTTTAGTCTTAAGCGACTGGGCCAGAGTGGGTCAGGATTCAGATATTTGTTTCGTTCTGTGTAGTTTAAAGACGTGGACCCACCGAGTAGTTGTTTGGTAAGAAGCCTTTGTACGCTTTCTAGCGTAACCCTCTCAAATTCCGTCATGTTAGAAAATATTATTGGGCAATACTCAAGCAATGGCCTGATAAGGGATTCGTAGATGCTGAGGATGCTGCC
The DNA here is from genome assembly GCA_948099385.1 of Fasciola hepatica. Lineage (NCBI taxonomy): Eukaryota > Metazoa > Platyhelminthes > Trematoda > Plagiorchiida > Fasciolidae > Fasciola > Fasciola hepatica. Next base: position 806,069 of record CANUEZ040000077.1, read on the forward strand.
TCGGAGGTGAAGGAAGCGGAAGAGAAGGGCCACACCTCCTCTAGCATTGGCCGCTTGGATGGCTGCGTGCTAAGAGGAACTGAGGGAACAAGAATGGTTGAGGCCTTAATCGCAGGTGGTAGGTCGGCTGGCTACTGGGAATCGACCAGGAGTTAGAGATCCAGGGGGAAATCGAAATTTGTAGGTTAAGACCTAGCACTTATCAGCGGAAAGATTCGTCATCCAGGAGTGACACCAGCGGTCAAACGCAGAGGTCCGTGGAAATGTTGCTAAGAGTAGGGGTAGCATCTTTAGAATGGAAAGAGTAGATTATTTTGATATCATCTGCAAACAAGAATGATGTGCCATGGTGTACTAGATCCAGTGAGTGTTTGTTGTACACTAGAAATAGGAGAGCACCCAGTACACTGCACTGTATAGCGCGACTTGCAACAGGTTTCGGGATAAAAGTATGCCCATTGATGGGAACCACTTGAAAACGATCGGTGAGATAAGATTGCAGCCAAGAAAGCAATGAGCCGGCAATGCCAAATGAAAGCAGTTTAGTGATGGGATGGAGGTGTGAAACACGGTCGAGAGCCCTCGACAGATCTAGGTAGAAAGTTACTAATGCTTGTCCGCTGTCAACGGAATTGGTGAATGGGTTGGGAAAGTTGAACTGACATGTCCTGCATGATCGCGATTTGCGAAAACCGTGCTGCTTATCGCTAAGAGAGTTTGAAGCGAGAATCTGGGTGGTAATGCCATCTTCGACAATCGTTTCCATTATTCTGCAAATGATAGGGGTACGGTTGATGGGACGGTAATTGACGAGTTCTTGAATAGGGCCCTTTTGTGTCGTGGAATGATAAGTGAAGACTTCAAGTCCGATGGTATCACACTGAATTTGAGGGGCAAAACAAATAGGTCTAGCAATAGAGGGGGAAATTCCGATCCAAAGTTATTGGTTGCAGCCGAGGTTAACTCATCTGGTCCAGGATGCGCAGGTGCTGCATAGCCTGAAATGAGCCTAGAAATAATGTTTACTTCAAATGTGAGGGTGGATAGAAAGGAGCTGGTAACAGCAAGAGATTTCGGGGGCTTTATGTCCGAGGCGAGGGTCATGGAACTGGCAGAGTAAAGGTGGAGGGCCACAACCATATCAGAGGGGGAGATGGTCAAATGTTTACTCGGTAGCACATCGTATTGGATAGTAGCGTCTGTCGCCGAATTCGTAGATTTGTGTAGGAGTGAGAGTTTCAACGCTTTATTCGGATGTCTTAGCACTTTGATCCCTTCACTATGGAGCTGGCCTTTCTTTAGATCACGGACAATATCAGTCAGACGTTTGTCTCATGAGAAGGGAGAAGTCGTGGTTTCCGAGGTAAGGTCTCCGCGTTTTAAGGTGTCTTTGATGGAGGGAAGCAAGTTCGAATTTCGTAGGGTAGGAGTTTTAAGCAATTGGACTAAGATTCAAGAGGTGGTTTCCCATGTTAAGGTGAAAGTGATCAGCCAACTGTTGGGGGTCAGCAGCTAGAAAAAAACTGCTTCAATCTTGGTTACGGATGAAATCGGGCAGAGGGTTCCAACTGAAACGGAGAGGATTGCTGATTGGGATCAGATAGTCTGATGGATTAGGATAGAACGAAAGATTACCGGCCACTATCTTATGGCCACCACCCGAAAATTTGTGCAGAACGGAAACTGGAAAGTTGGAAAAGCTGTGAGTGAACATAAGATCTAGGATGTTGGTGTTTTTAGTGGGGGTTTTAACGTGTTTCACCGAACCCCAACTTGAGTAAGGGAGACAAAGTCTATTAAGTTGGGAGGTGCTGTAAGTTTTGTCCAGGATATTTTAGGCCGGTTAAAATCGCCGGCTATGAGTTTTGCTGCCTAAGGTAGTAGTAGAAGGTAGTCAAAGGCCTCATTTCAAGGGACTAAGTCTGTAGTAGTAGAAGGCGGGCAACAGGTACAACCAATATGAATGGCTATAGTTGAGGACCGCTCTGTGATTCATGGGGGCCCGGAATTAAGTCAAGTGCGGCACGTGTAATGGAGGTTACTGAAAGGGCGTGCTGTACGCACACCAGGCACCCACTTCCGCGTCTGCCAATCCCTTTTACTCTAGAACCCTTGTACCTCTCAAGCAGAATTTCGCTTGTGGGAGTGTATTCCGTGATCCAGGTTCCAGTGATAGGGATGGTACTATGACTTGATGTTATGACATAATGTTTTAAATGGTGAAGCTTGCGTAGGATGGACCGGGAGTTAAATAGGATCGAGGACGAGCCATCCATGTGGATTCGAGTATCTGGGCTAGGTAACGAAGAGCACTTATTAGCCGGAGAATGCGCACTTGGGGGGAAGGCGTGGGTGGTAGCTATCTCCGAAGAAAAAAGTGAACTCTGGACACCTCCGCGGTGGCTTCACGCGGTTCAGCCTCGGACGACCCGGAAATAGCTAATTTCGGGATACTACGAGGTGAGCCAGGAGACCTTTGACCAAGTAGCCTTGCTGCTATACTTGATTTGTTGGGGTCGTTCGATGCTCGAGTGTGATGACAGAATATGGGGCTGTGGAATAAATTGGCTTTCCCACGTGACTTCCTTGGTAGTGGTTGGGGTTGTGTGGCAACAGCAGGCCTCAGGAGGTATGAACTAGGAGAGTGTGGGGTAGCATCGACGCTTGTCGAGGAGACTTGCTCGGGTGGGGGGGATAGAAATCTGAGGTTGGTAGAAGGAGTGTACGAAGATTATTTTGGAAGAAGGTTATGGAAATACGCAGTTTTGAGTAGTTGGCCTGCGGAGTTCGGCGTTCTATCAAAGGTGTAGATAACTGGCAAGGTGCTGGTGTTGGAGAGTGACTCATTAGGGCTGGAGGAAAGGACAATTTGCGGGATTCTGTACCACAGGGTGGTGGGAGTTTACACGGAGGGGTTTGTGGATGTATTCTGCCGGTAAAAAGACTGTAGGGGGATGGGCAACGGCGGAGCACAACGAAAATTTCGTTATGGTTATGGAACTAACGGGATGAACGGTGGGGGCACGGAAGGGTTAGGAAATGATGAGTTAGGCGGATGCGGCTTTAAATAATAGCTGTGAGATGGGTTGTGGGTATCGACGGTATAAAAGCGTGTACAGCTGGGACTTCGCTGGGAGAAAGTACTGTTTGAGAAACCGTCTGTTTAAGGAAAAGAAATTGTAGGTCCTGGCACTAGTGACATCCTACTAGGGTATCTGTTCACCTCTAATTTATGCGTGACCATCGGATTGTGGCCTGGCGTAATAAGGCTGTCGCTGCGTAGTGAACTCAAAGATGAGACATTCAGTAGGGATGGAGGGCGGGTTGCAGATTTTTGGATCTGTGACCATAGCTTTCCGTTGGAATCGACACTCTACATTGGGGCTGAGTACAAATAGTTAAAAAGCCCTCGGCCCGTGGGTGGTAAGTCAGATAGCAGCAATGAGATTTTATCCTTAGCGAAACTACTTCTTGGCAGTTGGTTTGCAGGATTATGCCCTGAGAGATGACGGGTCTGATTCGTACCAGAAGGAGCTGGTGGCGGTATGTTGCGGTCCAGCTGGTGGGTTTTAGTGGCAGCTAGAACGTGAGGACAATAATGATTATACCTCGGCTCATGTGTCGCCTTGGGAGAGTGAGGCAATGCTGTTAGGTTAGGGAAACTACGCGATTTAAGTAGCTGTTCTGATGCACTGGGGCAAGCTGTCTGACAAGACTCGGTAGATTCTAGCCCCAGGAACCTATGACAATATTGGTGAGCCTGGGGCGCTTGGAGGCTGATGGATTTGGAGAAGCTCCAGGCTTTGCATCAAGGCTTACTTCTGACAGTTGCTGGCTGGCAGACTTTACCTGCATAGGGTGGGTTGGGGAGTGCTGGGGGTAGATGTCTCGTTGGCTGATTCCTGCCCCGAATGTATGAGAGAGTTCAACTTTTTCAGCACTTCTCATTGTGGCGGCTTTCTGTCTTACGCTTTTCAAATGATTTGTACGGTTAGTTAACAGTAATACCGCTTTTTTAAATGAACTTACTGGCTTTCAGTGAATCCGAAAATTCAAAAAACAGAGGGCATTGGTGTCGCTGTGTCTGTTCTCGTGGTCTGCTGCTATGGCTCATCACCCGTTCCATGTTAGCCGCCTTTAGCAAGGTACTGCTGACTGTGTTGAAAAGAGCCCTAGCAGGATAGTTAAATAAAATGGCACGATAATAATTTCGCACTCGTTTAGAAACCTCTAGAGGTATAGTGTCAATAAAGTTACAAGTTGCAACCAAGTTACAATCCGTGATTACCACGGATGGTTTGAAAGTTGAACCAGTGGAGTCAAAGTTCTGGTTGCTCAGTCGAAGGCTTTAATTCGCAATTCGAGTGAGTCACCGTATGGTTAAAGACGGACATTCGTGCTAAGTGCGCCGTCATGGATGTTCATTATTGAGACGGAGCGTGGCTTAGTGTCTGGGAGAGTTAGGGCTACGAGTGGCAAAATCTTGCAGGCCGGTCTGCTTCTTTTGAAGTTGCGCATTGTGAGTGAAGGCTTCCGATGATCGACCAGTTTTGTTGGTTATATGGTGATTGCAAAAAGCCTAGGTAATGAACAAAGACGACATTCTATAGGAAGTCACCTAGGGTGATTACAAACAGGGTTGACTATGTGCTTCCACTTTATTGACTAAGGCCCATTGGTGCTCTAGCCAAGGAGGAGACGATAACTAAAAGAAGCGATTTAGCCAACCGTGGCTAAGTATTTTATAATCTGTCTCGCTGAGGGTGATTTGTAGTAGATATAGATCTAGATTTCTCAGCAGAGGGCTTTGTCGCGGTAGTAAATTACGAAAGCAAAACGGAGTGTCGCAGTTACTGCCATGGACAATTTGACGCTTGTGTGAATAACTGTTACTACTAGGTGCGACGTATAATCGAGTCTAAATGATGGAAAAAGGAAAAAGACAAGACGGCCTGATATGTACATCAAGTTGGCCATGACACACAAACGCTCAAACGCACTCGATCGGCAGTTTCCTCCGTCGGTCCCAAAAATCCTTCATGTGCAAGTTTGTCTCACCACTTGCACGGCGCTCCCATAGCTCACTACCTAAAACCTTCACTTTCTCCCTCGCCTCAGGGTCTAAGCCTCGAAGCGGTCGCAAATTTTCACCTTTTATTCAGCGTGATCGTTGGAATACCACACGGGCCTCCTCGTCCGAACCAAGGACTACCTCCAGTGACTTGGGTTGGTCGTCTTCCTTTTCGTTTCCCGGCCTAGTTGCGGCCTGCACTTATTTTGCTTCTTCTTCCTCGTCGTGAGTAAACGGCTTTCCAAGCATTCCACGCAGCAGTGCCGAATAATGGTTGAGAGTTTCTTGTGGGGCTACTACCTCAGCCTCTGGAAGACTCAATGCAAAGAAGCTTTGTGTCCTCAGTGGTGGAGCACTTTGCTGTCGACTAGATGTCAGGTTTGTCCATGAGTTATGCGACTGTTACTAGTTTGTGCTGATTGCACGCTATCACTTGCGGGAGCATCCCTAAAGTTCATCACAGGAGGCTGACCAGTCACATTTGTCACCGCTTCCGGAACTGCAACTGTACTAGACGTCTTCTTCCTTTGATGGATCTTTAGAGGTTTGTTAGCCTCTTGGCTCGCAGGGGCAGGCCCAAGTTCTGCATACATTGCGGTCTTAGATGGGCTCTGGTCCGGGAGCATGGAAGCTTCATTAGGTGGAGATATATCTTGGAATGTGGCAAAGATTGTGTCTGTGGACGCAGCACAGAGTATATCCGGAGGTTTGGTACATTTCACCAGTAGACGCGGCATCAAATGTGTCCTGGGACGACGTACAAACTGAGGCTTTTGGCGAAGCACGCTTGGTGCACGACACTTGTAGGAATGGTGAAGATCATTTCTTCGAAGCACCGTATAATTCCGCACTCACTTTGGTGAACTTCAGGTGCAACCAACCCAAACAACGGTCACATTGCAGAGCTTTACCACTACTGTTCACCAGCTTGGAACAAACCAAGCAGGTATTTTTCACACCGGCCGCTTTTATAGGAGCCATACTGAAGAAAATACACTGAAGACACAAATACCACAAATTAACTCTGCATGCAGAGTAGGTAAAAATGCCCTGGTGTAGCGCAGTGGACCCACCCGTCCCGGTTTCGAATTCCCGATCCAGTTCAGTTGGCAAAGGACGAAAACGGCCGAAACCAATCGTGAGTCAAGATCAAAGTGTTGTCGGAGAGTTTCCTTGGCTCCCAAAACTGAGAGTTGAATGTTTCGTCATGCTCTAATATACAGTTCAGTTTGTATTTCAGTTCACTTCAGTTAGCCCAAAACGTTGCATGGCTGGGATCAATTGTGTGTCCAAATATTATACTGTCGTCTTGTTTCCGTAGCTCCCGACACGGTGTGATTTTCTGTTTTCGAAAGGCGGGAGTTTCGTGCATCAACGGCTCTGGTGGAGAAAAGTGGAAACAATGAGTAAGTTGTATCTGACCCCAAAAACTGCCTGACGTAATTGGTGGTACGCTACCACCCAACACTGGTCTTCTGTCCTCTCAGAAGCCTTAACTGTTGTGGTATTTACGAATTCCTCCACAAGATTATTCCAGCGGGGTACCACTTTATCCGAGAAGCAGGTAGCCCCAAACTAGGGTTATGGGTGCTTTCTTTGTAATCTGGGGCTATGCCCCCTGTTATCTCTCTCTGGGATCGGAGAGAAAAGATATTCTCAATCTATACCCAACGGTCCCTTCAGTAGCTTAAAGGTTTTTGTCTAATCCATGGTAACGCGCCTCTTCTTCGCCGGGGACAGATCTAGAGCACGGAGACGCTCTGTACGGCTGAACCCTCCTCGCCCAGTCACCGTACCAGTGACTAGCCCTTGCACCTTCTCCAGACAGTCTATATCCTTCGGGTAGTAAGGTTACCAGGCTTGCAGGCAGTACTCCGTGTGCGGCCTAACTACGGCTTGGTATATTGGAATAAAAATCTCCTGTAGTCTACGTGACGTGGCGAATCTAACTCGGAGTTCTTTTCTGGCCTCTTTGGCTGCCTCGGCGCACTGCTCTGGCGGCTTGGAGCTGTTAACCAGTATAATGCCCAAGTATTTGACCTCAGAGACCACTTGCAATAGTCCCTCACCCTTCCCACCGGCCACCGTATTTGTGGCTAAGCAATGGCACTTGATGAGGTTCAGTAGGAGGTCCCGTTAGGGTGACCAGTTTTATAAAGCTAACTCGTCCCGTCTTACATATGCTCCAGCTATCTTGAGGTCATTGGAGAACATAAAGGTGAGGTTTGTTAGCTCGTTTTCTAGATCGATCATGAAGATGGGGAAGTGCTGAGGGCCAAACTCTCGGCCCAGTGGCATCCCACCACTTAACCCTTGCGATCTCAAGAGGTGACTATCTGCCTTAACACTAAATGTTCATCCTTTTAAAAAGCTACTTGCCCATTGCCTCGCCTTTTCAAAAATTCCCATAGACTACGGTTTGACATCCATAAATTCGAGGTTCATAGAATCAATGGCCTTGCTGAAGTTCATGTAACAGGCAGCAATTGACTATCCTCCTTCCAGGGGCTTGGTTGCCTCTTTGAGAGAGAGCAGGAAATTCGTCGGACAAGATCGTCTTGCCACGAACCCATGCTGTGCATTTGACATAAGGTTATGTCGGACCAAAAAGCCCACGGATCTGTTTCCTAACTATTCGCCCCAGACACTTACACAGCAATGAAATTAAGCCAACCGCCCGTAATTTTCGGCCTCTTGCCGGGGTACGGTCTTGTGCGCATTTACCACCGTTGTCCTCCTCCAGTCCGCCGGCACGTTTCCCCCTCTAAGAGGAGTTTTACACAGCTGTGCCACGGGAACCTTCAAGACCTCGTCCGAAGACTGAGCAATGGCTGGGCGAATCTCATCTGGCCCTGAGGCTTTGTATCTATTCAGGGTTTGCATCTTCGTGTAACCCTCGCCTTATTCTGCACTAAGTTGTCTTGCGACCAACTCGGCCCGGCGGGTCTCCATGGCCCTTCCCCTGGTACTTCCACCTTCGCCGGCTGCACCGTAAAGATTATTCAGGAATGACCTTCAGAAATGGGCTGGCTGGCTGCAATTTCTCAAAGCTAACCAGACGAGATGCACTGGGAGTTCATTCTTTTCCGCTTATTTGAGCCACGAGAACTTCGGCATCCTGTTCACCTGCACCGCAGGCTACCTGGAGGATCTCACATACCCCTGAGCTATCGTGTGCTGAACTGTTCACACTGACCATCCCCAATTACTTAACATGAACGACCGGCAGCTCCAGGTCGGGTGTGCTCGCTTTCAAAGAAACTGAAAGATCAGATGTGGAAAATCCTCCAAAGACACAACTATTTCGTATTTCCTTGATATCACAAGCTCACATACACTATTTGCTTGTTTTTCACACACTTTATGTTCTTATGAATCAAACCCTGTCCATTCACGTCCAACGCGCTACCCCGTCATAACCTATCTTGGACTTGCATGAAGCACGCGCTTGTCTCCCGTACGCCGTAAACTCGGTTCTCGTTTTCTGAGTCTGCATGATCGCATAATCGATGCCTGTATATTGTTTATGTTATTGTCCACTTAATCCCGTATCGCAGGTTTTACTGGTCAATCGTGTTTTGGGTTTTGGGATTTGTACAAGTTCGGCCACGAACTTCCCAAAAGCGTTTTACGATACTCAATTTGATCGACCTGGAACGAGAAGACAGGCAATGTGCCCAGACAAGAATCGAAGCAATCGGAATCCGGACGGAAAGTGATGCGGCAAGTTGCTGGGTGAAGGGGGGTGGGCACATTTGATTCCACAGGTAGTGTTAGTTCACTTATCCCTGTCAGTGCCAGTCCATGCATTACCAGGGGGAGTGTTGGTTGTAAGAATGTTGATGTATTTCAGTTGAGGATATTAGACCTAGAACAGCAGTTGTTATACGCCGGGCAGCAGGCCCAGGAGGCAGAGGAGAAGTGTAGACGGAGCGAGCATGAGCGTGAAACTAGCGATAACGATCCATCCATCAGGCCGGAGCAAGTAGAAATAGGGAACTCTTCGCCGGTCATCAATCATTCAACATGGGTACAACAACCCATCGATTCAACAAGATTAGAGCTGGCGGCATTCGATGGACGACCTAAGCAGCGCTGCAAGTTCATCGGAAAATTCGAAACGTTCGTCGAAAATGAGATAGCCGACCCCGGACAAGGGCTACTCTATCTGACCCATTATTTTCGAGGCCGAGCCAGAGAAGCTATCGACGGATATACCATGCTTGACTCGGAACAAGACTGCGCACGGACAGGGGAGATTTTGAAGGACGTTTGGCCAGCCATTCAAGGCAGCGCACAATCTAGTAGAAGGCGTGACGTCAGAGGCCAAACGAAGAAAGGGCGACTTCTGCGCAATGGCCGACCTGGTAATCAAGATGCAGGACTGCTCGATAGCCCTCGACCATTTAGGACACGGGGCTGATCTTGATGCAATGCACACATTGAAGGGTATAGTCCGCTGCCTATCTTCCGGGCTGCAGGGTCGGTGGGCAGAAGAAGCGGAACGCATAAGCAGGAGCGACCGTGAGGCCGACTTTGGGGACCTACCGGATACTTAGACAAGCAAACCAGGATAGTCAACAGCCGATCTGGTCAACCCATCCGTGATAGCAACCGGGCAAATAAACCTAACGCTAGCCAAACTCAAAACGCAGCACGAGAATACCCAGTACATCAGCCTTGGACAATTTCGCATGCCATTTCACGCGAGGCTGTAGCCTACCCAAGCTGGAAGGCTTGCGACGCCAAACACGGATTATCAGACCGTCTGAAATTCCTCAGAGCCGCAGCAGGTGGACGTTGAGGAATGGCGAAGACGGCGGGAGCGTGTTTTATCTGCCTTGACACCACACACCGAGCGGCAGCCTGCCGCACAAGAACCACATTTGGTCACAAAGGTTGTCCGGGCAGACGCTACTGATTACCACACCAGGTGAAAGAAACTACTCCAGATGTGAACAAAATGCCCTGCGCGATTTGATCAGCGTCACGGTCTACCAGTGAACTGGTACAGCTGGGAGCAGTATCTGCAGGAGTGATGACCCCGAATGGGGTGGCCAAAGCGTTGGCTTCCGTCGACAGCGGATCAGACACCACCCTGGTGAGGGAGCGGTTTGCCGATAAACGCCGGCTTGCTAAAAGCACGCCGTCGCTAGCGGTGAGCACGGTGGGCGGAGAGCAAGTAATAATTACAGGTCCGTCGGGATTGCAGTTAATCTCTCCAGATACCACCGAAAATATCGAATCAACGGAGGCTTTAATATGAGCCGATCTCTCCGTGCGAGCACCGAGGTCGGTGAGTGCAGTTTTGCTCGGGTGGCCCCACTTGCAAGATGTAACCGTCGAAGACTGGGAGGACGACGAAGTAGACCTTCTCATCGAATGAGAGTGCAACAAGAAACCGCAGGCCCTTGAAACCAGTTTGAGGCTCCCTCCCTTGGCTCATACTAGCCGACCACTTGGCTGAAAGCAGAATTTACGCCCTCCAAAGACTACTGCGCTTTGAAGGACTTTTCGGCAAGGATGAGGATCTCTGGAAATGGTGCGCAGAAGCAATGATGTGAAACGAGACGCTTTGGCTACCTTAAAATGGTGCCTGCAACAACCGGCGGTCGAACAGGGAAATAAAACCTGCCTCATCATCTGGTTCTTCATCTCAAGAAACCCGAAAAGCTGCGGATGGTCTTCGAGTGTGCGGCCAAGTTCCGAGGCAAGTCGGTGAATGATCGTCCGCTGCAGAGGCCCGACTGAACCACGCGGTTGATTGAAATCCTATGCCGTTTTAGGGTGGACAGATTGGCTTTGTCAGCCGACATCAGAGAAACGTTTTTCTAGGTGAAAATACCGATAGAAGAACAAGATGCTTCGTGATTCCTATGGTGGAACGAGAACGATCTGAACAAATCGGTAATAAACTATAAAATGACAGCTCAGCCCTTCGGAAGGGTATCATCACCATTTTGTGTGAGCTGCGCCGTCCGAGAAACCGCGAACGGACATGGAACTCTGGTTCACCGGCCCGTAATAGACAGCATCGGCAGAAACTACTACGTCCGCGACTACCTAGGGTCTTTCGGTGATTCAGGCTCGGCCACAGCGTAACTCAGGTGCCTAACAGGATTGCTAGAGGATGGTGGTTTCCATCTCATGAAATGGACTTCGAACGTGTTGGAAGCGCTCGAAGTCATTCTGCGCCACAAGACGGCATAAAGAGTTCGAGATCTGGACGGGTATCCACTCCCCACCAAACGCAGGCTAGGAGAACAACGGAATGCGGGAGCGGACGAGTTCGTTTTCGAGCTAAACGTTCCAGACCAACCAGTAACTCGTCGTGGCTTACTGTAAGCCGTCTCTGGACTGCGCAATCCGCCCGGTTTTGTCTCTCCCTGGTTGTCACCCGGAGAGACCCTGCAGCGGCGGCTCTACCGTAAGAAAGTCGACTGAAACCAGCCAACAGACTGAGAAGATTGGCTGGAATGGGAAGAAATTCTGGTCACTTTGAAGAAACTAGGAGGCATACGGGTTCCACGGTGATAGCCTGAAATCGGTCTCGATCCCCCGCCTCCAGCACAGTGCAGGCGCCTCGGCAGTGAGGGCGGGATAAGCGGCAGAGAGGTTTTTCGACTTCCGTAGTTGGTCAGCTAATTTTTGGATGGACTCGGTAATAGTACTGTGCTAAGTCGACAGCGCCAGGAGTCGTCACGGTACTTTCGGTGCTAACCGGATCACGATTATCCACGACGAAACTGCCATGAACCAGTGGAAGCATGTCGAATCTGTCGACAACCCAGCCGATCTGTGCTCCCGAGGCGCGACCAAGTTCCGGCAATTAAACACGTGGACAAGGGGGGGGGCGAAGTTCCTGCACATGCATCAACATGATTGGCCCGTTTACGAACTAGAGCGACCTCTGGAATTGGAAGTGGAAATCAAAGGCCTGGTGATAACTGTGGTGGCCGCCAGATCGACATCCACCTTGTCACGGTTAGCCTGATTTTCTTCCTGGATAAAGACGCTTTGGCCACTAGTATGTTTGATCAGGTTTACGAAGCGTTTGTTGGCCATGAAAGGATCCCCTCACTCAGCCGCGTGCGACTGGGTCCAATAAACCATGATAAACTACGAGCCGTAGAGTACGATCTATTAAAGATGATATAACGTGGGGTTTTCCCCCGGGAACTTGAGAGTGCCGGAAAATCGGGACCAATCGACAAAAAAACATCACTTCCGAAAAACAACTTCAAGCGTCTAAATCCAAAACTCGTTAATAGACTACTACGGGTAGGTAGTAGACTGACCAACTCCCGCCGTTCAGTGACACCGAACTGGAATACTTTTAGCCTTTGGAGATCAAGTGTGTGAATAACAGGGGTACACGTGACAGTCCGGCATTCACCAAACAGGGTGAGGCCACGGTATCTAGAACAAGCTTTTGAGTAATACGTAGCCGAATTTGCGCAAATCCCAAAACCAAAACGCGATTGATCGGCAAAATCTACGATACTGGATTACTAAATGAACAATAATATAAAACATACAGGCATCGATTATGCGATCACGCAGACTCAGAAAACGAGAACCGAGTTTCCGATGAACTTGCAGCGCTGCTTAGGTCGTCCATCGAATGCCGCCAGTTCTAATCTTGTTGAATCGATGGGTTGTTGTACCCATGTTGAATGATTGATGACCGGCGAAGAGTTCCCTATTTCTACTTGCTCCGGCCTGATGGATGGATCGTTATCGCTAGTTTCACGCTCATGCTCGCTCCGTCTACACTTCTCCTCTGCCTCCTGGGCCTGCTGCCCGGCGTATAACAACTGCTGTTCTAGGTCTAATATCATCAACTGAAATACATCAACATTCTTACAACCAACACTCCCCCTGGTAATGCATGGACCGGCACTGACAGGGATAAATGAACTAACACTACCTGTGGAATCAAATGTGCCCACCCCCCTTCACCCAGCAACTTGCCGCATCACTTTCCGTCCGGATTCCGATTGCTTCGATTCTTGTCTGGGCACATTGCCTGTCTTCTCGTTCCAGGTCGATCAAATTGAGTATCGTAAAACGCTTTTGGGAAGTTCGTGGCCGAACTTGTACAAATCCCAAAACCCAAAACACGATTGACCAGTAAAACCTGCGATACGGGATTAAGTGGACAATAACATAAACAATATACAGGCATCGATTATGCGATCATGCAGACTCAGAAAACGAGAACCGAGTTTACGGCGTACGGGAGACAAGCGCGTGCTTCATGCAAGTCCAAGATAGGTTATGACGGGTAGCGCGTTGGACGTGAATGGACAGGGTTTGATTCATAAGAACATAAAGTGTGTGAAAAACAAGCAAATAGTGTATGTGAGCTTGTGATATCAAGGAAATACGAAATAGTTGTGTCCTTGGAGGATTTTCCACAACCGATCTTTACTTACCCACCAAAATCCTTCCGAATCCTGGCGGAGTCAAAGGTTTGGGATAAGGGTACTGATTCTCCTTGCCCGCCTGGGCCCTGCTGTTACTGCGCCTAAACACCATGGCTGACGTCTCTACTCTACTTCCATTCTCACGCTCGAAATTGGTCCGGAGGCCAGGCCGACGAGGTGTTCCTCTGCATCGTCTGTGAGAACTGTTGCTCGGCGGCGGGCATAGAGAGGGACGCTTAAATTCCGAATCCATGTTTTCCTTTCGAGAGAGGCGTCGGTAATGGATGCGCATATGTGCGTGTGCGTGTGGGTACCGCGAATGGAGTTGTATGTGAGTATATGAGTAAGTCACAGCTACTACCACATACAGGAATCTTCTTCCATAATGGTAACGGGAATGGATGAAAGGTGGGCTCCATGGTATCTCTTGTTTATGGAGCAGATATCTAAGGCAACATTCAAGGCTCGTAAAACCGTTACTTTGGTGGCACGCAATGGTTGGGATTTCTGGGCATTTGAACGGTCTAAGGGATTTTGTGGCGCCCGCTGTTCCGTCTTCATCCCCCTGGAGGTCGATACTGCGCACGTCGTGGGTTGGCATTCCTTTCGTGGCACTAACCCTCGCCGTTCTTATCCGTTTGTTGGCGCTGCTGATAACTTCCATGACAATGCCCAAAGGCCAGGTGCTAAAATGAGAGGGCTCGTCGGAGTTCATCACTACATCACCAACCTGGAATGGCCCATCTTTGGTTAGCCATTTCTGTCGAGTTTGCGGAGCCGGTAGGCATTCTCGCAGCCATCGCTTCTAAAAATCCCCACCAGGTAATTTGCTTGACTCCATTCATGTAGGTATGTGCCACGGAGGTTCGTTGGCCCTTGGAAACCCAAGCTCGACCTTAACGTCCGTAGGCCGTTCAGGGTGAGCGCCGGATGGGTGGGGTCGCTGACGCATATTGGGACTGGAGGGTGGTTGTTCAGGATCCTTTCGACCTCAGTCATCACGGTGCTCGGCGTCCCATCCTCGGTTGGTTGTTGTTTGCTTATCGACGGCGATATTTGTCTAGAGAACCTGATCAGGCGTTCCCACACACCATCGCGATGGCTGGCCTGCGGAGAATGAAGTGCCGTGAGACATTGTAAGCCAAGTTTTGGTTCTGCAGTTCATCTCGATTTATGTTTTGATGCCAGCGCCGCAGTTCCCGTTGGGCGCCCACAAAACATGATCCAATGTCGGAGAAAATATCTACTGGTATGCCTCTTCCGTTGATGAAGCGTTACAAGGCGCGGAGGAAAGAGTTGGTTGTCATTGAATGCGCAACATCCAGGTGTACCGCATGAGACTTCATGCACGTCATGGTGCACCCGTAACTCTTTTCTAGCCTTTTCAAATACTTGATCTCCAAAGGCTAAAAGTATTCCAGTTCGGTGTCACTGAACGGCGGGAGTTGGTCAGTCTACTACCTACCCGTAGTAGTCTATTAACGAGTTTTGGATTTAGACGCTTGAAGTTGTTTTTCGGAAGTGATGTTTTTTTGTCGATTGGTCCCGATTTTCCGGCACTCTCAAGTTCCCGGGGGAAAACCCCACGTTATATCATCTTTAATAGATCGTACTCTACGGCTCGTAGTTTATCATGGTTTATTGGACCCAGTCGCACGCGGCTGAGTGAGGGGATCCTTTCATGGCCAACAAACGCTTCGTAAACCTGATCAAACATACTAGTGGCCAAAGCGTCTTTATCCAGGAAGAAAATCAGGCTAACCGTGACAAGGTGGATGTCGATCTGGCGGCCACCACAGTTATCACCAGGCCTTTGATTTCCACTTCCAATTCCAGAGGTCGCTCTAGTTCGTAAACGGGCCAATCATGTTGATGCATGTGCAGGAACTTCGCCCCCCCCCCTTGTCCACGTGTTTAATTGCCGGAACTTGGTCGCGCCTCGGGAGCACAGATCGGCTGGGTTGTCGACAGATTCGACATGCTTCCACTGGTTCATGGCAGTTTCGTCGTGGATAATCGTGATCCGGTTAGCACCGAAAGTACCGTGACGACTCCTGGCGCTGTCGACTTAGCACAGTACTATTACCGAGTCCATCCAAAAATTAGCTGACCAACTACGGAAGTCGAAAAACCTCTCTGCCGCTTATCCCGCCCTCACTGCCGAGGCGCCTGCACTGTGCTGGAGGCGGGGGATCGAGACCGATTTCAGGCTATCACCGTGGAACCCGTATGCCTCCTAGTTTCTTCAAAGTGACCAGAATTTCTTCCCATTCCAGCCAATCTTCTCAGTCTGTTGGCTGGTTTCAGTCGACTTTCTTACGGTAGAGCCGCCGCTGCAGGGTCTCTCCGGGTGACAACCAGGGAGAGACAAAACCGGGCGGATTGCGCAGTCCAGAGACGGCTTACAGTAAGCCACGACGAGTTACTGGTTGGTCTGGAACGTTTAGCTCGAAAACGAACTCGTCCGCTCCCGCATTCCGTTGTTCTCCTAGCCTGCGTTTGGTGGGGAGTGGATACCCGTCCAGATCTCGAACTCTTTATGCCGTCTTGTGGCGCAGAATGACTTCGAGCGCTTCCAACACGTTCGAAGTCCATTTCATGAGATGGAAACCACCATCCTCTAGCAATCCTGTTAGGCACCTGAGTTACGCTGTGGCCGAGCCTGAATCACCGAAAGACCCTAGGTAGTCGCGGACGTAGTAGTTTCTGCCGATGCTGTCTATTACGGGCCGGTGAACCAGAGTTCCATGTCCGTTCGCGGTTTCTCGGACGGCGCAGCTCACACAAAATGGTGATGATACCCTTCCGAAGGGCTGAGCTGTCATTTTATAGTTTATTACCGATTTGTTCAGATCGTTCTCGTTCCACCATAGGAATCACGAAGCATCTTGTTCTTCTATCGGTATTTTCACCTAGAAAAACGTTTCTCTGATGTCGGCTGACAAAGCCAATCTGTCCACCCTAAAACGGCATAGGATTTCAATCAACCGCGTGGTTCAGTCGGGCCTCTGCAGCGGACGATCATTCACCGACTTGCCTCGGAACTTGGCCGCACACTCGAAGACCATCCGCAGCTTTTCGGGTTTCTTGAGATGAAGAACCAGATGATGAGGCAGGTTTTATTTCCCTGTTCGACCGCCGGTTGTTGCAGGCACCATTTTAAGGTAGCCAAAGCGTCTCGTTTCACATCATTGCTTCTGCGCACCATTTCCAGAGATCCTCATCCTTGCCGAAAAGTCCTTCAAAGCGCAGTAGTCTTTGGAGGGCGTAAATTCTGCTTTCAGCCAAGTGGTCGGCTAGTATGAGCCAAGGGAGGGAGCCTCAAACTGGTTTCAAGGGCCTGCGGTTTCTTGTTGCACTCTCATTCGATGAGAAGGTCTACTTCGTCGTCCTCCCAGTCTTCGACGGTTACATCTTGCAAGTGGGGCCACCCGAGCAAAACTGCACTTACCGACCTCAGTGCTCGCACGGAGAGATCGGCTCATATTAAAGCCTCCGTTGATTCGATATTTTCGGTGGTATCTGGAGAGATTAACTGCAATCCCGACGGACCTGTAATTATTACTTGCTCTCCGCCCACCGTGCTCACCGCTAGCGACGGCGTGCTTTTAGCGAGCCGGCGTTTATCGGCAAACCGCTCCCTCACCAGGGTGGTGTCTGATCCGCTGTCGACGGAAGCCAACGCTTTGGCCACCCCATTCGGGGTCATCACTCCTGCAGATACTGCTCCCAGCTGTACCAGTTCACTGGTAGACCGTGACGCTGATCAAATCGCGCAGGGCATTTTGTTCACATCTGGAGTAGTTTCTTTCACCTGGTGTGGTAATCAGTAGCGTCTGCCCGGACAACCTTTGTGACCAAATGTGGTTCTTGTGCGGCAGGCTGCCGCTCGGTGTGTGGTGTCAAGGCAGATAAAACACGCTCCCGCCGTCTTCGCCATTCCTCAACGTCCACCTGCTGCGGCTCTGAGGAATTTCAGACGGTCTGATAATCCGTGTTTGGCGTCGCAAGCCTTCCAGCTTGGGTAGGCTACAGCCTCGCGTGAAATGGCATGCGAAATTGTCCAAGGCTGATGTACTGGGTATTCTCGTGCTGCGTTTTGAGTTTGGCTAGCGTTAGGTTTATTTGCCCGGTTGCTATCACGGATGGGTTGACCAGATCGGCTGTTGACTATCCTGGTTTGCTTGTCTAAGTATCCGGTAGGTCCCCAAAGTCGGCCTCACGGTCGCTCCTGCTTATGCGTTCCGCTTCTTCTGCCCACCGACCCTGCAGCCCGGAAGATAGGCAGCGGACTATACCCTTCAATGTGTGCATTGCATCAAGATCAGCCCCGTGTCCTAAATGGTCGAGGGCTATCGAGCAGTCCTGCATCTTGATTACCAGGTCGGCCATTGCGCAGAAGTCGCCCTTTCTTCGTTTGGCCTCTGACGTCACGCCTTCTACTAGATTGTGCGCTGCCTTGAATGGCTGGCCAAACGTCCTTCAAAATCTCCCCTGTCCGTGCGCAGTCTTGTTCCGAGTCAAGCATGGTATATCCGTCGATAGCTTCTCTGGCTCGGCCTCGAAAATAATGGGTCAGATAGAGTAGCCCTTGTCCGGGGTCGGCTATCTCATTTTCGACGAACGTTTCGAATTTTCCGATGAACTTGCAGCGCTGCTTAGGTCGTCCATCGAATGCCGCCAGCTCTAATCTTGTTGAATCGATGGGTTGTTGTACCCATGTTGAATGATTGATGACCGGCGAAGAGTTCCCTATTTCTACTTGCTCCGGCCTGATGGATGGATCGTTATCGCTAGTTTCACGCTCATGCTCGCTCCGTCTACACTTCTCCTCTGCCTCCTGGGCCTGCTGCCCGGCGTATAACAACTGCTGTTCTAGGTCTAATATCCTCAACTGAAATACATCAACATTCTTACAACCAACACTCCCCCTGGTAATGCATGGACCGGCACTGACAGGGATAAGTGAACTAACACTACCTGTGGAATCAAATGTGCCCACCCCCCTTCACCCAGCAACTTGCCGCATCACTTTCCGTCCGGATTCCGATTGCTTCGATTCTTGTCTGGGCACATTGCCTGTCTTCTCGTTCCAGGTCGATCAAATTGAGTATCGTAAAACGCTTTTGGGAAGTTCGTGGCCGAACTTGTACAAATCCCAAAACCCAAAACACGATTGACCAGTAAAACCTGCGATACGGGATTAAGTGGACAATAACATAAACAATATACAGGCATCGATTATGCGATCATGCAGACTCAGAAAACGAGAACCGAGTTTATGGCGTACGAGAGACAAGCACGTGTGTTTTGCTCGTCCACGATGTGATGCGACATGGTTACTGATTTAGAACAAACAATGGCTTGTCCATAACATTCTGAATTGTACGTAAATGCGCAAATAACATATGTGAGCCAGTGATATCACGGAAACACTGTATCACGGTGTCTTTGGAAGATTCCCTGCAAGTTTTCTGCACACTGCACCCTTAGTTTCTAATTTAAAGTGCAGAATTCGCGAGGGTGTATCAATTTTATAGATATAATTTCACTGGCAGAAATATCAGGGACTTGTTGCCTCATCCCGCGTTCACACAGCTGGTTGTGGCAAAACTGCTGTAGAGGAAACCTAGGGTTTTCTTGAAAATCTTTACATTGCAGCCTCTAACTTAATCATCTGACGGTCCATTCTGCATAGGTGCTACCCTATTTGTACAAAATCTAGCCCATGGTCCAGCTGCGAGTGTACCTCTCGTAGCTTAAGGCTATATATTCCGGTGCTGCACTCAGGAACAGGAACCAACGAATAACCCATGTCCATATCCGACAGACCCTTCACAACCTAGAACTCTTCTATTCAACCATCCCGGCCTCGAGGGGGGCTAAGGAGAAGAGATTAATACGTTTTAGACTCTGGGCTTACGATTTACCCTCTGATCGGTGGCCATTCTAGTAGCCAGTTTTTGCATCCATTCCAAGCACCCCTAACTCTTGCCATAACAAGAAACTCATTCCTGCACTCATATTCCTGGAGAGATAGCACCCAAAACTTGCAAATCGGGGCAAAGGCTTTTGGTTTTCATGTGATAAGGATGCACTCTTTATTAAATGCCACTCTGACCATATTTGCAGCTCTCGGGCATTGTCTTGTAGGCTTAAAGCCCTGTATACCCCCCCTCACCTAGGTCTTTCACCTCTAGTACTCTTTGAAAAGGAACACTGCCATTTCCGTCTATGTTAGCGGTGAGGACTTATCATTTAACGAGATTCAAAAATTTCTCCGGTGGTTGCTTATGTTCTACCTGCAAAACAAAAAATGAAGAAAACCTTCACGAGCACCAAGGCTGAGCAAGTGGGTGAATAAAACCCCACACTTACGTAAGTCGAACACCAATTCGGCAGCCAACAGGCTGCTTACTACAAGTTCAGGCCAGGCCAGGTAAGATCACAGGGCTGACTGCTTTAGCCTTATTGATAAGTCCAGGTATTGTACAAGAAGCTTAAGGAAAATCCAGCCGCGACGCAACAATCAGTATCTTTGCGATGCCCGTGCAGCTTGGCAACTGGCTCTCCCGCAAAAATAAGGCGTAAAAACTGGGTCTGACATCTGCAAAAAAGACATTCCACTACTTTTCATGGCACCTTAACCCCCTGTATCTCTCTCAGCAGACGACCTTCCCAAAGTCAGATAGCTAAAAGGACTAGTGTGACGGCAGTAGTAAAGGGAAGTGGCGAAAGACAAGGGAGAATAAGAAAAGCGGAGCAAAGAAAACATTTGACCATGGGCCAACACCCGGTAGACGAGAATTGGATAGAGACTGAATGCCGCTATGGACCGGCGGGTAAAAGCTTGGCTGAAAGTAATATTTTATTGTGGATGGCTGCAAAAGCGGCCGGGCGAGACTTTCGTCCAACAGCTGTCTAGGCAAGCCTTGAACGCTGCCACGATCTGGGCTGCCACCACATCTCCCTGAAGCCGGTTCCGCGGGTTCGCCACACGGAATGTAAAGGACTGCGTCATGAAACCACTATATGCCAGTAGTTTTGCCAGCTTCAGCTGATTTCCTCTACGAGCCGCACTGCGGCTGAGTTTTAGAAGGGGGGAGCTTCGCTTCGGTGGACCCTCAGATTGCCTAAAGGCCTCGAGGAAGTTCCGCCTCTGGGGTCTCTTTTCCAGGGGGTGTAGGTTCAGTTGTGTTCAATCCGACTGGACGAGAAAGTACCCCAAGCCTTCTTATAGTCCTGTGAGACGCCGCTGCACTTTTTCTCGTACCCGCTTGTCATATATGAGTGACAGAGACCAAGCTTGGATACAATTTTCCAGGGGTGATCTAACAATCGCCTCAAATATGGGCAACAGTGCCATAGGTTTCCTGGAGCGAAATGTCCTGACTAGTTGGTACTGTGCAAGAGAAACTCTAGCTGCAGCAAAAATACCTTATAGGCCGGGCCTAAGGGTTCACGTACCTTTAATAATAGTACTGTTTGTTTCGGGGACACTCAAAGCACGCTTTATTGTATGATTAAAAGATGAAATTGAGGCCACAAAAAGGATTCTTGGATATTTAGTTTGGTATATGCTGTACAAGAGAGTGCACAGGATTTGGTGGTTGCACGAATGTGAACTGAATGTGAAGGTCAGATGGACACGTTGCCCAGTATTGGGCGAGATTGGCTTCGTGGTCGGGATGCGTAATTAAGGTAGGCAGGGATGGAGGAAAAACTCGCAGGAGTTCAAGTAGTATCAACGTAAAGTCGCTGGGGAGAGAATGCTGACAGAAAACCTTTCGGAAAAGCTCTGACGAAAAATTGGAAAAATTGCTAACGGGGATGGATTTGCACTTAGAACAATAGCTCGAAAGACCCGGAAAATGGCAGAAATACAATACCGAAGTGGTTGTGAGATGTTATTTGAGGAGGGGAATTGAGTGGCTAAAAGAGAAAGTCCAATTCATCACAGCATCAGCACTTACTTTCCAGCAAGAGTTTGTGGAAGACGCGCATATAAATGAAGTGTGTATATGCCCGAACCTGAAAACTTGGTAGAGCAGAGTGACGAAAGTTGACAGGCGAGTAAAATACTGGTGAACGAGGAGTTTGTTCTAGGTTAACTAGTGAAGTATGTTGATAAAAGAGTGGACGGAAGAGTTGATATACGTCGATCTTATGAGGCCATATAGGGGTGGTGCATAGGTGGTATGGTCAAAAGGTGCAGGCTATCGCAAAGCGGGATATGCCTATAGGAGTCTGATGTGGAACACTGGGGAAACAACCGGATGGCCAATAACCGGGCACACACAGTTTTTTTCCAGCAAAGGAGTGGAGACATCGTCCCCACAGTGGTATTCAGCGTAGATGCCCATTGGTTTAACATTGATGGAAATTCACAATAATTAAAGGTGAGTGGGAATCTATGCAAATTTTGATTTGTCTGAGGTGACTCCAAGAGTGACGTATGAGGAATAAAACTTCACAACGAAGTGGGCATAGTAGTGGTATGTATTTGGACATCCGACAGAATCTACCAAAAGTGATCCATTATCGAGACCGTCAAACAGCGCAGGTAATTGGGTGACTGTTTGCTTTGCGAAAATTCGAACCTGAGACATCGTGGAGACAAACAGAATAACGGCCACCTGGATTATGGATAGTTGATTTCCAGCCAAAGATAAAGAAAAGGCCTCAATAGGTTGTGACTCAGGTGGCCGACCATGATAATTTGGTGGAACAGCGACAGAGGTTATTAGATGAGTAAAACATGACGCATTTACGGATTTGTCTGGGCTCATTGAAGGATAGCGTGGGAGCATCAAACGTTGGTAACAAAGCGAATGCTGGGGGTGGAATTATAGTAGATTGATAGTCGTATAAGGGTAGTTCATATGAAAGGCTGTCAGGAAGTGCTGGTGACTGCATAGCTAGATATGCTGAAGAAGGTCTGACATGGGACACTGAGCATGCAATCGAACGATTGATATCCTGCATTGTGGATAACTCTATACCAATGTGGCTGTCAGGAAATGAAAACGACTGAATGACCGGAGATGCAGGGGAAGAATAAAATAGAACAGAGAGCTGGCCCCACGCAGATGAAGCGCTGGAAAGAGGACTACTTCATGGCTTGTGATATTGTTGGCAAGTGAGAGAAGCGATAACTAAATGGTGGTTTTTCTTAGATAAATGGAGCGGTGGCATGCAAACTGCCCGTAGATGAATGATCTCCTCAAGAATTTATCAGGAGTTGTGATGTTCACGATAAGGACACCTGAACAGCAATATCGATTCATGTTTCGGGGTAGACAGTACGGTGAACGGACGAGGCAGAACAGAGGTAAAGCTGAGACCAACTCAGATTGATAGAAGGCAATTCGGTGGAGATAAGTGTAGATATTGGTACCGGGCAAAGTACTTTCTTGAGTGAAGCGGAAGTGTGCACATATCGACTTGGAACTCCACTGGTTGAAAGGTGCTTCCCATTCAGGAGAGTTGAAAGGGGCAACGAGTGGTGGCAGCGCGGTGCAGGGGGATGGTGGTTTTCAATCCGCAACTTGTTCTGGTGGGCGAGGCTAGCCGTGCACCGGACACCCAGCCTGGTAACCTCTTCTGGTGACGAGAGCTGCAATCCGCCAGTTTACTTGCACTTGCACATCGCTAAGGCAACCTGAGCACCGCATGTGCGTTGGCCAAAGCGGTGGATCTCACCGCGCTCCGCTCCTTCGGGATTGAAAAGAGTTCTCTTGGAGAGGCCAAAGTTCCGTAAATATCAGGTGGTCCACGATCGAGCTACCAGGCGTCGGGGGATTCCGGAAAGTAACCAAGTGGGCATCAGCTGGGTAACGTGCTAAAGGCCGAAAGACAGACGGACACATACCTCAGGTTGGTGACCAAAGTAATCTTCAGAGTTTAAGGAATTGCTGAGAGAAAGGTACTCATGAATGAGGTCCAGGAATAAAGAAAAAGCAGGAAAAAGCTGTTCGAGATGCTCTCAGTTGGGGGTGGACGGGAATCGATATAGAAAGAAACAGTAATCGGCAGCATATCTAGAACTAGTTTTCTGATTGAAAAAGTCAGACAGACTAAGAATGTTTGCTCAGTTTCATCTGCCATAAAATGCCGGTGGTTGCACGATTCTAAAGTCTAGACTCTTCTCATAGGTTTGGTCATCGAGTATGTTCACACTGAGTAGCAATAAGGTTCTGGGAACCGTGAGGAACCTATTCTACGCTCTTCTAAACAGATGGCTGGAAGTGAAACTGCGTACATCTAGAGGCACTTTATTCTATAAGTTAGAGTACATGGTGATGAGGAAGTGTGAAAGTGAGCCTGCTTTGTTAATGGAGGTTGAAAGGACAAGAATCATATGAAGCAAAGAATACCTAGAGACAGACGCACAATGCAAGGGATTAGAAGCATATGACTAGATGTGAACAATGTTATACAGAGGGGTTAGTTTTATTTTCATACTGCGAAGCCATAAAGGGTCTTGTTTAAAAAATAGGCGACGTAAGTTTTACGTGCAGGGTGAACTACATCCAATCAACCACCTGGTAAAACTTCGTTGGTCTGCTTTGACACCAGTTTTCTTTGATATGCGCATACTAGAATAGGTCAAAAGGCGGTATACGACTGTAAGTCTGGTATGGGACTTATGGAACAAGACGAAACTGTCTTGAAGCCAGGGGAAGCGAAATATTAGGCCTGATCACCTTTTGGCCTTTGCGGTTTTGAGAGTCGAATATTCGGATAACTGGGTGTGCAGGAATAGCTTAAGCCAGGGTCATGAACACGTAGTATGCTAGCAATGGATCAACTACAAATGGCTAGAGACCCCGGAGGTAGGTTGCATTTGTGTGTAGGTACCTCACATTGGCCAGCAGAAAAGTAAATCTGCCAAGTTGAGCACCATCAATCGACTACAAATTTGTCTTCAGAGATGTTAAAGATGGCAAAAGCGGGACAGTCAGGAGGTCTTAATATCATCAGCAAAGAGAAATGGGGTGACATGAATTACTGAAAGGAATAAGTTGTTCATTTAAATGAGGAAAGTATATGGCTAAGGGGGCCACGCTGTATGGCACCTCTTGTTACCTGTCTAAGTCTGGGACGATGTCCTCTTAATGGGGCAACCAGGGAGTGAATAAACAAGTAAGAAGTTACCCAAGAAAGTAGGGGGTCACTGATGCCACAGTATTAGATTTTGGTCAGAAGACGAGGGTGTAGCGCGCGGCCAGAAGCCTCTGACATATCCAAGTACCGTTAGAGCCATTTCGTTGTCTGCCGTCTAAGTAATGAGATCCAAAAGTCAAGCTGGCAGGTTGTGCAAGACCTTGGCCGAAGGAAACCGGGTTCTTGAGGATTAATACGTTAAAATTTTAAGAAGTACTTTGCTATATGCTCTTTGATGATTTTTTCTTATTGACGGAGAGAGTATGGGTGTTTGGTTAATGAGATGATAGTTCGTTACTACATGTAGTGGGCCTTTCTTTTGGCGCGAATTATGATTAAGCACTCCCTGTTTGTTGGCGCCGGACTGGAGCTCACTGATAGGATTAATGGATTCAATAGTAAGTGAAATAAGTCAGGTCCGCATTTCACTACAGCAGGGGGTGAGAAACCTTCAGGTCCCGGGTAGGATAACGGCTTGAAAGTGGTCACTAACATTGGGATAAATGAAGCATCAAATTTCGCTGTGGATGCAGCTGAAGCAGTAACTGGGAGAAGAGAAGAGAAGGGTAAACGCTGTTAACAGGGGCCGTAGTTGAGGTGAAGTATGAGTTAAGGGCCTAGGAAATAGTTGGGGGAGTAGAGACGGATGCATTGTCCCTTGAAACTGTGTCGGATATCTCTATGATTATTAAAGGCTCTGGCCTTGAGCAGTAATGACAGTCAAAAAGACCTGTTTTGGTGTTGCAGAGCCTTCAGTTACCGGTTGCGTAGTGTGGTATTTCCAAGCCTTCCACTAGTAGAACTGAGGCAATAAGCTGAACAAGAATTGCAAAGCCCTGGGTAGTTTTATACATTTTTAAAAGTTTGACACAACGTTTTCAGGGAGGTGATATGGGACTTTATTCATTGTTTCGCTGAGAGAGGCAGGTAATCTCCTCGAGACATCTGGGGAAATGTGCGCAGAAAATATCCGTGGAGTGGTATGTATTACCAGAGGGGAAACCTCACTTCGATCGGCTTGTAGAGTGGCTGTAAGGAGAGGCTCCCAGTAAGGAAGAGGAGAGGGTTTGACACGGTGGGACTTCAGGGTAGGCTGTGGGTGAGTAAGAATGCGGCAGTTAACCGTATTGTGATTACTACTGGGAAAGCAGTGGGAGGTTGAGACAACCATGTGAGGGATGCCAAGGGTGAAGATTAGACCTAAAAAGCTGCTTCACTCCCTAGAAGAGTGGATACGCCACCTCACTCCTCATGTAAATACTTGTTGTAAACGGCAAAAGGTCAGCTGGTGTGGATAAAGATGGCCAAGCTATCTTAGGTAGGCTAGAGTCACTAGTATTAATCTTTACACCTGAGGGCATTATTGGGGGGTATACGAATGCATCAATTAGGTGAGGGAGTCCAGAACAGTTTTCGCTTGGTGGACGGTAAGCACATCCAACATGACGCTGAGAGCCTGAAATGCGGACGGTAGGCCAAAATGAGTCGGGGATGGAGTCAAGTAGAGGTTATTGATGTGTTGTTGTATTAAAGGCCTGCTTAACAAATGCCAAACAACCTCTGCCGCGGGGGTTTTCCTGTTTATTCTAAAGACACGATATTGTACAAGAAAAATCTGGTCCTTCAGAGTGTAACTGGCTAACCACTTATCAGTGATCAAGATGATAACATGATTAGAACCAGTGACCAGATAGTATAAGTGCCGATTTTTATTTTTGATGGATCGGCTAGTGGAAAAAACCATCGAGATAATGTTATCAATATTCTTTCGCCGGAAGTTTGGTTGGTTAAATGGGTTGCGTAGTGCGGAATAATCTAGCTTCGTGGTCTGACTAGAAGGTCCATACACCGGTGGAAAATGAGCACCGAGAATTGGAAGGTTTGATCTATAAGCTGTTGGGTGGCGTGATGCGCTACGGAAAACAGAAGGGCTGGTGATGCTATAGTGTAAGGTTTGTGTGTAAGGTGCGATGTAGACAAAGCTTTTACGATGTAAGGGATAGCTAGAATACCTGGGTTATCTACATTCTTTTTTGTCCGGAGTTGGCTAAGGAAGCTGGATTCCGTAGCATCGAGGTCCTTCAAAGGCCCGGGTTGGGACACAAATTTCCACACGAAAGTAGAGGTAAGGAACGTGTAACCGACATTGTTGACGTGCAGAGCTGTCGAAGGTGGGGCACAAAAGTTGGTGGAATGTGTTCGAGGTCCACTATCTACTTCGTTAATTAGATTGCGCGATATCTGAGCATTTATTTATCCCTGTCCCGTGCTTTTGTGACCGCTGATAACGGGTATTCTTACTTTCCTGCGTTTAGAGATGGGTGTCACTTGTCGGTCTTTCGAATGAAGCGTACAGGATCTACCTGTTAGCTCGAGCAGATGGGTTTCCCAAAGGTTTCAAGTCATCAGTGAACAGAAAGCTGGGGCCGGCAATCTTCTGGGTCCAGTCCTTCATGTGGACAATAAACAGCCGTAGTCTTACCGCGGACCTCTGCCGTACCCTGCCACTGGCTTTGACCATGTTTGACCTACTATCTTCTCGAAAGCAGAACAACCTATCAGTCATGTAGGCCCATATTCGCGCCATCACTGTAGGAGCTGCGTCCATATCCTTTAACTCGAGCAACAAAGTCGATGATTTACAGAGTCGAAAGCCTTCTAAAGATTGAGAAAGAAAAATTAGACCAGCTGGCCCCTGTCGAAAAGTGATGCAACCTCGTCCGGGAAAGAGGAAGATTTG
The DNA here is from genome assembly GCA_948099385.1 of Fasciola hepatica. Taxonomy (NCBI): domain Eukaryota; kingdom Metazoa; phylum Platyhelminthes; class Trematoda; order Plagiorchiida; family Fasciolidae; genus Fasciola; species Fasciola hepatica. The sequence continues at coordinate 833,475 of CANUEZ040000077.1, forward strand.
ACAAGCACGATGGGTCCTTCTTGGAACCACGCTGTCCGTCCGACAACAGGCCACCTAGCATCAGATGAGCCGTAAACTTGTTTCTTAGGAACGTTTTGAGGGCCCTGAGTATAACTGGTGAAGAACGTATTGGTCGGTAACTTTCCGCATCTTTCTTCGACCTACACTCATGAAAGGGGAACAACCCTGGCAATCTTCCGATCCAGGGGAAGTATGGCCGTTTCCAGGGACATGTTGAACAACCGGGTCATGGATTCAGCTATATCTGCTTCCGTTGACTTAATGATGTCATATTGCGTGCCGTCTGATTCCCCTGTCTTTTGTGCGCTCAGCATTTTGACGGCCTCCTCAACTTGTATTGAAGTCTCGAAATACTAAACGGGTTTAGGGCTTTGAACCCAATTGTCTCGGGTTTCTGTGCCAAACGACGGTTTGGCTGGCTTGCCGAGCTGAATTAAGAGTAAAGAGAGAGGGCGGAGTGGAAGCGGAATAAAACCAAACGAAAGTGGCATCAAGTGGTGTCACACCGTGGACCTTGTCTTAACAGGAATGAGAGCGAGGCATTTATAGACAGCAAAACTGGGATGAAGAGAAAGACGTTTTATTCTTTTTTTGTCCTAGCCCAGGGAATGGCCGGGGGAGAATACGACAGAGGTCTAGATTTTACTCGAAATTAGTTTTGTTCTGAGAAAGACCAACACTTTTGGGAGGGCATTCCACAGAGTAATAAATCTATGGCCAAAAAACTAACTAGTGGTACTTGATCCAGGTATGAAAACCTTCCCGCAGCTGCCACGGGGAGAAAAGGTAGCAGAAGAGGCAGTTAGTGTGACCTAGTTCAAAAAGATAGAACATCAAAAAAGATGGCCTCTTACGCATCTTTGGTCGAGGGGCTGGTGAACTGGTAGTGAGGGGCGGAAGATCGTAGGTGGATGAGACAAACCCCGTACTGCACTGTAAGAAGTTTTCTGAATCCTTTCCAGAATCTCACTTTCTTAGACAAGCCAAAAGCTTTCCGACAGAGGAGGGTTGCACGTACCGAAAATTGCGGGTAAATCATCCATAGATTTGCGATGGAAGGGCCTAAAATCGTATTTCGGACTCGAAAGGCAAACTTGCCGCAAGTTAGTGAAGATAAAAAAATGGTAGGTTACAATCTAAGCAGAAATCGAGAATCTTGTGGATGCCGAAACCTGTCAGTTTGGCTGCTCCATTACAGGAGAACGTTTGAACAGTAGCCTTGCTAGATAATATGCTCACTTATTTGTAATTGTTAACTGGAGGCCCCAAACCTCGGATCTGCTTTTCGCTTCATCAAGAGCAGTTTGTAGATGTTCATCACTAAATCCGGAGGGCCAAGTCGCCCGCACACATGGCAGCTTTCACCGGAAGGGTTTTGGGACGACTATTTATTTAGATCAAGAATAGAAGAGAACATAAGACGGACCTTTCTGGGGCACCAATTGTTTCTGGGGAATGCTGAGACAAAATCCCCCTCCTTAACTGCAAAGGTGAGATCAGTAAGGAAACTGCGTGAGACGTCAAATACCGACCCGGTAAACCCATATGCTTTCGGTTTGCAAAGAAGGAGGCCCGCGGAACTTTGACGAGGACCTCAGCAAAATCGACGAACACAGCTTGTGAGAGCTGGATATCATCATAGGCTCTTGTCGGACTATCCACGAAGGCAAGCTTATTAGCGAAGCATGATTTGCCAGGAAGAAACACACTTTAGGATGAACAGAACTCCCCATTCGTAGGCAAGTGAGAAAGAACCGCAGTCTTGAGAATACGCTCGAAAAGTGCGCTAGTGAAGCTAGTCGGATTTATGGAACTGTAACTAGGAGCGAGAAGTCTACTGCCCGTATAGGTAGATGCCATGGCTGCTTTTCCAGCTACCGGTAAGATTATAGCCAACACTCAGCTGAAGGAGATGCATAAGCTGCCACCGCCGACTCTTTGAGAATGCGGAAGTGGGTTGGATCAGCACCCATAGAGATGTATTAGATAAGCCGACGGTAACCCTTCGTAGGTGCGCAAATGGGAACGGTGGTATGACCAAGGGCAGAAGCCAAGGATATATGGTGCTTGATGGGGTGGGATGACATCGGTACAGCGCTGGAATCTGTACGAAAGTGGGAGTTGAAAGCCCTGGATTCTTGGCTTGGAGGCGTGATGAGGATCCGGTCTGATTTTTGAGGGCTAGAGGCGTTCGAGCTGTTTCCCTTAGAAGAAGCATGCATTGAAAGGGAAATGCTTCATTTGTCAGTGCTAGGGAAAGCCCTGACAGCTGGACTGCCTTCTGGCTGGAACCAATTCCGCAATTGCTTCTGTTACGAATAACCCTTAATTTCCAGGATCTCGTGCAACATCTTTACAACAAGCAAGGAGACATGCACGTTCGTTTAGGATGTGTCTGATGACAAGGAGGAGAGGCCACTTGCTGTTCTGCGGAGGGCGAATCCTGAGGACCAATAGCCTGCCATTTGAGGAAGTCAACTTTCTGAGATTTCCTGCAATTCCACTGGCAGAGACGCCTGGGTTAGCTGAGTCTAGCTGAGAGCAAAGGAATGCACTGACTTGGTCAAAGCTGGACCTCCCATGGGATCTCGAGGCCTTGATTTCTAGTGAAAGATGGAGTAAATACACAACATCATCGAACCCAAATAGAATGTCACCATTTTCCCCGAGAAGTGGAAAGTAGTGCTCCACATCTATTTAAAACCATTAGATGGTGGCCACCGAACCTAGTGGGGAGTATTTCCTGTGCAATATCTGGACGAATCTTTTAATTTGTTAACCCAAAAGTTCTGCAGAACGAACCTTGAAGGGGTTTACCGAAGGTGGCAGGGGAGTTGTCCCCTTGCCAGTCGATATTGAATGGGTTGAAGTTACCCATGATTAACAAATGGATGAGGTTTTTGTGGCATTTTGGGAAGCCTAACCTGCCCATGAGTCCTGGGTTATCGGTAGAATTGCTTGTGGGAGGGTGGTGAACTCGACCAGGCAGAAGGCTGTCCGTCCTGAAGAATGAAGGGACATTCCGGGAGCTGGGCAAGTTCTTCCTGTCCCTTCAGTTTGGCAGGACCCTCAGCTGGTCCGGTTCCGCTAGCGAGAGAAAGAATGCAAGCATCTTCTCAAATTCCAGGCTACAGACCAGGGCTGCGCGAGAGTTCCCCCAAGGAAGTATCCAGCTCCGCTCCCAGTGCTGCCCTTCGGTTCCCAAAGTCTGCCGCCGGAAGAGTCCCTCCCCATTCACTGTACAACATTTTACGAGAGATTCTTTGTCCCTCAAACTTACCAGATGTTGGGCAAACCGGTTCTGCCGTCAACCTAACACTGCAGAAGCAGCTGGCCCTCACATTTAGTCCTGAGTGCCCTCCATAGTTTTACGCTGTTTTCTCCTATCCGTTCGTCCGGAGCCATCACAAAACATATTATTGGCTTTTATTCCCCGGTAAACCTTTCAGAACTTTAAAGACTTCGGCGAGGCTCTCTCGTAGTCTTATCCTTTCAGGGGGAAATTGCCTATATTATGCAGTCTATGATGATAGGTCTTTCCCAACTGACCCTCCACCATCCTTGGGGCTGGCAGCTGGACTTTTCAGACCAGGCTGTCTATTTTCAAAAGGATAAGTGCCTGAGCCTGAGCACAGTATTACAGGTGAAGCCCGGCTGTTGCTTGCACAGAGGCAAAAACACTCCCTGTTTGCAGGAATTTGTGGACCTACTTCTGAAGAGCTCCTTGCGAGCTCCTTGGAAAACCTACTAGTTCAGCTTCACCCAACTGAAGAGTGCAGCCGTAATGACACCTGAGTGTTCTACTTGTTGCACCGCGTCAATCGTGAACGGTATATTCTGGCCTTGACGGCCAAACCTGCTAACTTGGTGGCTAGTGGATGACTTTTGCCTTCGTTTCACGGAATATCCCATGTGCTTACCTACTCGAGCACCTACACAATATCACTTGTAAGTCTCGCTGACCTGATCCGACAACATCCAGGTCGTCTGTAAATATAAAAAGCCGGATCTTTAGTGATTCGACCCGGCCACTTACATGAGGGAGGAGTATAAGTGGTCTAGGAACTGATTCCAGTGGTCTACCACAAGTAGCACGCACTAGCCCAGGATTTGCGTCACCAACCCTAGAATAAAACGTTTCGTTTTTCGGGAGGTAAGCTATGCACCTGTGTAGCTGTCCTTGTACCTGTTGGCAGTGCGAATTTCCCCAAGTGCTCTACACGCTTAGACAGTATGGCCAAATTTGACGTCACCTTGCTAAGCTCATCCATACACAACAGTTTTGCACTTTTTTGTTTGTGTCAGGTATTCGACTTTGGTCTCGAACGGCTTCTGACCATTGTGCTCGGCCCAACTTTCTGGACAGCCTCTACTGCCTCCACATTCCAGTCCGTGGGCAATTCGCCTCGCACATCAGTCGCAAAAACAGCCAACAGACATATCCGTTGACTTCAACCGCCAGTGGTTGTATAATTGCTGAAAGTACTCCATCAGAAGCAGCAGACTTATTTATGCTTAACTCTTTTAGTATTACTTTTGTTGCCTCCACTGTAACAACCGGTCGTGGAAAATCTCCCTATTACCCTCGCGATTCAGTGTTTTTTCTTAACATCACTCATTTGCCTACACTATTGACTTGCCTTTACGAACCGGTTGTTTCTATGGACCGATTGTTGTTTGTTCGCGCCCAAAGCGCTACTTTGGCACATCCTTGTTCAGGATCTGCGTGACGCACGTGCTGTCTGCTCACACGCTGCTATTCGGTTTCTCGTTGTTGAGTCCTTGTGATGATATTATTGAGGTTTGTATTCTTTTTGATATCATTGTTCATGTAATAACCTAGTATAGTAGAATATCACGGATAATCGTCTTTTGATTTTGGGATCCGTTGTGAATTTGGCTACGCATTGCTCAAACGTTCGTTACATCCACCACCATAGACATGTGTGGCATGTTAGGCAGCCCTCTTGGGTTTCTGATATCTCCTAATGTCCCCATCGAATTGGGGGATAATTTCAAAGTGCTTAATGGGCGCATCCACTTTGCTATGATCTTCTCCGACCTCACCCATGGTATTGGTGCTTCGACTTCCTTCCTAAGGACACCCTTTGGTTGAGCATACCAACTTATCCCCGGGGGGTTTTCTCAGCTGCCATTTCTAACGCTGGCTCGAGGGTTCTTTTGGGGCCTGTTCTTACCTCGACAGCTGATTTCGGTATTCGATGCACCGTAGCTACGCTCCCTCATTTCCGACAGCATGAAATTCTGCCTGCCTCTATCTCTTTCCCGGATACTTTTTCTGGCAGGTGCCGCCCACCACTCAGGCTTGTTCCTTTGCCCGATTCCTTTCAGTGGGGCCAACTTTCCCTAGAGCTCCAATGGTCTTCTCGTAATCATCTGCCACTTTTATCACAGCGTTTTCGTCATCCACTCCCCAGTCCAGTTTAGCTGCTTTTCACTTATTTCAGCAACATTTGGCTCTCCGAATACCCTAAAAAGTTTCTCCGTGACCCTCAAAAGCTTTAGGGGGCGTAGGTTTCATTGACACTTAGTGGCTCTTGCCCAAATTTGGTGAATGCTGAGCTTATCCATGTGGTTTCAATATTTCATGACCAATAATTCTATAGGGAATTACTTGTTTCCTTTTCCTTATCTGGTGTTTTCATTTGTGCTCAAAAAGGTTCTACCTTGGAGCTACCGGATAGAGTACTCCTCGGTCCCACCTTAAATACAGCTTTTTGTTTACCACTCATATTCTGGCAGTTTAAAATACCCAACGATCGGTACTGACTTTAATCTTGTATCCAACTACCCCGATACCTGTTTGGGCTCTGTGTCGTCTCCCTTTTCTGATTTTGGACCTCCGTGCAAACGTACATTCGCAGTACTTCTCGTGGGTGTCATATAGATGCGTGTTCATTGTGCTTTACCTGTTTTCCGATCCCACATCCGCCGAACCCTGTTCGGTGAGGGTGGTTACACCTCTGCCACGGTATCACCGCACCTGTCTTGTCGGTAGGCCAGGCGGTGGTTTTTGACTTCTTGCGGAATATGGTCCTTTTCAGACAACCACCTCTCGGATGTATTAACCACCTGAGTACCGGAGCCTTCGGCCTTTTCTGTCAATTCCGATCAATAGTTTTTATTGCCACAGACATTGGTGTGTAAAACTATTGTGATACGTCTTGGCGAAATGTTACTGCCCTCCCTTTATTTGTGCCCCGCACCCGGCGGGGCACCCGAGTGATGGCCAAATGTTTTGGTTCCAGTATGCCATAAGCCAAAATTTCCCGGTTTACCCGCAGAACCGTTTGCTTTACCAGGTGGACTCCTTGATCACGCCCCATCGGCATCACAGTCCAGCCTTTCCCTGTCACTCGTTTCTGGAGCCCTAAAGAAGGCGGCCTAGGCCCGCTGTTTCTTTCCAGTGGACAGACTCCCCAAGCATCTGCCTCAGATTTTCACCAAAACCACTGCTTTGTGGCGCGGCCCTAGAAGCACTGGCCTCCTAAGAAACATTTCATTTGCTCCCGGACCTCTGATCTCCCCTAACACGGCCATTCGTTCAATATTATATTGTAGTCTCACCTTCGTTCTTGCTCCCTTACCTGAGATATCTTGTGCGATGCAGTGTCCCTCGCTTGTGCAATGAAAGAAGTTACCTGTTTGTACTATAAGCTGGTCCCTAGTGTTATAGTCTACAAAAACTACCGCGGCTTCCTGGGCTGGGAAGATTTCCCACCCTGGTCCAAAGTGCTTCCAAGTTCCCACTCCGTCAATCCCTCCTAATTTTGTCGCACGGTTCCTCCCCACCATCACGAGGAGGTCTCTGAATCCAACTTGGTCCAGATCCCGCCTTGCTTGACCCCTATCACTACGGGTCTTTCACTGTTAAAAAGAGTGGGTTTCTTCGCCTGAGGTGAACAACGTCCCTTTTTGACCTCAGCTGTTCTAATTGATTGTACGGTCCCAATTCTTCAGCAAGCCCCCTGAAAAGCTTGTACCTTTGCAGCCCATGACAGTCGCTGTCATCGTCCCGCTCGTTTTCTTTTTCGTCTTGCTTAGAGTCCCATCAGTTCATTCCACTCCGGTATTTCAATTCAGTTCAGTTTAAACAAGATTTAATGCGACTGGAGCAAACCGCGATTCAACACATAACGTTATGAAAGTCTTTTTGCAGCTACAACACTGTGTGTATGGGACGGAAGCAGATGTCCAGACATAAACGCTAGGTTTTTGAGAGTTTGTGACGTCAACTTTTCACCCAGCTTTAAAGCTGAGGCCTTTTGATATCAGAACGCTTGCAAAATTTGAAGAGCTCGAGATTTTTGAGGGACATTCGCGCGTTGCATGGCTTCGAGAAGTCGGCACGGGACGAAAGCGGTCGAGGCCAGTCGTGAGTCTGGATCGTGCAGTCGGTGTGCCTCATGTCAGGTCGCCACGGGACCCGTCGCTTGAGCAAATAAACTTACAGTTTCTTGCACTGTGAGCTGTAGGATTTCGCGCCGTTCTGCGACTTCCGGGTCTAGGCGCAGATCAGCGCTCTGTAGTAGCTGCTGTGGAGGGCGAAAGGGAGCTCTTCCCCAGGAACAGGTAACCAGCAGTAATATAGGCTAAAATCTAAAACCCATTGCCGCCTCCGAGTGGGACATAACCAGAGTCCCTGGATAGTGCAGAGATCTAGGGGTGAGCCGATGATGAGGAGGGCAGTAAGAAGGCTGTGATAGAGATAGGTACAGTAGGGAAACAAAAGTGAAAAAAACCGGTAGGGAGAATAGAAGAGGCCATTAAGAAACAAGCTGTTATTTAGGATGGTTAGCAATGGTCGGGGGAAAAAAGGCATGCCCTCCTTCTCTTGTTTGCTTTCGTTTGGTCTAATTTAAGGCCGTACGCAAGTGACATAATGAAAAGCCTTCAAAATGTTCTGTATGCTTTGGTAACGCGGCTATATCTGATGCCACTCCGCTGAGCTCTTCTATGCACAACAGTTTTACATGTTTTTTCTGTGTCTTGAGTAGCTTCCGACCATAATGCCCGGACCAAGGGATGTCAAACCTTCGGGTGTTGCTGCTGAGTGTAATCGACCGCATGCATGAAGTTTGTACACATTTGTGTATTTTTTGCTTTTCGATCTGGTACCGTGGCAGCCGTGAATCACTTTTTTTCTGGTTTTCGGATTCGCTTGAATTGGCTACGCCTTGCTTGAATTGCAATAGTTGTGACTCACACCTTTTCCCCTGAAAGCAAGTTTGTGGCAACCAGCCATTACCGGTCTGTCGGTCGTACTGATTCCCCTATACAACAAGTCTCTCTCAGTTGGCTCCTCTTTAGTCTACGACGGTCGAGAGAGCACATATTTAGGACTTGTATTCTCTCCCGGTGCTGCTTCCCTTGCATCCTGCTTCTCAATCGAATGAACCCCCGTTGAACGTCCCGGTAGTTTTTCCTTGGACATTCATGTGCTCAAGCACACGCACGCTTGTTCTGAATTCCATGCCATGATGAGCACACGTCTTCTGTCGTACACGGACAAGCATAGTTGACTTTCGTCGTAATTTGTCCTGCGCAGCACCGACCAATCAGATTGAATCACTTGTTGCACGGCCTTGCACAGCCTAATCCGGCTGTAGAGTAGTCTTCGCTTTAGATTTCAGACACGGTTGACTCGCGCACTTGCTGTGTTTGCATCTCTCACGTGCTTGCTTACATTGGAGCTTACCCCACGTTTTTGCTGCACAAGCGTCAATCCGTGCTAGTGGGCCTCTATGCTATTTGCTGAAGTCGGGGTACACCAGTCTTCCAATGCTTTTTTGTTCTTCACTGGGCTCGGTCTCCATGTTTTACCCAAAGTCACCAAGTGATGACCCGCAATCAACCCATGTATAGGCAGGACTATGCTGGCCTCCCTACACACCGATTTTCTTTTTCGGCCGAAATGCGCCCGCTAGCCTCAACCCGTGCTAACGCCTACCGCTCAGCGGGTTTGAGGCTTTTGTGCAAAAGCACACCTGAGTCATTTATGACAGCACACGGATCATTTCTTGCCGAGGCCGACAGTTCTACGTACCTGTCTTATTCCCCCCAACCTGGTAGCAATCATTTGCATTTGGTTGTATTTGGTGTAACTCTTTCTTTTCTATCCACAAGCTTATCCTGTATATCTCGGCTTGCAGTTGACTTGGGGTCGGCTCTCCTGCTGGTTTCATATCACATGCGAATAGGAGCTGCGAACAGTCTGGTGTGGCTGTTGGATCGTTCACGTATATTAGGAATAAATGTGGTCCCGGCACAGAACCTTGCGGCGTGCCACTGCATTCCTGAGCCAATGTGAATCTAGTGCCTTCGATATGCACGAAGAAAGCTCGATAATAAGGTAACGCCTGATTTGCTTCACAATGCTCGGGATCTCCCCAGGCGTCCCCAGTTTGTCGGGGGAAAAGGCATTCCATCGAGCTAAGGGCTTTCTGAAAGTTCAAGTAACACGCCTCCACTTGTCCCCTCTGTCTAATATGCCGGCTACCGGATCGAAAAATGACAGCAGGCAAGTCAGACATGGTCTTTCCCCAAGGAATCGGTGTTTCTGGTTGGCCATCGGTTATTGGTTCAGCAAATGTCTGGTTGGTCGACTTCAGGCACGTCTCTCCAGTAACTTGAGTACGATCGATAACAAGCTCGCTGGACCGTAGTAAGAAGCCACCTTTCTTTTGCATCCCTTGGAGATGAGGACAAACTGCGTTAAACTTTAGTTGGCGGGTAGCTCCTTGCCTCCCAGGGATATCTTGAATAGCCGTGTTAGCATGTGAGCCACTTTTTTGGCTGGGGCTTTTAGAATGGTGGCGTGATCACCACTCGGCCCGCAGCCTTGGTACTGCTCGGCCCACTCAGCTCCAGTTCAGGTTAACTGTTACCAGTGACGACTCCACTCATGGTGACCCTCTGCAGTATTATGGTGGTCACTTGTTGTCTCCTGGCGCCTTGTCTACGCACACTTTCGAAGAATATCTTCAAAAATTAAGCCCTATCCTAAGCCTTTGATGACTGCCCTTCGTTTTCGCTGATCGCACATGGTATGGCGACTCTCGTCGTAGACTTGGACCACGTGTAGTGATAGTGAGCCTTAAGACACATCTGTAAATACATCAGTAGACTCCGGTGGTCACCTAATGATCGATAAGGAGAATAAACCTTGCGGTTCGGAAATTGCGCCCCGGCGGATTGGCTTGTTCACCGCGGTGGTTTGCCTAATCTTTCGATTCATCAGAAGGGAGCGAATTTTGCGGTCTACCTGAGAAGGTGGTCCCTGATGAAGGTCCACTCCTCCCTCACCGTCGGATAGTAAGCACCCTATTCAACCCTGGCTGCTGCTTCCCGGAGACCGTGGGCGGTGTGATAATGGTTGGTATAGTAAAGGCATTAAGAGCCACTCCGGGTAGCTTTTCAAAGGTTTTCGGTGATTAATATTGTCGTTCATCCTCCTACCCTGCCAGTCCCTTCGTCGGTAAAGCCCCCCTGGTATATAGCAGCTCCGTGGCTTCACTCCGGTGTAACTATGTCCTGATTACCGCCTTGTGGTCTACCCCGTTGCTTATCTTAACTCCCAACACCGCAGGTTTGGTTCATTCCGGATCAGATAAAGGATATGGGGGCTCGAACTTGAATCGTACCCAGCTTCCTGCATCCAAGGTTCCGGAGATTCTCATGGGCTTCAGAAATAAAATGAAACAGCCCTCGTTCAAGCTTTCACGACAAAAGAGTAGGTTCCTTATTTTTTGGCCACTTCTTGTCGTATCCCCGAAACTAGAGATCCCGGAAGTAAACCAGCCAACTTTAGATCACACTGAGCGGTGATGGATGGCAGCAAAACAGGCAGCCCGCTCTGAAGGCGAGAATTTGGTGCCTACTTTTCTCAGTCGTCTCTAGACTACAGTGGTGGCGCTTGAGTGGATGGTATTGAAGTCTTCCTGTCTTTTCATTTGATTTACAATCACCTCTGAGAGATAAAGCATAGAATCTGAAAGACGCAGAAAGCAAAGGAGCGGATGAGAAAAGGCTCAACGACTTGGAGGCCGGCTAAGGGAGGTAGTGATGGTCGATTCAGTTAAGATGAAACTGCCAACGTAAGATGTCATATGCGGGACACTTCGTCGTGCTAGGAGTCCAAAAGCAGCTCGGGAGATAAACTACCATCAACCACATTTTTGTTCTGATTCAGAAGCAGGCTGGGGATCAGTGATGCATCCGTTGACTGCTGACAGTGCTCTGCGGCGTGCTGTGTGATACTGTGGAGGCAAGTCCCCCAAATTTTCTAGGTAACTCTTACTGCCATACACATTTTTTATGGTTTCATACTGATGTCTTACTTTGTAACGTCTTATTCTGACCGCATTTGGCCGAATACGCAGACCAGACGGGGAATACAACACTATGTCCCACTTCGAATGGCCGGGCAATAACCAGATCCCTGGAATGAACCAAGCGATAGGCAAAAGCCAAGAGTTGCAGAGGTTGCCAAAGGACGGCAAAAGTCAGTGGAACAGGTGGAGGGTAGTCAATACTAAGGCAGCGTCGGCCACCTTCCCCTACCGTAGAGTCATGGGACATAATGCCAGTCAGAGGAGCATAGTTTGAAACATGAACAAAGCAGCCATGAATGTGGTTTTTTCTATTAGCGGAAACCATTTCCACTTACAGCGGGAAGACAAAGAAAGACAAGTCCCTAAGCTCTGGGCAACAGAAGCTGCCCAGAGCCAAACAAAATTTAGTTAGGTGCATTTATGACAATTCTTATTCGTGAAGTGGCAGTTTTAAACTCGGTTTTTTCAAAATCTCCAAACTTTTATCTTTCGGTTTTTGGCTTTATAGGAACCTTCCCCCAGGCCAAAGATCACTGCTGCGGTATGGTGACTTCTTTGGACAGTAAGAGTAGTGTTTGGTTGCTTCGCCTTCCGGTTTTACCCGGTCTCTTCCCACGAGGCCTAGCCTCACATATCGCACACGTTTGACCTTATGTGCGGCGGTAGGCGTTTCAACCTGTAATAGCTCCTTGAATTAGTGCGGAAAGCAAATATTGCTTCATGTAAACCCAATTCTGACTGAAGTATATCAAACACGGAGTCTCAGTTTACGGTAGGAAGATTGTGCGTAAAGGAGTTCACGAAACCTTGTTTCGTTCACCAACACATTTTATTGCAGTTGGCTTCAATTAGTTCCATGGACCATCCTTACCTGAATTCCGATTGCTCGGTTTGTTGTGTTATTCTAAATCTTCGTCACAAGTCGAATCCTCGCCACTGCCTCGAGCGTCGGTCACGGAGCTTAAACCTTTCTGTGACTGCTTCCACTGCAGCAGTTGATTCGCCTTTCAATTTCGAAGGGTGAGAACCCAGAATAAACTCAACTGGTGCTGAGCCATTGCAAGTCGTTTCGTGCCTTGCAAACAGTACCATAGCCCCATTGAAAGCACTTTGTGTTGAATTGTCGGAATCGGTCACTACTAGTCGCTCAAACGATCAACCGGCTGGACCTTTCATTACTCAGTAAGCTCGGCCAACGTTACACATTGCATTTATGCAGCAAACCACCGAACCATTTCGATAAGAGGGGAGTTGTCTGCAAGTGGACTGAAACCCATTGCCAGCAGGTTTTGATCACGTTCCTCGCCCATGCTCAGGCAAGTAAGATCGTTCTAGAAGCAGAATGGCCGGTAATGACAGACCCTACGCGATATGAACAACGAATTCCCGTTATCTTCAAACTCGGAGTTGAAAAAGTTTATCAAATCCAACCCTACAAGAAGGTGAAAGCTCGCAACAATCAATGGGTTATCTAAGTATTGAACGATAATGATTCGGGCCTTTACTAGCAGCCCCCTGCTGTACGCTTTCCCAGGCTGATCGTGGAACTGGGACAGAGAGTTGCAAAGTCAGCTCGAGCTAACTGTCAGAACAGCTCATGAGCAGGAAGGTTAGAGCAGTTAAACAACTTGTGGGGGTGAAGGAAATATAGCCACTCACAATGAACCACCTGAATTCAGCGACCTTCCCTTAGTATGCTTCCATTTCTTCCGAAGTTTACGGTCTGATGCGCTTGTGAGATCCAGTTAGTTGTCCACAAGTGTGTGCATTCAAAACAGCAGTCAACCGGCGCACAGCTGACCAAAAATGGTTAGGTTAAACTCTAAGCGCATCGTCATTTTTTTCAGTTTTCTCACCAAACAGGACAATCGATCTCGGCGCAAACAAACTGGGTAACAACTGCGTACACTTCCGACTATTTTCATCGTTCGTTTAAGTCACCGATCAATCAAGACAGCAGGTAAAGCCCAGCTGGGTAAACCGTTTTACGACGTTTTAAAACCTTTTTGTAAGTCCGATTTTGAGCGTTGCCAGTAAGTAAGCAGTCAAGCCTTCCAAATATCCACCGAGACCAGTACCACCTGCGACGGGCCCCCTGAGGAAGACCAACTACATCGGACGTAGTACGGCGCCAAAGCTGCCCTAAAATATGAACCGCTTGTGGCAGTGCAAACTGGCCCGAATGAATAACAAAGGTACCATAGACTTACTTGGCTCATCAGTAATTGGTCCAACATCATCTGCTTGCAAGTTGGGGCATTGTTGCGGCGCGGTACCTAATAGTATCCCAAAGTAAGCCACGTCAAGTCCGGAAGAACAAACTGATGAGCGTAAAGATGTCAACTGAGCACAGTGAAAGGGTAATCAGAGCTTCGAATTATTAAGAATCACCTATATGCCAAATCTAACCAAGCCACCAACAAAGCGCAGCCGAAACATTGTCAGAATATAAACGTACGTGCTCCAACAACAACGATGAAAACATTTGTCAGATTACTGACCATGCCAAACATTCACAAACAGACAAGACGTATTACACAAAAATAAACTCACTACTCGCACTCTCAAACAAACACAGTTCGCGCACGGCACACCACAACAGCCCGTCGGACGTGCAAACCAGATCCCCTCTACCAGGTCCATTCGTTGCAGGCCGCACTTCGCCAACAAGCTTTGGTTGCCGCTGTTCCCATGACGAATGTCACTAGCTAGGAGAATTCAGTTGCTCGGTTTCGGGCCCTCCCTTTTTTTCAACCAGTTTTGTTTTCCTTATAGTGTATTTTCATCCTCAGTCTTCCGGCGTTTTCAAAAAGAATCCACCAACAACCGCACCCTCCTCCAGCGTCTGACGCGGGTGCGAGGAAAATCCTGACAACCAAAAGGTTTCACTATTGCAAATTATCAGAACTTATCTCAACGACTACGCTTCAAGTTCTTTGCTATCATCTGTCACCTACACGAGAGGGCGATTTATTAGAATCTACTCCATTTCTACCAGAAGTTTCATTAGGCTTTCGTATCACACGAGGACCATGTGCAACCATATGTAGCACAAGCAACATCGAATGTATCATACTTTCCAAAACTCCACCCTAATGGACAGCTTCTGGCAGCCCATATCTTCATTCGACACCACAGTCTGATAGGAAGCAATGTATTCTATCTCTCAATACAACCTAACTAAACGCTCGAACTGAATACCTAGGGTTCCCAAAATTGCCTCCATAATCACTGAAATGGACGCTTCTGACATTTTCTGGCCATGAAGCGCGTTAGCGCCTGTGAGAAAGGAGCCGTGGACGACGGATGCACAACTTTGACGTGCATAGCTCTAAAGTCCACACATGCGAATTAACGGCCACATTGTTTCTCCTCGGCTCTGCCAAGCTTACCAAGATCGGCCAAAATAGTTCATTCCTACATAGGCTAAAGCGTGACCAACACCCATCGTGTTTTCAAGTGGTAAGGGTGCCACTTGCCCTGCAGTCGGGCGCGACGACATTCGGCGACAGTGTAAATGCTTCTCAAGAACAGATCAGGCAGTCGCTTTCTGCTTTACGATCCCCCATGGCCGACGAATTCTCGGTAGAACTTTGTAACAGCTAACACAACCTTCGGTTACATGATAACGTGTGATGACGTTCAAAGACATCCATTTGTGATGCTTTACTACATTATCGAATGCTCGTACTTAATGGTTGCGCGAAGTACAGTTTGGAATTGAATTTAAGTTCAGCAAGTGTTCTCATTCCTTCACTGTGTTTAGTTCTTGTCGGATCATTTACTGTTTTCTTTGCGATAGTACTAGCTCCCGGATGGAAGTACAGACCATAACACAATATTCACAAAAATCATTGGCTCTTAGCTCTTTTTGCAGAATAGTGGAAGACTGAGCTACCTCCAAAATATTTCCCCAGACCAATGACTCTTCCTTGCTTAAGAGCCCGACAGTAGAAAAGGGGTTCAACTTTGGTGTAGAGCTGTGCGCAGGACAGTCCCTCGTTTCATCAAGTCGCTCCAGTGAGTTGATTTTCTTGCGGAAGCATTCTGCTTGCACCATCCCCACGATTTCCCCACGATCGTCTCTCATCTCCTCAATAGATAAACAACGGGCTTGCAAAGATACTCTACTTCGCCTTCGGAGATGATGGGAGGACATTGCTCCTATCAGAATATCCGCTCAATACTCCCTAATGAGTGGGTCTAGGATGAATAGCGCTAGGAGTAGGAGTAAATGAGCTAAAGTTTATTGTGTCGGCCACCTCACACATATTCATCTCCGGAGTTTCTGTGCGCACTTTAATGGAAGTTTCATCTTTGGATTCAGTAGCTCCCGAGGGCCATAAAGTCTTTGGAGCGTAAGTCCATAGTCAACGGCCCTTCCCCTCGAGCAGCTTTCCCTGAGAATCTGGGTCTGCCGTATTCTCTTTTCCTCTCATCTGTCTTCATCGCAAAGAAAGTGGGCAAGCACATGTCTCAGGCACTCAGTTCGGGACAAAAATATCAAAGATTTTTTATCGCTCCCGACGTATTGATGAGCCTACAAAGACCATCATCAGAGGGACCCCGTATGACCCGACCCAGATGGGTGTGGTCAGCGCAGGGGTCTGCCTCAGGATCGTTTTGCTTTCCTAAAATCCAGCGCGGAAGGGACTTCCAAACCAGTTGACACTCCAACTACTGGGTCCGAGATGGCTGCAAATGTTTTTCCCGTCTAGTGCCCTCACGTGGTCAAAGTGTCTGGCCAGGTGCCATGGACTGTACCTCCAGTACTGATGGAACCCTATGGGTGCCCTTCCCTCTGCTCAACTAATTATAACCTGTGGACCCTGGATTAAACTACTCTTTCACAAAAATATGCAGTACCTCCAATGGGAATGTCAAAGGTAATTTTAAGTGTCTCTCCTACTAGGCCTAAAAGTTTAGTTAAGTCACTAAGAATAACAGAGGTACCTGCACCAATGTCAAGTAGGGCACTTATGCTTAAGGACCCGTTCGGACCTTTGATAACGGAAGGCAAAATCCTTTAGCTGTCATCGAGACCCGTGAAAATAGCTGACACGATGGGTTGGGAACCGGAACTCCGTTCATCTCATTCCGAGAACGATGGTGAAGAGGACTGCACTTCCAATGCCCACAAAGCCCCTTCAAATCACATTCACCGGCAAGGTGCCCTGGCCGTGGGCAAAGAAAGCCATGCTTTGACTCCAGACACAAACTTGCGGCGGTCTTCAAGTGACAGTGCTTAGAACTCTTGATAGACATCTGGGCTAATTCTGAGGTGACAAATATAGCAACTGGCATCTCTTATAAAAAAATACCACAGGTTTTGTGATTTCAACTGTCCTCATTACGCGCTAGTAGCGCATTTTCCCATTCAAGGGACATATAACTATATGTATCACATTTCAAGTATTGTAAAGGACACATTAGGAATCCTTGCAAATCCTCTACAGGCTATATGAATTTGACTTTATTTGATACCACTTTGCTAAGCTCGTCCATACACAACAGTTTTGCACGTTTTTTTTGTCAGACACCCGACTTTGACCATTAACTGCTTCTGGCCTTTATGCTTGGACAGCGTGACGCAAATCTTCGGGTTTTTTGTTGAGTCCAATTAACGGCATACTTGAAGCTTGTATATATTTGTGCATTTTGTGATTTTCAATTTAGTATCGTGGGAGCCGCTAGTCAGTCTTGTTCTGGTTTTGGGGCTCGTATGAATTAGCCACACGTTGTTCAAACTGAGATTCTAGCGACTTACAGCTTTGAAGTTGGACCCTTCCAAGAAAATTCGTTGAAATGCTTGGACGAGGAAACAAGGACCCTGTAAAACAACAACAGCTTATTTGCCACATTTCCGGGGGTGTTTCATATTTCAATAATTCACTAGAGAATGATAGGTCCACTAATTCTGTTGGTGCCAAGTCATGCATTTCTGATGGCGATGGGTTTGAAGATGGTCATATTTGTGGATAAAGATTGATAACATTAAGAAATCGGTTGCGGCTAGCTAGAAAGAAACTTTTCAAACGAAGGACTCACCCCGGCAAAATGGCAGAAAACCAAGTGGTTAACGGTATCACTATCCGAATGGCGGCGTAATCGAAGAACACACACCTTTGAGACTGCCCGATACTACCAGCGTTTCAGAATTTGACCTACCGACAGTAGAGTTAGCTCCTGTCGATTGTCACCCCGAGCAACACCGTATACTCTTTGAGCAACTCAAAAGCTTTGATAAGTGCAAAGTTACTTATCCTAGGCAAATCCCTACGTTTCATGCATTACTGTCTTGGGAAGGCCAGAGGTGTTACCAGAAGCTGCTCGATAGTTTATCCAACAATATGTTACATTAAAGCACGCAAACTCCTCAGAGGTATGCTGGGATAACCGTTCACGGATGCTAGAAGTGAAACTGATGGCTTTTTTATCCAAGGCAAAGAGGAACTAGGGAGAAGCTGGATAACCGTCGGTATAGCTTTGGAGCATTTGGAATACCTGTCTGATCCGAGGGCGTCGCACACACAGGAAAGCTTTTCTCGGTGCCTATCTACTGATATACAGAGCCCGCGGGCAGAGAAAGCTGAAAGGACATACATAACCGGGCGAGAATCTACTTTCAGTCACTTGGCGGAGTCTAAGGGCCCTCAATCCAGCATTTACAACAGCCGATTTGAATAAATCATACCTCGGAGTTGCAGGCTCGCGCAAATAGGGTCAAATTCGGCTCAAGTTGTGAGGAGCGACCATAACAGAATCCATCCTTTGGCTAACAATCACAAGTCCAGATCCCACGACTTCAGCTGAATACGTGCTAAGCAACTCACTGCGCAGGTTTTCAGATTGCTCGACCTTCCGTGGAATGTGCGTACTTGATCAATGGTCCACCGTAAATAAAACTGACTTTGTGTGTTTGAAAAAATCTCACCGGGCCTGATATGTGACAAGGGCGGATGCGTGGGTAATCATCACCCGTCAACATGTGTCCCTAAAGAAGGCTGGCCCCCTTACCCAGATGAATCCAGGATAGCATGTTCAACAGGACATGATGGTTGCAAAGCGGTGAGATTGGGCGTCTTACCTGTCGGTATCGTGATACTTGAGGGATTGGGGAGGGTTACTGCGTTTTCTGACACGGGAAAGGAGACTTTTCTGGCTACAAGCGAGCTTATGGAACGGTATGGGCCAGTTGGCGAGCTTACTCCTCTCACGACGGGCGCAGCTGCAGAAATCCATGCCTGGAACTCAGTATGGCCGACCCTGCAGTTAGCATTTCCTACTAAAGTGTAAACTCGGGACATTCCGGAATCCCTTGCAGTACGTAGCTTATCAGTGTGGCCAGATGACTATATTAAATCAATCACCATAAGATAGACTTATTTCAAAGGCATAGCGCTTGAGGTAACCATCACTTATGTTGACATACTAATTCAGTGTAATGTATGAGAGGTTCGTTGGGCTCTAAAACAGAACAAAGGCAATCTCAAAGAACAGCTCACCATGCCAACAACACTCGGCTGGACAGTTTTGGGACCAATGACGAACGAAGTTCAACAGTCGGCATCGGTGAATTATTCAAACGTTGGCAAGAGAAGTGCCCATACAGAACACAACCGGTTTTTGGACACTGAGTTCAACGACCTATCTCGGGAAAGTTAAGTTCACTCAACAGAAGATCAGTCGGTGCTCTCAGTCGTGAACTGAATGGACAACGTGGCAAAGGTCAACAGGAAGTGGTTCTACTCGAGCGATTATTAGAAAGTTACCCATCACAAAATAGAGGAAAGGCATGAAATCATTTGATATATCTCAAAAGGAGATCTTTTGAAGCAGTTCAGTTGAAACCTGAACACCAGCCGTTCACTCAGAGTGATTTGAAATTGGTTGACCGAGTGGTGGCGTACAACCTCTGGACTGAACTACGTGGCCAGCTGGAAAAGGAACGACCATCTTGCTGAAGAAAAAACTGCAAAGCTGAAATCGACTTTCTTCAGGGTACGCAAGATTACCGTATCGTTTTTGGTGCTTCTGTTGGACAGAACAATGAAAGGGTACCTCGCAATAATAAGATTGAGCTTTGTATATTGGACAGACCCCGCGAATGTAAGAGACTACAAGAACGAGGGTCATGTTCGAAACACCAAAGAACTTTATCTACCCTTTGGAAGAAACAGGAATGAATATGCTGATAATTCAAACACAAAACTTCGTGCAATAGGATAAAATGGATGGCTGACCGCACCCACACCGGGCGGTTCGGCGTTTTGTTTCATTTTATTCCACACAAAAATCCAAATGGTCCTATCTTTCCTAATCGTTGTAAAAGTTTACTGAATTCCAATTTTCTGCACAAAGAGCACAAAGATGAAAAAAGAAAACTTCACCGGGACTTCACTTGGGCTGTTCAAGTGCGTATAATTAGCTGAAATCACACTGTGAAGTTGGTCAGGCTTTTGGAGCAGATCACTGGCTCACATTTTATAGAGCGTTGTTCGTGACTTTTTTGCACAAACAAACTGTGAAACACTCTGACGTGTTTTGTATTCGTTCATTTTCCGTGTCCACGTGCTTTTATTACTATTAGTTGTGCAGTCTTTCTCGAAGCTGAGTTATAAATGAAAACCGGTTCTCATTCCCTCCAGGAAATTTGATGTGGTAATTTCACGACTTCACTTTATTTTGATGTTTCATTTTTACATAGCACCTGATAGTCACCAGAAGATTGCGTTTACTTTCGAATACTCCGCAGAAGACTGAAAACAAAATGATTTTAACCAGTTGTTATTATGTTTTTTCCTGAGATACGTAGTCTAAGATCGTGCAAGCATTTTTCATTATGTAATGCCCACTTTCTGACCATCCGTCTAACCGAGTGCGTCGGCCTTCTGATAAATAAGCCAACCTCATTTTGCGCGGCTGGATTTCGAATCAATTTCCCATGGATTGTGCAATTGACGACTACGATGAAAACCTTTTGTACAAGCAGCCAAGGCAGAAAGGTAGTGACCGCAGGTACCGACAGTAAGCCAGTAGGTAGAAGTACGCTGAGTGAGAAGCGTGGTCCTTTGCTGAACAGTAGACAGCGACTCTCGTGGAAGGATTTTGAGCGGCGGTGTAAAGGATCCACACTAAAGATCCTTCTGAGTGTTCTACTTGCTTCCGCAATGTGGCTACACTTGGCGTCACTTTGCTAAACTCGACCATACACAACAATTTTGCACGGTTTTTGTGTCAGGCATTCGGCTTTGGTCTTGAACTGCTTCTGGCCGTTGTGCTTGGACCACGGAACGTTGAACCTTCGGGCTCCACCGTTAAGTCTATTTGGCCGCGTACTTCGAGCATCTATATATTCGTGCTTTTTGTGATTTTGAATTTAATACTGTTGGAGCCGCTAGTCAGTTTTATTCTGGTTTGGGGATTCGTGTGATTCGGCTGCGATTAGCTAGAATCGCGATCGTTGTAAGTTACAAAAGTGCCTTTGCACTGACGAACTGACACTGATGACGAAACCCCGGCTCGTTGTCTGTCTGGAAGATCTAGTCGAACCGCCCTACCTAATTGTCGTTCACGAGCCTGGGTGAAGTACTTAAAACTTCCTCCATGGGTCAAATCGAACTGACGTCGCCCAAATATCTTACTAGTTCTAGTACACCTGCCCAATTGGTCAACTTGTTAGCATAAGACAACGAAGCATCCGAGTCTTGAGTAATCAACCGTGGCCTAGTAGTTCCGTATACCATGAAAAGTACTATATGATGCCCCTGACCGAACATTCCCTTATACGCCTCCCGCCGGTTAGTAACTCTTACTATCAGGACAAAGTAAACAGCCTCGAATAGCCTTCTTCGCTTTTCCTTCAAAATATCAGAACAAATGGTTAGAAAGCTAGCCAACATCTTTCATTCTGTTCTCGACATGACTCGCAAATTTTTAAAAGAACGAACATGCTGTAAAGGTGAGCCATCAAGCCCAAAATGCTTCAATTTAGGCAATCCTACTCTTACTAGCAGCCTGTTTAGCCCATTTCTCTCACTGAAGTTTTCAGATATTTCTATTGGTAGTGATATTGGTTTATTTCAAGAAGCCCAAATCATTCAGCACGCAT
Source organism: Fasciola hepatica (assembly GCA_948099385.1). Classification (NCBI taxonomy): domain Eukaryota; kingdom Metazoa; phylum Platyhelminthes; class Trematoda; order Plagiorchiida; family Fasciolidae; genus Fasciola; species Fasciola hepatica. The sequence goes on from CANUEZ040000077.1 coordinate 854,961, forward strand.
GATCAAATGATAGCCGTGATGACAAAAATAGATTTATGAGGACAGGCTGAAAAATATGTGCACATGAAAACAGCATAATCAAGCGTCCAAATTTACAGGTGATGAATGCAGCAACGTCGTCCGGGAAAATGTGACTCTCGAGGTCCGGTGCCACATCCTGCTAGAGCTGGGTGGCTACAGCTGAACTGATGAGAGGAGATAATAATCCGATAAACAAGCAGGTGCGTAAACCAGGAAAATAAGCAAGAACAAGGAACTTTTTGTTTTCTGCTGAAAGTTCTACAAACCATAATAAAGCAGCAACATGCTGCGGAGGGCAAGCAGCAAGAAGAATAAAATGAACTAAAGTAGGCTGATCATCGGAAATGGTGGAGCATTTTGGTCAACAAGAGCGTCCGGCTGACCAAGCTGATTATGTCTACAAGGGACAACAGGAAAGGTCAGTTGAAGAAGACACAAGGGCGGAAAAACCATGAGAAATAGGTCACATGACGAAAACCGTTACCGAGACTCCAGCTAACCTTAGAGGTGTTGGCATCCAGAGTGGACGGATGAGCACAGACTTCGCCGTCAATTCTGACCCCAGATATTAGCTGCACTGTAAGAATCTCATCACCATGTTGTCTAAGGGTTTCGGCCGCTCTACTTATGGCTTCAACTGCTTCCATCTCAAATAAGCCGTTTCCCAATTCTGGCTTCACCTCTTCGTGAGCTTCTGGTAAATCACTACCAACGACAGGAGCAAGGGACTTACCCGCAGGCGGAGTAAAGGTGGGTTTGGCTGCTGACCTACAATCAAAGTTATCCTTACCATATAATTCCTTCGGCAGCGATGGAAGACTAACAACGAACAAACCGACAACTCAAAAGACAGAGAAGATTTAGAACGGTCGAACACGCCAAAGCCTAGGAGGAATTATCCTTTCTGTCGAACCTGGAGCTGCAAGCAAAGTCCAAGGGAGCATGGCCGTAGACCGACCGATCCGATTTTTCAAAAGATTGAAAAAAGCTACCGGAAGCAGCAGCTAAAAACTGAAAGATAGCCCGGAGTAATGTCCCTCACGTGCAACGAATAACGGATTTTCGCCAGTTTCAAACTAGGAGTTAACAAAGTTCAACAATTCCGATCCTACTAGGAGAGAAATGTTTACAAAAATTATTGCGGTACCCAAATATTTAACAGTAGTGTATCGGGACTTTGCAAGTTTTACTCGGCTGTTCACCTTGTCAGGATTACCGTAAGAGTAGAGCAGAAGCCATCTTGTCGAACGACCGGGAATCTTTTGTCTGAACGGTTCATAAAAGAGACAGGAAAAGGGAGCAATTAGACGGAGCTTGACAGTGAAATTAACTGAGTATTGATTTACATCAGGGATGGTATATTTCTGGACCGTGGTCGTGAGGCACGCATGTAAGCATGATCAGAGTCTACTATATCACTGAATGAGATCGAAAATTCACGAATTTCAGGGAGGGATTTGCACATCACAGCAACAATGGAATAAGGCTGATGAGAGTTTCAGTGAGGCGACAAGAGAATGCACGGCGCGTATGAATTAACTTCGAGTCAGCTGCGGCGATAGTAATGAATCGGTCGAATGTAGGAATGTTCGGACGGACATTGGCTTAGGGTGCAAGAAATACAATACTCAAAAGAATGATGCAAGAAAGTGGTCAGTGATGCATACTCATGTTCACTAAAAAAGTAACTGGTGTTGAGACAAAGGAAGCAAGGAAGAATTTCATGGGGATTCACAGGGGAATACCGATTTTCATAGATTTGTGGATATGGAGCGCAATAGTAACCCCTGAAAAGGTTGAACAATCTCCATGAGAAGTAGTGTGTGTCATCTAGTGTCGGCAGTTCGCAGCTGATGGAAGATGGATGAGGTTACGGGAAAGAATAACCCGAAATTGGAAAGCCGTACCAACGAGGAACAAAATAGGGCAAGACAAGGGGTTAAAACCTTTGCATTGGGCCAGGTTATGCTAGTAAATTGACGAATACATTATTTTGTTGAGTTTCCTATGGCTTTTTCGCGGTTGGGTTGGGCTTTCTGAACAAGGGCGAGGTGCTGTTGGTGTTCGCTGTTTCATCGTGGAAAGGAGGAGGGCGTCGCCGGATCTGGACCGATCAATATTCAATAAGAGGTCCTCGCACGGTGGTTTAAATGGCATTGACACCGGGAGGGTCGTGTAATGAGAATTCCTCAGTAAACCTCAGGGGGTAATACGTATCAATACCAGGACTTCTTGCGGGTGAAACCCGGTGGCTAGATCGTATTCGCTGTAGCCGGCCTTTGGTGCGGTTATAGACAGGAAGAAAAAGAGATGAGCTGTCTGCGCGATGTTACAGCCAGGCGAAGTGATGACCGGGTGGTTTTGAAACTTAAAAAGGGAGGATCGCAGCCCGGGAGATAATCCAGCTGAGGGCTGATATGAGCGAAATAGCAAATAGAGGTACTGAGGTTGGAAATGAGACACAATGGCCTTATTGAAATAAGGAGTCTTTGGTATTGTAATTCGGTGTTTGTGAGGGCTAAATGCGCTTGCACTACTAGGCAAAGGTACTGAATACCATTTCGGCAGCTCACCGAGCAGCCTCATCTTTCAGGGTTAATAGAGCTCTGGAGGTGCATCTGGGCTGTTGGGTCTGAGAGCTACGTGAGGAAGCAGCTGGGTGATACGAAGAACCTGAATGGCAAGTTCACATAATAGATCTAGGGGATATATGACAAATCCCACAGTAATGTTTTACAGATCACAAGGAAGCGGCTGGAACACACTAAGAACCCAAACGGCAAGTTTGTATGATAAATCCAGAGGATGCATGACAATTTCTATCGTGGGGTGTCTACAGGTCTCATGCTGCAGGTTGCTGTTAGGTAGGGCTGTAAACTGGAGATTGGGCTGGATTCTAGGACAAGAGGAACGCCGCTTTCTTACAAAAAAGAGGAAAAAAAGGGCAATGAGAAAAAAATGTGGGCGCTTTTCTCTAAGTTATTACATGTATGTTTATATTTCCATTATTACCTACATGTGTACAATTGGTGCTTTGACGAGACGTGTTTGCCGTCTGATGTATCGACTTGTTGTCCAGAGCCAAGGTGGTTTTGTAGCTGACGTCAACAAACATGCCAGGCGTGCATGGGAGGGTACGAGGTGGTTGAAAATTCGAGCATGAGGTGAATACGCACAGGTGTAGAGACCGGTTCGCTATCACCGCAGTCAATCTCGTGCTTTAAAACCAAAAACATGTCAAGAGGACTAGTGCGGTGCGGCGTTTCCCCTTTCGCAGGGTCAGGTCTGAGTTGATGGGAGGCACCCATGATTGGAGGTTGACCATTTCCTTAACAGCCCGATATTGGTGGTATTTATAAATCAAATCGATCCCACTAGGTCTTCTTGTTTTACACTTTTTCTTTTTTCAGTTTTCTTCAAACAGAGAGGCGGTTGAGCCCATATAGGAACTTTTCATTGCGTCTCCGCCCGACTGTAATTTTCTGCTTATATTTCATTTTTTCGTAGCTGCTGGGGGTGGTCTGTTTTCTCCATGTCCGGAAGCAGCCATGGTGAAAGTGCCGTTGACATCATGGGTTTTGCTAGCGTGGCTGAGAAAATACAAAGCGGGGCTAAGCAAACACTTGAAGTAGGACTACAAGTGTTGTAATGCACGTGCCTGCATATATGTATCAGTCTAGTGCAGCGCCAGACCGTCCCTAGGACTGCCAGAGGCCGTTCTCGCGTGGTTGAGGTGGGCTGCGCCAATAGACGTTATTGCACACACGGGGAAGGGATAGCGTTTTAAGTTAGGTGATGGATTCAGACATCCTGGCGGCACAGACGAGAGTTCATGTTGGGAAATATAAAAGCAGGAAATTGAGGCCAACAGGTAGCTATTGGAAGTTGGACATACGGGATGAAAGATTTTGGCCGGGATGATTAAGGGAAGCAAATTACGGCCGGGCAAGGTAGCTGAGGGGAGCGGAAGCCAGAATAAATACGAGAAAAGCCGAAGACTCAACAAGTAAAGAAGTGGGCGATAGAACTTAATCTCCTAGGATCCAGCACCACTAAACCATTTGATGCTAGGGAAAACCATCAACGGCCGAATGTCTTGCTCCAGAAGAAAGTTGTTTTATATGGCTGCCCTAGTACTATATAGTGAGGGAGGCAGTAATTTTCTAGACACGGTTGTGATGACCGACTAGTGAATTAGATAAGGCAGGGTCGTATTGGGCTTAGGTGATAGTAGGTGAACGTCGGTGAGTGGCGAGAAACGGCAGGCATCTAGCTAGTTATAGTTTAAAGGACAAAAGCTGTATCCTTCTGCAATGTATTTGTGTGCGGCATACGTAAAAAAGTGATAGTAAATGGTAAGCTTGGAGTCTGTCGTTAGTCAGGAAATGGTAGGTTTGGGAAATGGCGCTATAATCCTAGTAGTGGAACCCGTTTTCGAAGGCCAGCTCGACTGATAGCGGAGAGCGGGGGGAGAGAGACAGAAGCTAGGGTTTTAAAGTTTGGTGCCGTCTTCTTAGGCTCGATCCCCAGCCATGCTCGTGTTAGTCAAAGATAGCAGATGTCTAACGGAGAGTTTTGCTTTTAGGGCATGGCTAAAATGGGTCATTGACGCACATTTGCGACTAGTCAGGGGGTAGCTTATTCCGAAGCCTTAAGTATTTATTAAGAAAGAAGTTGGAGCTTATTTCCAGCCTCGACTGTGGGATGGTCAGACTGAAAACTCTGTGGCGCAGAGGAAAAGATGGGGGTAGGGAAAACTGTATAGTATTTGTAGAAGTGAAAGCAGCGCGATGAATAAGTTCACATAGAAAACACAAGTCTAGCCCAAGATGTCTAAGCCATGCGGGGTCAAGTTTTAGTTGAGAGCATCGTTCTTTATAGCTCAATGAAGAAAAACGTATCTTACTAGCTTCTCGATGGAGGTGCGCTGAACTTTCTCAAGGAGTATTCTATCCAATCTAGACATTCCGGAGAAGAATTTAGGGCAGTACTTGAGGTAAGGTCTAGCATGGGATTGGTATGTGAGGAGAATACTATGTTTTATTTTAAATGATCTGAGAACTAGGCCTATTATTTGTCTAGCCTTGGCCGAATGAAATGAGACATGTCCAGAGAATTGTAGACTGTTGGTGTATTGAAGTCCAAAATCCCTCACAGATGATCTTGGGACGATTTTAGTTGCACGCACGATTTTCGGGCTCAATTCCCGTCCAGCGAGTGGAGAAGCAGAACGATAGTCATTGATGGTTTTATTAATTATATTGTTTACCCCGTATAAAGTACGGGAGATGGGAGACTGAATGAGCTGATGAGCTGGAGCGCGCCTTGCCTCCTGCTTAGCGTAACGTTAGTTTTTTTGATTCGATCAACTTTTCCGGTACCAAGTGGATTTAAACAAATCGGACCTCAAGCAACCTACTGATTGAAGGAATCGAGGCTAAACCGAAGTCCTGACCTATTGAAGAGCCTGGTCGACTTTTGCTAAGCCAGTTGCGCACCTGAATGGATGACTGGTGAGGGCCACCCAAATGTCCTACAGGGTTTCTAAGATAGGCTGATGTGTCCGACCGAAGAGGTTTATAATGCCGCACTGGTTGCAAAGGGGCGGGATGAATAAAAGTACTTTGAAGCTCTTTCCACCTGATTATAAGCCACTTTATATGACTGGAAAAAAAGATTCAGGAAGGAGGATTGCCTATAGCTAGAAGAGAGACTGACACCTGGATTGGCCGCTCCTGGGGAGCGGTCGTCATTCCCAAGTAAATCATAGTAAAAATACCTATTCAAAAACAGGGCGCTCCTAAACTCTTTGCTGGCCATTGAGTCTTAATGAGTTTGGAGTCAGCAAAGCCACCACATCAGCCCCCTCCCATAAGGATGACCGAGCAGGAGAACTTCGGCCTAAGAGAGCGTCGTGAGTTTAGCCAAAAATCAGCTGAATATTTCCGGCTGGAAAACGTTTGTGCTCAGCACCTCTAAGGTGATCTAAGGACCGCTGGGCCATATATGGCGCAGGGAAGGTTACTCACGCACGAACTGGGGGGTATCCTCTCCTCACGGTCTCTGTCTAGAAGACTTAAGTGGGGACAGGGACGTGCCAAATAATGCACAAGGCACGTGAACAACAACAAAATAAATGGTGATGTCCCTTGTTAGTGGCATGTGTGACGTACATGCATGGAAATCCTCCCTTGCCCTTGTCATTGACTTATATTGTTGAGACTATGCTCTTTAGTATATTGACCCTCAAACAAGCACAACATGAATCAGTCATTATACTTCAACAATTGTTTATATTTTGCACACGTGAAGTGGCACAATTTTGATTCGATTTTGAGCTGCTGTGACGGCGGTATCTGATATCGGCCTTTGTTGAACTCCTGTCCTCGTTGTTAGACGTTGTGGCAGTACAGTTCAGGTTAGTACAAATTTATATGCGTACAAATTGTTAATCCAGTACCGCAAAAACTACGAATCAATCTTGTTCTGGTTTTGGGATTCGTTTGAATTGGCTACGCGTTACTCACAGTCGGAACAACCGTTACAGGGTGACAGATCCTCCCTGGGTAACAACGACTGACCCTGGAAGTGATCGGTTAAACCTGATACAGTACGCCACCAAAAAGGAACATCCTGGTAAGAACGGTAAATTCAACGGCCCCAGCAGGGCCACGAACTTATCTACCAGACCTGGTGGAGCTCGATATGGGCCAACCTGTGACTGACGCGTCTTAGAGCTAGATGTTGGGGTCTAACAAACGTCCGTGTTTTGGCAATCGGCAGGCAACGGCGTAGGCTAGTTGTCCGGGTCGACGAAAGCTGGCTTAAGGCGGCCAATGCTGACGGTTTCTTGACGACCATTGAAATCGATGATGAATGTTGTCTCTTGACGCCAATGACTTTGGGCGGGCCGGAATATGCTGGAGTCAACGGGCGGCGACTCTGCGTATGCAGAAAAAAGTGCATGCACTTATGTAGGTGAATGGGAATAAAAGACGGCCGGGCTGCCGAACGGACAGGAATACCAATCTTCTGACGCATGTAGTCTCCAAGGTCTGGGACAGGTGCGCTCACCTTGGGTGCAACAAGCCCACCGGGGAGACTAGCGCTGGTGCCGGATGTCGCGGATGCAGGTGTGCAGGGAGTGTCGCTGCTCAGCTTATTACGAATGCCCAATAACACCAGTAGTAAGACATCCGTCCACAGAGGATTGTTGCGGGCACTGAGCGAGGTTTTGAGGTGCCGGTGAAAATGTTCGACCAAGCCATTTGCTTGGGGCTGACAAGCTGTGGTGCTAATGCTCCTAATGCCGGTCAGTTTGACGAGACTACTGAAAGAGGCAGATTCGATTTGAGCCCCTTGATCGGTGATTACTGTGGTAGGACAAACAAAACAGGAAACCCAAGTTTCCATGAATGCACGGGCGACAGTTTCACTGGGTACATCCGGAATTGGTATGACCTCAGGCCAAGGAGTGAAACGATCAGTATAAGTGAGTAGATAGATCATGCCTCGGAATGGTGGCAAGGATCCCACAATGTCGACGTGCATGTGAGCGAAACGAACGGCTGGAGTCTTAAAAGATCCGACCGGACTGGCGGTATGTTGCTGAATCTTGGCTCGCAGACAAGCAACGCAGTTACGCACCCTCCGACGAAAGTCGCAATCCGTATTTGGCCAAACGAATCGGTTACGTGACCCTGATACCCGGATGGGATAGACCGGGCAACATATCGGAAACAGGACGGTGATGTGAAAGTGGTACGATCGGCCTTGAGTGATCTAAAGTGGTGACGCAGAGGATAGTGTCAGAAGATGACAGAAGAGGCAAAGCCCGCACTCAGAGACCTGTATCGTGAATGGTCTGTTCAAACTCAGGACCCTGTTGGCTCCTCGCGATTGATACCGGGGACAGCGGGCGACCCGAGTTTGTGGATCCTAGAAAGAGTTCGGCAGCCACATTACCTGACCCGGAGATATGACGAATATCAGTAGAAAATTGTGATATGAAACCCAGATGGCGACTTTCTGGTAGAGAATTACGATCCGATGCTTTGCAAAAAGCATACAGTAATGGCTAGTGATTCATGAAAATGACGAATTCCAGTCCTTCTAGAGCGTGAAGAAAGTGACCGATGGCAGTGTAGACGGCAAGTAACTCACAACCAAATGCGCTGTATTCGGATTTTGCGGAAGAAGGGCAGAGTGAGTGAAGGGTCAGCGGCTCCCAAGCGCCGTCCATGGCCTGCTGGAGGACGCAGCCAATTGCGACATCGGAAGCACCAACGGCGATACTGACAGGAGCATGGGGATCCGGATGAGGGAGAAGAACAGCAGATGCCAAGGCCTGTTTGAGCTAAGAAAAGGCCTCCTGGGCTTGATCGGTCCAGATGAGGGTACTTTGTTTGCCCCGCAAAAGGGAGGTGAGATGTTGCACCAGGTTGGCGCAGTGTGGAATGAACCCGCGGTAATAACCGACAAAGCCGTTAAAACATTTGAGCTGTTTGAAGGACTGTGGCAATGGAAATTCAGCAGTACCACTGACCTTGGTTTCATCCGGACGAATGCCGTTGGTGTCGATGATGTGACCGGGGAATAGCAATGACGGCCTCCCTAATTCGGTCTTAGCGTCACTGATGATAACACCTTGTTCTGTCAATCACTGGAAGAGCTAATGTTCTGCGGCTCCGGGGCTGGCGACAAGAAAACCACCGATATAAGGGTGAACGAAGTATAGCCCTCGAGTAACACCGCCAATAAACAGCTGGAAAGTTTGGGACGCGTTTTGCAAGCCAAATGGCATGCGGAGAAACTCGAAGAGATCAAACGGAGAGGTAACAGCGGTTTTTGCAACGTTCTTGTCAGCGACTGGAAGTTGATGGTAGACCCGGACGAGGTCGACTTTGCTGAAGATGTTGGATCCAGCCGGAGCAGACAATATGTCATGAATGTGAGGCACAGGATATCGATCTGGCTTGGTGACCTGATTGAGGCGACCATAGTCACCACACGGACGCCAATCGCCTGGAGTTTTCTTCGGCACCATATGCAATGGAGAGGTCCGCGGGCTGTTCGAAGGACGGATGATGCCTAGGTTTATCATTTGCTGGAATTCATTAGGAGAGACGGCCAGTCTGTCTGGGGCTAGGCGACAAGAGCAAAAACAGGAGGTCCCGCAGTACTGATGTGATGTACAACCGTTGAGCGCACCGCGAGTAAGTGGTTTGTCTGCCCAGTTAGAGAAGGAAACTCAACTAAGATTTTGGTGAGGGTGTCGTTGGCTTCAAAAGCTACGGACGGCCGAACAAGGTTGACCAATTAGAAGGATCCAACAACGGCACGATGAGTCACAGGGTCGGTTAACTTACGAGAAGCCGGATGTAACGAAAGGTTAAAATGATGCAGAAAATCAACACTTAAGACGGACTGGGAAACAACAGCAATTACAAACGTCCACTGAAGAAACGGCGCAAATCCAGATCTAATTTGAGATGTCTGGTACTAAAGGTGGATATACGAGACCCATTGGCAGCCGAAAGCACTAAAGTGTGTCGATGCTGACTATCAGAAGGGCTAGGGGGAACGACACTGATCTGCGCGCCAGTGTCGATCAGGAACTGACGGTGTGACATGAGGTCCCAGATAAATAGAAGACGGCAGGGCGACGGGAGGCCAACGAGCGCTGCCGTACCTACTCGTTGGCCGACGAGTTTCCCGAGTTGTCGCGGAACGTGCATGGAGGTGAACACTTCTGGGTGCTGGCACGACACTGGCGGTGGTACCAACACCATGTAGAAGTGTGCGCATAGGAAGAGGCTGGCCCGGGAGGACTACGAATGGCAATAGACCAGCAAGTGTGAGTCGGGGAGCGGCTACGACTGAATAGTGGTCACGCCCGCCCGAAGGGCACTGAGTTGTGCAGCTATATCTGTACGAATCGCCTCCGTGGTGGTCGTGGACGGACTGAAGCACTGATTATTTTGGACGGAGGCGGTTTTCATAAAAGGTCTACCACCAAAGCCAACCTGTCTAGTGGCACTTCATCAACTAGAAGGGCCTGGGTGCATTGCGCTTGTTCGGGTAGCTGCTGCATCCACTACTCTCTCAACATCATGTCGCCAACTTGGATGCCCTTAGCCATTTGTCGCATCCAAAGCAGAAGTTGTGAAGGCTTCTGGTCACTGAGGGGATGTCACCAAACAGCTGACGAAGACGGTTTGAGTCGGAGACCCCGGCGCATCTAGGATTGTCTGGCGGAGCACATTATAATGCTTGTTCATGGGTGGGTTGGAGATGATATCCTCGACAGCTTCTAGAATATTTAAAGGGAGTTCGACAGCGAGATGCTCATGCTTCCATTGCTGTGAGGTGATTCTGGAAGCAGTAAACAGGGTTCTGGGAGGGACTCGACATCTGTAGGTTGTGTAGAAGCTTTTAGATGTGGAGAAGCACATCTGCCATGAAGTGCAACATTGATCAAGTTCCTTAAGTTCGTTATCTATTTCAGAAAGCGCTGTGCTCAAATCTTGAATGCGGGACTCATAAACGATTTTGATGTCGTCGGCGAAGAGGAAAGGTGTGCCGTGCTGCACAGCAGAAAAAATGTCGTCAATGTTGAATAAGGAAAATAGCGGACAAAGCGCACTTTTTTGTATAACTGCGCTAGTGTCAGGCATCGGTCACGATAGATGACCATTAGCATATACAACCCGGGTTCAGCCCGACAGGTAGGAAGTAATCCATGATAAAAGCGGGTCATGGATACCGCAGGCCCGGAGTTTTGTTAACATTCGGGAGTGAGGAACTCGGTCAGAAGCCTTGATCATATCAAGGTAGATGATAATCATAGATTTGACGTCGTCAGCTGCCTTGGTCACTAGGTTCAAGAAATCAAACTGGCATGTGGTACAGGAACGTAACTTTAGGAATCCATGTTTACCGCTGTGAATGAGATTATGGGAAAGGAAGAAATCGGACATCCGCCGTTTATTCAAACTCTCCATTATTCCAGCAGCTAGAGGGGTATGGCTATTAGGATGATAACTTGAAAGGTCATGCACTGGACCCATTTTGTGAGTAGGAATAATGGTTGAAGTTGCTTACTGGGATGGAAAGATACCGTGTGTGAGGGATAAATTATAGAGACTCACAACGATAGCAGCGACTTCAGTTCCACCAAAATGGAAGAATGCTGAGGAGGATAACGTCATAGCCATGGCGGGAGGAGGTTCTAACAAGCAGCAGTAAATAGAGCAAGTCGTTCGAACTGAATACAATGTCGAAAAGAACCTGCTCGGTGATGAGAGGTACGGGCGGCGGATTTGAAATGGCATCAGTAGTCATGAATTCTGGAAAGAAGGTGTTGAGTGCCTCAGCGATTTCGGCTGCAGACTTATTTGCGTGTTGTTTCCCAAAATTGAATAAGGCATCCCCGAAGACTCTTTCTGATTTCTGCTCTTTAACAGTCGGGACAATCGGTGAGATTTCTCGCAATAATTCAAGGCCAATAGCTCCTGCCTTCTCAGCAGTTCAGTAGTGCGAAGACTGATGGTTACAGAGGGAGAGTGGAGTTGCAATAATATGGAGAAGTCTGGTTTTATTATGGATCTTCCGTAGTTTTTTATGTTTACTTTTGCAGCCCTGTTGGGTGAGAGCTGCGGGCCTGAGTGTTGTTGGTCCCGACGGTGGTGGTTGCTGACAAGCTACTACGTAGCTTACAGTAGAGTACGTCACTGGTGAGGGTCGTGCTGCAGGAAGTAGTCATCCCAGCTGAGGGATCCAAGCATGGGCTTGGGGTTTATCCAGTTGGCCGTGTGTAGGGTCTGGTGAGATTAGTAACTTATGAGGTCTATGGATCCGGCTGTGAACCTGCAAGATACCGTTCTATGATCATTTCCTGGGAAGAGGTTTAGGGCGGTAGTTATCACATCCGATATGCCAATGGTAAACATCAGGTCAAGTGTGCTGTTTCCTCTGGTTTGTGTCATTACGTGCTGGACCCAGAGCCCTGCGCGTATGGTCAAAACGAAACTAGTGAAGTATTGGGCTGATGACATTGTGTCCCAGCAGATATTAGGTGCATTGGAATCACCAGAAATGAGTTTTGACGAAGAGGGTAATAGTGCAAGGTGGTCAAAGGCGTTGACTACTTGGGCGAGGTCAGTGATGTTTGAATTGGGTGGTGGATAAACGCAGCCGACATGGAGTGGAGAGTTGGCCAGAAGAACCGTTACTCATATTGAGTTCTGAATTGCATCCAGTGTTGTATCAGAGAGAGGAATGATAGGCAAGCTGTTTTTGTTAAGGATTAAGCAGCCTCCTCCTCCGCGACGACGACGATTTGTTATGAACATTTGGTAACCAGCGATAGAAATTTGGTCTGATGACACAGTCATTTAGCCAGGTTCCAGTTATGGCAATGATGCTGAAGTCGAATTTAGTACCATATTATGGAGAGTATGGGTTTTATTCAGTATTGAGCGAGCGTTAGTGAGAAGCAAGTCAAGTGCAGCGGTGTCGTCATAGAGTGGAGTATGAACAACGGTCGGCGGGTGTTGGTGGCTAACACTACCATGATGGCAAACACCATTAAGTGGACTCATAACGTCAGGGTTGTCATGTATAGAAGCAATGGAGTATAATCAGGAGCTAGAAGCGGGGGGCCGGCAGTGTGAAGAAGGGGTTGCTGGTAGCAGGCTAGTCCGGGTTGGGGGGTGGTGTTAAGAAAAAAATGGTCGTTTGCGGAGGTGGGATTTCCGGGGTGGTTGAAGTGACCAGGTGGGGGGTCGGATGCTGAAGCAATGGGTAGTGGCAAGTGAGATGGTGGAAAGCAGAGGCGACTGGGTTCAACGGGATACACATCGGGCGGGCGGTTATCGCTCGACCAGGACCGACGGAATAACTGTGGTTGGTTGGGCTGGCCCATCCTGTGTTCGGGGAAAAGCGTGCAGCTTGACAATCGAGGCCGTTGATAATAGTTCAACTGTGGGTTATTTATTTGTATCAATGGAGGAGAGGGGAACTGGTTACAGAGGATCAGCCGGAGGCGCTAGCGCTCAGCCAGATGACTGGGAAACCGTTTTGGTGAAATTGGAAAATATGGAACGTTCGGTCCAAATGCATGGTGACGCATTACTTGGTGGCCGTTTTTGCCTGCATTGCAAGGGGGAGTTGGAAGGACTTTCTCGATTAGTGAAGGTACCACGCTATACAGCGAGGCGGGGTTGGCTGCTTTAGGGTGATGCAGGGTTGTGTCCTGCTCACCAACATGCGTGGATTATTTGCGGTATACTTGGAGTGCTTGGTGGGGGTTCAAAATGGGGCTCTGAGAATACTTGCTTGGGGGATTAGGGGAGTAGCTAGAGTAGCTGAAAGCTGTGGGGGGACACGAAATTCTGTTGGTTGATGGGACGATTGGCTACATAGTAGATCATGGCTTCAATGAACGATTTTTGTCCGCAAGACATAGGGACATGAGTTAGAGCAGGACGGGCTGTTTGCAGCGGACTTCCCCGGGGTCATTTTCGGTGACGAGACGGTGAGCAGTAGATTGACATAAGCAGCAGCAGGCCTGGATGCACGGAACTTTGATGGCCTTGGGCTAATATGAGTTTGGCATGGATATAATTGCCATTTGTGGGAGCGGCAGTTGATGGTAGAAAGCAGGTCCGTTTACTAGGGAGATGTGCTGGAGATGGGGTGGCGGTCAGGTCTAGGCCAACTAGAGTAAGGCAGGCCACTGAGGTCTTTTGTGTTACGGGGTGCCTCGACAGGCGGTGAGAAGACGCGGCGACGGGTGGTTCAGCCGCAGTCTGCGTTGGTGAAGCTATGGTACTTTTCGGTGATGGGAAAACCTCTTTTTGGAGGGGGTTTTTATCCGGTGAGATTCTAATTTTTTTGAATGGGCGGGGGCGTTAGCAATGTTTTGCCAACTGGTTATGAATCCGTGGCTGCAATCCCGTCAGCGAATTGGAACTTCGAAGGACAGTTGTTGCATTGTGAACTTTTGCGCAGCCGAGTGCAATAGCACCTGTGGTGTGCTATGTTGCCAGCATTTGATATGGCGAGTTTGGTTGACGGCAGGGGCAGTCGGTCAGGGATGTTGGAAACTATCGCGTTTTGGCTTAGGCTATACGCTTATGAACTTCAGTCGCAATTGAGTCCAAGAAACAACCCGCCATGGCTAGGCTTTGACGACTAGCTATGCGGGCTTTTTCCACTATGCTAGATATAGGGGATATCTTCAATGGAACATCATCGATGGACTGGATCTGGTTATGCGGGTCCGCCATTCTTTGATCTACTTCATTATTCTTGTTAAGTAAGTCATAAACATCAACGAGAGCTATTGAGCAAGGACTGAGTGCAGACTGAGGTTGGATGTTTCCGGTTTTTCTGAGCCTGACAGTACGAATCGCCTGATTCGCGCCCGGGACCTTGGCATGTTGACGGAGGACCTTTGATGTTACCATAAGCAGTTCAGAAGATAATGTGAAGAAGGCGAAAATATTATGGGTCAGTAAGTCGAACTTTTCGAGGGAGTAAATCTACATGGAAAATTCTGTATATTTTTCCCAAGCCTTTTCAGCTAAATCACAGAAGGTTATGAGCTTCATAAACATGAAAACAAACATAACCTGGGGAAAATAGGGGCACAGCGTGGCGCAGCGTATAACGGGCTTTTCTCCATATGCAATCCGGGACGACCCATCAACCGTCCTAAAGGCCTCCGGGTAGGGACATTTTTGAGAGGGTACTTTATAACAGTAGGACAGCGCTTTGCGTATTCGACAGATCCAGTATGTGTCGTAAAGCACAGGAAACGGAGAGAGTGGTAGAAACATCAGATAGTTCCATCCCCTCGCAGGAAGAAACGATAATCTTTAGGTTATTGAGTCAGGCTGAAACCTACATACAAAAGGATGCCTTAGCTTGAAGACCGCACGCGCTGAGCGATTTCTGCATGGAAGCTGGCCCGTGGACCCGAAATATGGTTTATCCAGTCAGGAAATTGCAGCCTACTGGACTTAGTTTCTCCTTGGTGATATATTATGCCTCGCTGAAACTGTAATCCAATACCACAGCAGTGACAATAGGACGATATCCCACAGAATTTCCGCCTCTCTGCATAACCCTGGTCTTTTTGGGCTCCGACAGCCGATGCTTCCTCTTGACAAGACCAAGCCAGTCGTAGCACTGCGCTCAAAAACTGAGTCAGTTTCTCCGTTACATGACACCTAGTCTGCATCTGAATAGCTTTACCCTGATCTCACACGTTAGCTAGGTAAAGTTTCAAAACCATGAACACAAAGAAAAATTATGTGGATCAGCTCTCAGCATGATGCAGAGTAAACTTTGAAAAGACTTTGCTGATAACTCAAAATCCTATGACATCGTCTTGTCAATCAGGTATATTGCCTCTCAGAATGTTGGGGAAGCTTTCAACAATACGACTCTAAAACAAGAGCAAAAAGCCCCAAGAAACCGTGGAAAATCTTCCAAATTATCCCGTTTACTGGGAGTTAGAAACCAGTGGCTCCTTTTGAGGATATCATGCCATATCACGTCAGTCGCAACTGCTTGAGTATTTTTTATATTAGTCTCAGCGTCGTTGGCACGTGGTCTACCTCCCGATGTTCCTACCCCTACGCCATCAGTCGTTCATACCCTGTGCTTCCCACAACCTGCATTCTAGGATATATCTGAGCCTCCATCATTGATTCGCACCCCAATGAATCCTGTCCCTGAGGGCGTCCAACCCACACTCTCAACTCGAGGGGAAAGCGACGTGGCTGCGTCGCTCCTTGGTATATTAAACTTTTCCATGAACACAACGTCCTTCTTCTACAAAGGAACAATTCTTTGTTTTCCGGCCGTAAAAGGGGGCCACTTATGATCTCAACTATTATCCCCTCACTGACCACATCTCTTCTATACCAGGATTAGTAGAAAGACGGGCAACAGAGCATTTGTCTTACTACTTATGAAATCAGAATTTTGCCCACACTGGTATACGCGGCAGCTTTCAAGATCATTCCTGCGAGGTTTGCCAAACTAACCTTCTCAATTTGGTTATGAATGCCGCAGACGAAGGTAAATCGCCAGCCACCACTTTCGTTGGCTCGAAGAAGGCTTTTCATGC
Organism: Fasciola hepatica; assembly: GCA_948099385.1. Classification (NCBI taxonomy): domain Eukaryota; kingdom Metazoa; phylum Platyhelminthes; class Trematoda; order Plagiorchiida; family Fasciolidae; genus Fasciola; species Fasciola hepatica. Next base: position 871,123 of record CANUEZ040000077.1, read on the forward strand.
GGTCCCTCACATAAGTTTGCTCTCTGAACCCTATATTCAAGTAGTCTCTGAATTGCTGCCTGCTTCGTTTACTTCATATTTGCCAGACCGACCCCGGATAGTCTTCACAGTTGGCCAAGAATCACGGCCGGCTCCTATTTTAGATGCGAGAAAGATGTACGCAGGTGCTATTCCCGTCAAACGAATAAAATGAGCGGAACGATGATAACCGATGGATTTTTATGGCTATATTGGCTGTCCAGCAGAGCTGATAGAAGATGAGAGGGTAAATAAGCTGACGACCTGAGCTGACGAGCTAGAGTGAGCCCGGTTCCCAGAGCCGCGTGGCTTAAAATGGCAATGATTCTCTGTAGGGAGGCACCAGGAGGACCCGAACAAACAGACTGCGAACAACTAGTCCACTGAAAGAGCTGAGGCTTATCTCAATTTCTGACCTATTAGAAAGACTGGCCGTCGTCCGCTTGACCAGTTACGTACCTTACTGGGCAGCTGATGAGAGTTACCCAAGAGTCCTCCAGGACTTCAGCAATGAGCCCGTGTGTCCGGAATTCGGAAGAGTGCCTTCACGTACGATAGTATTTAACTGTAAGCCATTTTGTGAATTTGAAGAACGCTTCCGGAAGATTGTCTGCGCTGGTGGAAGACCCGTTACCGGAAACGGATGCTCCCGAGTAGCGGCAGCCACCCCCGTAGTGGACCCGATCACAGAGGTCCATTTATGGACGAGAAGCACCAAAGCTCTAAGCTAGCAATAGCTTTTCTATGAGTTTGGTGTCGACGAAGAGTAGCCAGAATGTTTCCAGCTTTTTAGTACAAGTCTATTCACTCGGTCTATTGTTGTTTCTACCCTGCGTTGAAGACAAGCCTCCTGTAATACACAATAGCACCTCTTCCCCTTTCGCCTACTTAATCGGACTTGTTTATACTTTCCAACTTCATAATATCCAGACTTTCATTGAAAATACAACCGATGATCTTGGACGGTAAAATATTTGGCGTAGAAGGTGGGAAATGGAATTCTGGGTTAGTGTAGACACAAACACGACCCCAAGGTGTCACGGTGCCCCCGAAACCCTGCCCGTTTTGCGTGACATGTAAGTTAGAGACCTTGGTCTTCACACTAAATGCGGCTTCACGTTTCCCCAGAGTGTTCCATTCCATATTGCCGAGACAGGAAGGACAATTAACCCCACCACTAGAATCTTTCGGTTACACGACCGCAGAACTAATCACCTGCGAGTCCCGTGCCAGATCTCTCCTTGAACACTGTCCCACTATCTTTACTAACAAGGACAAAATCCGGTTTCATTTCTTTGGGGTCCGTACAGAGCCACTTCAAGAAATAACTGTTGAGACCTATCCCCAGTTTAAGCAGCAAGGACAGGGTTAACCAGCCTGACCTTGAAATTCTATGGCTTAGCAGCACAAAGCTTAACCCAGGCTTTCTGTATGAGCTAAACCATGCATCGCTTTCTCATGTACTAAACCTGATCTCTATGCCCTCCCCGCAAAGTGCTTCCTACTCCATCATTCGTTCTGATCTTTTACTTCCAGGCTGAAGCCGGCGTTGAGATTCAACTTTTTATCAATAAAATATTCGAAGTTAGGAAATAAAACTCCCAGTAAACATCCGTGAAAACCCCGTTATCTCCGAGTTAAGAGGCTCATAAAAACACTATGGATATTCCTATCGTGACCCCTCTCACCTACCAAAATATCACCGAAAAGCCGGTCCCCGAAGCTTTCATCAACTGCCGAGTGACAAACTTAGATCGACTATTTTCCATAACATACAGCTAGTATCCCACGGATCAGTAGCCTACGGTTTCTTGCCCTCTGCAAATATAACTGATCGAGTGCTCATCGTTTCTTGCAACTCTGAGTAAAGCTCAAGCTCTCCTGCAGACAGCCAGTCCCAACATTATCCCGCTTAGTCTATTTCACGGTCCGGCCCTCCTATCAGCGACTTGACAATGGCTGCCTTCTCCATCATGCGAAACTAGACCTGCAATATAAAACAGTTTTCCTCTAGCCCGAGGTCTTCAGCCTTTGACGTCCCCCTTTAGAGACCAATGAAAAGGTGGTACTCTATATTCAGACTTTAAGTTCCGTCGTCAGCCACTTTACTTTCTAATCTTTAGACTCCTTCTCCGCTCTTCTTGGCTTCCATTTCCATCGTCTTCTTTGCCCAGTCCTAAAACATACTTGCCTTGGCTGCTTCGCCCCAAAATCGCTTATCCCAAATACCCATTTTTTGTTCTTGTCAGTAAGCCCCAGCTTCCTCGTCTTACATCTCCTCAAGCGAATAATGATTTGTGTCGTCTAGAATTCCGAATCTACTATCCTCCAGCGAATACTGTCCTGCTTTTTGTCGATACCGTGCATTTTCCACAAACGCAGCCAACCCCGTCAAACCAACGGACCCAAAACGCTCACTAATAATCTGAATGGCGATCCGGCGTCTAACGAGGCTGATACATATAGACAGGACTGAGTATCACAGCATCGGTTGCCCTGCCTAGTGTTTTTACATGGCCCCACCGAGCATGAATTCAGCCCACTACAGTGGAATCCCCTGATATCAACGATACCCCTGCCTTAGCTTCGCCGGGACTTAAAGATGAAAGATCACACCCAGTCTTTGCGGAAAAAGGAATACACGAAAAATGGCCGTCGGGCTGAATGGCTGCGGAAAGTTCCCATTCAGGCTCAACCACCCCTACGGTAGAAAAAAGTGGAAAACGAACAACAAAGAACTACCAAAATCAATTTGATCTCCAAACTTCACTGATATCTAGCCGTGGAGAAGGTGAACAACCTTCAAATACGGATGCCTCCCACCAGCTTAGACCCGGTCCTGCGAAAGAAGAATCCTCTCAACCCCCTTGTTTGGTTGACAAGCTTCCAATTCGTACTAAAGAGACCGGCTCGGCTGATAGCGCACTGGACTTCCGACATGTGCTTATCCGCCTTTCGCTCTAGGTCTCACCCCCCCCCCCCACACACACACACTCTCTTTGTACTTGCCCGGTATTTATGTTGACAGCGGCTGCCACCTTTAGCGTAGACTCGGCTTTAGTCCCACCGCTCTGGGAAGCGCACCAAAATGTCAGGCAAAAGACATCTGCCTCACTGAGGCCCAACAAATAAGTGATCATGAAAACTGTTCTTATTCCCCCTTCATGCTTATCTATCTTCTCTTTTTCTTTGAACAAGGCTGCGTTTACCGTGTCCTGACTACCGGCCGACGCTGTAGCTCATAACCGAAACTACCATCAACCTCTGAGGAGCAAAGTTCCCGAAGCCAACCTGCTGCATTAGGCTTGAAATGCCCCACTGCTGCACGCGCCATATCTCCGTCAGACCAATCATACAAACTTGCCATCTGGGCTTCTGAAGCAACCTAGTCGCTTCCTCGTCCAGCCCCTACACCCAGAGCCCCTGGTGTAACCCACTACCTAATCAACCCCCGAAAGATAAGATAAGTCGAGGTCCCGTTGAATGGCTAATCATTAGCTAGGTCTATTACGTAAAATGCAGTTAGTTCCTAAAAACTCCAATTCATAAACCTAGAACTCAGCAGTCAGAAAAACGCCAACGAAATTAGTCATGTTTATTCAACCCGACCAAATAGAATGGTGCGGACCCCTGTACAGCCCAACTCCCCTCGCACCCACTGCCAGGATTTATTGAAATTGGGCATGAAATTTAGCTCGCCACATCAGGCACCGTTTAACTGGTTAGGTATAGATCCAATGCCATCGATCAAAAATGTTGCTTTTACCGAGCAGTTCGTTTGCTTCACATGCGCTTTAACTATCAGCTTCTGTATGGAACACAGTTCCTTCACTTCCGCACGGTGTGTTAACTTGCTTGTTCCTTCCCATTGCTCCGTACAGCTTTGGCCTTGTTTCTATCATGAGCTTCATTGGACCTTCATTATGATTTGTATAATTGTTGATTTTGTCTGCTCGTATTGAACTCTGATTCTTACCAGGTCTCATCGGTGAAACAATCTTTCTCCACCGCTTCGGGATTCCCGGGAAGTGAGCTACTGATATCCATAACCCGTTCTGTTATTACGTCACAAAGGCCCGGGTCTCTCGACAGGGCCTAAAGCTTTTACGTAAATATCTTCCTGTTTATCCACACACAGGATGTCTCTGCTCCAACAAGGCATAACGATATCCTTGACTTAGTGTTCACTCATGGCCTCCTTAATGTAGACCTCTCTGTCACACAAAACCTCCCCGGTAGTGACCACAAAACGGTCTTACGTCACTTCACTGTTACGCGAGAATCATGCCTACATGAAGTTGTCGAAATCCAAGATCAAAACACCCAAAGACTGACTAACTAGGCCCAGTCGCCTACCTCCCTCCGGGGCACTGACCGGTTTGACTTCTTCCTCACATCTGATTTGCGAATAGCAGCTGATGTGTTCTATGTCAAGTTGCTTTCCTCCATAAATTGCCCTACCTCAGCCAAGACTACCAAAACTGACGGACTTCGACAAAAGATTTGTAAGCTCTAGAACTCATTCCTCAGGAATCGAGATTTCTCTCTGACACTCAGAATAAGCCGACTCTTCCGTGATCTTTATGCAGCATTCAAGAATCAAATCTAAAAGCAAGAATGGATTGCACTACAACAGCCTCGTAGAGTAAAGCTTCTTTCTAGACTGCTAAAATCTCGCAACTCGCGCAGCAGTGACAACAATATCCCATTTCTTATCCAAAATGGCACCCACCTTGACTCGCCAGAAGATATGGCTGGGGCTTTCAGCCATTATTTCGTCTCAGCCCTTATTACGGACACTAACTCACCGCGGTTCTGCTACCCAATGCTCACACAGGACACGATATCAACCATAACATTTACCGCGGCCAACATCAGAAAATTCCTAGCCGGCAATAAACCCTCCTGTGATCCAGGGCCTGACTACCTTCCAACTGCCCTACTTTGATTTGGGGGGGCTGACCTAGTGCTCCTATTGCTGAACCTCTTTACATTATCCATGTCTTTCGGAATCTACCCGGCTCAATGGAAAGCCTCCTACATAATTCCATAACACAAAAATGGGCCTTTGCATGATCCGGGGAGCTATTGTCCCATAAACCACACTTCGATTGTTTCCAGACTCATGGAGAGGATAGCAAAGAACCAGCTTGCAAATTTCCTGACTTCTCGGAACCTTGTCAACCCAGTTCAGCACAGGTTCCTAAATTTCTACTTACGCCTCACGTGTCAGATGGACTTCCTCAATTTATTCACTTCTAAAGCAGACAGCAGCAAGTCAATCATCGTCACCTTTCTCGACATGACTGAACCTTTCGACTTTGTATCTCACACTGGCTTACTGCCAAAAATTAAATATCACGGAGTAGCTGACCCCCTTCTGTCTTGGCTATCATCTTACCTCTTCGAATGTTCTCAAACTGTCATCGTCAACGGGAAATCATCTCAGCCCAAACGAATTACTAGCGGGGTCGTACAGGGTAGCGTTCTAGGCCCTCTCGTATTTCCTACGTACATAAACGAAACCTTCCAAGTAGTGCCTCATGGCACGACTTTTCTCTTTGCTGACGATATAAAACTAGTCTATACTTTTGAGGCGAACGCCATGCACTCAGTTATCAGTGATATTCTGTCAGACTTGAAGTCCCTTGATGAATGGCGCACTCGATGGCTGATGAAGTTTTCGGCAGCTAAGAGCTCTATTCTGTCTTACAAATGCCACTTTCCACTTGACACCCTCAAAATAAATGGTCTGCCGATTCCCACTACTCATGTGGTAAGAGATCTTGGCCTGCATTATTCATGTTCCTTCAGCTTTGGTGAACAAGTACTGACCCAAATTTGCAAGGCAAGAAGGATGATTGCACTTATCCTCAGGACATACCGTACTCAGGAGAGTAAGCTCCTGATATTCAAGACACATGCCAGGTCGCTGCTGAAATACTGAACCCCCGGTATTTACCTTGATGCGAAAGGCCTACCGGGTCAATATAGAGAAAGTGCAAAGCTCCTTCACCAAAAAATTACTTGGCGCCTCTTCCAACCTTAACTACAGAGCTGGGTGCAAACTACTGCGGCTTGAACCTCTATGGTTACGTCGTATCAAACTCAATCTTTCGTTTCTATTCAACCTCCTGCACTCAAAAGTCCACTCATTTGCTAACCCACTTGGTTTCTCTAGTGAGACTCTCTACTCCTTCCATCATGGGCAACTCACCATTACAACCCCCCAATCTAGGCTCTCAATCAGATCTAGATATTTCTCGGTTATCTACCCCAGCCTCTGGGATAAGCTTCCTGACTCGCTGCGATCATGTCGCACGCTAAAACAATGTGAAGCAGCACTATGCAGAATCCTGGACGGACCTTCTGTAAACAACATGACCCGCAATAACATTAACATAGACGAAGCACATGAAGACTGTGTTGATTATTAGAGCACCATGAACCAAAGTCTTTCGAGTCCAGCCCGTTTCTCACGGCCCGTCTGATAATCACACTCACGTTTACAGACATATATATATATATATATGGATATATATATATATATATCTTGGGTGTGCTTCACTCACTCTTCTTCTCTCTTCTTATCGGATCGTGCCATTTTACACCCTTATTTGCACACATACATTTTGCCTGCAATTAAAAACCAGATCAGAGCTCTGTTAGAACAAAGCCAATCCGTTAGACGTCACCTGACTTTGACTCACTGTTATACCCGTTGCCCGGTTCCCATATGTGCTTGCCTACCCCGCCCTTCTCAGTTTAAACCATTTTGGGTTCCCTGAAAAACCCTTAACCAGCTTGCTGATGTCCAGCGCAGTAGCAAAATACACAGTTGGAGCAGTTATACTATGCGGCCTCAGCTCTGACGACTCCTCGGTATTGATAGGCCTACAGTTCACAGCTGTGGGCTAAACCTCACCTGTGCTGGTTGACGGAATGAGAAAAGTAATCATCGCACTTCTTTAGCTCACCATCGACAACTTCACCTTTTCTACGTTCTTCTTGAGCCCATGCACTAATAGTGATGACAATAGTCAGAGGTGATTTGTCTGCTACGTTGCTGACTCACCTACCTATTCAAAACGTCTACTGACACTTTCTCCCTTCAAAAAAATCATTTTGTCATTTAGTGACAGGTGCTCGCCTTCACTTAATTCCTCTGTCTCAAGCTAGAATCCAGCTGTCTCATCCTCCTTTTCTTGAGCCTTCCTCGTCTTGCCAGGCAGATTACTACTCTTCAGTAACTAAGCCCCACTTCTCTGAGCATATGCTCATGGTAAGTTGAGAACCCATTCCAACCGGAATCCATATACCTCTGATTTATCTCGACCCCGCGGAATACCAGCACGTTTGCTCTCACAAGAAAAATCCTCAACTCAACACCCAGTGTTTTCCTTCCTTTTCACTATCTGCCGTCCTCGACCACAGCTGGTGAACCGACCAGAATGCTATCTTCCCATTCTTCTTCCAGACCATACCCTCTACCATTGTTTTATTCCTGGTTCCCGGATGGACCCCTTCTCCTCATCCACCACTTACCTGATATCTCCCCAAATCTCTACTATCACCCAGCTACTTTATAAAACTACCAGTCTCCGTCAAAAGGATTCCTAATAGACCGGCCCGCTAGCCAAACGATAACTAATTGTTCAGATAACACGATGTTCATTTTCTGGTTTCCATTAAAACGATAATCCTAACCCACAGGTAGAACACTCTCCAGACTACTGCACTCCTGGTCTCTTTCAAATCGCATTGGTTACTTTGGTAGCCACCGGCCGACTCGACGTTACTCCCGAACTAGACGATTTGTTCAATCGGACTGACAATGGTTTAAACCTATACTCTCGCCTGCTGACGGTATAAGGGGCACAGTACACGGATGACCAGTGATCATAGTCCTATGACCGGAGTAACAAACCCTCATAAAAGTCTCACCGGATAGCAGAGTTGATTCCTGACACCAATCATCACCACACACCCGCTCAACATCCACTTTTAGTACTCCGTTCCAACAGTTCAATTCATTCCGCGTAGCAGTACGAAACCAATGACCAGAACCCAGCCCTCGCCGCAGCCTTCCCAACCTACTCCGCCCACTTCGTCAAACTGGCCCTTTTTGCCAGCCACCTTACCTATTCTACCCGCCATCACTTGCAACCTAGGTCTTTATGAAACAGAATACCAGCCATCTGTATCCAACCACAATTTGGCCAATAATTATTTAATCGCGTATACAAAAGCATTTTATCTTAAGACTCTTTCAACTTCTGCCTAGCGGCAACAGTAGCCTTTTCCTTCACTAGTCTGTTTCTTCGACGGCACCATTCATGCTCTTCAAAAGTTCACCGCATTCCTTGTGACTTTTTTCGCTTTCATGTGAATTTCCATAAGACACTGAAACCACCTGCTCAAAAATTATGTCTTATTATCACGTTTGACTCACTTGCATTTATTTCACATGCTCCCCCCCTACAGTTAGTTGCCCAATGTTGGATCAACCTTCTATATTTAGCTAGCATCTCTGACTACACATTGCCAGCCCCCATGAGGACTTGACTTTTAATCCTGTTATTTGGTAACTCTCCCGCCTGGCTACTAGTTAGTGACCGTCCAATTATCCAGTTGGTACACCTTCGTGTATATTCCTGGATGCCGTGACCCGTCGCAGCCAGTTTATGGCGCCCATAAGGCATACCGTATATTACTTCCTCCTCTACTTGCTGTCTATGTGGTAATATCAGACTCCTATTGTATTTCTGATACTTGCGACCGCTGCATTTTTAACACACTCCAGTGACGTTTATATCAGCATTCCCACGTTTGTCCAGCTATCTACACCGCCCTCCCCAAATTCCAAACTGGTTTATAATTCTCGCTTTAACCATTACCACTTTAGTTCACTTAAACGCCATACGACTTTACTGTCTTATTTCGGTTACTGTGTGATTCTTGAGCTTAAAGTTTGTGAACACCTCTGTTTGTTATGTACTGCTGTTTCCTCTGATCCTGCCTTGTGCATGTGCCTCGGTCAAGGTCAAAAAATAGACTATGATCAATTATCACCCTGACAGTTGGGATGACCGAACTTGGCCACTGTAAGGATCGGTGGCGAAAAATCCTCAACAAGCAATATAATATTGTGGTTTCCCGAAAATACTCGCTTACATATACAATTTCGGCGTCGCGTACAACTTGCTTTTTTGTGAACTCACCCTTGTTTATTCGCATCCTCCGCGCTACTTTCCTATAACCTATCTCACAAGCTCACCAGTCGCAAGCCGTTAACGTGGTCCTTGTTTCTGAGTCTTTGTGAACGCCATATATGAGGTTTGTACAAATTTATTGATGTTGTTGATTCCATAATTCAGTATTGTAGAAGTCACTGATGAATTCTGCTTTGGTTTCGGGATCCGTACGAATTTGGCTCAGAGAGTGTTATCACCATCCCGTGGTGATCATACTACCTTCTAATAGCCACACCATTCCGGTTGTTATCTCCCACGCTCGTGTGTGAGGCCTCTTAGACAGTTACCTCTCCCCTGGCCGTTGATTGGCCAAAGTGCCTCCAGCAAGTAAAGAATCCCCCTATAAACCACTAGACTCTTTCCTGCTTTGCATCCCAAGCATTTCTTCCATATTGTCGCCCGAGCTTTGCAAAGCTCTTCTTGGATATCTAGATTCTATGGTTGGTCTACCCACGGTGTGGGGCTTGCTATAGTAACTCCTTGATGATTTGTTCTATGGTACACTTAGGAAAGCCAGTCTGTGACCACCTGGTTGGGACTTGAAGTTCAATAATCTTCGACATACTCAGGTACGGAACAACTTCCATGTACGCTGATAGAGGTGACCTTCTCCACCGCTGTGATGCATCAACCCCCACTGTCTCCTCATCTTCAGCCTCCGCATTTTCATCTGCTACTTTCCTCGCGCTAACCCTCGACCGGAATGCGTTCCTGACCGCTACCCTCAGTTTTACTTTCGATTCCAGAACATCCTGATCTATGTGCCGCTTGGCTGTGACATACCACGCAGGATACTCATCTACCAGATTTCTTACTTCGCGTGTCTTCAACCTCGACCACTGCAGCTTACTGGGAATGCAATACAATTACCCGGTGTAGGTCACAAAAATCGCGATTCGAGCTAGTCGTAGCCGAATCACACGAATCCCCAAACCAGAACAAAACTGACTAGCGGCTCCCACGGTACCAAATTGAAAATCACAAAAGATACATATATATACAGGCCTGAAGTATGTAGTTAAATATACTTAACGGTGAAGCACAAGGGTTCAATGTCCGTGGTCCAAGCATAACGGCCAGAAGCAGTTCAAGGCCAAAGCCGAATGCCTGACACAAAAAACGTGCAAAATTGTTGTGTATGGGCGAGCTTAGCAAAGTGGTGCCAAATATAGCCACATTACGGAAGCAAGTAGAACACTCGGGAGGATTTTTAGTGTTGATCCTTTAAACCCGGTATCACCGAAACGCAGTCTTGCTCCTGCCCCACATTGTTCGCTAAGAACTATTGAGGGCCTGCAAAAGCCTGGCTGTTCCGATATCGAGGCTACGCTAATTGGTGCTAAACGTCATCAATGTTCACCAGCACACAACTGCTTCTGCCAACAAGGCCACACTTGTGCTCGTCTGCTATGGCCCCACTTGTGGTTTTGCTGTTTAACAGTACTGCAACACACTCAAGCACTCTCATGGTCACCTGCCAATTCAGCCATCTACATCTGACTGTCCGCCTTCATATTCCCCTTCAGAAGCGGAAGTCTTATGCTTGGGCCACTTTCTCAATAATTACCAACCCTTCAAACGGGCGGGAAAAGTTCATACCAACCTTCCGGAAGCATATCCGTGCCTTCCAGGACAATAATAATAATAATAATAATAATAATAATAATAATAATAATAATGGTTTATTTCGGAAGCGCCCGAAGCATGCCATGTGCATGATCATGTAGATACAGGTGATGGAATGGACAGATATAATTCATGGAAATATGGAGACTCTCATGAAAATATTGGATAAAAAGGCTCAGAAGGGGGAATAAGGTAGGATGAAAATAGTATAAACGTATGCACACCATAGAGATTGCATGGAGTTTAAATGAGCTCAAGAGCGGATTTGAATGGACGCCCGGTGAGTTTGAAATTCAAGGTCAGGTGGACTGAATGGCTGGTCCCGGGCAATCACATATGGAGGCAGACTGGTAAACAAGTGAAGGGCTGGAAATCGGTATAAAGAACTGCAGTAGCGAGGAACGATGGAGAAAAAGGTGAGGTGCACTGCAGTGGATTAGATGACAATGAAGCATTGGTACTTTGCAGTGAATTGTCGGCGGACAGGACACAAAACTCACAGTAAAACAGGCAGCGAGCAATGCAAGACGTAGAGGGATGATCAGATGACAAAAACGATTTAGAAGGATTGGATACGGTAGATGTGAGGCACAAATGTATATTTGCTGGATGCCTATGATGACGGTCGTTGGGATGATAGCAAGAGAAATGGCAGGTGAGGAACTGCAAGATGCAGAGCGCGTGAACAAAGATATATATGCGTAAGTTTATATATATATATCTATGTAGATTTATTATATATATATATATATATATATATATATATATAGGTTCAAGAGAAGCAGGGGCAATAACAATGGGGTCCTAGAAAGAAATTATCAGTCAATAGGAGGAGAAGGTAATGTTAGATCAATTGGTTGTGGGATTAACTTTGGAATGTCGTGGTGCATTAACTTCATGACAAGTGCACGTGGCAGCCCAACGGAGAGAAAAATAGAATGCGGAAGCACAGAAGGGATGAAGACTGTAAGGAGCAGTTCATGGAAGAGTGAAGATGAAAGACAGGATCAAGGAAAACAGGTAAGAATAGGTCTAATTATTTGATCAATGCAGGTGCGAGATGTAGTGACGGACCAGAGGAATCGGGTAGTGACAGGTCAGACGATTTGGAACTGTAAAAGAACGTCACGACGTAACTTTGTCATTACAATGGTGGAACATGGAAAAGCGAACCACACTGGAAGGTACAGAAAAATGCTTGTAGCGAGCAATAAACGGATCAAGGGATGAATGCAATGACCGAGGAGACACAGGTAAGAAATCACCAATCAGATCATTTTACTGCAGATGAAACACGAAGGAGGCGGACAAGGAAGCGGGAAACCCCGAGATAAGTGGACCAGTAATAGAGCAAAACGGCCACAAAAAATGAATGCCCAAAGCAGTTGGGGAAATGGAGCTGGAGAGCTGTGTGCCGGCAGACAATTGAACAGGTGGATACTAATCAGGACACTGGAAAGAACCGCAGAGGAATCGCGGGGCCAAGTGAGGAAGATATGATGGTGGTGATTAGATAATAAATACGACTATAAAAGATGCGAAGTTTGGAGCGGCAAGTTCTGATATGCGGATTGGGCATGAGTGCGGGTGCGATTGTTGCATCATGGCATGGGGCACAAGAAGGGATGTAACAGAACGACAGGTTTTAGGAAGCTATCAATGGGCGTTCTGAGCAGAGGGTAACACCAAGTGCAAAGATGATAGAAGCCAGCAATGACGGCAGGTGGGAAAAGAGTTATTGGCGAGCGTCGACAGAGAAGTGTGGTTAGGACGATAGTGACTCAAAGCAGTGAAAGTTGATGTAGAGAGAGGCAATAGGAGGAAGGACAAAACGGGAAGGTGTGCATACCGTGGTAGGGCGACAGAAATGAGAAGTGGAAACAGATGATAAGAGCTATAGGTGAACAAGCTGTGGCGGAAAAATGATGAGGAGCATGCAATTTTCAACCGACAGCATTGGATTCGGTAGTTCAAGAAAAGTTAGGGCGTTCCATCCGCAACCGGTGCTAGTGGGTGGGACTGGCCGTGCGCTGGGCACCCAACCTGAAAAACACTTCGTGAAGTGAACGCAGGAGGTGTGATCCACCAGTCTAGTTGCGCTCGCACATCGTTGCAGACGGCCTGCACGCCCGATGTGCGCCGGCCATAGCGGTGGATCTGACCGCGCCCCGCACTGTTGAGAGTGGCACGAGTGTTCATTGATAATTGTACAGAGGACAAAACGACCGCGATGGGGGTGCGTGAACCAGGAACAATTGACCAAGCCGTGAGACCATGGACAGGAGAGCCAACGGAAACAGCAAGTAGTAGACGACCGTGTAGCAATATTATCCAGGTGCACCTGCCAGGGAGATGGTAAGTACAGTGCTAGAAGTAGTTGGCCGTCAGCGGGGATCACTGGAGAGGGAAAAGGGATAGAGAAGCGCAGTCTGGGTGTGCTCCAGCTGAAAATCAACGGATACTGAGGAGAAAAAAAGTGAATATGATGGATAAGAGATGAACGTAGGTGAGCAATAGGGTTACCTTATGATGGCAGGCGGTAGGTTCGCTGTGGATCAGTGAAGGCAATGGTCTTAGTTCGCGGGGTGTACCTAGTGGCTTGTGACGCAGAGGTAGTAGAGTTACAGTGTGAGACCTCCTTCAAAGGCCAGGTCGGCGGAGACGAACTCATTGGTGAGCAATATAGCATTGGGGACTGTTAAGTATGACACAAGTGCGCGCCTAAAAGCAAACATTGAGAAGGCACTGCGTAAGCTAAGGGGAGTTTATTCCAGATTTTGGAATAGGCTGACAGAAAGAATCGGGACTTCAGACAGAGATTAGAATGAGGGACAGTGAGAGAGAAGGCACGGTGCCGGATGGGGTAGGAGCAAGGCGCAGCGAATGAGATGGGATAAGAGGTGTAGGCCAGGTTATGGATTAGCTTAAAGAGGAAAATCAGGTTGAGCTTCATGCGACGAATCCATAGAGGCTCAATTTGTAGGAGCTCACAGCGCTGGCGGTATGTTAGGGCTAGGGATACGCCCAACAGCCTTTTGGTGAAGGTACGCTGAACGTTCTCAAGAGAAACAATGGAGGAACGCGGCCAGAGGCTGGAAGTAATGGGACAATATTCTAGGAGCGGTCTCACGTGTGAGAGATACATGTAGAGGCGACTGGCCGGTATTAGGAAACACCGATTGATCAGGCCTAGGGTTCGCTTGGCCTTAGCGATTTGGAATGATGCCTGTTCTGAGAAGTTAAAGGAACAAGAGTAGCGCACGCCAAGATCGGTAACCATGGGGTGTATGGGGATGGGCAGGCCGTCCAGACAAATTTGGCCGGGTGGTACAGTGCACTTGTATGGTAGGAGGAAGCTTTTCTCCGCGGAGAATTTCATGAACCACGAGACGCACCAAATTTGGAGAACGAGTGAGTCATGCGATATGTTGCATAGAGTCACGGATAGGTCACTAGGGAGGAAAGAGTACACTTTTTTTATATCGTCGGCAAAGAGGAAAGGAGTGCCGTGTCGAGTAGAAGAGAAAATGTCATTGATATAAATAAGGAATAGTAATGGGCCCAGGACACTGCCTTGGATGACGCCGCTAGTAATTGGTTTCGCGGAAGATAGGTGGCCGTCGACGAGCACGGCTTGTGATCTGTTAGAGAGATAGGAGGATAGCCAGGAGAGGAGAGGGTCAGTAATACCGAGAGATCGGATTTTTGCCAACAGATGAATATGGGGAACACGGTCGAAAGCCTTAGACATGTCGAGGTACAGGACAATTACAGAGTTGCCGGCGTCGGCGGCAGACGATAGGACATTGAGAAAGTCAAGCTGGCAGGAAGAGCAGGAACGGGAGTTCAAGAAACCATGCCGACCAGGGTTCAGCAGGTTGTTAGATAAGAGGTACTGGACAATGTGTCTTTTAATAATTCTCTCCATAATTTTGCAGACTACTGGGGTGTGATTAATGGGCCGATAGTTATCTGGGTCGTGTAATACGCCCTTTTTGAAGCGCGGAACTATAACAGAGGATTTCCATTGAGGGGGGACGAAACTGTGAAGCATGGAGGTGGTATACATATTAAGTAACAATAAAGGGAGGTCAGGACCACCGAAACGGAGGAGGGCCGGTGGGAGATCATCTGGTCCCGGTTTCGAGGAAGGTTTAATAGACGAAACTGATTTTTCAATTTCTAGATGGGTGAAGGGAATCGATGAAAGAGAGGCAGAGGTGCAGGGCTGGATTGTAGGAGGGGGAATACCAGGACAGCTTATAAGGGAGGAAGAAAAATGCTCATTGAAGGCCTCAGAAATAGATGCCGGAGTATTAGCGGTAGATGAGCCGCAGATGAGGAACTAGGGCGAGGTATGATTGGATTGATCGGACCTTTTACTAAGCAGGTTGAACAGGTAGCCAGTTTTGTATTTATACATCACATATTACATCACACGCATACATTCCTCCAATGAAGAACTTGTTTTCATCCCCACTTCTTTCCTCAATGAGTCTTCAAATATTTGCTTCTGCATTTTCTCAGGCTTTATACTTGCAGTTCTGTTATGACAATATTTTCATCAGCTCTGCTGACGTTTGCCAATAGTTTTGTTTTTCCTAATTATGCTAAGCCCTGTACAATTTGCATCCTTCGATCGTTCCGATCCACGTAGTTCATTTGTATTGATCTTCTGCCAGCTGCACCATGTTATTCGGTACAGAACACTCGGCATTTTTATCTCCTGCAGAATTTTCTAGTCGCTCGCCCCATGGTTTCATTTTTGAATCTTTGACTTTTTCCCATCAATGCCGTTTATTCGAGTCGTATTTTGCGCGCAAAAGCCGGAAGTTAAAGCTAGCTTTAGCAGTGCTCGGCATTATTGCAATCTGATCTTCGTTATTTTTGTCCGTTTCGTACAACTTGAACCTTCTCATCCCATGAGCGATGCTGTAGCCATCGACAGCTTAGCTATATACTCTTTTCGACCTATTTGGGAAATAAACCAATATTATGGCCATCACCACTATTGAGCTTTTTATTCCGTTTTGTCCCTTAAACAAGCCTAAACGACCAATCTTCCTTCAAGTATAGTGGATGTATACTGAGTTTCAACTTTCCGTGCATCCTGCACAAAGGTAAAAAGAGAAATTTGTCAAAACTTTAGTTGGACGGTTCAGATGATGATTCATAGCCGAAGTCTCATTGCAAAGTCGCTCCGACCTAAGGAGAAAAATATTCATTTACGGTTTATAGAGTATTTCTTGTCAAAATTATTCTACACGAATAAACTCCCAAACACTATCCGGCTTGAGCTTTCGTTCACCTTTCGCGTTGATTTGTGATTGTTGTTCCCTGTCCTACACTCGTTATCGGAGCTGATTTATAATGAAAACGTGGTTCTAATTACCTTCAATAAGACTTCACTTGGATATTTTTCGTATTTCTGCCGTTCCTCGGCAGATCGATTTCATGTAATATCTTGCAACTTGAAAGCTGTATGGCAAACACCCCTATTACTTGAACTGTCAGCCTAGCTGAAATTTGGTCTCGATAGCCAAACGCAGGATAAGGGCTGTACACGGCTACGGGCAGCAGAACAAATTCCAATTATATAACGGTGTTTATCGTAATCCCATTGTTCTATATACTGCAAAACATATAAAGATATGAAGGGAAATGATTCGCTACGAGGGGCAGCCTAGAACAACAGCTCAGAAGGTTATCCAGTAAATCAGGACAGTGCGGTCATAAACAGTTCACTGAGCAAGGAGCGAGACGAAATTGTACAGCAGCACGGTCACGGCACAGAAAATGAATCAAGAAGCTTTTTAGCTGGCATGAAACAATAACCTCAGTCACAGAATAAGAAAATGGTTTGTAGTTTGAATATATGAAGGGTTTGCCAATATGGAAGCACAAATAGTAGCAGTAAGAAAGTGGCAGAAGAGACGTATCCACGTGAACAAAAGAACCTGGAAGTAGGTTTGCATACGCTACAGTGCATAAAACAAGCCAATAGTTTAAATGAGTGAGCGATGTTAAGGAAACACAGAACTGCAGTGATTTGGGGGATTTTCCACTACCGGTAGTTACAACAGTAGCCCTGTTATTAAGATAGATAATGGCCACGGCCAGTCGAGCATTTAAAAATCCTTAGATGGTGTGCACACAAACAATTATGGAACCATTGCTCGGAGTGTTCCATCGAACCCCGACTAAAAATCCGGGGGAAAGCTATGGGTCCGCCATTCATCAACAGCGGATACATTGAGTATCGTGAGCTTTCACCGAGTCAATACGCAGCAGCGGAAATGTTCAGCAGTAAATCACCTCAGAAGGACCTCTGAGGTTACTTTTATCAGTCCGGTGATACTCACGAAGCTAACTCTCAGGTATATTGGCTTTTCATTGGAAACCTAGGGCCCCTTTGAATCCCTGGACAGTCTCTATTTCTGTCACCACCCGTGGCAATCTGCTCCAGGTCAGATAAGGTCAAATTGGGTCACTGGGTTTGCGGCTTAAACCACTGCTTGCCCAGGGGAGTCCCACCGCGCAGCGGCTTTCAGGCGTGGTACGATGCGGCAATTTTTGTACCTTTGTAGTGGCTGGGAACGGAATAGGAAGCAGAATCGCTCTTGGGAACAGTGAAATCAAAATAAAACAGGTATAGCTTCACAACCCCTACCTCCATATGAGGCAGTACTCCGGGTCCTTGGACAACGTAAAGAATTGAGTGTGGGATGAGGATGAGCAGGTTGAGTTGGGGGCTATAAACAGGGGTGAGCATTCCAGGCAGCGCAATACCCAACGAGGCTGAGCGAACGTTTGGCTGACTTTGGGATAAAATTACTCCTTACATGTGCTCGGAAGGTTGCACAGGAGTTCTCGAAGTTTCATGTGGAATATGACAATACAGGTGTCACCGTGTTTATTGATACGTAACTAAACCACAAAGCAACACATTCCGCCTTACCGAACACCCCTGCGAGCGGGGACTGAAGTAATAATTTAGCGAGCAGATGGTAGCATTCCGTGGTACAACAGCACGCTGTGGCCAAAGAAAGCAACTTTGACAAACCTATTTATATAGGAAATATTTATAAATTAAAACAGAATTCACTGCCGGACTGGGGATATCATTCTTGCCTGCCGCATATGACATTTCATCACGTTCAACCACTTCCTCCGGTTTGCTCCTTTGAAGCCGGTCCGAAGATCATCCCTGGGAGGCCAGTGAGGCGGCGGATAGCAATGAAAAACTACCATCCCGGCTTCTTTTCTTCCCTTTTTCTTCTTTATCACCTTGTTACTAATGTTTTTACCGTTTTTCTTTTCTTAATTTATTTTTTCCTCCGCTTCGATTTTTCATCCACTCCTCCTCGGTGACTCTTAGACCCTCTACCCTTCCATTTTTACAACACAGCTGACTGTCGTGTGACTAATTGTTGTATGGCGATTGGAAGTACCCGACGAGGAGGCTGTATTCTATCCGAATGTTGCTCTTTCTGCCCTCTTTGAGGGCTACCCGATAGAGGTCTAGTTATTTGAATTCCCGTCCGCCGATAGACAAGGATTCACAAAAGTCGAAGCCTCGTGAGACGCGAAGGCTCCCCGGAGCGAGGTACGGGGTTGCCATTGGCGTCGGCAGCCAGTCCTTTGCTTTGATTTTGATAATATCGACGGTTTGAGTGTCAAAACCACTCCTTGCACGAGCCAACCCAAATTATCCGCGAGGTTGATTAGAAGCTTTGCAAATATGGACATTCCTGGGCTTCGCAATAGAGAGGTCGATCTAATACGGGATATGGGCAGCGATGCCTGTTTGGGAGAACTCTGGCTGGCGAATAAAGAACCTCCACCTACCCTTCAAAACGAGTTTGCTCCTTTGAATCGTGGAAGGGGTCAGGACAAGCCGGAGTAATGGAGAGCTGCAAAAAGGGAGGTCAGCCAAGCGTAGAAACCGTAGTTGGGCTCTCTTTAAGGCTTCCGGGGTTCGCCAAGCTTAGAGGCGCTGCACCTGGCATAGAAATGAGACGGTGGATCTATTGTGACCTGCCAAGCGCGTGCATGAAACGAAGTTGGCCCAGTGTGTCCTGAAGCATCCAAAGAAGTACTATGGCTACTGTCAGTCTAAGGGTTCGTTGAGAGGTGCAATAGGACGACTGACGACCCATGATCACAGAGTGGCAGCAGATAACCCGAGCAACGCAGATGTTCTCGATGGGTACTTTAGCAGTGTGCACAGAATAGATAGCTGTGGGCAGATACGTTTTGAGTGGGCGACTCTTTCAACGGGCAAGACGGACTTAAATCTTTCTGAGGAAATCCTACGCAAACACCTCGAGGGGCTAGATATCCAAAAGTCTCCCGAGCCGGATGATATCCACCCTGCTATCATCAGGCAGTTGGCTGATATTCTAGCGCTGCCTGTATGCAAGTTATATAAGGCCACCGTGGACCAAGGAAAGTTGCCACACGCTGGGAAAATGCAGCAGTGGTAGCTAAACGCAAAGGGAGTCCCTCTCTGAAACAGGAAGCTACATATCTGTAAGCCTAACCCGCATTCTATGCAAAAGTTTTAGAGAAGATCATTCGGGGGCAAGTCTGCAAGCACCTACTAGAGAGTTCTACGCTTTGCCCGGCTCAGCACGGATTTCTAAAATACAGGTCTTGCCTGATCAACCTCCCGAGCATCCTAGACGAAGCCACTTAAAAAGTAGGTGAAGGCAAACAGGAAGAAGAATGCTACCTTGCATTTAGCAAGACATTTAACTCGGTAAACCCTCGGCTTCTACTAATCTAGTTGAGGTCATTTGGTATAAGTGGGCAGATTCAGGAACGACTGAGGGACCTCCTTACCGGTTGAGCGTTTTACGTGAGAGTAGGTGACAAGAACTAGGGAACGTCACCAGTGGAGTACCGCAGGGTTTCATACCGGGCCCACTACTGGTTCTTCTGCTTATTAATGAATCAGCCTCAGTCCCACAGTCAGCAAGCTTATTCTTCGAAGGTGATGTGAAGTTAGTGGGACCTCAAGGGAGAGGAGCTGAGCAGAAGAGTACAAGCAGTTCTTGGGTGAGCATGGAAGGGGGACTTACCTCTCAGTGTTGGGAAGAGCCACTCGTTTTCGCGGTCAGCAACAATCCTGATGGTTGCGCGAGACAAAGGCCCATTTTCTACAAAGGCAGTAAACAGGGTGGAAGACCTTGGGATTTTGGTGACTTCTGATCACCGTTTTCGTGCAGACAACCAAGGCGTAGCAGCTTTCGTCCGATCAGACATTCCGACAACTCAGTAGGGGAGTTTGCTGAAGCAAAAGGAGTCAAACTGACAGCCGGAGGTTTTAGGACAGCTGAAGTAGTCTATAGAACGTCTGCGGTCATCACTCCAGACATGATGAATTTATTGAGGAGCTGGGCTTGCGACAGCAACTGTCCCATCTTGGGCGACTTCAATGCCCCGCTCAATGATTGGACATCGGACAGGACAGCAGTCGGGGCAGATCCCTCCTCTTGGGCGTTAATGATAACGGTCCAAGAACTGGCATCGTACCAACATGTTCAGGAATCAACCCGGAGGATATCCAGTCACGGCTTCATCCTAGGTCAGATGATTTCTCCCAGGATCTCGGATGTCGATAAGGTTATACATCTTCCTCCACTTAGATGCAGTGACCACTTGGTGCAAGAAATTCACCGGAGCAGTGGTTCTTGTCCATCTCCTTGACCTTGTGAGTCGTTGCACGGTTTGAATTTTTGAGGTGCTTCACTGGTGTTGGGTGGCAGCATATCCTGAGTAAAGTTTAGCGGTTTTTAGGGTCAGACGCAATTTACTCATTGTTTCCACCTTTCTCTGCTAGGGCTGACATAGCACAAAATTTCTGCCTACCAGAAAAAGAAAATCGAGCCGTGTTGGGAGCTACAAAGATGCGCCGACAACACCACCATCTGGACACACGATTGGCTCCAGCCACACCAAGTCTTATGCAAACTGAACTGAACTGAACTGAACTGATTTGCAGCGGAAACTGAACTGCTGTACACCGGCGGTGCAGTTGTATCCTCCTGTGAGTGTGGCCGTTTTCGAAAATTTCGGGACACAGCTCACCCCCCCCCCTTATTCAAGTCGATCATTATCTGTGCTCACTTAATCCTGAATAATGTCAACTTCCCTTACCATCGATATAACCACTTCCTGAGACGCGGCTGCTTCCCCCAATGAGACAGTGTGGTTCCTTCTCTGTGGCCAACATCTCATTCCCCAATCCGGACGAGATAGTCTTTCATAATGCGCTGGCAATGTATGCACAAAAATGTGCAGTCCAAAGTCAAGCTGCAGAGATAGTTGAGCTAAAGGCCACTGCCTGCATCCTTAAGGATGGAATGACCAGCCTGAGGAGGTTGGTTGTCAAATCCCTTTCGGCGTCCCAGGCAGCCGATCAGGTGTGCAGAGTATCTGAGCAGCAAATTATTGACGTCGCCAAGATTTTGCGAGACACCGAGAAATGTTCCAAGTTGATCATCCCTTTGGGTCGCTTTCTCAACTCGGACCACCCTCAGGATGCCTATGCTCAGGTGTTTAACCGCCTTAAGCTCTCTTTCCCACTTAAAGGTCTGTCCACTTGGCTGGTAATCAAAAGCACCAACCGGGTATACGGCATTCTTATCGAAATTGGCTCCACAAAGGCAGCTTAACGAATTGTTTCCTCGGCCGCAAAGCTCAAGTGGGAAATAAGAGGGCTCAAGGAAGTATCCATTGACAAGCCACTTCATCTAAGGCCCCGCAGTGAGAAGGCTAAGACAGCAACCGCATAAAGAGCGGATCCCAAGCTCAGAGTGCTGCCTGTCGTGCAGGTAACTCGCCTTGAGGATCGAGCTCCGTGTCCAATATCCGTTGCTTCCCTACTCACTCGATCTCCCGTCGCGGAAAGTACCCCTAGTAGTAGACCTAGTGCTACAAAACGCGTGATACCCACAAAAGTACCTCAAACCCCAACATAGCTGATAAAACTGTATTAACGGACGAGACTCGCCCATCCCTGGGCCTAGACACAAACCTGTAACCTGTTTCTGCCGAAAGCTGGAGTGAGGAGTTTAACGCAAAAGAAACGTTATCTGGTGCGGTCATGCAAAACAGGATCACCAACAAGAAAAATCATAGCTGGGAATCACGCAGTGTGCACAAATGTAAACCACAAAAAACAGCCCACGCTCTTCGGAGACGGAAGGATGTAGACCGTCCGCCTGTTATGATATCTTCTAGGTTACAAGACGTCAAAACTTACCGGTCCTCTCAAAAGTCTGTTTACTCTCTAGCCCCCCAATATTTTCATCCCCTGACACCCTCAGGATCTCCGTTCCACCCCAAACTCCCCCTCTTTCCCCTATTCAAACCCAAAATCAGTTGTCTCTGGCTACTCTGCAACAACCTCTAAGCAAGCGCTCAAGTGTTTTACAGCAATTGCTTGAGTTTGCTGAACAAGATCCCGGAGCATCGGCAGATTTTAGTGGGTAAGGATCCTCAGATCATGGCCCTCACAGAAACTTGGCTCAATCCTGATACACTTGGTGCCGAAATATCCATTCCGGGATACTTCTCAGTAAGGCAGGACTCCAGCAGAGGTCGTGCCGGCGGGGTTATCATATACTACGATAATTCTATCCCTCCTCCCACCCTGCTGACAACCCCTACCTTTTCATGCGTTGATAGCCTGTGGGTTGTGTTTACCCTCTCTAGGACAGACACCCTACCGCTTGGTGTAGTCTATCGTTCTCCCGCATGCAATTCAACCGGTAGCCTAGGTCTCATAGGCTTATTGGGCTCCCTGAAAAGCTACACAGACTTCACCCATCTGTTAGTCACTGGTGACTTCAACTCACCCAGTACTAACTGGCAAAGAGCTGATGCCCCGGATACCACTTTTGGTAAACCCCTTCTAGATCTCGTGGCCAAGAACCCATGGGCACAAAACGTGAAAGATTCGACCAGATATCGCACGGGACATGCCCCATCCCTACCAGACCTGGTCACCACCAATGAAAGGTTCTAAATGGATGTGCTACACTACTTGCCAACTCTCGGCAAAAGTGATCACATTCTAATTTGTTTCGATAACATTGTGAAGTGGCCTCTTCTTCCATCAGAAATCAAAATGTTGAGGTCCTCCAAAAGAACAAATTTTGACCAAGTCTGTGCATTTATTCACTCCCAGCTGAATTCAGCTAACCTAAGTAACTCTGCTGATGAAAAGGCAGAAAATCTCAAACAGTTGATCTCCTTAACTGATAGGCTATTTGTCCCCGGAATTTGTCTCCCACAGACCGATAAGTAGCTCCTCCCTCGCCCTATTAAGCGCATTCTGGACAAAAGCGCAAGCCTCTTTGCTAGACATTGAGTCACGTGTCTTGCCCGCGATGCCGAAGCTTTCAGGATTATCCACAACATGTGCAAAGGTAAGATTAGGTCCTATCAGAATGCAGTCCAATGATCTGTGCTTGCTCGAGCACGGACCAATAAGGCATTTTTCTTTCAGTACATGAGCCGTCTAAGGGGCACAGCTCCGACGCAGCTCGCTCTTAAAGATCACGCCAAATCCCCAATCAACTCCCCCAGCCAAGTAGCCCAGGCCTTCAGATCCTGCTTTCGTACAGTTTTTAGCTCCATCCCGATATCATCCCACCCTACCTTGCACCCCATATCTCCGATCACTACCCTTAACCACGACACTATTCCGATTGGTGCAGTCGCGTAAGGTTTCCGACGGCTCAACCAATACTACTCCATGGGTCCTGACTTAATCCACCCCCGTATTCTCAAAGAAACCACGGACACATTGGCTGCTTCCTATGCCTCTCTTTTTCAGCTATGTGTTGACAATGGACTTTCCCCCAGTAGTTGGAAAAAGCAGTCATCGCACCCATCTATATGAAGGGTAGTGGACATCTTGCTTCTAGTTGCAGACTCATACGTCTCACTAGCATCACCAGCAGAACTTTCGAGCCAATTCTGAAGGGTGCGGTCCTTTCCCATCTGCACAGAAAAAGGATCCTCTCCCCGTCCCAGCATTGATTTCTTCCCGGCAGATCATGCAACACCAATATGCCCACTGTCATGGATAGTTTGACGAAAGCCTATGATGACGGCCAGCTCTAACATGCTGTATTCATCGAGTTTGCCAAAGTCTTCGACAAGGTCTCCCATGACCCTCTTCTGCATAAACTGCAAACATACGGGATTACAGGCTCCATGTTGGCCATCTTACGCAGGTTCCTTACCGACCGCACCTTAGTGTTTAGGGTGGGGAATGTTGTGTCTCGACCCTCCCCAGTAACAACTGGGGTCCCCCAAGGGTCGGTTTTAGGTCTTCTGCTTCTACTGATCTACATACGCGATCTCCCGGCAGCCCTTCCTGCGAACCTTGCCAAGTTCGCAGATGATGTAACTCTCTGGAGTGCAAGCGTTGAAAACCTGCAAATTGCAGTCGATAAAAAAACGCCGGTCCGAGAATTGCAACCTCCCAGTTAATGAGGACAAAAGCTAGGGCGTCTTTCGGCAGAGAGAATGGTTACACGTTTGCCACTAACGGAACAACCACATTGCCGAGGGTTGGCCGACACAAGGTGCTCGGTTTCTGGTTAGATTGTAACTTGTCCTTCTTTCATCATCACCAACTTGCGAGCAAGTCTGTCTTTTGAGTCCCATATATGATTCAAAGTTCTTTCCCGCGCATATCTGGGGGTGGTTCCTCCATAATTTTCGGCACGTATATCCGTCCTCTGCTGGAGTACTTCAGTCAGGTACCGCACTCCGGTCTTGTCCGAGACCGTGAGATCCTAGAAAGAGTTCAGCGGGCCTTCACCAGCCTTCACCGCCTCTCACTCCTCAATCTATATCCCCTTGACCTAAGACGCGTAAGAGATGATCTGTCTTTGATGTTTCGCCTTTTTGAATCAGATCAAAGCGATTGCTTCTTCTCCGTCTGTCCAGCCTTTTCTCTCCATAGTCACAGCAGGAAGGGTTTTAAACCGAGACCACGCACTTCACTACGAATTCACTTTTTTAGCTATAGGTTCATTACTCTGTGGAAAGCACTCCTGGAAGATATTGCTCTCTCGCAGAACAAAACTGCTTTCAAGAAAAAGTGAGACCTCTATCTGGGTCTCTCCCAGTAATTCCTGGTCGACAAAAAAGTGAAATAGATGTTTTTTATTTCATTTCCACTCCACTTTATGTTCGTGAATGTCGCACCCCCATTCTGCTTTAGGCATTGTCCACAGGGAGACGTTGCGTGGTATTATGTGTATTTTGCTTTTATTGCTCCCCCCCCCCGCTTCTTTTTACTCTTTTTTGGACTCGGTGAATCCGACAGATTATCAAAGATTTCCTCGAGAACCGAGACAGTTGGGCCCAAAGCGTCGAGCCCTTGTAGTACTTCAATACCTCACGACTTCATGTGGGGTTATTAGCTGCAAAGTGTATGTTGGGACAGGTATACAGCGTGATGGGTGCAATGAACGGTACCACCGAAGCTGCTGTACCCTGTCCAGGAAGAACTATGAGCTGCTCAGGGAACATGAATCTTTGAAATGAATATATTCCCTGTGTTGCTCTGGCCGGGGATTGCTCACGTATACTGCAGCGATCGTTAGATAGGAAAAACGGAGCCAGAGCAAGAAGCTTAATGAAGGGATTATAACAGAGCCCAGTAATAGCTACCCGCACAATGACTAGGTAAAACGAGCAGCTGGCAAAGAAGGAAAAGCCGGACAGTAACAAGGCACAGAACAAACCCAGGGAAGAGGTGGAGATGGAGGTGCTTAAACAGAGGATGGAGAGACTTGGAGAGGAGCACGAAAAAAAGACAGTCACCAAGGCAGTTGCTGGGGAGAATAAGCTTCCTTTCCTGCATAATTGTGCAGAATCGGTGAATAAAGAGGCGCGGATCAGAAGGCAAGTTGAACATGGGCACGTTGTAAATGTAATGAGAATGTCGGGCTACCCACTAACTTGACGTATGCGAATTGCCATAGAGTGGGACTTTGGGAGGTAAACAACGCGCTAAAGCCGAGGCCTCTGTTTATCGTCTTTGCCAGTACACATAGCAGAGACCTACTGCTAGACCGGGCATCAGGAGTTTAGCAAGCCACAGGGGGGTACAAAGATCACGCCGGACACCCCATTCAATGGAAGGGTGGCGCCGGCACAAAATCCGCCGCATCCATTAAAACCGGAACTCAAGCAACTGGTTCTCATGATAGCCGAAGCTGACGTCACACCTCCAAGCAAATCCACGCCTAAAGCTTCAATCATTTGCAGTAGCCAAGCTGGACAGCTAACAGTGAATTAACCAGCTAAAAGAAAACGAGGCGAGTGTGGCAGTAGGTACAAAAGTACGTAGAGAGGGTATAAAGCAAGTGGACGCTCAGAGATTGCGTATTAACAAGAGAGGGGGGGGTGACTAAAGTAGAAACGGAAGTGGCGGCTACTTTAATCCAGATCAAACAGAATTTCACTAATACGGATGAAAGCTGGGCAACCGTCATTGCATGAACACCCACACCGTTGAGCAGGAGTAGGTTCCTGACTCCCTTGAGGGGCACCAGAAGGCCAAGTAATGAAACAAAGGAAGCCTCAGGAGTTTCCTCCGAAAGCATTACAATTAATATGCACAGTTTAGCCTTGAAGGTTCAGGAAAATACGGGCCTGATTAATGTTAGTGCAAAAAACAGTGTGTCCCTCCGAGAATTGTGCCCAAGGGTGCATCTATCCAAAAAAGTAACAATCAAAGCAGATGACCTGGCAGAAGGTGCCGCCATATGGTTCACAAATGCCTGTAGCTTAGAAGGTAAGTGGGGGAGGAACTACTGACTAGAACGAACGGATCAGTGACTATAACTATCACGGAGACATGACTGAAAAAGGACCAGAGTGCCATGCAAACTCGTGGCCACATCGCCCACAGGCAAGATAGCATAAACGGTAGGCTGGGTGGATGGGTACTAATTCTTACGAGGGCTGATTATAATCAGTGAGAGGTCCCGTTTACACTTGTCACACCCAACATACAAGCCACTGCTTGTTGCGTTCGCCTAGGCCGATGGCCGGTAGGAATAGTCTGTTTCTCTAGGGCCTCGCAGGCAGATGGGGAAAAAGACTCTGAACTACTGTAGCTTCTACAGATGATGTTGAGTAGGTCACAGCGGTTTATCGTGTTGGTAAATATGAACCTCCCAGAAATAAATTGGGATGCTGAATGTGCTCCTAGAGGAACCACCGGAAATACTTTGGTGATGTGGCTTCACAACCACGACCTAACGACATGTAAGAGAAGTAACGCGCTTCCGCGACTGACAACGTTCATCTACACTGGATCTGCTTGTAACCAGGTATCGATCTGAAGTCACCTCTTTGGTGATAGAGGAGCCATTGGGGAAGAGCGATCATGGAATCCTGCCTGCGATGTTCACTGTAAGGCACAGCAAACCAGGGTCTAGGTCGGTCCGGAACTATGCTAGAGTGGATGAGGACCAACTGAGGGTAAGGGCACGAAG
Source organism: Fasciola hepatica (assembly GCA_948099385.1). Classification (NCBI taxonomy): domain Eukaryota; kingdom Metazoa; phylum Platyhelminthes; class Trematoda; order Plagiorchiida; family Fasciolidae; genus Fasciola; species Fasciola hepatica. The sequence goes on from CANUEZ040000077.1 coordinate 898,556, forward strand.
CATATGTTGGCACCCGGAAATCCCGGAGCCATCTGTGGGGGACAGATGGAGGGCAGTAAGAACCGGACTAACAACGTTGACTGACGAGTTTTATCCGTTAACAAAACAAAGAAATAGGAGCCGGCCTTCATGGTGGAAGCCCAGGATTGCGACAGCATTAGCTTTTCGCAGGAGACTATGGGCTCATTACGAACTTTATAGCACGCACTACGCATAGGCCGCTTACAAGACAGCCAAAAACAGGAAACAAGCCCTACAATGAGAAGCAAATTACAAGTGCGAGAAGAAACTAGCCAAAAATGTGGAGGCAGACTCAAAGAAGTCATTCTCTCTTATGTGCAGTCCAAGAAAACGACGAGTGAGAGGGTAGGTACCTTGGAGGTGTCCGACGGAAGCATTAATCTCTACGATAAAAACAAGGCAGAAACCCTGCGTTCTTTAAGAGTGTGTATCGTCAAGAACATATGATTAGCGAGGCGGGATCAGATACAGGGAGTACGTTAGTGCTTCAGGAGCCTACTGTGAGTTAGGACGAGGTGCGCCACGAACTCAGATCTTTGTGCAAGCATAAAACAGCCGGACCAGATGCAATCCATCCGGTGATTGTTCAGCCTCTTTCCGATATTTTATCAGGGGCTATTACCCAGCTGTAAGAAGAGTCTTTAAGGGAGTGTGAGGTGCCATAGGATTGGCGCAAGGCCATTGCCGTAGCGATTCATATTACAGGATCCAGGCGGAAGACGGAGAATTACAGACCGGTCAGCCTAACAACAGTATTGTGCAAGTGCTTGGAACGTGTAATCAGAAAGCAGTCGTGCCTACTTCTGGTTAATAATGACCTACCAACACCCGAAAAACGTGGTTTCGTTAAAAAGGACCGTGTTTGACAAACCTACTGGCGTTCTTAGACGAGACCACAAAGCGAATAGATGAAGGTACGGAAGGGGAGGTTCGTTATTTGGATTTCAGTAAGGCTTTCGACTCTGTGATCCGTTTCCTGCTGGACCATAAATTACGGACCTTTGGAATAAGCGGAAAAGCAAGAAATTGGGTAGCACACTTTCTAAGGAGTCCTAGCTTCTGTGTCAAGGTGGACGATTATCTATGGGGGCCGGAGAGGGCTACCAGTGGTGTGCCGCCAGGTTCAGTACTGGAATTTCTGCTCTTCCTCTTGTATATGAATGACCTAGCGGAAGAAATGAGCAACCCGTGTTCCATCTTTCCAGATGATGTGAAGATAATGGGGAGCGATTTAGCACAAGATATAAATGCGGCGCTCAGATGGGTAGGAAGATGGGATTAACCGCTGAGTCTCGCCAAATGCCAGGCCCCGACCACTAGCATGGACCAAAGGAGCAGTATTCCGCCTAAAAGAGTGTTGCAGGTAAAAGACCTAGGTGTGATAGTCACACAGGACTTCAAGCCTTCAAGGCAATGCCAGAGAGCTGCCAATATGGCTGGAGGGGTATTAAATAGAGTATGCAACACTATCACGAAAGAAACCAGAAGTCTTCATCCCGTTTTACAGGGTTTTGGAGGGGCCACTCCTGGAGTATTGTGCGCAGGCATGGGCTCTCTACTATTGCAAGGATAAGGAGTGCTCGGAGGGGGTGCAACAACATGCAACCATAATGATCACCGGTCAGAGAGGAAAACCTTAAGCACGGCGTCTAGAGGATCATAACCTCTTCTCTTTAGGGAGCCGTAGAGGGCGAGTTGACCTAATAAAAACGTTCAAGATCATAAAGAGTCCGTCGGGTATAGACACGGGTGATTTGTTCGATTCTGCCCTGAGTGCAGCACCAGAAAACACAGTCTTAGGCTACAGAGGGCATACTCAGGGCTAGACATGCGGGCTAAATTTTTTAAAAATAGGGTTATACCTATGTGGAATAGACTGTCAGGGGGTGTTGTTGGATACATCAGTGTGCCAACTTTCAAGAAAGCCCTAGTTTCACGCTGGACCACAGCTTTCTCAGGGCTAGCTGTGTGATGAGGGGGGAGGTAATAAGCCCCTGGTATTTCTGACAATGAAATTATGTCAGAGAAGGTGGTATAGCCTCGCAAATTATGCCTTTCAGACAAAACATTCCACGCGCGGTGTTGGAAGCAAAGAAAACTTGACAACACAACGATCTGGAAGCCCGATTGGTCTGAGCCACTTCCGCCCTGTGGAAACTGAACTGAACTAAACTGAACACATTAGACATGACGTTTGGAGCACAACATTCGAGGATGTTCGGAGAGCGGCTTTAGACGTCAACTGGTTTCCCATGGATTCAGATGTCCACCGCGATGTAAACGAAGCTTCGGCGTTTAATCGGGGCGGCTTCTTGTACCCCATTAATACCTACCCCCCCCCCCCTCAAACGACGTACACCCCGCTGGGGTTTGATCTGGAGCTCAGACGACTACCCGAACGAAGAAATCGGACCTGACAGCTGTTCCGAACTACAGCCGAGGCTTATGATCACTATCGCAGGATTTGTAACCAGTGTACTGAACAAAAACGGATAAAGCGGATGGCGTTCGAGGAGGCCCTTGCGGCTGACGCAGTGCGAGCATCCAAGCGCCCGTTTCCATATATAAAGTGCCGCCCCACAGCGAGGGTAGGTAGCCCGGCGCCGACGAACAACGATGAAATAGCTGCAACACATGATGAAAAGGCTGAGACATTTGCCGAGCATTATCTGTCAGTGTTTTCTGTGGAGAGATGTGGCCCGATACCGATGACCAATCGGTCGCCGCTGTTCATTATGCTTGACTTTCGGGAACCGCAAGTGAATGACGTGCTCAAATCCATCAAGGACACATAAGTCACCGGAACCGGACGACGTGCGTCAGTTGATATTGAAGGAGTTGGCGGACCAACTAATTACACCACCGACTCGGTTGTTCAATTTATCGTTGGCCTCTGGCAGTCTACCTAGTGAGTGCAAAAAGCAGTGGTTGTTCCGCTGTACAAGGGTGGGATAAAATCCACCTCGGCCAACTACTGCCCAGTTAGCCTCACTTCCGTAGCTGGAAGGGTCATGGAAAGGCTGGTGTCGGCTCGCATACATGAACATCTGGAGCGCTATCAACCGCTATGCGCAGAGCAGCTCGATTTTCGGAGAAACGGATCATGTCTGTCAAACCTGTTGACTGCACGCAGGTTTTCGGCAATTCTCCGGGTGAACCGTCACAGGTACCTTGGATATCCCTACGCAAAACTGCTTTTGTTATCCCATCTGGTTTATACAAATTTCAAACGATGCCTTTCGGATTATCCAACGCTCCTGTAACCTTCCATCGATTAATGAGTACTGCCATCCTTGGGTTGGTTCCGGGTAAGTGCCTCGTCTACTCCGACGATATTAATGCCCACAGCTGCCGCTTAGACGAGAGCCAAGGAAACTTACGAGAAGTATTTGGTAGCTTCAGAAACTTGAGACTGAAGTTGAAACCTTCGAAATGCCATGTACTGCAGCAGGAAGTCAGCTAACTAGGCCATATATCCAGGAAAAGACGTCCGATGTGTCCCAAGTAAAGCTGAGCAAGTCCGTTCGTGGCCAGTGCCCACCTTGACCGATGAAGTCTGAAGCTTCCTGGGCGTGACGTCATGTTATCGTCGATTCGTGGCCTACTTCGCCCGGATAACGGAGCCTCTAACTTCTCTCCTACGGAAACAAACTCCATTCGTCTGGTGAGAAAGAGAAAATCACGCTTTCGAAGATCTTCGTAGCAGCTTGTGCACGGCATCTATTTTGGCGTACCCAGACTGCTCCCTGAGAGCTGGATTATTTATCTTGGACACCGATGCTAACAACAGCTCTATCGGAGCGGTGCTATCCCAACGGCAACCGAACCCAATGGAACGCGTTATCACTTACGCGAGTCGCACCTTGCCAACACGTGAACGCAACTACTGTACAACCCGGGAAGAAATGTTGGCCCCGGTGCACTTTCTGAGACAATTCCTACCTCTTGGGGCGGCGGTTCCTTGTACGCACCGATCACGCATCCCTGCTACGGCTGCAAAATGTTTGAGACCCAGAGGGACATTGGCACGTTGGCAGAAGATACTTCAAGAATGTGACTTAACGAGTTAACATCGCTCCGGCCGACGGCATGGTAACTCAGATGCACTCTCTCGTCATCCCATAGGGAATCACGGCGACTGTCCGTCCTGCGTTACACCGATTGCCGCCATTACCTAGCTTCAAGCCCCTGAATATACAGAATGGGCCACTCCACAGTCCCGTGATTCTGATCTAAGCCTGTGGTACGACCGATTAGCTCACAAGAGTCCTCGACCATCCTCAATTAAGATGGCTACCTCAAGCCATTTCCCTTGTTGCGTCTAGGCACTGTGACCACATCTGAAGAAACAATGACGTACGGATCGAACAAACGGACTTGGTCGACTAATGTGTACATTTATGTAATATATAATTGTAAAAATGTCTAAAACGCCTCTCACGGTCTTTTAATTTGCTCATCGGCGAAATGAGTTAGATAGGAATGGAATAAAGCGGGAAGGCCATCTTTTAGAAATATTAGCAAGCCGAAACCTAATCAATAATCTATTAGAATACCATTTCAACAGTTGGTCGCGGTTGGGACCGGAGATGGATCAACTCGTCAGGCGCCTAAACGGGCGAAGGGTCGAGCCAGGAAACAAAATATAGTCTAATTTCATTGGTTGAAATGGAGTAGTCAGATTAGTTAAGGAGGTAGAAAATATTTTTCTATCCCCTGCACGAGCTTTGTGCATCCCCCTTCGCGTTGCTTGGTTCCCGAAAAAGAGGACAAGATTAGGGTCTCACATTCGACATTGACCCTAAATTTTTCCATTTCTTACAATAGCAAAGAGGAGGTCGAAATTAACCTCATGACCCTTTTCGTGCTGGTTTGGGACTTGCTGGCCACGGAACAGTCCTTCTAGCTGCTCCGCCTCTCGCGCAATGTCTAACGCCCCTTGGACCGTTAGCTGCGACCGTTTGTGGAACTTCTGCACCTTGGTTTGGTGACGTACCCTAACGTTGAATTATTCTCGCACTTCATTCTCCTGTGCCGCCGCGTCCATGTCTGGAAAAGCCTTGCGAGCCAGATTTTGGAGTTGGCGCCCAAACTCGCTAAGGCGCTGTCCAGGCAATTGAACAAGAGGCTGGAACTGGAGGCGGACCGTCAATATGTCTGGCTCTTCCGTTAGGTGGTGACGCAGGCGGGTGAAGGTAGCAACCGTGGTCTCTTCATCAAGAATCCCGGTGTCCCGCGCAACATTCCGTACTTCGCCATCCAGCAGCGATAGGAGCGTTCTGCGCCGCTCGTTTGAGGGGAGAGGCCTCCATGTAATCCTCGGCGTCGGCTGCCCAAAATCGGAAGTTGTTCCCGAGGAAGAACTTTTCAGGTGAAGGTATGCTCGATGTTCGGAGGGTCCTGACGGAGCTCCCAATGACCACAGATGACAACGAAGTCAGAATTCGTGTGATGGCTCGACCAAGAGATTCCAGAACTGAAGAACTGTTCTGATTCTCCTTCTTCCAAGGATGTAGGCATTTTGGGCATCCTTGCAGGGTCGCCATAAACGTAGTAGCCACGTGCGTAAGGAACACAAAAGTGGAACTCACGTTGTCAGTACGTCCGATGGGATGAGAAACTAGGTGGCACAGCAGTCGGGGCATGGGTCGTCTGAAATGGGTAGTAATGTCAGTAAGTCACACAACAGTTTAGATATCCGGGTGCCAACGGGTGATACTACACTTAGCACAAATTAATGTGCTCGGTAAGGGACACGCGACAGAAGGCACAGTCGGCAGGTAACGCCTATTACCGAGAGATTATGTCCGGCAAACCAGAAAGCAACTGTACAGCACGAGGGGGCACGAAGGAAGAATAAAAAGTGTCTAGGGTTCATTCGAACAACTTAGATGATCAATCATGGTCGGTATTCAGGTAAAGGACAGTGAAAGTCAGCCAGAATGATCCCCATCGCATCGTGCTCTGTTGACTCGGCTAGATGTCGATGCTCTGCCAACGATCCTTCAGGGTCTGATCCAATTTCCTATTAAACAGTGTCTCGGTTTCCTCTTCAACCAATTCGGTCAGTAGAGTGTTCCACAGAATGGTCACCCTACTTGACAATCGATAGATGGCCGGTAGGTCGGTGGAATGCACCTTACGAAGCGTCAGGGCATTTCTTCTGGTAAGATCATTATTTCTGAGCGGGAATTCTCACTGTAGTTCCCAGCCCAACTCACCACGGATTATTCGCCGGGCACATATGGGGTCGCCTCGAAGACGTCAATAAGCCACGGGAAACAACTCGGTGACTTCCAGGATTTCCTCATAGTTGAACCCCCGCAGTCCGGCCACGAGGCGTGTGGTAGCACGTTGCACTCGTTCCAGTTTGGCCACTTCCGCCGCCGTGCAGGGGTAGGCAGCCGGGCCGTCATATTTCAAGCGAGGACGTACATGCGAGACGTACAGCAATCCGAAGGTGTCCAGGGGTAGAGGCCCAAATGAACGGCAAACTGGACCAAGGACTGGGACTGTGCATCTTTCACGGAAAAGGTTTTCTCTACCAAGAAATCCTCAATACAGTGAAGAATGGGCCCGGAGTTTCAGCAACAGCCCATTGTGAGGAACTTTATCAAATGCCTTACCAAAGTTGACGTTCGTGACATATCCCTCGGCCTCGGCGTTCGGCCGACTTTCACGAGCAGTCAACAGGTTTGACAGACATGATCCGTTTCTCCGAAAATCGAGCTGCTCTGCGCATAGCGGTTGATAGCGCTCCAGATGTTCATGTATGCGAGCCGACACCAGCCTTTCCATGACCCTTCCAGCTACGGAAGTGAGGCTAACTGGGCAGTAGTTGGCCGAGGTGGATTTTATCCCACCCTTGTACAGCGGAACAACCACTGCTTTTTGCACTCACTAGGTAGACTGCCAGAGGCCAACGATAAATTGAACAACCGAGTCGGTGGTGTAATTAGTTGGTCCGCCAACTCCTTCAATATCAACTGACGCACGTCGTCCGGTTCCGGTGACTTATGTGTCCTTGATGGATTTGAGCACGTCATTCACTTGCGGTTCCCGAAAGTCAAGCATAATGAACAGCGGCGACCGATTGGTCATCGGTATCGGGCCACATCTCTCCACAGAAAACACTGACAGATAATGCTCGGCAAATGTCTCAGCCTTTTCATCATGTGTTGCAGCTATTTCATCGTTGTTCGTCGGCGCCGGGCTACCTACCCTCGCTGTGGGGCGGCACTTTATATATGGAAACGGGCGCTTGGATGCTCGCACTGCGTCAGCCGCAAGGGCCTCCTCGAACGCCATCCGCTTTATCCGTTTTTGTTCAGTACACTGGTTACAAATCCTGCGATAGTGATCATAAGCCTCGGCTGTAGTTCGGAACAGCTGTCAGGTCCGATTTCTTCGTTCGGGTAGTCGTCTGAGCTCCAGATCAAACCCCAGCGGGGTGTACGTCGTTTGAGGGGGGGGGGTAGGTATTAATGGGGTACAAGAAGCCGCCCCGATTAAACGCCGAAGCTTCGTTTACATCGCGGTGGACATCTGAATCCATGGGAAACCAGTTGACGTCTAAAGCCGCTCTCCGAACATCCTCGAATGTTGTGCTCCAAACGTCATGTCCAATGTGTTCAGTTTAGTTCAGTTCAGTTTCCACAGGGCGGAAGTGGCTCAGACCAATCGGGCTTCCAGATCGTTGTGTTGTCAAGTTTTCTTTGCTTCCAACACCGCGCGTGGAATGTTTTGTCTGAAAGGCATAATTTGCGAGGCTATACCACCTTCTCTGACATAATTTCATTGTCAGAAATACCAGGGGCTTATTACCTCCCCCCTCATCACACAGCTAGCCCTGAGAAAGCTGTGGTCCAGCGTGAAACTAGGGCTTTCTTGAAAGTTGGCACACTGATGTATCCAACAATACCCCCTGACAGTCTATTCCACATAGGTATAACCCTATTTTTAAAAAATTTAGCCCGCATGTCTAGCCCTGAGTATGCCCTCTGTAGCCTAAGACTGTGTTTTCTGGTGCTGCACTCAGGGCAGAATCGAACAAATCACCCGTGTCTATACCCGACGGACTCTTTATGATCTTGAACGTTTTTATTAGGTCAACTCGCCCTCTACGGCTCCCTAAAGAGAAGAGGTTATGATCCTCTAGACGCCGTGCTTAAGGTTTTCCTCTCTGACCGGTGATCATTATGGTTGCATGTTGTTGCACCCCCTCCGAGCACTCCTTATCCTTGCAATAGTAGAGAGCCCATGCCTGCGCACAATACTCCAGGAGTGGCCCCTCCAAAACCCTGTAAAACGGGATGAAGACTTCTGGTTTCTTTCGTGATAGTGTTGCATACTCTATTTAATACCCCTCCAGCCATATTGGCAGCTCTCTGGCATTGCCTTGAAGGCTTGAAGTCCTGTGTGACTATCACACCTAGGTCTTTTACCTGCAACACTCTTTTAGGCGGAATACTGCTCCTTTGGTCCATGCTAGTGGTCGGGGCCTGGCATTTGGCGAGACTCAGCGGTTAATCCCATCTTCCTACCCATCTGAGCGCCGCATTTATATCTTGTGCTAAATCGCTCCCCATTATCTTCACATCATCTGGAAAGATGGAACACGGGTTGCTCATTTCTTCCGCTAGGTCATTCATATACAAGAGGAAGAGCAGAAATTCCAGTACTGAACCTGGCGGCACACCACTGGTAGCCCTCTCCGGCCCCCATAGATAATCGTCCACCTTGACACAGAAGCTAGGACTCCTTAGAAAGTGTGCTACCCAATTTCTTGCTTTTCCGCTTATTCCAAAGGTCCGTAATTTATGGTCCAGCAGGAAACGGATCACAGAGTCGAAAGCCTTACTGAAATCCAAATAACGAACCTCCCCTTCCGTACCTTCATCTATTCGCTTTGTGGTCTCGTCTAAGAACGCCAGTAGGTTTGTCAAACACGGTCCTTTTTAACGAAACCACGTTTTTCGGGTGTTGGTAGGTCATTATTAACCAGAAGTAGGCACGACTGCTTTCTGATTACACGTTCCAAGCACTTGCACAATACTGTTGTTAGGCTGACCGGTCTGTAATTCTCCGTCTTCCGCCTGGATCCTGTAATATGAATCGCTACGGCAATGGCCTTGCGCCAATCCTATGGCACCTCACACTCCCTTAAAGACTCTTCTTACAGCTGGGTAATAGCCCCTGATAAAATATCGGAAAGAGGCTGAACAATCACCGGATGGATTGCATCTGGTCCGGCTGTTTTATGCTTGCACAAAGATCTGAGTTCGTGGCGCACCTCGTCCTAACTCACAGTAGGCTCCTGAAGCACTAACGTACTCCCTGTATCTGATCCCGCCTCGCTAATCATATGTTCTTGACGATACACACTCTTAAAGAACGCAGGGTTTCTGCCTTGTTTTTATCGTAGAGATTAATGCTTCCGTCGGACACCTCCAAGGTACCTACCCTCTCACTCGTCGTTTTCTTGGACTGCACATAAGAGAGAATGACTTCTTTGAGTCTGCCTCCACATTTTTGGCTAGTTTCTTCTCGCACTTGTAATTTGCTTCTCATTGTAGGGCTTGTTTCCTGTTTTTGGCTGTCTTGTAAGCGGCCTATGCGTAGTGCGTGCTATAAAGTTCGTAATGAGCCCATAGTCTCCTGCGAAAAGCTAATGCTGTCGCAATCCTGGGCTTCCACCATGAAGGCCGGCTCCTATTTCTTTGTTTTGTTAACGGAGAAAACTCGTCAGTCAACGTTGTTAGTCCGGTTCTTACTGCCCTCCATCTGTCCCCCACAGATGGCTCCGGGATTTCCGGGTGCCAACATATGCTTCGTGCCCTTACTGTTACGAACTTTTGAGCAATGCGTAGCCAAATTCGCAACGGATCCCGAAATCAGAAGGCGATTATCCGTGATAATTCTACGATACTAGATTATCAAAATAAACAATGACGTAAACAATATACAAACCTCAATAATACGATCACAGGTACTCAACAACGAGAAACCGAATAGCAGCGTGTGAGCAGACAGCACGTGCGTCACGCAGGTCCTGAACAAGGATGTGCCAAAATAGCGCTCTGGGCGCGAACAAACAACAATTGGTCCAGAAAAACAACCAGTTCGTAAAGACAAGTCAATAGTGTATGGAAATGAGTGATGTTGGGAAAAAACACTGAATCGCGAGGGAAAAAGGGGGATTTTCCACGACCGGCTGTTACACCGCCCACCAAAATCCTCCTGGATCCTTAGCAGAGTCAAAGGTTTGGTATAAAGGTACTGATTCTTCCTACCTGCCTAGGCCCTGCTGTCAGTGCGCGCGTCTAATGCTCGTCGTCGACGTTCTACTACTGGTCGCACCTAACCCATTGGCTACATAGACGTGAGGCTAGTCTACATCTTCCACAAGACCAAATGACCGATGGCGAGCGTGAATGGTCACATAGACGTTGTCCTCGTAAGGGGCCGTCCGGTCCTGGATGTACGCGCTTGAGTGTGTGTGTGTGTGCCGGGGTTACAATGAAATCACAGTTATGACTACACATCAAAGGAGGACTTTCTGCAATGTCAACAAAAGACCGCGTGGCAAGAAAACGAGTAAATGTAGCATGCATGTGTGACCTGAGCTCCACTACTTCCACATGTGCAAGGGGCATTCGGTAGCGTCAACAAAAGGCGAACAAAGAACACTGTCACATGTATGATGGGTTTACGGGATGTAGAGTGCGTCGTGCATGCGCGTATGTATCGGGATGTATAATGGAATCGCACTCATCACCACATATCGGAAAGAACCTTCTGTAATGTCAACGAAGGGACCGCGAGCACCTTAACGTGTTTGACGGAGATTGTGTGGTTTATATGGTGTTTCTTTATCCACCTCGATTACTGGTGTGAAAAAGGTTTACTAGGCCACAGGGTTATCAGCTCCTCCGTCTTCGCTCTCGAGTAGGTTAATACTGCGTATGTCACGAATGAGCACTCCGTTAGCTGTCTTCACCTTCACCGTTCTTATCATTTCTTCGGTGCTTTTGATGGTTTCCGTAACTACTCCCAAAGACCGAGCGCTGAAATGTGCGCGTTCGTCGGCGATCATAACCACGTCCCCAACTTTGAATGGTCTTGTTTTGGCCATCCACTTCTGTCGAGTCTGCAAAGCCGGTAGGTACTCCCGCAGCCATCGCCTCCAGAAGACCTTGGCCAGATAGTTCGCTTGCTTCCACCCATGGAGGTAGCTCCCACGAAGGTTTACCGGCCCTTGGAAACCCTCGTTCCACCTTAGCGTCAATAAGTCGTTTGGGGTGAGCGCCAGGTGGGTGGGGTCGCCGTTCAATACTGGAACCAGGGGGCGGTTGTTCAGGATTCGCTCCACCTCAGTCATGACGGTGTTCAGGGTCTCGTCGTCGGGCGGCTGCTGCTCCATGATTGACAGCAATATCCGTCTGGCGGACCGGATCATGCGTTCCCATATGCCGCCTCGGTGACTGGCCTGTGGGGGGTTGAAATGCCAGCGTATGCCGTAGGCCACGGTTCGATTCTGCAGTTCGTCCCTGTTTATCAACTCCCCCAGCCAAGTAGCCCAGGCCTTCAGATCCTGCTTTCGTACAGTTTTTAGCTCCATCCCGATATCATCCCACCCTACCTTGCACCCCATATCTCTGATCACTACCCTTAACCACGTCACTATTCCGATTGGTGCAGTCGCGTAAGGTTTCCGACGGCTCAACCAATACTACTCCATGGGTCCTGACTTAATCCACCCCCGTATTCTCAAAGAAACCACGGACACATTGGCTGCTTCCTATGCCTCTCTTTTTCAGCTATGTGTTGACAATGGACTTTCCCCCAGTAGTTGGAAAAAGCAGTCATCGCACCCATCTATATGAAGGGTAGTGGACATCTTGCTTCTAGTTGCAGACTCATACGTCTCACTAGCATCACCAGCAGAACTTTCGAGCCAATTCTGAAGAGTGCGGTCCTTTCCCATCTGCACAGAAAAGGGATCCTCTCCCCGTCCCAGCATTGATTTCTTCCCGGCAGATCATGCAACACCAATATGCCCACTGTCATGGATAGTTTGACGAAAGCCCATGATGACGGCCAGCTCTAACATGCTGTATTCATCGAGTTTGCCAAAGTCTTCGACAAGGTCTCCCATGACCCTCTTCTGCATAAACTGCAAACATACGGGATTACAGGCTCCATGTTGGCCATCTTACGCAGGTTCCTTACCGACCGCACCTTAGTGTTTAGGGTGGGGAATGTTGTGTCTCGACCCTCCCCAGTAACAACTGGGGTCCCCCAAGGGTCGGTTTTAGGTCTTCTGCTTCTACTGATCTACATACGCGATCTCCCGGCAGCCCTTCCTGCGAACCTTGCCAAGTTCGCAGATGATGTAACCCTCTGGAGTGCAAGCGTTGAAAACCTGCAAATTGCAGTCGAGAAAAAAACGCCGGTCCGAGAATTGCAACCTCCCAGTTAATGAGGACAAAAGCTAGGGCGTCTTTCGGCAGAGAGAATGGTTACACGTTTGCCACTAACGGTGTCCGACGGAAGCATTAATCTCTACGATAAAAACAAGGCAGAAACCCTGCGTTCTTTAAGAGTGTGTATCGTCAAGAACATATGATTAGCGAGGCGGGATCAGATACAGGGAGTACGTTAGTGCTTCAGGAGCCTACTGTGAGTTAGGACGAGGTGCGCCACGAACTCAGATCTTTGTGCAAGCATAAAACAGCCGGACCAGATGCAATCCATCCGGTGATTGTTCAGCCTCTTTCCGATATTTTATCAGGGGCTATTACCCAGCTGTAAGAAGAGTCTTTAAGGGAGTGTGAGGTGCCATAGGATTGGCGCAAGGCCATTGCCGTAGCGATTCATATTACAGGATCCAGGCGGAAGACGGAGAATTACAGACCGGTCAGCCTAACAACAGTATTGTGCAAGTGCTTGGAACGTGTAATCAGAAAGCAGTCGTGCCTACTTCTGGTTAATAATGACCTACCAACACCCGAAAAACGTGGTTTCGTTAAAAAGGACCGTGTTTGACAAACCTACTGGCGTTCTTAGACGAGACCACAAAGCGAATAGATGAAGGTACGGAAGGGGAGGTTCGTTATTTGGATTTCAGTAAGGCTTTCGACTCTGTGATCCGTTTCCTGCTGGACCATAAATTACGGACCTTTGGAATAAGCGGAAAAGCAAGAAATTGGGTAGCACACTTTCTAAGGAGTCCTAGCTTCTGTGTCAAGGTGGACGATTATCTATGGGGGCCGGAGAGGGCTACCAGTGGTGTGCCGCCAGGTTCAGTACTAGAATTTCTGCTCTTCCTCTTGTATATGAATGACCTAGCGGAAGAAATGAGCAACCCGTGTTCCATCTTTCCAGATGATGTGAAGATAATGGGGAGCGATTTAGCACAAGATATAAATGCGGCGCTCAGATGGGTAGGAAGATGGGATTAACCGCTGAGTCTCGCCAAATGCCAGGCCCCGACCACTAGCATGGACCAAAGGAGCAGTATTCCGCCTAAAAGAGTGTTGCAGGTAAAAGACCTAGGTGTGATAGTCACACAGGACTTCAAGCCTTCAAGGCAATGCCAGAGAGCTGCCAATATGGCTGGAGGGGTATTAAATAGAGTATGCAACACTATCACGAAAGAAACCAGAAGTCTTCATCCCGTTTTACAGGGTTTTGGAGGGGCCACTCCTGGAGTATTGTGCGCAGGCATGGGCTCTCTACTATTGCAAGGATAAGGAGTGCTCGGAGGGGGTGCAACAACATGCAACCATAATGATCACCGGTCAGAGAGGAAAACCTTAAGCACGGCGTCTAGAGGATCATAACCTCTTCTCTTTAGGGAGCCGTAGAGGGCGAGTTGACCTAATAAAAACGTTCAAGATCATAAAGAGTCCGTCGGGTATAGACACGGGTGATTTGTTCGATTCTGCCCTGAGTGCAGCACCAGAAAACACAGTCTTAGGCTACAGAGGGCATACTCAGGGCTAGACATGCGGGCTAAATTTTTTAAAAATAGGGTTATACCTATGTGGAATAGACTGTCAGGGGGTGTTGTTGGATACATCAGTGTGCCAACTTTCAAGAAAGCCCTAGTTTCACGCTGGACCACAGCTTTCTCAGGGCTAGCTGTGTGATGAGGGGGGAGGTAATAAGCCCCTGGTATTTCTGACAATGAAATTATGTCAGAGAAGGTGGTATAGCCTCGCAAATTATGCCTTTCAGACAAAACATTCCACGCGCGGTGTTGGAAGCAAAGAAAACTTGACAACACAACGATCTGGAAGCCCGATTGGTCTGAGCCACTTCCGCCCTGTGGAAACTGAACTGAACTAAACTGAACACATTGGACATGACGTTTGGAGCACAACATTCGAGGATGTTCGGAGAGCGGCTTTAGACGTCAACTGGTTTCCCATGGATTCAGATGTCCACCGCGATGTAAACGAAGCTTCGGCGTTTAATCGGGGCGGCTTCTTGTACCCCATTAATACCTACCCCCCCCCCCTCAAACGACGTACACCCCGCTGGGGTTTGATCTGGAGCTCAGACGACTACCCGAACGAAGAAATCGGACCTGACAGCTGTTCCGAATTACAGCCGAGGCTTATGATCACTATCGCAGGATTTGTAACCAGTGTACTGAACAAAAACGGATAAAGCGGATGGCGTTCGAGGAGGCCCTTGCGGCTGACGCAGTGCGAGCATCCAAGCGCCCGTTTCCATATATAAAGTGCCGCCCCACAGCGAGGGTAGGTAGCCCGGCGCCGACGAACAACGATGAAATAGCTGCAACACATGATGAAAAGGCTGAGACATTTGCCGAGCATTATCTGTCAGTGTTTTCTGTGGAGAGATGTGGCCCGATACCGATGACCAATCGGTCGCCGCTGTTCATTATGCTTGACTTTCGGGAACCGCAAGTGAATAACGTGCTCAAATCCATCAAGGACACATAAGTCACCGGAACCGGACGACGTGCGTCAGTTGATATTGAAGGAGTTGGCGGACCAACTAATTACACCACCGACTCGGTTGTTCAATTTATCGTTGGCCTCTGGCAGTCTACCTAGTGAGTGCAAAAAGCAGTGGTTGTTCCGCTGTACAAGGGTGGGATAAAATCCACCTCGGCCAACTACTGCCCAGTTAGCCTCACTTCCGTAGCTGGAAGGGTCATGGAAAGGCTGGTGTCGGCTCGCATACATGAACATCTGGAGCGCTATCAACCGCTATGCGCAGAGCAGCTCGATTTTCGGAGAAACGGATCATGTCTGTCAAACCTGTTGACTGCTCGTGAAAGTCGGCCGAACGCCGAGGCCGAGGGATATGTCACGAACGTCAACTTTGGTAAGGCATTTGATAAAGTTCCTCACAATGGGCTGTTGCTGAAACTCCGGGCCCATTCTTCACTGTATTGAGGATTTCTTGGTAGAGAAAACCTTTTCCGTGAAAGATGCACAGTCCCAGTCCTTGGTCCAGTTTGCCGTTCATTTGGGCCTCTACCCCTGGACACCTTCGGATTGCTGTACGTCTCGCATGTACGTCCTCGCTTGAAATATGACGGCCCGGCTGCCTACCCCTGCACGGCGGCGGAAGTGGCCAAACTGGAACGAGTGCAACGTGCTACCACACGCCTCGTGGCCGGACTGCGGGGGTTCAACTATGAGGAAATCCTGGAAGTCACCGAGTTGTTTCCCGTGGCTTATTGACGTCTTCGAGGCGACCCCATATGTTCCCGGCGAATAATCCGTGGTGAGTTGGGCTGGGAACTACAGTGAGAATTCCCGCTCAGAAATAATGATCTTACCAGAAGAAATGCCCTGACGCTTCGTAAGGTGCATTCCACCGACCTACCGGCCATCTATCGATTGTCAAGTAGGGTGACCATTCTGTGGAACACTCTACTGGCCGAATTGGTTGAAGAGGAAACCGAGACACTGTTTAATAGGAAATTGGATCAGACCCTGAAGGATCGTTGGCAGAGCATCGACATCTAGCCGAGTCAACAGAGCACGATGCGATGGGGATCATTCTGGCTGACTTTCACTGTCCTTTACCTGAATACCGACCATGATTGATCATCTAAGTTGTTCGAATGAACCCTAGACACTTTTTATTCTTCCTTCGTGCCCCCTCGTGCTGTACAGTTGCTTTCTGGTTTGCCGGACATAATCTCTCGGTAATAGGCGTTACCTGCCGACTGTGCCTTCTGTCGCGTGTCCCTTACCGAGCACATTAATTTGTGCTAAGTGTAGTATCACCCGTTGGCACCCGGATATCTAAACCGTTGTGTGACTTACTGACATTACTACCCATTTCAGACGACCCATGCCCCGACTGCTGTGCCACCTAGTTTCTCATCCCATCGGACGTACTGACAACGTGAGTTCCACTTTTGTGTTCCTTACGCACGTGGCTACTACGTTTATGGCGACCCTGCAAGGATGCCCAAAATGCCTACATCCTTGGAAGAAGGAGAATCAGAACAGTTCTTCAGTTCTGGAATCTCTTGGTCGAGCCATCACACGAATTCTGACTTCGTTGTCATCTGTGGTCATTGGGAGCTCCGTCAGGACCCTCCGAACATCGAGCATACCTTCACCTGAAAAGTTCTTCCTCGGGAACAACTTCCGATTTTGGGCAGCCGACGCCGAGGATTACATGGAGGCCTCTCCCATCAAACGAGCGGCGCAGAACGCTCCTATCGCTGCTGGATGGCGAAGTACGGAATGTTGCGCGGGACACCGGGATTCTTGATGAAGAGACCACGGTTGCTACCTTCACCCGCCTGCGTCACCACCTAACGGAAGAGCCAGACATATTGACGGTCCGCCTCCAGTTCCAGCCTCTTGTTCAATTGCCTGGACAGCGCCTTAGCGAGTTTGGGCGCCAACTCCAAAATCTGGCTCGCAAGGCTTTTCCAGACATGGACGCGGCGGCACAGGAGAATGAAGTGCGAGAATAATTCAACGTTAGGGTACGTCACCAAACCAAGGTGCAGAAGTTCCACAAACGGTCGCAGCTAACGGTCCAAGGGGCGTTAGACATTGCGCGAGAGGCGGAGCAGCTAGAAGGACTGTTCCGTGGCCAGCAAGTCCCAAACCAGCACGAAAAGGGTCATGAGGTTAATTTCGACCTCCTCTTTGCTATTGTAAGAAATGGAAAAATTTAGGGTCAATGTCGAATGTGAGACCCTAATCTTGTCCTCTTTTTCGGGAACCAAGCAACGCGAAGGGGGATGCACAAAGCTCGTGCAGGGGATAGAAAAATATTTTCTACCTCCTTAACTAATCTGACTACTCCATTTCAACCAATGAAATTAGACTATATTTTGTTTCCTGGCTCGACCCTTCGCCCGTTTAGGCGCCTGACGAGTTGATCCATCTCCGGTCCCAACCGCGACCAACTGTTGAAATGGTATTCTAATAGATTATTGATTAGGTTTCGGCTTGCTAATATTTCTAAAAGATGGCCTTCCCGCTTTATTCCATTCCTATCTAACTCATTTCGCCGATGAGCAAATTAAAAGACCGTGAGAGGCGTTTTAGACATTTTTACAATTATATATTACATAAATGTACACATTAGTCGACCAAGTCCGTTTGTTCGATCCGTACGTCATTGTTTCTTCAGATGTGGTCACAGTGCCTAGACGCAACAAGGGAAATGGCTTGAGGTAGCCATCTTAATTGAGGATGGTCGAGGACTCTTGTGAGCTAATCGGTCGTACCACAGGCTTAGATCAGAATCACGGGACTGTGGAGTGGCCCATTCTGTATATTCAGGGGCTTGAAGCTAGGTAATGGCGGCAATCGGTGTAACGCAGGACGGACAGTCGCCGTGATTCCCTATGGGATGACGAGAGAGTGCATCTGAGTTACCATGCCGTCGGCCGGAGCGATGTTAACTCGTTAAGTCACATTCTTGAAGTATCTTCTGCCAACGTGCCAATGTCCCTCTGGGTCTCAAACATTTTGCAGCCGTAGCAGGGATGCGTGATCGGTGCGTACAAGGAACCGCCGCCCCAAGAGGTAGGAATTGTCTCAGAAAGTGCACCGGGGCCAACATTTCTTCCCGGGTTGTACAGTAGTTGCGTTCACGTGTTGGCAAGGTGCGACTCGCGTAAGTGATAACGCGTTCCATTGGGTTCGGTTGCCGTTGGGATAGCACCGCTCCGATAGAGCTGTTGTTAGCATCGGTGTCCAAGATAAATAATCCAGCTCTCAGGGAGCAGTCTGGGTACGCCAAAATAGATGCCGTGCACAAGCTGCTACGAAGATCTTCGAAAGCGTGATTTTCTCTTTCTCACCAGACGAATGGAGTTTGTTTCCGTAGGAGAGAAGTTAGAGGCTCCGTTATCCGGGCGAAGTCGGCCACGAATCGACGATAACATGACGTCACGCCCAGGAAGCTTCAGACTTCATCGGTCAAGGTGGGCACTGGCCACGAACGGACTTGCTCAGCTTTACTTGGGACACATCGGACGTCTTTTCCTGGATATATGGCCTAGTTAGCTGACTTCCTGCTGCAGTACATGGCATTTCGAAGGTTTCAACTTCAGTCTCAAGTTTCTGAAGCTACCAAATACTTCTCGTAAGTTTCCTTGGCTCTCGTCTAAGCGGCAGCTGTGGGCATTAATATCGTCGGAGTAGACGAGGCACTTACCCGGAACCAACCCAAGGATGGCAGTACTCATTAATCGATGGAAGGTTACAGGAGCGTTGGATAATCCGAAAGGCATCGTTTGAAATTTGTATAAACCAGATGGGATAACAAAAGCAGTTTTGCGTAGGGATATCCAAGGTACCTGTGACGGTTCACCCGGAGAATTGCCGAAAACCTGCGTGCAGTCAACAGGTTTGACAGACATGATCCGTTTCTCCGAAAATCGAGCTGCTCTGCGCATAG